>JABWPP010000049.1:19565465-20765465 GCA_016920855.1 Puya raimondii
TCGTCATTCAGCCTTGTTGGCTGTTCCTCAACGCTGTCCCGAAGTTCCGGGGACAGCGGTTGAGCGACGAAGGGTTTCCGGTGCCATTTCGGCATTTTTCGGGAACCCGGGAGGCCTTTTCGGGTGCGTTTTTGGTCGTGGCACCCCGAGCTTGCGCTCGCTGTCCCAGCACTTGGTTTTGTGTGTTTAGGGACAGCGAGGGACGTGTTCGACGTTCTAGTACCCCCTCAGGGGCTTTGTATGGTTTCGGGATCGTCCCGGTGGGTTTCCCGGGCGATCCGCCGGTGTCGGGATGTGAGAGCTTTACGTTTAGCGTCGACTTGGTGGACCTTGACCGTGTGAGTCTTTCGTAGGTCCTGTCGCGGTTCCCGAGAGCCGTCGGTGTTAGATTGGATCTTACCTACAGGTGGGTGCTTCGATCCGGAGTCGGTTCAGTGGACTACGGTGATACCTTTCTATCCCTCCTTTCGCATTTCAGTTACCCCGTTGTAAATTCTAGCATGCTTATGTTGTGGATTCATTCTATATGCTTGTGTGATGACTGCATGCTTGGACTAGTTGATTGTATCCTTGTTTTTCAATCGTTTCGTTATCTAGCATTTCGGTTTTCTACCCCTCGTGGTAGCGTCGTAAAACAAGGTTTCCGTGTGGGAAACGGTTTTCAAATGGATTTCTGATTGCTCGGTTTTGTGATTTCAAAAGAGAGTTCTCGTGTGGAGAACAGTTTTCAAAGGCTTCTTCAATGATTGAGATTAGGGTTTCAAACTAAAGCTTCTGGGTAAGGAGCAGCTTTCTAGAATGATTGTTGCTTGTGCATTGCATCATCCTTCGCTTAAGGATTTGCTTAGATTCATACAGGTTAAGGACTGCTAGCTGTATGAATCTCTCGTTGTGTTGATGTGCTGTTGGGATGAATGAATGGTGGTTGTGATCCTGTTATCTGTTGTTGGACGCCGTGCAAATACAGGGGAGGCTCTGTCCGTGTGTACAGTGGATCCTGTATTTGTGGCGGGTCTGTACGTGGCGCGGGCTAGGCTTTTCAAAAAAAATTTAGCACGTTTTTCCGCATCTTGAACTAGCCCGGGGCGTGACAGATTAAGATGGTATCAGAGCGTAAAGGGAACAAACACTCATTCATTCATTGACTTGTAACTGAACCACTGGTTAGGCTGACCCCTAGGAAGACCTAGGATGTATAGGCGCGCGAGTTCGAGGGGTTTGTTTTCGGCTTGTGTTTTGTGGGAGTTGCCGACCCCTTTTCTCTTGCGCTGGTTTCTGCGTTTTGCAGTTGGCTTGTGGTCTTGGTAGACCTCCTCGTCCGGGTCGTGGTGGTGGGCGTGCGCCTGTGGAGCTGTCTGCTGGTTTTCTGTTTCGGGCCGTGTGGCCGGTTCGAGTGAGGAGCTGGCAGGAGGCGGACAGCCTGGTGTGGACCGTACCCTGTGTGCTTGAGGCCGAGGCGAGGGGTCAGTTGGCGACCCTCTCCGGCATGTTCCGGCATGTTCCGACTTGTTCCGGTAGTTTTTGCAACAGGCTACGGCAGCTGCCGCCCCAGCCCCTCCTACTCCTTCGCCGTGTTCCCCGATGACTGCAGACCCTCCTGTGGCACCCACACCGTTGTGCGACGACCGTGACGACGACAGCGACTTCGTCGGCTGTTTCGCGCGTGGACGCCGACCCCGTGTTTGGGGGTGGTGGTCACATCCGAGCGTGTTGGGGCGGATCTCCTGAGTTTTGATCTGCCCTAGTTCGCAGGCTCGTGCTGTTTCTGGTAGTGGTGGTGGAGTACCAGACAGATCCCAAGTGGCCGGGTGTTTTTCCCTTAGTGTAACCACTCATTGGTGAGTGGTGGCCCTCGTGGGCTTGGGAAACGTCACTTGGTGGATCTGTGTTGTTGTGGGGCTGTTCTCGCCCTGTCCCCACTTTCCGTGTTGAGCACGAGGGCCTCTGCGAGCGTCTCCACGGAGATGTTGTTTTGAGCGGTTTCGACCGCAGTTTGGGTGTTTTCCCCTCTGTTTTGATGGGTAGGGCGGTGAAGCCTACCCCACTGACGTCTTGCTGGTGGCATCGTCAGTATTGGTCTTTTGACCATTGGCTAGTTCTGGCGTCGAACTGACGCGTACTAGACTGAGTGGACACTGTTGAGTGTCGGGCGTTTGTTGGTGCCTACATAGTTTGCGGATATCCTAACGCCTAAATTTGGTGTGTTTTGGGATTCCGGGTGGTATTTGTAGGTTTCCGTGTTGCTGCGAGATCTTCCAGGTTCTTGTTGGGGATCTCACCGCGTTCGACGCTGGTTAGTCGACGTTGGTTTTGTTTTTCCTCCGCTTTGGTACGGGTGGATTGGCGACCCTTATCGCCTGTAGCCATCGGTTCGTTGTTGGGAGCCGATGACTCCTAGGGAGTTGGCTCAGGGCAGACTTTGTTTTGTGGGTCGGTCTGCTTTTCCCGTTAATCCGGTGACTCGTCAGTGACTTTGGTCCAGCCGTTGAGTGGTTGACCCGGTACCTTCGTGGTGTTGCCGACTGGTTGTTGGCTTTGACCTTAGGATATTTCGCTCTTCTTTTGATAAGTACGTTGGCTGCAGACAACGTAGTGTCGAAAGTTAGAACGAAATACCCTATCCCTTTTGGGGACTTTCTGGATTGGGTCGGTGCTTTCCCTTGCAAGACTCTTCTCGCTCCTTGTCGTCTTGCGGAAAGCTGTGTGTTGATCATCCCCGTTCTTGTGGTGAACCTTGAGCTAATCCTGGCGTGGTTTTTGCGCAGTTGATTTGCCATCACTGCCGTTGGGTTGACTCCGGCTGAGTCAGGTTGCCTTTTAGCTCGGTTTTGGGATGACGGGAGCCTGGATGTTGGCTCCGGGGTCTCTGTGCTTGTGTTCGCGTGCTGGGTTTTCGCCGCGTCTTTCGTGTAGCCGTGCTTTGGAGCGCGTGCCCGATCTTTTGGGATCTGATGTTCGGCATCGTTGGTGTTTGTATCGCTTGTTGCGATTGGAAATCCTGTACACCTGAGTGATGGACTCGCAAGATTTTCGTCGGTTGGATTGTGAGTCGAGCTTATCGAGTTGACGGTGTTTGTTTTAGTACCCTCTACCGCAGACCTTCGATCCCTTCGACCGGCTCCAGGGAGCCTCGGTTTTCTCGAAGTGTGTTCTGCAGCCAGGTTATCCTTAGTTGAGGATCAAGGCCGAGGACGTTGCGTTAACGGCCCTCCGGACTCGTTACGACTTTACGAGGTCACGGTTTTGCCGTTCGGTTTGACGAACGTCCCGGCAGCTTTTTGGACTTGTTGAACTGGGTTTCGGCAGTTCTTGGATCAATTTGTCGTGGTTCCCTTTGACGACATACTGATCTCTTCGTAGAGTTTCCT
The DNA here is from genome assembly GCA_016920855.1 of Puya raimondii. NCBI lineage: Eukaryota > Viridiplantae > Streptophyta > Magnoliopsida > Poales > Bromeliaceae > Puya > Puya raimondii. Next base: position 19,568,834 of record JABWPP010000049.1, read on the forward strand.
TCTTGGTTCACATCGTGACGTGGGTTGGTTGTGTGGAAGAGCCAAGGAAGGAGGACTCTGTAATGGTTTGACCTGTTCCGACTTCTGTGACAGACCGAGTTTAGGAACTTCCTCGGCTTGGGCGTTGATGCCGGCGATTTGTTGAGGGTTCTCCTCAAGATCGCCGCCCCTTTGAGTAGCTGTCGAGGTAAGGCGCGTTGTTTCTCTAGACTCCCGCTTGTCTGTTGAGCGCCTAGGAGCCGATGGACTGTTTGACCCGTGCCCCTATCTTAGCATCGACACAGCCTGGTGAGGTTGTCGTGGCCTTGTGCGATGCATCTTGGATGGGATTGGGGTGCGTGCTCATTCAGCATGAGAAGGTTATCGCCTATGCTCCGCGCTAGTTGATGGACTATGAGAAGATCTATCTGGCGCTCGATCTCGAGTTAGCAGCAGTGGTGTTCGCTCTCAAGCTTTGGAGACCTTACCTTGTGGAGCTACCGCACAGTGGTTGTCGTTGGAGGTGCAACCCACCTTGGCGGATCAGATTTTCGGTGGGCAGCCGATGGATCCGCACTGGCAGAGAGTGCGAGCAGGTCAGAGAAGGTGACTTCGTGCTACATGCTGTTGGTCTTCCTTCGAGGATGGAGTTGTGTGCCCAGTGTTCAGGATTTGAGGTGAGAGTTTTGGCTGAGGCACACCAGTCGCCGTACACCGTTCATCCTGAAGAGACGAAGATGTACCGCGACTTGTGGCTGGTTTCTGGTTGTAACGCAGCATGTGGCACTGTGCCGGGTTTGTCAGCAGAGAAGCTTTGACCTTTGCCTGTACCTGTAGGGAAGTGGGAGCAGATCACCTTGGTTTTCGTCACCGGGTTGCCTCGTTCTCAGCGAGGTCATGTTGCGATCTGGGTTTTTGTGGAATGTTTGACGAAAACAGCTCACTTCCTACCAGTACATTCTTTTTTAGTCTTGGAATCGACTGGCGCAGCTCCACTTGGATGAGTTCGTCGGGCTGTCTGGAGAGCCAGTGTCGATCGCTTTGGACTGGAGTTCTCGCTTCGTTTCCCAGTTCTGGAGGAGCTTGCTGTAGGCACTGGGGACGAGGCTCAACTTTAGCTCAGTTCAACCCTCAGAGTGTTGGGCAGTCGGAGCGAGTCTTCTAGACTCTCGAGGTTATGCTCCGGGCATGCGTTTTGATTTTTGGTGAGGGTTGGTCCAGGTATCTTTCTTTGGTGGAGTTTGCCTTCTGCAACAGCTTCCTAGCGAGCATTGGATTGGCACCGCACGAGGCGTTTTGTGGAAGTCGTTGTCGATCACTGTTCTGTTTGGTTGACGTGGATGAGCGTCGTGTGATTGGCCCGACAACGGTTCAGCTGAGGGAGGATCTCAGCTGCGGTGAGGTGCCTGTGAGGTTTTTGGCTCGCAATGTGAAACAGTTGAGGAATCGGAGCTTCCTGTTTGTGTGACTGCGTAGACGAGTCACTTGGAGTGCAAGACTTCTTGGGTGCTGGAGTCTGCTTCGTGTGAGAGGTATCCGCTGTTGTTCGCGGATGGTGTGTGGGTAAGTTTCGGGGACGAAACTTCTTGTTAGGTGGGAGTGATGTGAGAATTCGAATTTTGGAAATTTGAAATTCTGTGTTCCACTCCCCTGTTACTGTGTTTTTGATCAGTATACGTATATATATATATATAGGTATTTATATATATATATATATATGTATATAAGTGAGTTTTTGAGGATTTTAGTGTTTTCGGATTTTCGTCGCGGAGAGTGAACGGCTTAACGGCGCGAACCGGAGTCCGATTCTGACGAACCAAAATGGTGAGTTCAATGTCTCGGCAGTGCTGAGCGCGATGGCACGATCCGCGTCGACGTGCGGTGAGCGGATAAAAAGTTATTCCATCTTGATCGCCGAGAGGTCGTATGTCACGTTTATCGTTTCGCGTTTTGGACCCCGTTATTCGCACCGTTTCGCGCGTTTTCGATTTTGGAAGGGTGAATTGGGTTTTTTCCAGCTGTGGGAGGGGGGAACTTTGGCTGAGAGGGTAGGTGAGTGCATTTATGGAACCTCACCTACCCCCTCTCTTTGTCCCTCTCACACTCCACCTCTCCCCTCTCTCTCTCTCACTCTCCCTCTCTCACTCCTTCTCTCCCTTGCTCCCAGAATGGAGCCCGAGCTCCCCCTGCCCCTCGGCCTCCTCCCTGTGCAGCGCCGGCCGCCGCCGGCCACTGCCTGGCCGGAGCAGCTCCGGCCACCCCCCATCTCGCCTTGTTTTCTCTTTTTCTTCTTCTTCTTCTTCTTCTCTGAGGTGAGCACCCAGGGGGAACCCATGCGTGAGCCCCCCTGAGGTGACTGGGCTGCTGGCGCCGCCGGAGTGCCGCCGGAGCGCCGCCGGAGCCGCCGCTGGGCTGCTGGAGCTGCTGCTGGAGGAGCTGCGGGCCGAGCATGGTGGGGCCGCGCCGCCGCCGGAGAGGGTGAGCTTGGTCACCCTCGGGACCTCCGGCGCCGCCTCCTCCTTCCCCGGCCATCGCCGTGCCGCCGGAGCGCCGCCGGAGCCGCCGCGGGCTCGGTGTAGCCAGCTAGGGCATCCGCAGCTTGGGTTGCTCCGCCGCCGCCACCCGCCGCCCTTTTTTTGTCGCGGTCACCTCCCAACCGACGGCCGACGACCTCCTCTTGCCGGTGCTCGCGTCGCCGCCGGCCGCCGTCGCCGTTTGTTGCCGGAGCCGCCGTGCCCTGTCTCGGGTTGCCAACCCCGAGAGCAGGCTCGCTCCCCGCGCCGCCGCCGCCGGTTCCTGCCGCCTCCTGAGGTGAGCCCCCTCTTCCCTGTGACCCTCTAGACTGACAGTGGCCGCCGCCGGCCTTGCTTGCCGGCCGGCAGCCGGCCGGAGCTAGTTGCTCCGGCCGGGGTCTGGTTTTTGCTGTTGTTGGCCGCGCCGAGGATTTTGGAGCCCCTGGTGCTTCCCGAGGCCCGGGAAGGTGAGCATGAGGATCATGGCATCTCACTGATCATCATGCTCACCTCCATTTTGGTTTTGCTCGAGCCGCTTCGTCATTCGGCCTTTGTCGGGTCATTTTGGACCTTGGCGCCCTGTTTTTATGCAATTGCTGGGCCAGCGACTGTTCTCGTCGCAGTGGGATTGTGAGCATGGTTTCCGTGACGTCGTTACCTATCCGCTGGTGCTTGCGGAAGGTCGAGCGGACGAACGGATTGCTCGAACGGCTTAATTTAGTGCTTGTATGTATGTGTATGTTGCTTGTTTGGGGACTTTGGCGTTTGTGACAGCGTAGCGACGCTGTGGGCAGCAAGGGTAAGGTCTTGGAGACCCTGTGGACTGCTTGTCCAACCCCCTCGCCCTTCGTGTGGTTTCGGACTTGTTTCCGACGCGTTTTTCGATGAAATAATCGACAAAACGCGCGTTTCTAGTGGTGCGACTCGCTCGCTGTTTTCACAAGCGACTTGGCTTCGTCATTCAGCCTTGTTGGCTGTTCCTCAACGCTGTCCCGAAGTTCCGGGGACAGCGGTTGAGCGACGAAGGGTTCCGGTGCCATTTCGGCATTTTTCGGGAACCCGGGAGGCCTTTTCGGGTTCGTTTTTGGTCGTGGCACCCCGAGCTTGCGCTCGCTGTCCCAGCACTTGGTTTTGTGTGTTTAGGGACAGCGAGGGACGTGTTCGACGTTCTAGTACCCCCTCAGGGGCTTTGTATGGTTTCGGGATCGTCCCGGTGGGTTTCCCGGGCGATCCGCCGGTGTCGGGATGTGAGAGCTTTACGTTTAGCGTCGACTTGGTGGACCTTGACCGTGTGAGTCTTTCGTAGGTCCTGTCGCGGTTCCCGAGAGCCGTCGGTGTTAGATTGGATCTTACCTACAGGTGGGTGCTTCGATCCGGAGTCGGTTCAGTGGACTACGGTGATACCTTTCTATCCCTTCTTTCGTATTTCAGTTACCCCGTTGTAAATTCTAGCATGCTTATGTTGTGGATTCATTCTATATGCTTGTGTGATGTCTGCATGCTTGGACTAGTTGATTGTATCCTTGTTTTTCAATCGTTTCGTTATCTAGCATTTCGGTTTTCTACCCCTCGTGGTAGCGTCGTAAAACAAGGTTTCCGTGTGGGAAACGGTTTTCAAATGGATTTCTGATTGCTCGGTTTTGTGATTTCAAAAGAGAGTTCTCGTGTGGAGAACAGTTTTCAAAGGCTTCTTCAATGATTGAGATTAGGGTTTCAAACTAAAGCTTCTGGGTAAGGAGCAGCTTTCTAGAATGATTGTTGCTTGTGCATTGCATCATCCTTCGCTTAAGGATTTGCTTAGATTCATACAGGTTAAGGACTGCTAGCTGTATGAATCTCTCGTTGTGTTGATGTGCTGTTGGGATGAATGAATGGTGGTTGTGATCCTGTTATCTGTTGTTGGACGCCGTGCAAATACAGGGGAGGCTCTGTCCGTGTGTACAGTGGATCCTGTATTTGTGGCGGGTCTGTACGTGGCGCGGGCTAGGCTTTTCAAAAAAAATTTAGCACGTTTTTCCGCATCTTGAACTAGCCCGGGGCGTGACACTCAGTCCTCACAGAAATCAAATAAAGTACCGGAACGTAGTAAAAGAAACACAAGTTTAAAATATTTTCAATTTTTAAACCACTTGTGATAAAATGTCAAAATATGATGATTGCATTGTAAAAACAATGTTAGTGCATGGACATGATAAATTTACATAGACTTCTTTCAATCCTTATTAATTTCATAAAAATTAAAAAATTTACTACAAAATCACCATGAAGTAGATAAAATATTACAAGATTTCTTAATTCATATATACTTCAAAATCAAGTCATCAAAAAAAATCTAGAGATCCAAAAACTATCAAGATGTAATGGATTATGAAGATGAGTTATTGAGATTCGCCAAATGACATAAATTCGTCGCATAAACTTTCAAATTTGAGATAAAACAAATGCTACACCGGGGGGTGGCTCTTTGAGCATCTTCTTAATATGCCACCTTATTACACCGAAATTTGTTTTTATTATGAACACTTTTTCAACCTTTTCGGTTATCATTAGAGTTCCATGTGGCAGCTTTACACACTTACCGGATGACCGGGGTAGTAACTCTTTCCTACATGTGGTGGTAGTTTTCACACTCCTTTTGGAATGTAACTCTTTCCACATCTTTTAATACCATTGGAATGTTTCTCCTTTTTTTTTAATTCTAACACTCCTTCAAAAATGCAATCTCTTATTTGAAAGAAAACTTGACAAGTTTTAGTCTATTAGCAAATTTTCATTTATCAATTTCAACACATACAACCGAGATAGGTTAAGTACCTAATGCTCACACATGATTACCTAAATTTGATGAACATAAGTGTTAAGAGCTCCTATAATAAATTATCTTCATAAACAATGAAATAAAGTAAAATCGATAATTAATATAAAATTAACTAGGAGTGAATGAAAATGAACCTATTGATGTTCAAGCACTATTTAGTGTAGCAATCATCCAATGTACTCTGAAAACAATTAGCAAAAATTCAAAAATTGTAACAATAAAAACACCTAAAAATGTAATGCAATGATCAGGAGAAATATGCAATAAAAACCTACCAAAGTACTACATAACGTCAAAACAAATTAAGACTTAAGACAATGAAAGATATCACCTTTCCGAACCCAAACTTGTCGGATTATTGGTTGTCTTGGTTAATTGCGTTTAGGCACCGATCGTTTTGACTTTTGATTGACCGTTGGTCTCGACGTCGCATTTGTCTTTTCAGACACCGTTTGTTCTGTAGAAATCTTTTGTTGTGGCTTTGACTTCCGATTGATCAATGGGTACTCGACCTTTTTGATATTGCTCTTGAATCCTTGAAGGTTGTCGAGTGTTGTAAAATGCCACAAGATGTTTAGAAGATGCCGGTTGAGTCCTCTTTAAATTTTTAGGGCATGTCTTCTTAGTATGACCTTGTTTACCACATCCATGGCATATTTTAACCTTCAAATTTGTTGAGACTTTGGGTGTTGAATTTTTAACCTTCTCAACATATGTCATTTCATATCTAACTCCAAGTTTGTCCGTTTGACCCAATCTGAGCATATTATCAAACTTCTTTGACCCGGAGGAGATTTTTTTAATGTCGGATTTGAGTTGATGAACTTGTTTGGTCAAAACTTGGTTGGATGTATGGGTTTCTTTATATTGTTGCTCAAGAAAGCCAATCTTCTCTTGATGTGATTTATTTCTTGTCTCCGATTGGTCTAGCTTCTCTTCAAGGACTTTATTATTTTTCGATATCAACTCTCTTTCCTCCTCAAGAACTTTAGTCATGGTCTTCAATGCGTTATTTTCATTCTCGAGCTCAAGCAGACGCTTCTTCAGCTTTTTATTGAACTTAGCCAACTTCTTGGATTCAATAAACGGTTGATTGTATGTAACGGCTAAGTCGTCATCGTCCGACCACCCTCACTCTCGCCATCGTTGCTCGATGTTTCATGCAAAATAAATGAAGAAGAGTCAGAAAGAATAGATGATAAACACACAGCTGAAGAGTGAGGTAAAGAAGTATGAGAAAATAAAGCAACATTATTCTTCTCCTCATCATTGGAGGTCGATTTTTCAGAAGTAGAATCGTCCCAAGTTTTCTCTTATAAAGCCTTCTTTTTATAAGATTTTTTTAGTGGAACAATCTGTTGAAATATGGCCGTAGCCTTTGCATTTATAGCATTGGATTTTTCCTTCAAAATCATCTTTTTTCTTAGAGGCTTTTGCACATTTCTTGTCTTTTGATTTTGAGCTTGAAGATCCTTGGGAAGAAGTTTTTTATTTTGTTGATGAGGCTTTATTGGATTTGTTCTTCCGAAAGTTCCGATGAAATTTATTCATGAGAAGCGCTAATTGATGTTCAAAATCAGCAAGAGAAATTTCTTCATCGGAATTCAAATCGCCGTCTTCCTCCTTGATAGATTTGAGAACAACTCCTGTACTTTAGAGAAAGACTTGGAAAAAGATTGATTAGTAGGAAAAGTCATCTCATACGTTTGTAGAGCACCTACTAATTCTTCTACTTTTAAATCATCCAGATGTTTTATTGTTTCAACGGCCGCAACCTTCCGACGAAATCTTTCGGGAAGAGTTCTCAAAATTTTTCTTACAACTTTGGGTTTAGAGATTTTCTCTCCTAAGTTTGCGCATATATTAACTATGTCTTGTACACGAGTATAATACTCGGTAAAGATTTCATGTTTCTCCATGCGAATTGAATCAAATTTGTTTGTTAACATTTAGAGTTTTTGAACCTTTACCAGGCTAGTTCCTTCATGCGTAACTTGGAGAGTATCCCAAATCTCCTTTGCCGTTTCACATGCCGAGACGCGTGAAAACTCGATTTGAGATAAAGTATTAAATAAAGTATTAATTCCCCTTCCATTATAAGAAGATAAATCAATTTTCTCCTTAGTCAACTTATTTCGAGGTTTGGGGTTGTCAACATTATTGACGGTTTCAGTAGGATGTTTCCATCCAAATTCAACCGATTGCCAAACCCGCGCATCAATGGCAATTTAAAAAGCTCTCATGCGAACTTTTCAATGAGCATAATTGGTCCCAACAAAAAGAGGAGGCCTATTAATATTACTACCTTTTCAACCATAATGATAGTAAATTCTAGATCCTGCCCTGATACCACTTGTAAGTTACGGGGAACCCTAGGATCTATCTAGATACTATCAATCACCTAGAGAGGGGTGAATAGGTGTAAAGACCAAAAATATAAATCTCAATGCAACAAAAATAAATGCAGAAAGTATAAATAGCACACCGAGATTTACGTGGAAAAACTCCAACTTGGAGTAAAAACCCCACGGGACCAACACGCGATGACAATCCACTATGAAGTAAAAGAATACAAGGTGATTACCTCCACGGACTCAAACCTCTCTTTTATTTTCTTTGGATCTCGCGCTCACCAACGGGTTGTCCACGCCCCACGTCCAAATCCACAACGCAACGTCCAAATCCTCGAAATGTCTACACTTCGAATCCACGAAGCGTTCAACACGTCAAATCCACGACACCTACTCGAATCCATGAGCGCACTCCATCCGGAGCAAGACGAATAGGGTTGGTGATGATTTATTGCTTAGATGATCATGAAAAAATCGTAAAAGATGTCTCTAAGCAAATCTCAAATTGATTCTAGAAGAACATTAAAGGTTTAGGGCACCAAGAATCAATTTGAGAGAAGCTTGTTGTGATGATGAGAAAGATGGCTACCTACAAGCTTCTAGGGTTTCTAAAAGATAAAATATGCTTAACCACGCTTTAAAGACACCCCCTCATCTTATTTATAGGTTTGGAAGCAATTAGATCAGATTAGAATTTTAAAAACTGATTTTAAAAAATCTGCGTCAGGTTCAGGGTCTGAACCTTAAATGTAGGGTCCGGAAGTTTGGAAAAACTTCAAGATCCGGACCTTCTCTGCAAGGTCCAGATCCTGACAGTTTCAAGGTCCTGACCCTCTTTTCAGGGTCTTGACCTTGACAGGATCTTGACATTGAAAAATTTCAGCTTTTAATATTTATAATTTTTCTCAATTCTAATGACTTTCGATGGCTTAAATATATTTATAAATCATCACTAACATTATAAAAACTTATCGAGCATCATGAATTCAAATTTTGAGTCTTCAAGTCTTCAAGCTTTATCTTTTCTTTTTCAAACCTTCAAGACTCCGACTCACTTCATGAAATATGCTAATATAAAATCCGTAACAAAGGATACTTGTTCTTGATGGTCACTTTGTTTAATTTATGATAATCCACACAAAGCCTAAGTGAACCGTTTTTCTTCTTCACGAATAACACCGGCGCTCCCCAAGGTAATACAATGGGTCTCATAAACCCTTCTTCCATCAAATCCTGAAGCTATACCTTTACCTCTCTCAGTTCAGCCGGTGCCATCTTGTAGGGTGCATTCGAGATTGGCGCGGTTTTAGGGACCACGTCAATTACAAACTCAATCTCCTTATTCGACGGCATCGTCGTCAACTCTGGGGAAAACACATTGGGAACTCGCGGACTATAGGGATATCCTTGAATACCGATACTGTAGTAGGCGCTTCTACTACAATTGCCAAGAAGGCAATACATCCTCTGCTCATCATCTGCCTGGCACTCGAAATAGAAATCGTCGTCGCAAACAGTGTGCTCCTATAGCCTCTGTAGACGAACTCCTCCTGTCTAGGCTCACGAAACGTCACTATCCTAGCACCACAGTCGATCGTCGCGAAGTAACACGCCAACTAATCCATCTCGAGCACTATATCAAAATTCTAAAACTGCCGCAAAAACCAACAGGCCCGTGGGCATAATCCAAGGTCCCAACTGTACTAAACAAGTCCAACAATACTCCTCCACATGCAAAATATAATCAAAAATCTGCACCTCTTGTGCATGTGGTAACGGCCCTATCTCTAGTCCATGCAGTGATGCAAATGCTCGACTAATAAATAAATATGATGCAGCGGTATAAAGTAATGCACGTGTTCTGATGCCAGAAATCAAAATGATATCTGCCACCACATGGTCAGATGCAGTTTGAATCCTCGACCTGGGCTGCATAAACTCGGCCGCTCTGCGCCTGCTGTCGTCGCTCTACCTGGCGTGGAACTGAGACTCGGTCTGCCTGGTTGTAGGTAGGTGGAGCTCCTGACATCTGATTAGGTGTGGTAGGGGCCGACGCCGTCGATGGTGCTGGCGATGCTGCTTGGGGGCAAGTTGACTGTAGGTGCCTTTGCTGTCCACATCGATAATACCAGCCCTCCCTCTACTCCCACTGTCGTGGCCAATATGGTCTTCCACAGATAATGCATCTCTCTGGCCGGCTCTGCTGCTGTCTTTGCTGGAGGGATCCACCAGACCGCTGCTGCTCCGAGGACCCACGACCCTGAGAGTGTGATTGTTGAGGCCTCGGCAGTCATCTCCCACTAGTCTGTCCCTTACTTTCAGGTGCCGAGCGCTTCCTATTCTGACTCTGCCCCGATACTGTTGCCCGCTCCTTGACCACTGTAGCACCTCGCTCTGCCCAGAGTGCCTGCTCAATCGACGCATCCAAGTTCTGCAACCTCTGCGCCTGAACCAAAGTATAGATCTCCTATCGCAATCCCCACTCAAACAGGTAGACCTTGTGTGCCTTGTCTCTAGCTGCAAATGGTACATAGTTCAGCAACCTATTGAATTTTCGAATATACTCCTGTACTGATCTGTCATAGGCCCCACGGTAACCCACGAAACTCGATTTATGCCATCTGCAGCACATCCAATGATCGATCTAAGCGAATCCTCTTTCACCACGAGTGTGCATCACCCTACAAACAATGTACCGCTAAGTGGACCTGCTCTCGCTTTGGTATAAAGTGGTCCTCAAACAGCTTCTCCATCGCTCCCGTCCAGGCCTCAACTATCCAAGGCTCGATGCTGCTACTGTCGAATCTGGGTGGATCGAACCTACAAAAATGTGCCAACCTCTTTGTGATCCACTCCTGCTCGGCCTCTGACAACTGCGCACCTAACCTCAATGTCTCTCCACTGGGCCTAGGTGCTTCTAGTACTGTCACTGGTAGGGGTGTAGCTGCGGCTGGGGCACCCTCTGGTGTTGTCGATGGTGGCGCCTGAGGCTCGGAAGCTCGCGATGCTACACTCGGCTGCCGTGTAAAGACATCACACATCCTCTATAGTAGTGCACCATGCTGCCTAGTAACCTCAGCCATGGCAGCCAACTGATCTCGCAAATCCTGCGAGGCACTCGGTCCTGCCTGCTCTGGCTCCGTGGGTGGCATGGGAGTAGCTCGTGTCGGTGGTCGATCTCGGCGCCTCCTAGGCATCTTGATCACATGCATCAAAGTACATATCAGTTACACATAAAAAAACAGCTCTCGACCCAATCAAGCTAAAGTCTAAAAGGACATCTTTTTTTCCTGCGACATTATGTCATCTGTAGCCGACATAATCCTCTGGCAGAAAAATACACATTTTCTTCAATCACTCTTCACTCTCGTGGAAACTTTCTAACAATTCAATTGCCGACTTTTGCCACAAGTCACATCTCTCACGTCTTGCTTTTATATGATCTGTCCAAAAGCCTAAGGTTTCCTAAGTCCCGACGACCCTTTTCTAAGCTCTAATACCAATTTAATCTGTCATGCCCTGGGATGTCGTCGAACCCGGGGCTCGCTAATAGACCTGCCACATACATGAAGAAAGAAGCACCTGAAACAACACAGAGCACTACAAGCAAGTACCAGAGTAAAAAATAAAGCTACTAATAACTAAGAAGTAATCTAATGTACATCTAAAAGCTCCAAAGTGGTACCACAAATACATCCATCAGGTGCAAATACATCTCACAAATAGCTGAAATAAAATAGATCCATAACTATATGTATAATGGACTACCCTTCAAAATCCAACTAACACGGGTACTCCTCTAGCTCAACCAGCAAAGATGGGTAGGGATCTAACTCGCGACTCCCTTACCTCGATCGGTGGCAGCGACAAGGGCAGAGGGCTCTGCAAGAAATGGTGGCAACGAAGGATGTGAGAACTACTATAAACGAGTAGTCATCAGTGGGTACTGTCACCGACGCCGACAGTGTAGTATTCTGAAAATTTAACTATCGAAATGACTACAGTTTTGGGGAAGGGTCGATAACTTGGTAGAGTGCCGAGACAAGTTGGAATCATTTTGACATGAAATTGACGTCGCGAACGAATCCGAAGCGTGAATTAATCCCAGCCGGAATGAGTTAAGTTGTTTAGTGCGAGGGGCACAATTTAACTTTTCACCAACCTTGTTAATTGAGAAGTTTGGCTTGCAGTGGATCAGCTGATTTTACCACTACTCATTCTTCTCCTACTTTTCCTTCTTCTTCTCCTTTTCCTCCTTCTTCCCATATATCCATGCTTCTTCTTTTCTGCGTATGGCAGCCAAGCAGGGGCTGCTATTAATAGCTGTAGAAGTGCAAATCAGCAGCTATTCAGCAGCATCAAGTGCAGTTGTGTAGTGCCAACAGCCAGCTTTCTTCTTCTCCTTCCACTTCTCTGCAGCCAGCAGCAAACCAACATTGGCAGCAACTTCAACTCCTCCCCAACTCCTTCTCCTCCTTAGCAGGCTGCAACAATATTTTCAAGACCAGTTTCAGCATTGCAATATCAGCAGTGGAAGTGATAGTGGCAGCAGCAGCACATTTCTTTTTCCCTTCTTCTTCTCCTCTTCTGTTGGAAGCATCACCCCTTGCAGCAGCAGCTCTGGCCAACCTTAGCGGCAGCTGCAGCTCAGCCAGCACCGACAGAAGCTTTGCTGCAGGCACAACTGCTGGCAGCAGCAAACCTGGAAGAGACAGCAACAACAGCAACCTTTTCCCTTATTCTCCTTCCCTGTTGGTTGGACTTCTGCAACAGCAGCCACAGCTGCAACCCAATTAAGCAGCAGCTGCACCAGCAGTAACTGCCAGCAGCAAGGCTGGCAGCATCAGGCATTAGCACTGGCAGTAGTAGCAAGCTAGTGAAGGGGGATCCAATTGGGTGCGATTGGAGCTACAAGATCAAAATTGAAGCTCAATTGTAGGAGAAGGGAGTAGTGGAGCTCAGCTTGCACCCTTTACTAACTGGAATTCAAGGTTAGAGTGGATGGAAATGAAGCAATTTGAGAATATACCTGAATTTCAGCATCTTGTTGGATTTCATTAATTTGCAATCTCGGTTCTACTAGCTGAGCTTCAAAGGGACTTTTGGCTAGTTTTTCCTTCACTCCTTGTTTGAATTGGAGCTGATCCTAGCTGGGTGGAGAGGTTAGTTAAGTTGAATTTATGTTTCTAGTGGATTTCGGAACCAAAATGAGTGTTCGATGGATTTTTGACTTCAAACTCCTTTTCCAATGAATTTATTGCTTCGAATTCGATTCTCTTTGTTTTTCCTATTTAATTATGAGCTGCGGAACCTATGGGGCATTGGTTTCAGCTGGATTGAATGGTAGGATTGGCTAACTTTAGTGAAATCCTGATTTTGATACCGAATGACATTTTCGTTAAGTCTTCGGTTCGAATTTTTATTCCGACTTAATTTCTATGGGATGTTAATGTTTCTTGGGCTTTTATAGTTAATTTGGAGCTGGAGAATGTGCCAGAGTAGTTGGCTCCTATTTTAGTGATGGTATGTGAGCTAATTTAGTCGAATTTCAGATTTTTGTTTGCCGAACTGCACTATGTATAGTTGCTGAATTTCAGCTGGTTGAAGTGTTCTTACACTGGATTTTGGAGCTTGGTAGTAGTATTGCAGGGTTCCTGAATTAAGGCTAAGTTGTCTTCAGTCCTTTTTCTGGATTGTGATTCGAGGTGGGTTTAAATCACCGAAAACCTCAAATTTCTTACTATGTCTACAGTGTGGCTCTTCTTTGCAGATAATGGACTAATTAGTAACTTAGTTGATTGATGTGGTTAATTGCTTTTTATCTAGCCTCAATTTGATAGCAATGTACCTTGTGGACTATGTAATTCAGCATTGAAGTGTCATACAACTTGCATCCTAGCAGTGAACATAAGTACTTTTGCATGAACCTAATTAGCTTGCAACTTGGATATAATTTCATCGGAGCATGTAGGGATATAGCAGCTCTTAGTTGGGTAGTAATTGAGTGTGGATTCATGTGACAAGTAGAATTCTTGGTTTAGAACTTGGTAAGCCTGTATGGAAAGGATTTACTATGCTGAAATAGAACCACAACGATGCAAAATCTACACTATGTACCTTCAAAAACTCTTTATTTTAATTTATCGTAGAGAGCTGTTTTTACCTGCTTTTCACCACCCTAGTTAGAGGGTTGTGAGCATTCGGATTAGTGTAGGATAACTTTACGCTCGTGCTGAGGGGTCAACTGAATTTTTACAGCAGTTAAAGACTGAGCCGATGGTAGGGTGCCATTGGGGTCGACGGTGGTTCCGGATCTTCGAGTTTCGCATTGCATTGTGCTTGTGGCATGTGGATTACAGTTTCATGATCTGATTGATTATTCACATCGACTACGGCCTACATGAGCCAAATTGAGCTCGATAGAGACTACACTTCTATACTTGGTGGGGTCGGTCCTCTCGAGCGCCGCTCCGGAGCTTGGCTTTTAGTGCGTTGATGTTGTAGCAACCCTTTTGGGTGACCTACCTTGGACCGACCACCCCCAGGATGGTGCGTGGCATTAGGTTGGCGCAGGCTTGACTGGCCTCGTGGTGGTCATTTGGATTGAGTTAGTAGTGTCTTCTCGATAGATAGTTGATGCATCCATTACATTGATAGTTTTTGAGCATTAGTAGTATATAGATTTCTTTTCAGCTTTACTACTTCTAGCTCTTTACTTTTAGCTTTCATAGACCTAGTGGGTAGGTCGTCGCCGTCGGTGACAGTACCCACTGAGGATTACTTGTTTATAGTAGTTCTCATGTCCTGTGTTGATCCTTTTTCTTGTAGAGCTATTTGTTCATGTCGCTATTACTGTTGAGATAAGGGAGTCTTGAGTTAGATCCTACCAACTTTGTGGGCCAAGCTTGTGGAGTACCCCTTTTGAGGCAGCTTTTGGGTTGTAGTCCTTGTACTAACAGATGATTATATTTTATGTTTCAGTTTCTGTAAGAGGAGGTTTTGTACTTGCTGAGTTATCTGTTGTACTCCTTAGAGCTCATGTATGTACAGTGGACTATGTTTAGTTTTAGCAGCTTTATTTCAGCTCTATTACTTGCTTGTAGTAGCTATTGTATACTTTACATGTATTTCGATCGCTTCGTGTATATAGGGCTTCCTGTGTATGCGGCGGATCTATTAGCGAGCCCGGGTTGAGCTGCACCCCAGGGCGTGATAGACAGCCTAACCACTAGGTCTACGAAAACGAAAACTAAGAACTAGGTAAGTAAAAGAGCCAAAAGTAATAAAAGCTGGAAAGAGATCTACAGCTGCTATATATTTATACTACTAATGCTCAAATGAACTACCAGTATAAAGGATGTATCAACTATCTATCAAGTACCCTCTAACCAACTTAATCCAAATGATCGCCTTCAAGGCCGGTCAAGCCTGCGCGCCAACCTACTATCACACACCACCCTCGAGGATGGCTAGTCCAGGGTAGGTTGCTCCAAAAGGCTGTGCAACACCAACGCGAAAAGGCCTCACTCTGGAGCGACACTCAGCGGAGCTACTCAGCCGAGCAAAAAGCGTAATCTCTATCAAGCTCAAATCTGGCTCATACAGGCTACAGTCGATACGAATGATCATTGAGATCATCAAACTGTGGCTCACGTGCCCAGGTACAATCCGATGCAAAACCGAAGATCTGGGACTACTGTCAACCCAGACAGCACCCCTACTATAGGACTCAGTCCAACAACCGCTGTAAAAATCCACTCGGCCCCTCAGCACAAGCGTAAATCCATCCTACACTAATCCAAATGCTCATAACCCTCTAACTAGGATGAAAAACTGGTAAAAATAGTTAACGAATCTAAATTCTAACGATAGAGTATCAGGGACAGTTTAGTGCAGATTTTATATATCAAAAGGATTCAATTCAGCATATACAATTTTCCACTTGCAAGTTTGAAAGGTTCTAACATAGGAAATCAGCATCTCACATGCATTTAACACTATCATAGGTTAGAACATTCAAGGAAAATAAGAAATCAGCACGCATGCATAATTTTAGTATATATTGTCCGGAATCCGTCGATTCCAGTGAATTAAACCCACCTTCTATGCTAATCCAATCACGACAAGGAATCACCCCGCGAGCAATCACCCTCACACAGCTCAAGTCAAACAAGACCTCTCCATAGCTATAGGATCAGGCGCCCAAAGCACAGCCCAGATCAGTACGGTCTTCAAGCATCAACACAACACTACAACGGACAACTGATCTAAAGATCTGAAATTCGACCAAAAGGGAACTCAAACTACCTGGCTACTAGCTGAGGACTCTTCAACACTTTAGGAAAAATAAGAAAAATAGGTCCAACACCATCAAATCCCCCATCTGCAGCATTCGGATGCATAAAAAGGGAGCCCGAAACATTAGTTCAATAACAGCAGCACTAAACTCACAAATCACACTAATTGAGGCCAAAACATGGATTACTAACCTGTAAATTCTATTGAAATAGATCCAAATCTATAAGGAGTGAAGGGAAAACCCACTATGATGCAGCAAAACTCCAACTACATCAAATTGGATCCAAAATCCAAGAAAAAATCCATCAACTCACAAAAAATTAACATACATTGGTAAATAGTCCAATTAAGCTGGCATTTCAATTTGCTTACCTGTAAATCAAGCTGAGGCAGCACCAAATTCACTAAATGAGAAGAGAAAACCAACCAAAATCTAATAATCTAGCTGCAAGAAGGATGCGGATCCAAAGATCAAAGAAAATCCAACTATAACTCAATTTCGGCTAAAAATCCACATTCTATTCAATTCAAAGCTACTAACCTACATTTACGATATAGGAAATTGCTCCACAACTTCTCCTTTAGCACTCCACACATGACCCAAGCCCACAGCAGCAGTTGGAATCCAGCCAACTCGCCAAGTTGCTACTGCTACTGCTGCTGTTCTTATTGTTGTTACACCATAGGGAGTAGAGGATGAAGAATAGGGGGAATGGGAGGAGAAAATACTGAGGGAATAAGGTTCACTGTGAGGAGGGATGGAAAAGAGTCAATGGAGAATGTCCATGTTCTTTTACAAAGGAGATGGGAGTGGTAAAATGTGCCCAAAGATCTAGTTCGTCAAGCGCGAAAATACCCAAAAAAGAGAATCAAGATAGAGAAGAAAAATAAAACACATAAATATTTACGTGGTTCGACCACTGGCCTACACCCACGGGCAAAGACGCAGTGGAGATCTTCGTTATAATCAAAGTGGTGTACAAAATATGCCTCTTTCACAAAACAGTAGTCCCAAAAATACACTCATACTTCTCCTCATCTGTCGCACCAAACTAATGAAATAAAGGATATATTTATAATAGTGGCTAAATCCTAATTTAACTAGGAACACAAATCCACTAAAAATAGGAAAATCTCAATAAGATTAGGCATAATCTAAACTTAACTTAATGGATAACCACAATAGAATATAGTTAGAAAATCTTGCGGTTCCAGAATTCGAGACATATCTAACAATCTCTAGCTTGGGTTGAATTCTCTGTCTTCTCCACCAAAACCACAAAAGCTCCTGAAGTGTTGTTGCACATGCGAACCAAGTTCACGGAATACTTGAACTTGATCACCGAAAAAACTTAATAAGCAAATCTGCGGGTTTCTCTGAAGTGTCAATCTTCTTATTCTCCAATTACATCCTTTGCAATCTCTGTTGCGTCAGAACGACAACTTGCTGTAGAGCGAAACCAGTGGAGCGATCAAACTCCTCGATCTCAAAATTCGTCGATGTCTTAAACACCCAAACGAAAAATCCTTCTCTGATACCAGTTTGCTACATATCTGTAACTTACACTGATACCAGATTTTCTCCAATACTAGTTTGTTATGACAAAAGTGTAAAAAATCTAATTCATCGAGTGTAAAACTACCAAAAAAAAATCAAAAGAGAAGAAAAATAAAACACACAAATATTTATGTGGTTTAGCCACTGGCCTACATCCACGGGAGAAAACACAGTAGAGATTTTCATTATAATTAAAATGATGTACAAAATATGCCTCTCTCACAAAATCCTGGTCTCAAAAAATACACCTGTAATTCTCCTCATCTGCCGCACCAAATTAATGAAATAAAGGGTATATTTATAATAGTGGCTAAATCCTAATATAGCTAGAATACAAATTCACTAAAAATAGGAATAATCTCAATAAGATTAGGCATAATCTAATTAACCAAAACAAAATAGAGTTAAAAAATCTTGCGGTTCCAGAATTCAAGACATATCTAACACGTTGCATATTCGTCATCAGTTTTACTATTCAAGCTCGAAATGTCAAACATATTTACATTCATAATTAGTTTTCATTTTTGTCGACTATAAATCTATTCATTCAAGGTAAAAACTGTCGAACAAATTTACGCACATAATTGATTTTAATATTTTGTTAACTAATTGATTTTAATTTTCTGTTAACTACAAAGCCTTTTTAATTTTTTGTTAACTACAAAGCCTCTTTATTTTTTCGTTAACTACAAAGCCTTCTTTTTTGCTTGCTTCTTTCTTCTTCTTTTTTTTTTCTATTTGTTGGCATTCGGTTAAACCGAATCGGATGCGCCCATGATCGGGCTCGATCCGACGGTTATGTTGTCTATTTGGATTAGAATTAATCTCGCTTTTAAATTAGAAAGCTAATTAGAGATATATTCTAACCATATTAGGATAACAATGATAAATCGATTCGGCCTAATCTCTTACTTATCCATTAGGTTTTGGAATCCCTTATAAATATATGGGCTATTCTCTCGTAAAAACTACAAGAAAAAAATTAGAGAAAAATACTCACAAATTCGTGAGAAATTCGTGAGCCTTCTTGTGAGAGAGAGAAACCACATCCTCCATTAACCTATTGTTCTAGAGGGTCTTGAACGGTGGATTAGAGATCGTGCTCGTTTGTAGTTCGATCCACTACGGGTTTGGAGCGATAGAAGACCTTCGTGGACGATCCGAGAACACGTGAATCAACCTCCACGATCCGAGCTCATTGCGTTCTAGCGCGAGTCGCTTCCGCAAAAGATACGAACAAATACTTCTGCTGCGTTCTATACTATTATTTAGGCTGAGCTCCCGTACGTTGATCTGAATTAGATGCTAGTTTATATTGGTCATTTACTGACTGACTTTTTTTTCCATTTATGGATTCTTCTCCAAAATTGTACTTGAAATTAAAAATATATCTTAGTGATATTTTATTCTTGCTTCTTCTTTTTTTTGTTTAAAAAAGTTTACTTGGAATTACAAGCAGTAATTACTGCCATTATATTTTTACTCTTATTAATTTTTTTTATTGTAACAAAACTCTACCTCAGAAATATCTACCTAGGGGTGGAAACGAGCCGAGCTTGAGCGAGCTTACCTCAGCTCAAGCTTGGCTTGAAATTAATTTCGAGCCTAAATTTAGGCTCAAGCTCGATTTGACATTAATTCGAGCCGAGCTCGAGCGAGCCTAACTTTGAGTCGAGCAAGCTCGAGCCCTAAACTAGCCACTTGAAATTCTTAATATTATGCAATCTATAATTTAATTTTTATAAAACATTATTTAAAATTTGATACAAAAAATGTGTGAGACCCCAGGTAGTCCTATATATAAGATATAATAGGGTTAAACTCTTAACCCGGCTTAAGCATTTTGGGCGGTGGCTAGGCCCAAGAGGTTAAGAGAGTTAAGCGTGCTAGGACGGGAGTAGTCCTAGGATGGGTGACCCCCTGGAAAGTTCGGGTGTCACAGTTGGTATCAGAGCCAATTACCAGCCGGAAGTGTGAGATGAGTCTCGGCTGAGCTAGGATTGTACAGCGGGGAGAACGAGGCTCTCATGCTGTTGACTGTTGTGGGTGGAGCACGGCTCACCACAAGGTCAGTTTAGGCTAGCGAGACGAGTCTCACATCGCCTGGTACTTGTGAGTCTGAGCCTGACGAGGACGTCAGGGCTTAAAAGGGGGGGAGATTGTGAGACCCCAGGTAGTCCTATATATAAGATATAATAGGGCTAAACTCTTAATCCGGCTTAAGCATTTTGGGCGGTGGTTAGGCCCAAGAGGTTAAGAGAGTTAAGCGTGCTAGGACGAGAGTAATTCTAGGATGGGTGACCCCCTAGGAAGTTGGGGCGTCACAAAATGTCTAATAGTTCAATACACAAAATGAATGAATGAAAAACGGTATTATAATATTAAAAAAAATTAGGGGAAGCGACTCTACGAGCAAGTGAAAGAGAGAGAGAGAGCAGTTAGAGTAGGGTTTTGCTGGTTTGGTTTTGTGAGCCAACAAATATGCCCAATAACCTAAACTCTATATACATATAAATAAAATACATAATATATATTATTATATATAATTAACTATATATTATATATAATTATATATATATATATATATATATGTATATATAAAATTAGGCTACTATACTATTAATTGTACCAAGCGCTTGATGCTATTAGGTTTTCGGCCTTTGAATCAAGGAATGTGCTGTTAGGATGATAGTGGTGCCAAGTTAGGATGATAGGTCCACTAGGATTGAGTGGGTGGTTGGTTGAATAGTATGATGTAACGGATAGGAATGGTCAAAGGGGTAGATCTAACGGCGGAAAACTCGATAGCACCAAGCGCTTGATACTGTCGATAGTATAGTAGCCGGACTCTCTCTCTCTCTCTCTCTCTCTCTCTCTCTATACATATATATATATATAGATTCTTTTCGAGCCTAATTCAAGCGAGCTCTGTAATACTCAAGCTCGGCTTGAAATAAATTTTGATTTTTTTTTTGTTCAAGCTCAGCTTGAAATAAATTTTGATTTTTTTTTTGTTCAAGCTCGGCTCATTTAATTTCGAGTCGAGCTCGAGCGAGCCGAATATCGAGCCGAACGCAAGTCGAGCACGAGTCGAACATGAGCCAGCTCGCTCATTTGCCATCCCTATATCTACCCGCCGCATCATAAGGGTCTCTACACTAGTGTTTGTGTGTGTGTATATATATAGAGTCTTACTACTATACTCTTATGAGTACGATCGCCTTCGTACTCGTAAGTCGTTTTCGATGATAGAGGTTCCGAATCGACGATCCATACCATAAAACATGATTTAGTGCATTTAAAACTTCTATAAATCAAATTTTATAATTTTTTGACATTATTTACCTTACGATCAAAACATCTTAAAATTGACAATTTTTAACGGCCGGTATGGGATACTTTCTAATTTAACAGTATAAAAAAATCGAAATTGGTTGAATGTTGATAGAAAATTCTATTCACCATCTAAATAAAGTTCAATAACTCCGATCTTAAATTGAAGAATCCGATCATCTATTTTTAGGAGGCGTTCAATTTTGACCGTTTAGTTTATGTTGGCCGTTATGTGAAACTTGCTAGTTTAACAGTGTAAAAGAGTCGGAATCGGTTGAATTTTTGATAAAAAATTCTATTCACCATCTAAATAAAGATCAATAACTCCGATATTAAATTAAAGAATATGATCATCTATTTTTAGGAGGTCGTTTAATTTTGACCATTCATTTTATACCCGCTTGATGGACTTTAATAGAATTTCAAAAAATTACGAAATTTATTTTTTGAAAGTTTCTAATGCTCTAGATCATCAATTCGAAAGCTCCATCAAAAACTGCTTATGAGTACGAAAGGGTCTATACTCATAAGAGTATGGTAGCCCTACTCTCTCTCTCTCTCTCTATATATATAGCGAGAGAGAGAGAGCGCTAGGCTTCTATGCTTTCAAAAATATGGAGATTTCTATGTTTGTAAGTTATTTTCGATGATGAGGCATAAGATTCTATGATCGGTTTTGTTAGACATGATATATAGTGTTTGAGCTATCAAGAAATCAAATTTTATAAGTTTTTGACTTGGTTTATCTAGTAAAATAGTAGCTTCAAAATGAACGGCTAAAAATAAAAATTTTATAAAAAATAAAAATAAAGACTTAAATTTCAAATTGGAAGTATTAATTTTGCTCTTGATATTAAGTAGAATTTTTTATTAAAGTTTCACGTAATTTGAATTGTTCTACACTGTTGAACTTGAAACTTACCACATCAGCCATTAAAATAGTCATTTTTGAGACCCTTTGATGAAAAAAATGTCAAAAAATTATAAAATTTGGTTTCTAAATAGTTCTAATAACATAGATCATGCCTAATGGAGCCGATAGTCTATTCGGATATCTCATCATTGAAAACAACTCACAAGGATGGAGGACTCAGTGCTTTCGAAAGCACAGGAGAGGCCCCACCCACCCACCCAAAAAAAAAATTCTATATATATATATATATATAGAGAGAGAGAGAGAGAGTAGGGCTACTATACTCTTATGAGTATGAAACCCTTCATACTCATAAGTTGTTTTCGATGATGGAGTTTCTGCATCAACCATCCACACTGTTAAATATGACCTAGAGTATTTGAAGTTTCTAGAAATAAATTTCGTAATTTTTCGAAATCATAATAAAGTCCATCAAATGATCATAAAATGAACGATCAAAATTGAACGACCTCTTAAAAATAGAGAATCAGATTCTTCAATTTAATATTGGAGTTATAGATCTTTATCTAGATAGTGAATAAAAATTTTTATCAAAAATTCAACCGATTCCGACTTTTTTATACCGGTAAACTAGCAAATATCTCATACCGGCCGTGAAAAAAGTTATCAATTTTGAGATCTTTTGATCGTAAGGTAAATGATGTCAAAAAATTATGAAATTTAATTTCTAAAAGTTTCAAATGCTTTATACTATATTTAACGGTATGGATTGTCGATTCAAAAGTTTTATCATCGAAAACAACTTATGAGTACAAAGTCTATCGTACTCATAAGAATAAAGTAGTCGGACTCTGTGTAAGTTACGTAAACTTTTATACAAGTGTAAATTCAAATCTAGAAGATCTAAAGTAGGCATCTAAACTGCTAAATGTGATCAAGAATATTTAGAATGCATACTTATAAAATTTCATGAATTTTTAAAACCGATTTAGTATACCTCGAATGGTGTTAAAATTAACAATCCTAGTTTTTCAAGAAAGAATAATATTAAAAAGTTAAGATATAATTTTCGGAAAATTATGATCTTTTATATTGTCTTCGTTATGTCTGCCTATCACTTTTGACGGTTTATTTTTTTAACTTTTATAATTAAAATTTAGTTTGCGTAATAATTGTATAAGTTAAATGTGCAATTTGATCTCTATTATATATATATATATATATATATAGAATGAGGCTACTATACTATCTATAGTACCGGGGCTCCGGTACTATAGTTGCTTTTTCGATCTTAGGGTGTTCAAATCAATGATCCACACCGTTGAAACTGATCTAGGGTATGTGAAGTTCTTAGAAATAAAATTTTAGTTTTTTTCGATATCGTTTACTTAGTAAATAAATCATGTCAAAATGAACGGTGAAAATTGAATAATTCTTAAAATTTGAGTATAGGAGTTTCAAATTCAAGATCAAGGATGTTGACCTTCATCTATGTAGTTTAAAGTATTTTCTATCAAAATTTGAATAAATTTAGATTCTTCTCCACCGTTAAACTACAAACTCGCTATAATAACCATTGAAATTTGACAATTTTGAAACGGTTTGATCACAAAGTAAACTACGTCGAAAAATTATAAAATTTTATTTCTAAGAACTTCAAATATCCTAGATCAATTTCAACGGTGTGGATCGTTGATTTGAACACCCTAAGATCGAAAAAGCAACTATAGTACCGGAGCTCCGGTACTATAGATAGTATAGGAGACTAGCTCTATATATATATATATATATATATATATATATATATATATATATAATAGGTCTTGTCTGCTATTAGGAGCACGGAGGCCTCCGTGCTCCTAAAGATGGGACTTCTGAATCGACGATCGGCTCCGTTTGACTTGATCTAGCATATTCGAACTATTTAGAAAATAAATTTTGCAGATTTTCGATATCATTTACTTAGTGATCGAAAGGACTCAAAATCAACGGTTGAAAATAAAAATCTCACAAAATGTTATGATGTAGCATTAAAATTTTCGATCAGAGATAATGATCTTGTTGTAGATAGTATAAAGAATTTTCTATCAAAATTTCATGTGATTTGAATACTTCTACACCGTTAAACTTGCAAACGGCATACATCAACCATTAAAAATTGTTGATTTTGAATCATTTCGATCACTAGGTAAATGATATTAAAAATTCGTAAAAATTATTTTCTAAATAGTTCGAATACGCTATATCAAGTCTAACGGAGCCGATCGTCGATTCGAAAGTCCCATCATCGAAAACGGCTTAGGAGCACGGAGGCCTCCGTGCTCCTAATAGCACACAAGACCTACTCAATATATATATATATATATATATATATATATATATATATATATATATATATATATATATAGATTCCGGCTATGGTGCTTGCAAAAGCACAAAGCATTTGGCATTTGGTGCTTGTAAGTTTTTCACTGTTAGCTTTATCCCTTTGACCATTTTCACCCATTAGATCATACTATTCAGCCAACCACCTACTCAACCCTAAGAGACCACTATCATCCTAATCGCACATCCCTTAATTCAAAGGTGAAACCTACAAGCACTAATGACTTGGTACTTTAGCTCTATTCATATATATATATATATATATATAGAGTTCGGCTACTATACTATCGATAATACCAAGCTCTTGGTACTATCGAGTTTTCCATCGTTAGATCTACACCTTTGACCATTTCCACCCGTTAGATCATACTTTTCAACCAACCACTTACTCAACCCTAGGAAATCACTATCATTCTAACCGGAGACCACTATCATCCTAACCGCACATTCCTTTATCCAAGGGTCGAAAATCTAATAGAACAAAAAGCTTGATACTATTAATAGTATAATATATATATATATATATATATATATATATATAGTAGGTCTTGTGCTATATTAGGAGCACGGAGGCCTTCGTGCTCCTAAGTTGTTTTCGATGATGTAACTTTCGAATCGATGATCGGCTCCGTTAGACTTGATCTAGCGTATTTGAACTTTCTAGAAAATAAATTTTGCGGTTCTTCGATATCATTTACCTAGTGATCGAAAGGACTCAAAATCAACGGTTGAAACTAAAAATCTCACAAAAAGTTATGATGTAGCACTCCAATTTTCGATCAGAGATATTGATCTTGTTGTAGATAGTATAAAAAATTTTCTATCAAAATTTCATCTGATTTGAATATTTTTACATCGTTAAACTTGCAAACGGCATATATCAACCATTAAAAATTATTGATTTTGAATCCTTTCGATCAGTAGGTAAATGATATCGAAAATCAGCAAAAAATAGTTTCTAAATACTTCAAATACGCTAAATTAAGTCTAACAGAACCGATCGTCGATTCGAAAGTCCTATCATCGAAAACGGCTTAGGAGCACGGAGACCTCCGTGCTCCTAATAGCACAGTAGCCCTGCTCTATATATATATATATATATATATATATATATATATATATATATATATATATATATATATATATATATATATATATATATATATATAGCAGGGCTACTGTGCTATTAGGAGCACAGTAGCCCTTATGCTCCTAACTTCCTAACCATCCATCAACTTTGATGGGTGGTTACGGTGAGGAAGAGAAGAGAAATTGGGAAGAAATTGGGTTTCTAAATTTCTCTTCTTTTTGAATTTTTTTTCATTTTCTTTTCTCTCTCACTCTAACCACCCATCAAAGTTGATGGATGATTAGGAAGTTAGGAACATAAGGACTGCTGTGCTCCTAATAGCACAATAGCCCTGCTCTCTCTCTCTCTCTCTCTCTATCTATATATATATATATATATATATATATATATATATATATATATATATATATATATATAGTTAAGTTGGAATGCTATCAATAGCAAATGGGCTCCGTTGCCACCCGTTTGTTTTCGATGATGGAGCCTCCAAATCGACGATCGGCACCGTTGAACATGATCTATACCACTTAAAGTATTTAGAAACCAAATTTTAAATCTTTTCGACATCATTGGCCTAATGATCAAAGGGTTTCAAAATTATAATTTTAATGGTAGATATAAGACGTTTTCTCGTTTAACAGCGTAAAGATATCTAAATCAATTGAATTTTGGTTAAAATTTTTTTTAAACTATTTAGAACAAGATCTATACCCTTGATCTTGATTACGAGACTCCTATCATCACTTTTTAAAGGATATTCATTTTCAGCCGTTTATTTTTGTGTCCACTTGATGGACAAGAGAACAATATCAAAAAAATATGAAATTTGGTTTCTAGATACTTCAAGTAGTATAGATCATGTTCAACGGTACCGATCGTTGATTTGGAGGCTCCATCATCAAAAACAAATGGGTGACAACGGGTCCGTTTGCTACTTGTAGCATACCGGCTCAACTCTATATATAAATACACATACATACAATATCCTCATTAAATGATCAACTTTTGTTATTAGTCTTGTCAATCTTTCTTTTTCTTGCATTAATTTTTTTTGAAATGTCTAAATTTAGAAATTAAATATTTTAAAATACACATGTCAACGGTAGATGTGCAAGTAACATTTCTCTTCTGTTACCGCACGAATCTTTTTTTTTTTTTTTTTCCAATCTGGTAAACGAGAGATTAATTATAATTGGCGCGGAGTTGCAGACAGTTTTTGAAGTCGGTAGGTGACACGGCAGCAAAAGCCATAAATCCCAGTCGGCCGTCGACGTCGGTCGCCGTCTAATCCGACGAAGCGCCAGCGTTGGCATGACACATTGCAGAGACCTCGCAACTAATTAATTATTATAAGTGCGTCCTTAAATAATTGAGTGGTTTCCAACCTAATTTGGCTTTTGCTATTAAATTCGTCAACTTCCCACTTGTCCATTTCTTGATTCCACGTAGATTTTGGCTTACACTTTTCTCCAACGAACATAACAAGTGTCAATACCATTGTGTTTGCTAATTTAAAAAAAATAAACATTGCGTTCAATGACAGTTCCATCTGAATCATTTTTCTTTTCTTTTTTTTCGAAAATCTGTCTCATATTTAATTAATAGAAATGTACCCAGGCAGTGTAAATTTTTTCTTTTTTTCTTTATTGTAAATTTAATATAATAATTATTATCTAACAATGATAAAAATGAAGTTCATGAGCTATCATATATAACCATTGAGCAATACTATCCATACATCCTAAAATGATAGTAAATTATACTTCTCACCGATCCAATGGGTGGGGTTTCTCCACCAGTCACAATGATATAACCGGTGAAAAAATCTCATCCACAGAATGGATGGAGTGTATGATAGATGTAGAACGCAGTCGAAGTATTCGTTTGTACCTTTTACAGAAGTGACTTGCGCTAGAACACGATAAGTCTCAGATCGTAGAGGTTGATTCACGTATCATCAGATCGTCCACGAAGGCCTTCTAACGCTCCGAACCCATAATAGATCGAGTTACGAACGAGCTAGATCTATAATCCACCGTTCAAGACCCCCTAGGAGCAATAGGTTAATGGAGGATGTGATTTCTCCCTCGCACAAGATGGCTCACAAATTTCTCAAGAATTTATAAGTATTTTTTCTATATTTTTCTTGTACTACTTTGTGAGAGAATCGCCTGTATATTTATAAGGGATTCCAACAGCCTAATAGATAAGTAGAAAATTAGGCGGAATCGGTCTATGATTGCTATCCTAATATGGCTAGAAGATATCTCTAATTAGCTTTTCAAATTAAAAGCAAGATTATCTAGTCGAGTTAGACAACCTAATAACCATCGGATCGAGCCCGATCATGAGTGCACCCGATTCGGTTTAACTAAATGCCAACATCTCCCATTCGCACATAACGGGATCAATATCGTCATAACCACTTCCTCAGCATTACACCACTATTGATTCCATTCATACAGAAAAATAAACAGTGCGATTCCCGAGTCAACTAGCGTTCTGGGAGCTCTACAATAGAAACCGCATAAGGCCAGCATCGAGACATCAACCCTAAAAGAAATATTAGACTTGTGATGTCCTAGACCATTAGATTACATTAGGTTCAACATCTCTAATCACTCAGAGAGCTGTGCTAATCTTTGTTGTGCACATTATGACACTATACTCATGATTATCTTGCTATGCTAAAGCGACACATATCGCATCTCCAGCCCGGTGATCAATCTTCTTCCATCCTCAAACCTCTAAGGAGTTGTAGAGCAATGTCTTTATTGGCGGTTGTGCGACCTTCAATTGAACCGACTTCTGCGGATTGCGAACTGCACCTGGTCTTGGATCAAGGCTCTCAGTCGCTCAAGACGTCGATGGGCCACTGGGTTGACCCGAAACTGGTCCAATGCAACTTTTTTGATTTAACCTGTCGACAATGAGTCACAATGTCTCAGTGTAATCCAACTAGTCTTTTTTGAGCCCTCATGCCACTAAGTTGAGAACTGATTGCTTTTCCAGCAATGCCCGATAAAGTCGCATTATTCATAGTCGTAGGAAACATGCCAAAGTAGCAGCATCAATTCTTTCAGTTAATGACATAGTCAAAAGTCACTAAGGGCATCAAACATATATAGGACATAGCCTCAAAATGATCTCCATAAAAACTCACACGATGAGGAAGTAGGGATCCATCACTCATCTTCTTCATTTGGTCGTCTAAGCACATGTAGTACGAAATGCATGTTATGACAGAGAATCTCAATAAGTGTATGTCTTTCTCAATGCCATACTGATTTTAGCTCAGTCACTTCCAGAGTGTCTAGCCTGAGTTCTCCATTTGCTCGCTATCTCAAGAATCAAATGGTGAGCTCACATTCGGCTCTAAATGTACAAGCAATACGAATCATAGGACTATGTGTACTTATGACCTCATCTTGTTGCCAACCAAGGCGGCTTCCATTAATGCCTCAATTTTTATTCACTCTTTGCAGCACCGAATAGTATGACTGCCCGTGTAAGAGTGCCAATCGGCCTGTGACATACTATCAATATGTTATTCAACAAGATAGGATATATATGTACGTGTGCTAATATTAATTAATATCTTTGCCAAAAGAATAATTTAAATTTAAATAATCAAAGAATATTACAAAAAAAAACTAAAAGAATCGACTGCCTACACAATCAAATCCTAGAGAGTCCAAGGGCTTGAATGTCACGCCCCGATTCCACAGCAGAAATCCACTGGGACGTCAACAGACCCGCCGATCGAACAGAGTTTTTCCTGTCCGAACGAAGCGTCAACAAATCAGAATAGTAGCAAAGCAAGTCTAAATACAGAATGAATCCAAAAACCATTTCTAGAGTCTACAGCTGGCATCCAACATGTATCAGGGCACGACAAATAACAGTAAAACTATTATACATCATTGTACATGAAATCATAATCCCAAGATATACATATACAAATAAAACACCGTGGCCTCACCAATTTTGACGTATAGTACATAATTCAAAACTATCTAGCTGGATGCTCCTCTATAGCTCATAGACACGGGTAGGAGTCGCTATCTATGTCATGATCCTCTTACCTCGAACAACCACCAGCTCAGAAGACCCTGAAAAGAAAACCTCAAGAGGGTGTGAGAACTACTAACTAGTAGCTCCCAGTGGGTACGGTTGGCGATAACCACGGCCTTCCCAGTAGGTCTACTAGAGGCAAGAATAGAGAAAACTATAATGAAAGGCGAGTAATAGAGCATAATATGAAATATCTTGAATAAATATTATACTATCCTAACCTGAATCAATATTATGCTATCATGCCTCTGTAGAAGCAAAGTGCGGTACTGAAGATGTCTAACATATGCATCAACATTAAAAGTGGTACACCACACAAAGTATGCATCATCTAGAATACTAATGATAACTGCAAGGTATTGCTCACTCCTATGCATGCAACCCAATCAACACACTGTACCCCAATCATAGACTGACCGACTCGTAGGTCCCATATGTGATGAACAAGAGACAAAGTGACTAAAGTATGCATCAATGCTAATACTCATAAATAAATATAGTAAGAGTACCCAATCGCAACGACCGACTCATATGTCCGGTCAAGCCTGTGCCCGCCTACTGCCCAGACCGCACTCCCGCAGGTGCGCCGCTAACACGTAGGCTCTACCCCCAGCCCGATCACCACTCCCGCAGGTGGGTCGTCATTCCAAGGGTATATGTCTCTGCTATAGCTGGTCATCGTCCGGAGCGGCATTCGAAGGGGAGCGACCCCTATCGAGTCTAATAGCACATAACTTTGTCAAACTCAACGTGACTCTGCAGGCTATGGTCTATGCAATGATCAAAAGATCACAAGAAACCAATCTGATGCCCTCGGCACAATCAAAGAATGTCGACTAATGCATATATCACAATAGCACAATCATATACGTCTCAATGTCTAAAACCTCTCCACTACCGCCGCGCTAACCCGCGACATCCATGACATGTATCATGGTCTGAACAATGCAATAATCAGTGTATGTCTTGTAATTCTATGCTCGTAATGCCCGATGACTTTTCTCAGCCTATTGTAATATATGCAATGTAAACAGTAGTAGTAACCAAACACTATAGGTGACGCAATTTGTTACTCAAATAATCTAGTATAGAATCATCCAATATAATCTATATGTTGATAAGGTTATCTCTATAGTATAAAAAAAAAAATTATTAATACTAACATCTACATATGCTACTACCAGCATAATAATCGACCGCTTAATATCCAATACTGATCTACTACCGCCGCGCTAAACCACAGCCTTTATCACATAAATCATTGCATGTAAAATGCAAATGGATAATAAATGACTCATCACCAGATACATGATATTAAATGGCCCCTCTCGGCCTAATTTAGCATATACAAAATAATCCTCTAATAATAATTTTATTTATTCTGACAAATGAATTTATGGTTCATGCAATATAGTATAGATTATTATCCACACATATAGGATAGAAAAGTTATCTCTTTACTCAATTTTATATTAATATAGCCCTCTAATGTCATATATGATATCCACATGCAACACTTAAATCCATACTCTACTCGATTTTTGCTAAAATCTACGCTACCAACATATATAGTCATTGTATATTCGTATGTCACACCTATTGGACTGATGATTCACACAATACGATAACATGTTAATATTCACATACAACCATATTAGAATTCCAATCCTTATTCAATTTTATGCTATCATCTCCCTCTATCAACATATAAATTATATATATATTCATTTGCCTATAAATAGACGTGGAAGGAAGTTCGCCATTTTCGGCGACTCGGAACCCACCAAGCATGCAAATCCAAGGAAAGAAAATTATTGTTGAAGCCGCAAAATGTTCCTTGCCTCCCCTGTCCATACGGCAGCCACGAAGCTCCAAAAACCACCGAATGCTCCCTCGGTGAAAATTCGGTGAAATCGGCTCCTAAATCACATATAGATCCAATTGCTAGCCTCGATTTCTGTGGCGCCCCAACTTCCCAGGAGGTCACCCATCGTAGGACTACTCCCGTCCTAGCACGCTTAACTCTCCTAACCTTTTGGGCCTAGCCACTGCCCAAAATGCTTAAGCCGGATTTAGAGTTTAGCCCTATTATATCTTATATATAGGACTACCTGCGGTCTCACAATCTCCCCCCCTTTTAAGCCCTGACGTCCTCGTCAGGCTCAGACTCACAAGCACCAGGCGATGTGAGACTTGTCTCGCTAGCCTAAACCGACCTTGTAGTGAGCCACGCTCCACCCACAACAGTCAACAGTATGAGAGCCTCGCTCTCCCCGCTGTATAATCCTGGCTCAGCCGAGACTCATCTCACACTTCCGGCTGGTAATTGGCTCTGATACCAACTGTGGCGCCCCAACTTCCCAGGGGGTCACCCATCGTAGAACTACTCCCGTCCTAGCACGCTTAACTCTCTTAACCTCTTGGGCCTAGCCACCGCTCAAAATGCTTAAGCCGGGTTAAGAGTTTAGCCCTTTTATATCTTATATATAGGACTACCTGGGGTCTCACAATTTCACTAAAAAAATTATCAAAATCCCCACTCCTAGCATGCACTATCAAAATCCCACCATAAATTTATACTTCAAAAATCTAACTCCAAAATATAATATTTTAATACCAACCTCCAATCCGATGCGGCAGAAAATCGTGCGCGCACGCGCGCCATCGATCGCCTTCTCGGACCTCCTACAATCCACCCTCTCTCACCTTCTCTCTCTTTCTAGAGGATGCGAAGGAGAAGAAGAAGATGGAGAGGATAAACACCCTCAGATGCCTTGGTGGAATCCACTACTTAAAGCACAAAATGCTAAAAGGTCCCTAACAATTAAAGTTTTCTAACCTGGTAGGTCGAGCTTTTCCCTTGAGTGGCCGTACCCACTGGAAACTATATTTATAGTTCTCACCTCCATATTTTTCAAGTCCATGTGATATGGTCACGACAGAGAGAGAAAAGGGCGTAGCTCAGTAGATAGCGGTCCTTCCACATTTTGAGGTCTTAATAGATGTACCCCTTTTTGGATAATGTAATGAAGAAGGAAAAGAAAAATGTAAACCTCATTTTAGGTTGTATTTGGAAAGAAAACTTATGTATGTATTTGAATGTTAAAATGATGTAATAGAAGTAGCTTTTACTTTATGTCTTTTAATACTTTCCTTATGCAATCCAATTATCTTATTCGTATTTGGAATGTGATGTGCATATATGCTTGTGACGCCTTGGGCAGATAGAAAAAAAATCTATCCGTTAGGCGAGTCTGGTGCACGTGCCCAATGAGTACTTCCGTTGTGGGCTCGAGGCGTGACATACTAAGGTGGTACCAAAGTGTAGAAACGGTCTAGATGGACCTAGAAAACCCTAAGATGGATAATCATAAGGACATAGGTTCGTGAGAGATAAGAATTTATGACCTGTGGCAGAAGTTGTATCAATTGGGTTAATTGTTAGTATGTCTCTAATAAGATGTTAGAGATAGATTCAAGGTGTGATTTATTCTCAGCCAAGGATATTCATATTGGCGGCCGACAATATGAAACCAAGTGATGGGAATAAGCGACTTTGTATTACTTTCGCCTAATTTGAGTCCATTTTCGAATGTTATTTTGTACTTGACCTTGAGGGTCATGTTATTGACTAAGGTCATTGTGTTT
Organism: Puya raimondii; assembly: GCA_016920855.1. Lineage (NCBI taxonomy): Eukaryota > Viridiplantae > Streptophyta > Magnoliopsida > Poales > Bromeliaceae > Puya > Puya raimondii. Next base: position 19,601,755 of record JABWPP010000049.1, read on the forward strand.
TAGGAAATGATGACACGTGATCAACCTCCGACGAGATCTAGGACAGAAGAGCCAAGCGAGGCCCCTAAACAATCCGAGGCAAGCGGGGATATAGATTTTCGGGAACAGTTGGCTGCGCTCATTAGGGTAGTGCAGCGGCAAGATGAGACGGCACAATGCCAGGAAGAGCAGATCAAAAGGCTCAAAGAGACTGTAGCGCTACAAGCGGCTCCGGCCCAGGCGGGCCAAGAGCAACATGCGCCCCCAATCAATGTTCCGAATATAGTTGAGGGTTAACTGCGGCGGCTGTCCCTGTAGCAGAGGATCCTGCGCCATCAGTAGCCACGATGGATTTGGGCACTTCAGTCCCCGATCTTGCAGCAATGGAGGTGAAGAGGGAGTGAGCACTTACGGCTCTCATGACCTTTAAGAAATTCAACCCGCCTACCTTTGATAGGGAGGCTGTAAGTTATGGGGAACCTTAGGATCTATCTAGATACTATCAATACCTAGAGGGGGGTGAATAGGTATGGCGGCCAAACCACAAACTCGATTCAATAAAAATAAATGCGGAAGATAAAAATCAACACACCGAGATTTACGTGAAAAAATTCCAACTTGGAGAAAAACCCACGGGACCAACACGCAAAAAAATAATCCACTAAGAATAAAAAATTACAAGGTGATTACCGACTCCACGGACTTAACCTCTCTTTTATCTCCTGCGGATCTCGCGCACGCCACCGGGTTGTCCACACCCCACGTTCGAATCCACAAACACTGTGTCCCGAATCCACGAGACGTCAACACTTCGAAGCCACGAAGCCTTTATCACGCCGAATCCACGACGCCCACTCGAATCCACGAGCGCACTCCGTCCGGAGCAAGAACAATAAAGCCGGTGATGATCTATTGCTTAGAATACCATTAAAGATCTGTGGGAATAATCTCTAAGCAATTCTCAAATCGATTCTAAAAGAATATTAAGAATTAGGGCACCAAGAATCAATTTAAGAGAAGCTTGTTGTAGAAGATAAGAAGGACGGCTACCTACAAGCTTCTAGGGTTTCTAAAAGATAAAATATGCTTAACCACGTTTTAGAGACACCCCCATATCTTATTTATAGGTTTAGGAGATATTAGAATCAGAGTAGGATTGAAAAAACACGTTTTCGAAAAATCACGACGGGTCAGGGTCCGGATCTTGGATGCAGGGTCCGGACCTTGAAGTTTTCCAGAACTTCAAAGTCCTGACCTTGCCTGCCAAGGTCCTGACCTTGACAGCCTACCAGCCAAGAAGACTTACGGGTTCCGGACGTTCCAACAGGGTCCGGAACCTAAAACTTGGAAAACTTAATTTTCGTATTTTTAATCATTTTTTACCTATTCTAATGTCTTCCAAACACTTGTAAATGTTCATAAATCACCACTAACTTTATTTAAACTTACCGAACATCGTGAATTCAAATTTCGAGTCTTCGAGTCTTCAAGCTTCATCTTCTCTTCTTCGATCCTTCAAGACTCCGACTCAACCTAAACGACTCATCACGATAAGTCACGAAATATGCCAACTCAAAAATCCATAACAGAGGCGACAGATCCATGGCTCATGGAGACATGGATCGACTCCAAGGAAACACTCTTTGAGGATCTCTACAACTTGGAGATGGACAAGAGAAGAAGCGACCACCGGGTGGTTCGAGTGGTCAATCGAGTTCTAAGCGACCCTCGAAGCACCCGCACTCAATATCCCGAGCTCAGGAGTCCCATCATGCTCGGCCCTCGGCGAGGTGTAGCATCTATGGTGGACCTCATAAGCCATAGTTGTCTAAGCAGCGGGAAGGAAGATGCTACAAGTGTGGGCAATGGGTCACATGCGGTATGAGTGCCTACAGGGTGACGATCGGGCTCCATCGGTGGCATCGACACTCTCCTCACCGAGCCTGCTCGCAGGTATGCCAATTACAGCGATATCTGCGGGGCGCGCACCGACGACATGGCAGCCAGAAGGCTCTCGACGGGCACCAAGCGGCCATGTATTTACTACCCAGGTGGAGGAGCCTTCTGCCGCAGAGGACGTCGTAGCAAGTATCATTTTACTTAAAGATATAAGATGCAGGGCATTATTTGATACGGGAGCATCGCATTCATTTATTAGTCAGTCATTTGCTACTACTCATGGAATAGATATAGTAAAGACTAGACATACTAGATGGATACAGGTGCCCGAATATGCATTCTGTGTCAACAAAATAATCGTGCCCGCTCAGTCAGAATAGGTGATTGGATTATGCCGGCAAATTTGCTGGTATTGGATCGAATGATCGGGTATGACCGAGTATTAGGAATGGACTAGCTCTCTGAGTACTATGCTACAATTAATTGCAAGAGCCGAGTCGTGACTTTTAAGGAACCGCGTCAAGAGGAGCTTGTGTACCGAGGGTGTAAAAGCTCGCCTCTTTGCAGTTACGGTATCCACATCGCATGCAAAGAAATTAATCAATAGTGATTGTGTTGTCTACTTAGCGACAGTGGTAGAAGACCAAAAGGAGGTTCTGGCACTCAAGGACATCCCAATAGTCCGAGAGTTTCCGAATGTGTTTCAAGCAGAGTTGCCCGGAATGCCACTGAACCGAAAATTTAGTTCATTATAGATCTACTTTTCGGGACCACGCCAATTTCCAAGGCCCCGTATCGAATGGCATCGGTTCAGTTGAAAGAGTTGAAGGCTCAGTAGCAAGATCTGTTAGATAAAGGCTTCATCAAACCAACTGTATCACCTTGGAGAGCCCCGGTGCTATTTATTAAGAAAAAGGACAGTTTGCTATGGTTGTGCGTGCACTACCGTGAAGTAAATAAGGTGATCATCAAGAATAAGTACCCGTTACCCCATATCGACGACCTATTTGATCAACTTCAAGGGTCTTGGATATATTCCAAGATTGATTTGCAATCAGGCTATCACCAATTAAAGATCAAGCTAGAGGATGTGCATAAGACTGCGTTCAGGACATGGTATAGGCACTACTAATTCAGGGTCATTCTGTTTGGGCTCACTAATGTCCCGACAGTGTTCCTGGACTTAATGAACTGTGTATTCAAACATCTACTAGATCAATTCGTAGTGGTCTTCATAGATGACATCCTGGTCTACTCCCGGTATAATGAAGAACATGAAAAGCATTTTTGAGTAGTGCTACAAGTTCTTCGGGAGCACAAGTTGTTTGCCAAGTTAAAGAAGTGCGACTTTTGCATTCGTTAGGTCGCTTTCTTGGGTCATGTGATATTGAGAAATGGAGTATCCATAGACCCAAAGAAAGTAGAGGCAATAAAGGATTAGCCCTGACTGACCAATGTCACTGAGGTATGTAGTTTTCTCGGTCTTGCAGGGTATTATCGACGGTTCAGGAAGGAATTCTCTAAGATCTCCGGTCCACTAACGCGTCTTACCTGCAAGGAGACCAAGTTCGTTTGGAGCGACGATTGCGATCAAACCTTCAAGAAATTGAAGGAAAAACTGACCACAGCTCCAATTCTTACATTGCCGATTGTGGGAGAAGACTTTGTGGTTTACAGTGACGCGTCGCGGCATGGTCTTGGGTGCGTATTGATGCAGCAAAGGTTATTGCATATGCCTCCCATCAGTTGAAGAATTATGAACAGAATTACCCCACTCATAACTTAGAGCTACTAGCGGTGCTCTTCGCATTTAGGTTGTGGAGACACTATTTATATATAGAACATTGCGAGGTTTATACGGATCACAAAAGCTTGAAATACTTATTCACTCAAAAGAAGTTGAATCTGAGGCAACGGAGGCGGTTGGAATTATCGAAGGACTATGACCTAACTATCTTAAACTACCCGGGAAAGGCAAATGTGGTGGTCGATGCACTAGAAACTCTGTGGAAAACCTTGCAATAATGATCACAATCCAAACACATTTTGAACATAGAGATACAGCAATTCGACTTGGAAGTCGTAACTCTGGACGCCCCCAATATGCTTATGACTCTTGTGATTCGGCCGACCTTGTTGGAGCGGATAAAAGCTTCGGACCTGGAACTCCAAAAGTTGCGAAGCAATATTGAGAGTGGGTGGGCTGACGAGTTTAGTATGGACTAGGAGGTCTCTCTTCGATTTCGGGATCATTGGTGTGTGCCCAAGGACGAAAAAATTAATGGAAAGATCTTGAGGGAAGCTCATCAATCCCCGCATGCTATTCACCCAGGCAGCACCAAAATGTATAAGGATCTCAAGATGCATTATTGGTGGCCGGCCATGAAAAGAAACATCGGATGCTTTGTGGAACAATGTTTAGTGTGTCAACAAGTAAAAGCGGAACATCTCCTCCCGGCAAAAAAAATTGCAAAATCTACCAATTTCGGTGCGAAAATGGAAGAATATAGTGATGGATTTTGTTGTGTGTCTACCTCAATCACAAGGAGGTCACAATGCTATTTGGATGGTTGTGGACTGTTTGACCAAATAGGCTCATTTCTTGCCGATCCACACCACTTGGTCGAGGGACAAGTTAACACAGGTCTACTTAGATGAGGTTGTGCGTCTAAATGGGATTCCGGCATCGATCGTGTTGGATCGAGATCTCCATTTTGCATCTCAATTTTGGAAGAGCTTGCCTGATACATTGGGCACATGGCTCAACTTTAGCACGACATTCCATCCTCAAAGAACGGTCCGTCGAAGAGGACAAATCAAATTTTGGAGGATATGCTTCGAGCGTGTGTACTAGACTTTAGGGTTGCCTGGCATACATACTTGTCGATGGCAGAGTTCGCCTATAACAATAGCTATAAAGCAAGTATTGGTATGGCACCATTCGAGGCCTTGTATAGAAGGAAATGTCAGTCTCCGATACATTGGAGCGAGGTTGGTGAGAAAATGGCTTTGGGACCGGATGTTTTGCAAGATACGGAAGAAAGGGTCCGTCTTGCGCGTCAATGATTATTAACGGCGCAAGCCCGATAGAAGGTCTATGCGGACAAGCATCGGCCAGATTTAGAATTTGCAGTAGGCGATCGCGTTTTCTTTAAAGTCTTACCCATGAGGGGAGTGAAGTGGTTTGGAGTTCGGGGCAAGCTAAGTTCCCGGTATATCGGACTATATGAAGTATTGGAGCACGTGGAGTCACTAACATATCGATTTGCGCTGCCACCGAGATTTGCGAAAGTTCACAATGTATTTTTCGTATCCACACTCCGCAAGTATGTGTATGATCCGACTCACATCCTTCATTATGAGCCGCTTGAGCTTCATGAGGACATGACTTGCGAAGAATTTCCAATGTGCATCCTTACTCACGAAGAGAAGGAACTATGGAACCGCACAATTCCGTATGTTAAAGTGCAGTGAAGCAATCATGAAGAACGTGAAGCTACTTGAAAATTGAATAACTCGATGAAGGGGTGGTACCCTCACCTTTTTGCCGAGCCAATATACTGAATTTCAATTTACGTTCTGCACTTTGGCAAAATTGGCCGAAGTATAATTAAAAAGTAATTGTGGATGTGTTTGGAAATGAGTTTCAAGGATTGCGGAATGATTAGAAGTGAATTGGAGCTCCACAGAGCGAAAACGGAAGTTTCGAAATGAAGTGATTTTGGGCCATAATACTCTCAGGATCCGGACCCTGAGGGAGGATCTGGACCTAGATGTTATTGTTAGAGGGTCCAAACATCAAAGTCCGGATCTTAAGGGAGGATCCGGTGTCACCCCCACCTTATCGCATAGCGGAAGCGCTCGCGGGCGCGTGCACAGACCCACCGAACGGATAGAGTTTTTCCTATCTGCCCAAGGCGTAAACAAAACTAGTACATAGAATTTCAATCAAGAAATGCAATATAACACAATTTTGCATAGAGAGACTATATCACGAGAGTGGGAGAAATAAACTTAGCTATTACATTTTTGGTCATTCATATAATTACATACATTTTTCCACCTTGTACATGCTTGATTCTCCAAAATACAACCATTATCCTTTACAATTTTTTTCCAAAATGTAAATACATCATTTCTTTATATATAGAAACCTACACATGAAAGTATGCTACCTAGGGTGCAACGCCCTTGCCTTGATCTGGTGCCACTTGGCTCGTGGTTGGATCTGCAAAATAGGGGGTGAGAACTAAAAGAAGTTCCCAGTAGGTTCGGCCGCCGACCCTGGCGACTTTCCCACTAGGTCTAATAAGGCATACTAGGCAAAGGAAATAGATAAGTAGTCTACCACTATACAATGCATATACTAAATAAACAAATGCTACTATGCCTTACAACATGAAATAATGTTCATGACCCAATCACACTGGGCTCACCAATGGTCAAGCCGACTCACATTTCTAAGCCATGCGGGGAGGCGAAAATGCGACCCAATCACCCACTTAGGCCATCTGCAGACGAGGCGATAATGCGACCCAATCACCCGTATGCATGACACTCCGGAGCTCACTACTTGTGGAGTCGCGACCCTCCACAAGCTAAAACAGACTATGTGAGTATGATTTAGCTCTCCAATCCAGAGAGCTTACCAACAGCCATAACGACGCTTATCCTGGGATTTACGAATCCCTAGCATGTTCTTCTCAAATCATGTGCACTACGGCAACATACCACTAGATGCTATAAACCATATCTTAACATGCAATGTCTCAATCATCTACTTGCCCTTGGGGTTACACCCAATCCATATTCCCTCACTAGGTTCTTATTTAATACTACAATGTCACCTAGTGTTCCACTATATTTTCTAAGTTCATTCACTAATTTTTTTTTGCATTTTTAGGGTTCTCGATGTCCGAATGACCAAATCCTGATGCATCCTACATTCTGAGTTCTCAATATGAGTTGTCTACTCCTAATTCAGGAAGCATGCAAAGAATTATGACAATAAGCATAATAATAACCCTAAAATGCATAAACCATCAATATACATGTATATATGAACAAAGAAGCGACTTAGACATAGGAAGAAATTCAACAATTTCAGAGAGCACCACCCACCTCGATTAAATACTAATTGCTGGGATTTCCAAGCAATTAGATTTTCGTCGACTTTTCGACAAGCTTAGGGTCTAACGAATAAAATTCTCCAAAATCGGGTCGTTTCCTCCAATCGGAAGTCATAATCCAAATCAACGTTGTCCCTTGTGTCGAACTATCCTTCAATTAAAGGATAAAAGGGTCAATTTGAATGAAAACCCCAAAAACATAAAAATCCTAATTTTCAACCTAGGGTTTTAAATCCTTCAAGAATACCCAAAAATCCATGAATTAATCTAGTTTAGAATCATCTAGGATCTCCAAAAATTTCACTTTCAAAGGATTTAACCCAAACCCTAATTCAAAATCTCAAAACATCACCTTAGGCTCCTTTGCTCCCCAAGCTCCCACTTGTTGTAGAGCCTGCTCCTTCTCTCAAGGCTCCTTCTAAGCTTAATTTTCTCCAATCTTCACTTGTTGGAGAGATTTTTTTAGAGAGAGAGAAGCTAGAAAGTGAGGAAGAGTGTTAGAGAGAATGAGAAAAGGGCTCTCTTGGGTGTGTGCATGGGAGAGAATGAGAGAATAAGAGAGTTGAGACAGTACCATTGTGATCTGTTTGATCATTACATACGACCATAGCTTGCAATAGGCCGGATTGAGCTTGGTTGCGAGCGGTGTAATATATTATGATAGTCGGTGGGGTGGCTGTTGGCTGTCACGCCCCGGGACCTCTTTTGGAAAAATCTTTTTATCAAATAATGTCGTTTAAAAGTCAGAGTTGCGAAAAATTATCCAAATATATATTTTTTTTAAGACAGCCTTGCCCAATGGTTGCACTGACCTGCCACAAATATAGAGTTTTCTCTATCCACGCGGACAGAGTCTCTCCGATATTTGCACGGCGTACCATCCATGTAACTACACATATACACCCACAACTTACAACATACATTCACCACAGTCTGCAAACATTCAACTTGATGCATGTATCCATACAGCTAGCAAACCTTATAGATGATGCATGCTCTATACACACCTTAGGCGTAGGATGATGCAATGCACAGTACATCAAGCATTCTATCGTTTGAAAGTGTTCCCCACTCGGAAACTTTATTTTTGAAACCCTAAGTAAGCGATAAACCGAAAACTATTTCGGAAGCCATGTTGAAAATCGTTTCCCACATGGAAACATACTTTCTGATAACCAGCTACCACGAGCAGTAGAAAACCATTTGACATAAAACCACAGAAAAACCTCACTTTCATAAATCCATGGAAACCATACCATGTCATACTTAATCAAAATCATAATCATAATCCATGCCATGTCCACAATCATAATCCAAATATAAAGAAAGGATAATCATCTAACTGAACCATCATTATTCAAGTACTAAATATAAAGGTAAGTAAGATAAACTGGGTTAGGGGACTGCTAATGCAATCTATCTATGCCGAGTCTCACGTCACGTCCTGACCTGCCTCCCTACACCTGCCTCCCTACCCGAGCCACCTGTGGAAATAGTGGAATGAGATACCAACCTGAGGTTTTTCAGTGGGTACGACAAAGCTATGAAGGCAAGCCATATTCATCAAAAAATAAACATAATGGAGATATGCAAATATAGATAATAATGAGTAGAAAAGTAAACCTACAGTAGAAATATGAATAGATATGAACAGAAAATTATAAAGTTGTAATAGAAGCATGTCCACTATATGCCTCAAAGGACGACATGTCCAAAATCTTTACCCAATCCATAACCTGCCATGTTGGTCCGTCGACCTCAGGCACTGCCTGCCACTAAATGTATTAAACCTGATCCACATGTCACGATGGACTAGCTATCTGTATAAGTACACCCCTTGTCGGTGGTCAAACCGGCTCGGTGTCTAGAATACTCCCAAGCGCATCAATATAACCTTCAGCGGGAAGCCGATGCCATGGCCGAAGCCAGATGCCGTGGCGTATACACGCCAGAACCATGATCAAACAGATCAGAACACAATGGAAAAAGTAATGTTGTATTATCTGGTGTAGTACACTGAATTTCAGTGCATCGTACCGAACTTCTAGAAATTGTGGAGTTCCGGTGAGAATGTAGTATGAGAGGTTACGTGAGCGGCTTCGGCCAAGTTTGGGACTTGTGCGAAGTATTTTCGGCGCAAATGAGGCGCGAAAACGGACTTCGAAAAGTTAAAACTGCTGAACTTGTGAAGTCTGCAGTGGATTCCGGTATGAAGATGTCCATACCGGTACTGAAGTGATTAGTACCGGTATGGAGTGTGGTATACCGGAATGTGAGGGCTGAATCCGAGAATCCAGCTCTCGGGTTTTGCAGAATTCCCCGTGGTATACCGGAACTAACACCCGTATACCGGTATGCCAGTGCGAATACCGGTACGCAGTGTTGCGAAATGCCAGCTTTGGCTGGTTGTTAGTGTTGAAAGGTGAGAGGGGTAAAATGGCCTTTTCACATTCGAGGGAGTGTTAGAAAGGCAGGGACACCCCTTCTTTCTCAGTCTTCTTCTTCCTCTACTTCCCCCTCCCTCTCCCTCACTTTCTCTCTCTAGAGATCTCTCCAAAGCTTGGAGAAGTGAAGGATTTGACCTTGGAAAAAACTTCTAAGGTGGATTTGGAGCTTCTTGGTGCAAGTAGAAGCTTGGGGAACTCGTGGCTAATGTGAGGACTGAGATTTCTCTCTTTGATTGTTTGACATCTTTTTCAGCGTTATCGTGTGTATTTTGATTTTAGGCTTGCCGGTCAGTTTTCAGCGAAAAATGATTTAAAATAAAGTTTTTACGCGATTTCTAAAAACGACTTGAGATGAATAGTAACCGGCGTTTCCGGAATGGACCGAGAGAAGAGAAGGGCTTCGGACGCGAATTGAACTCCGATTCAAGCATTCCAATAGCTCGTTTTCTATGTCTCGACTATTCTGGAACCAATGGTGCTGTCGGATTTCACTTTTGACACACGGTTTTCGAGAAAATTGTTATCACTAAAAAGGGGTTTTTGTTCTTGTTGTTTTTGCTTATTGGTAATATGTTATGCCCCGTTTTGCATGTACCTTTGTGAGTAGAGGCCTGCCTACGTGAGATAGCCTGTGTCGGGGGACTTCAGCTGTAGCTTTGCTTGTCGGGGGATGTTGAGGCTATTTTTGGTCGGTTTGGTGTTTTGGTTGATCGTGAGGGGATGGGTTTTGTCGCGAATCGGCGACCGTTTCTGGTTATCCAAAATTGTGAGTTCGATGATCCGGCAGTGCTGATCGCGATGGTGCAATCCGTTCACGAATTCGATCATCGGATCGCGGGTTATCGCAAGATCATCGCCGAGGGGTCGAAGGTCCGATTTTGGTCTTTTCGCGAAAAGGGTCCGTATTTTATGCGTCGTTTCGCGTGTTATCGGACATGGAGGGGTGTCCGCGCGTTTTACACGCGCTTTGAAGGGCTCGGGAGAGATTTCCTGGGATTCGAGGGCTTTTGCGTAATTGTACATATATGTAAAGCTATATATATATATGTGTGTGTGTTTTGTGTTTGGGAAACGAAACCCTAACCCTAGTTTTTGTTGCCCTAGCCCTCAGCCGATCCCCCTCCTCTTCTTGCTCTGTCCCCGAGCGCCGCCGCCGCCGCCGGCCTGTCCTTGGCCGGCCGGAGCCTCGCTCTTTCTTCCCCTTTTCATCTTTTCTCCCTCTCTTTCTCTGTCCGAGGTGCACCCAAGGGGAGGACCCGCTGCTGAGACCTCCCCCCGGTGCCGCCTCGATCGTCGGCCCCTGTTCCCGAGCCGCCGCCGCCGGTCCACTTCGCCCCGGCCGCCGCCGTGCTGTCGGAGAGCCGCCGCGGCCTGCTCGGGCTAAACTGCAGCTGCGACTGTAGCCGCCCGGACCGCGCGTCGCCGCCCTCTCCCTGCTCGCGGCCGCCCCTCCGTCGGTCGACCGGAGGGCCCTCTTACCGGTGCTCGCCTCTCCGACCACCGCCACCGCCGTCCGTTGCCGTGCGGTCGTGCCCTAGCCGAACCCGGGGCTTGGCTTCTTCCCGCGCCACGACCGCCGCACCCCGTCGCTACCTGAGGTGAGCCTCCTATTCTCTGGCACCCCCGCACCCGGTCTGTGGCCGCGCGCACGCCGCCGTGCCGCCGGAAGCCGGCCGGAGCTTGCTTGCTCCGGCCAGGCTCGATTTTGGCTTGTTTGGAGCCACGCTTTGAGATCTGTGCCTCCGGTTGCCTCCCGATCTTCGGGGAGGTGAGCACGATGATCGTGGTGACGCGCTGATCACCGTGCTCACCTCTGTTGACTGATTCGGTGCTCCTCTTTGCCGTTCCAGCGATGTCGAGCCCTCTAATTGTATGTATGTATGGTTTTCTTGGGCTGTTTGAGTTCCGCGACTATCTTTGTCACTTCGGGCTGTGAGCACGGCCTCCGCTGCATCATTCCCTGTCCGCTGATGCTCGCGGAGGGTGGTGCAGATGAGCGGAGTGCTCAAACGGCCATCTTTATTGCTTTTTATTGTATGATGTTGATCGTTAGGGACTTATTTGTTATTGTCGCAGCGTGGGATTGCTGCGGGCAGCGTGGGATTAATCCCTGTTACCTGTGGACTGGTTGTCCGGGCTCGTAGCCCCTTCGCGGAAATCTGGTTTGATTTCCGGCGCGTTTTCCGACGAAATAGTCGGCGGAATGCGCGTATCGGTCGTGGGACCCACTGGCTGGTTCCGTGGGTGACCTGGCTTTGTCGCATAGCCTTGTTGGCTATCCTCATTCGCTGTTCCGAAGTTCCGAGGGCAGCGGATGAGCGACGATGGGTTCCGGTGCCAAATCGGCACTTTTCGAGAACCCGGGAAGCCGTTTTCGGGCGCGTTAGTGCGTGTGGCACCCCGGTTGTGTGTTCGCTGTCCGACCACCTTCTTTGGTGTGTTTGGGGACAGCAGGCGACTGAGGTTGATTGTTGGTACCCCTCTGAGGCTTTGTTTGGGTTCGGGATCGTCCCGGCGGGTTCTTCCGGACGATCCGACGGTTTCGGGTTGTGAGATTTTGCATGTTTGTGTCGACTTGGTGGACCTTGACCCTGTGAGTCTTTCGTAGGTCCTGTCGTGGTTCCTGAGAGCTGTCGGTGTTAGGCTCTCCCGTTTCTACAGGTGGGTACTTCGATCCGGAGTCGGTTCAGTGGACTACGGTGATACCATTCTACCCCTTTCTCTTGCATGGTTTATTTTCAGTTCTCTATACTTCTATTGTCTCTACTTTTGTGAGCTTGCCATTAGTAGAGTAGTTGTGATTGTATGATTTTTGTGATGACCTCGTTGGTCGGTGGTGATCGCCCATTGTTTCGGCGACCCTCGTTTACTCATTTATCTGTTGCTATTCCCGGCTGGTTGCCATCCTGTGGTTTGAGCATATCGCATCGATCGTCACAGCTCTTCTAGCACTTCACGTACACCAACAGTTTGGCCACCGTGTGGGTGTTCTTTTCCGGAAAAGTGGTCGCGTGCATCCGACCCGTGAACCTCAAGGCACGTGCATCTGCGGAGGTTATGTGTCAATGATTGAGCATGTGGTGGCAGTGCCAGTGCCAGTGGTCTGCGGTGCGTTTCATGTGGCCTGGTGGTGATTGGGTAATATTTGTGGTTACTTACGTTTGATGCATGCGTTTCATATCGGCAGTAGCTTAATTAGTCTTGTCATATCTGGTTATTTGTGCTAACCTGTGCTACTGTTCTTGTTTATCCATCTTCTTGTTGACCCTCGTGCCGGTGTGTACACCTCGCCTTCGTCGGCTTGCGGTACCCACTGGGAGGGGAGACGTGTTTTATCATGTTCTCACTCCCCGCCATCGTTGTTGTTTTCAGGTGAGCCGGGTGGTGTGAGTCGGGACGTGGTGAGACGCGAGTAGCTAGCGTGCATTAGAGGTCCCGACTAGTACCTCGTCAGATTTGGTTTACCCTGACCCTCTCTTATAATAGATTTATGTTTATAGCATGGTTCAGTTACATAGTGGTTACTTGTTTATCTGCATGTTTGGATATTTGGATTTATTATCGTCTGGTGGATTTGTGTCATATCTTGTGATATCGTTTTATCGTGGGTTTCTACCCCTCGTGGTAGCCGAATTTCAAAATAGGGTTTCCGTGTGGGAAACAGTTTTCAAAGAGATTTCTGATCGATCGGTTTTGGTTTATCAAAAGAGAGTCCTCGTGTGGGGGACAGATTTCGAAAGGATATTTGAATGATTGAACTTAGGATTTCAAAATAAAGCTTCTGGGTGAGAAGCACTTTTCTAGAATAATTTGGTGTAATGTGCATTGCATCATCCTTCGCCTAAGGATTTGTTTAGATTCATGCAGGTGTTAAGGATGGTTAGCTGTATGTGTTGATTGTTGTTTGTGTGGATGAATGAATGATGTTTGGGATCCTGTGATGTATCGTTTGTATGCCGTACAAATACAGGGGAGACTCTGTCCGTGTGGACAGAGGGACCTGTATTTGTGGCGGGTCTGTACGTTGCTCGGGCTAGGCTTTCAAAAAAAAAAAAAAAATGGTATGCTTTCCGCATCTAAAACTAGCCCGGGGCGTGACAGTTAAGGTGAGTTCCTCATATTTTGGGTTCAAACCTTGGATTTAATCCTTTGTTATGAGGTTTTTGGAAACCCTAGGCAATCTAAACCACAAAACGTGGAGATTGGCCAAGAGATTTTGAGGTTCTACATGCATGCATGTGAAACCTAGGTGAAATGAGGGTTTTTGCCATGGGAGGTTCTACATGCATGCATTATTGGTGGCCGGGGATGAAACTTGATGTTGGGCGCTATGTGGCACAATATTTAGTATGCCAACAGGTGAAGGCCGAGCGTCGCTTTCCAGCGGAAAAACTGTAAGGGTTGCCCATTCCAGTTTGGAAGTGGGAGAACATAGCAATGGACTTCGTTGTGGGCCTACCCCGGTCGCAAAGTGGCCATGACGCGATTTGGGTGGTGGTGGATCGTTTGACAAAGTCGGCACACTTTTTGCCAATCCACACCACTTGGTCGGGAGACAAGTTAGCACAAGTCTACCTAGACGAGATTATGCGGTTGCACGGGGTCCCGACCTCGATAGTTTCAGATCGAGATCCCCGTTTTACATCGCATTTTTGGAAAAGCTTGCAAGAAGCTTTGGGTACACGGCTCGATTTCAGTTCAGCATTTCATCCTCAAACTGATGGTCAATCGGAAAGGACAATTCAGATTTTGGAGGATATGCTGCGAGCGTGCGTGTTGGACTTCAAGGGTGCATGGCCTACTCATTTACCGATGGCTGAGTTCGCTTATAATAATAGCTATCAATCTAGCATTGGTATGGCACCATTTGAGGCTTTGTATGGAAGAAAATGCCGTTCTCCTATTCATTGGAGCGAGGTCGGCGAAAGAAGGGTCTTAGGACCTGATGTGCTGCGTGAAGCGGAGGAAAAGGTCCGCTTGACACGTGAACGCTTATCGACGGCGCAATCCAGGCAAAAGAGCTATGCGGATAGACGTCGACGAGATTTGGAATTCGCGGTAGGAGACCGCGTCTTCTTGAAAGTATCACCCATGAGAGGGGTGAAGCGATTTGGTGTTCGGGGTAAGTTGAGTCCCCGTTACATTGGACCTTATGAGGTTTTGGAGCGTGTGGGATCCTTGGCATATCGGCTAGCCTTGCCGCCAAAACTTGCGGGGATACACAATGTGTTTCATGTATCGACGCTCCGCAAGTACGTGTATGATCCGGCGCACGTCCTCAAGTATGTGCCTATGGAGCTTCATGAGGATATGACTTACGAGGAATTTTCCTTGTGTATCATGGATCGCGAGGTGAAAAATTTGAGGAACCGTGAAATTCCTTATGTAAAGGTACAATGGACGAATCACGGTGAGCGCGAAGCTACGTGGGAATTGGAAAGCTCAATGAGGGAGCAGTTTCCTTACCTCTTCGCTGAGTCCAGCTGAGGTATGATCTAGTTTCGCGGCCGAAACTCTCTTTAAGGGGGGAGGAATGTAGTACACTGAATTTCAGTGCATCGTACCGAACTTCTACAAATTGTGGAGTTCCGGTGAGAATGTAGCATGAGAGGCTACGTGAGCGGCTTCGGCCAAGTTTGGGACTTGTGCGAAGTGTTTTCGGCGCAAATGAGGCGCGAAAACGGACTTCGAAAAGTTAAAACTGCTGAACTTGTGAAGTCTGTAGTGGATTCCGGTATGAAGATATCCATACCGGTACTGAAGTGATTAGTACCGGTATGGAGTGTGGTATACCAGAATGTGAGGGCCGAATCCGAGAATCCAGCTCTCGGGTTTTGCGGAATTCTCCGTGGTATACCGGAACTAACACCCGTATACCGGTATGCCAGTGCGAATACCGGTACGCAGTGTTGCGAAATGCCAGCTTTGGCTGGTTGTTAGTGTTGAAAGGTGAGAGGGGTAAAATGGTCTTTTCACATTCGAGGGAGTGTTAGAAAGGCAGGGACACTCCTTCTTTCTCAGTCTTCTTCTTCCTCTACTTCCCCCTCCCTCTCCCTCACTTTCTCTCCCTAGAGATCTCTCCAAAGCTTGGAGAAGTGAAGGATTTGACCTTGGAAAAAGCTTCTAAGGTGGATTTGGAGCTTCTTGGTGCAAGTAGAAGCTTGGGGAACTCGTGGCTAAGGTGAGTTCCTCATGTTTTGGGTTCAAACCTTGAATTTAATCCTTTGTTATGAGGTTTTTGGAAACCCTAGGCAATCTAAACCACAAAACGTGGAGATTGGCCAAGAGATTTTGAGGTTCTACATGCATGCATGTGAAACCTAGGTGAAATGAGGGTTTTTGCCATGGGAGGTTCTAAAAATATTTGGACCTTCGAAAATTGCAATTGAGGCCTAGAAAATCATGTTAGAACAAATGATTTCATATATTGAGTTGATTTAAGGGTTCGTAACGAGTAACGAACCATTTTCTTGTAGAAGCTTGGGTTGAAGCACGAACTCAAGGCTTGGAGACTTAGGAGCTCAAAGAATTCAAGGATTTGAAAGCTCTTGAGGTGGGTTTGTGTTCACCGAAGTGATTAGGTCACTTCCATGTCTAGGGTAAATAACCATTTAAAGATAAAATGGTGTGTAATTGTAAAACCCTAGAACTTGCATGTTGGCAAAATGAGAATCATGATAGATAGAGCCACGAGCTCCTCTTGCATGTTAAGGAATTCAAGTATATTTCTATTATCTATACTTGTTATGTGATTGCATGTATGAAATGGAACCTAGTGTTATTGAACATAGGTTGGAATATGAGAAATGGAACCTAGTGTCATTGAACATAGGTTGGAACATGAGAAATGGAACCTAGTGTCAGTGAACATAGGTTGGAACATGAGAAATGGAACCTAATGTCACTGAACATAGGTTGGAACATGAGAAATGGAACCTAGTGTCATTGAACATAGGTGAGACTTAGTGACTTGAACCTAGGGCCATTGGACTTGGGTTGGCAAGTGTGAAATGTGACGAATTGGGATATGCGACGATTTCGCTATCCCGGGTATGCGACGATTTCGCTACCCGTGCCATGAGTTGGCGGTGACTGTTTGGGATATGCGACGATTTCGCTATCCCGGGTATGCGACGATTTCGCTACCCGTGCCATGAGTTGGCGGTGACGGATTGGGATGTGTGACGATTTCGCTATCCCGGGTATGCGACGATTTCGCTACCCGTGCCATGAGGCGGTGATGAATTGGGATATGCGACGATTTCGCTATCCCGGGTATGCGACGATTTCGCTACCCGTGCCACGTGATGGAGGTGTTGAAATGGGGTATGCGACGATTTCGCTATCCCGGGTATGCGACGATTTCGCTACCCGAACAAGGAGGTGACGATTTCACTCCTTAAAGGTTGGGACTATTATGGTGATGCGGCGATTCCGAAACCATAAGTTATTGACAAGTAGTTGAACTTGGTCAATGTGAGATATAGGATGAACCTAGGAGAGAATGAAAATTTATATTTTATTTGGTTGCATCCTTTATATTTATTTACAAGCATGTAAATATTTGTTGCATAGTTATTTGTGATCTAACATATGCATATGGTGTTTCTTTGGACCTGGTGGGTCGAGCTTCTCTCTTGGGTGGCCTTACCCACTGGGAACTATGTTTATAGTTCTCACCCCACGTTTTTCAGGTCCTTCCGCGAGTGAGGCGGCGGAACGAGACAAGGGTTTGGCTCTCTAGTTAGCGGCCCTTCTATTTTGGTGATACATAGAGTTGTACCCCTAGTCTTGGACATTGATAGTATAGGGGTTTTCATTAAATGTATGCAACTTGTATATTCCATAATTTTGGAACATGGTGTATGGAATGGAAATGAAAGAAAAGAAATTTTTGGGCATGTATAAATATGCAAATGTGTTGTAATAGAAGTATAACTTCTTTATGTTGATGCTTTCCTTGTGCAACTCTTGTACTCCGTTCCTAGTTGGAACATTGTGGATATGCTTGTGTTGTGACGCCTTGGGCAGGTAGAAAAGACTCTATCCGTTCGGCGGGTCTGGGGCATGCGCCCGTGCGGTTTCCTTTCCACCTAGTGGGTGTTAAAGGCCCGACGGGGCGTGACATCTGGATCTAAAGGTCCCCAAATAGTCAAGTGACGGAGAGCCTACTCTACATAGTGGCGGATCCATCTTAAGTTCAATGGGGCCTATTGACCCCGCCGAACTAAACCAATTAGAGCCTTTTATGGAGTTTTTGACTCCACTTTGGGGCCAATTGACCTCAAAGTGGGGTTAAAAAATAACAATAAATAAATATGTAATACTTGTGGGGCTCACGTAATAGTGGATATTTTATCGGACTGCAAATTTATTTTTTTTCCTAAGTTAAGCAACAGCAGCAACATCGTTTAGGAAAAAAAAAATTCTAACTTCTTTTTTTATCCTTTCTTTTGCCGACATTATTATTAATTATTAATTATTAATTATATTTTTTCTAAATAGTGGTCGTTTTGAGTCGTTATAATGCATAAAATATAATTAGTACACTAAGGCTTCGCTTGGTATCATGCTTATTTGTTTATTATTTTAAATATTTATTCTATATAATTTGATATGTTGGAGGAAATTTTTCTTTTTATTGATTAGTGTATTATGTATTCGGCTAAGTAATAGATGATAACTTATTTAAAAAATATTGGAAGCAAAACATATTGCTTTTATTCTTTTATTTTCATTTTTTTGTCAAGTGAATACTTCGGATGAAATAGTTGCAATCAATCTACTGTCCACTCTTGCATATTTTAATATACAAAATTTTATTTAAAAAATAAAAAATAAATGCCGTGTCAAATGAGGCCTAATTCTTTTTTTTATTTGTCCTTTTATTATATATTGACCCTGCTATGAATTTTGGATCCATCACTGACTCTATATGTCCAAAACCGACTACTACTATACAAGATAGTAATATAGAAATTCTAGGAATAGTCAAACGATACTGACATGTAAAGGAGAGTATAATATTCCCATGGTATGTAAGATAAGGAATAGTGAAGATACAAGCTCACCAACTACCAGCTTAAAGCACCCACCTTTACCGTAGAATAAACCCACGTCGTTAATCCCCTGCTGATGCTTCTCACTACAATTTGGACCTACGTAGAGTCCAACCGAATCTATGATTTGCCCAAATCTGCTAATTGTCGAAACCCATGACTCATTAAGAATCAAGATAAACGAACAACTGAGTTTCCGGAATCCGTTAAATGGTCACCGTAAAATCGCCCAGTTGTCGCATCGACTCGTCGGAATATCACCCCAACCCAGGGGATATACCGAAACAAGTCCCACAACTATCTTTCCTTGCCCACTGTTCCAACACATCACTTTAATGCTGTTGGGGACAGCCGCACCAAAAGTACACCGAATCGCAGAACCCGAAACTACTGGTTTGGCTTCCGAAATGCCATATTTGGCTCCGAAACCAACCATGGCCCTCTTGCTGTGACCAAGAGTGTCAACCCTCCAATAATAACCTGCACTAATGGTCAAAACATCACTGTGAATAGTACCAACCCGAGCGACACGAAATTGCGCCTGTAACCACCCGATTTTTGCGTTTTAGGGTCGGTTCAGTAGCAAAGTGTTCAAAAACACTTCGAGAGTCATTTGACCTGTGCACCAATCGGTGCACACACAAGCATAGAATCTTATATTTGGCCGTACTGGGTTTTCGAAAAATTTTAATTTCGATTCTGGAATCCCCCATAACCCAACCAATGTCATCAGACACTTGGGACAACCATAATAACAGCCGACAAGGCTCCTAGATAGACCCCGGGCATTTACATTACCCGAATGTGAATCCCGAATCGAAAATACGGTTTCACAATTGGCGATTTTGCCGGAAACTGCATCGAGACTCTATTTATGCTTCATAATTGTATAACGACCTTGGACAACCAGTCTGTCAGTCACCGACAGTGGTTACATGCTATCCGAGATAGCCCACATGCCACAATTGTATCGAAGACCCCTAATTCTACATCAGTTGCATTTAATTTAATGTAATCAGGAGTTTTCGAGCCGTTACCTACGATTCCGAGCTTCAGAATCAAACTGAGGGTGTAGATCTGAAGGTCTCGATGTTTCTGAGCCTGTGCTCATTGTCCGAAGCACACACGCCAACCGAGAAATGCCAAAATAGTAAGATAAACTAGGGTATTTAGTCTTCTGGGGCTGAGCACGCCTATCCTGTCAACAAGATACCACTAGCCTGAACCAAGGTGAGCCCCATAAGTTACTTGACCCAGGAATCACCATGCTCACATCTCCGAGTTCTGCCTGCATACAGTTTGGCCGAAACAGGGGTACTAGCTCTCAGAAATTCAAAGCCGAGCCCAGATCTGGTGCTCCCTTCTCAACCACGGGCTCCAACAGTCAGCAGGTTCAAGCACCGGCAGGGGGAGGGTCAAGCCAGGTCAGAGAGGCCCGTGGTGGTGGTCGCCAGCGACAAAAGGCGGCGACGACAGCACAAAAAGCCCAACGGCCGATCTAGGGCAAGATCAGGCTCAGATCTTACTCGAACAAAAATGGTGGCGGAGGATATCAGGGCGGTGCCGATGGCATGCCAGGAGGTCGCCGGAGCGGAGCCGGGTGTCAAGGAGCCTTGCCGTGACTGTGCAGTGCCCTGCTGCCAGGATAGGTCGTGCGAGTGCAGGTTTGGCCGAGGAGAGAGCAAACAGCCACGGCGGCATCGGTAGCCATCGGGGAACCCTCGCTGGATAGGGTGGATCTGGCAATGACGACTGCTGACCAGGGGAAGCTTCCTTGAGCCCTTGGGCTCAAAAACCAGAGAGAGAAAGAGAAGAGGTTGGTTGAGAGAGAGATGGAGGGTTGGCTCTTGCCGGATCTCCGACGGTAGAAGATGCTAGCCGGCAGTGCAGCGAGGGTGCAAGGGATGTCACGAGGGAGGTGCTGTGGTTAGGGGCTCAAGGTAATGGGACTAGGGTTGGGGTTTCTTGAAAACCCTAACACACCCATATATGTATATATATAAGCAAGTTTGTACAATTGCCCAAAAGTCCACTTTCCTTTAATAATTTCACCTAAGCCCCTCGTAGCAGATGTATCTTGCATAAAGCCCCTCTACAAAAAATTTTGTAGAAATCCGCACATGCAATATATAGGGATTTTTTTGAAAATTTCAATTCCGTTGACTCTTTGAATTTTACCTTGTTTTTTGCAATTGCCACGCCGAACTCGAAAACGAACTTCACCACGACTTCCGCCACTACCGGACCTTTCAACTGGCGATTTCATTTCGTTGGATTCTGATTTCGATTTACATAATTAGCCATCCTCTCTCCTTAACCCTAATTTGATCAAATTTCAAATTAACAAAATTGAAAATTTTCAATTCCAAATTCAAATTCACCTTATTAAAATTTAAATTTTGCCAGTTCTTACAGTGGCGCTCCACGAGTATCTCTCTGAAACTGTGGTAGCTAACTAGATGTGTTAGGTATATGCATGCAGGCTGGGCCACCATTTCAGGGTTGGTTACCGGGCATGCGGCACCGCAAGCTTGGCCAGACCTATGAGCTGGCTGGTGCGATTGGGTCCTATGACTTTACTTATCGGATTAGGTTTGGCCAATGTGATTGGGTCCTATGACTTTGCTTATCGGATATTTAGTTGATGCATATGATGTTTGTTTACTAATCTTCAAGACATTGTAGTAGAGACATGATAGTGTTGATTTACCTGTATAGACATAGATAGAGGCATGATAGTTACTTTTATTTCCAATTCATATTATGCTCTGTCACTTGCCTACTATTTACTACTCTTGCCTTTAATAGACCTAGTGGTGTAGGTCGTCGTCGACTGTACCCACTGAAAAATTTATTATAGTTCTTACGCCTTCCTTTGTTATTTCTTTTTCAGAGCCTTCAATACCAGCTACAGATCATAGTAAAGAGATAGCAAGCTAGATAGGATCCCCAAATGGCGACTATTAGAGGATGACCCTGTGGATAGTTTTGTGTACAGAAGCATTGTATATGACAAACTGGCGGGGCCAGCGTGAGATGTACTTTTATGTATATGATTCGGAGATGATGTGTATGCATAGTTTATGTTGACTTAGTGTTATAATGGATGTATATGCTGCTATACCTGTTGTATGTTTTTATATACTCTAATCCTTGTTTAGTTATCAACTCCACTCTGATACTTGTTTAGTTATCAACTCCCAGGAACTGTTACATGCTAGTTGTAGACTCCTAGAAATGTTGATAGGTTTTTGTTGTACGCTTCAGGTGTATGAGATGTGCCTCGTGCATCCGACCGTTGTTGACATACTGGAGGCTTCCGCTGCAACCCCGGGGCGTGACAAGTACATGCTGCTATGCAAAAATAATAAACATCTACTGGGGTCATCCTCTAGCCCGGTCAACTCTGATAGGAGATGCTATCTAACCCGCGATCCCTTACCTCGATCAAAAGCAGGCATTGAGGGGGCTCTGAAACAGAAAAATAATAAAGATGGCATAAGAACTGTTGAATAGGAGTCCCTTGTGGGTACAATTGATAACAACGATAACCTACATCACTAGATCTACTAGAGTCAAAAATAGTAAATAACTGTAAGAATAACAGTATATAACTGAGCTAGAAATAAACAACCACTATCATGCCTCTATACTAACTGATGAAATCAAGAACTAAAAATCATGCATCGGCTATCATGCTAGATAAAGAAATGTTGTATAACCAATTCATAACGACCAACTCATAAGTTTGGTCAAACCTGCGCCCGCCTAATGCCCGAGCCCCACTCACGCAATTGGTTCGGTAACACATAGGCCGTCCCCATGTCTAGTCAATTAGTCTCATAGGTGGTCCGTCAACATAAGGGCTATTGTCTCATCATATCGCTAAGCCAAACTCCGGAGCGGCACTCAAGAAGCGCAACCCAAACGAGTATAATAGTATGTATAACCGTCAAGCTCAATCTGGCTCATCAGACTATAGTCAAATTGGATGATCAAACAGATCACTATCAACATCCGAGTGCCCTCTGGCACAATTTACAACATATGGGATCCAAGCCACATGATCAGATTTTCGATGAGAAGTAACTGGTGAAATCATTTAGAAAAATGATTTCGAAAGAGTAAAAGGAGAATCGTTGAGAAAATAAACTCAAAATTGAGAATTTCGGTGAAATCCACTAAAAATTAGAATAACTGTGAAAAGGCAACCAAAGGCTGCATTTAAAGTGTTTGGAGGTCTTTGAAGTAGATTATAGAGTGTGCAAAGTGATTCAGTTAGATTTCGAGGGATATCGAATAAGCTAGAAAAAGAGTTGGAAAAAAAACAAAGATTTTGGGGAATGGTTGTACTTCTAAGTTTAATCATTTTTAATAAGGTAAAATTGGAATTCCCCCAATGTTAAAGGTTTTGAAAGTATTCAAAGTGAGTTGGAAGAGTATGAGCTATGTTGGATTTGATTTGGAGAGAAAACGGAACGAAACTCAAAGCAAAAATGAGAAAAAAAGAAATTACTGAAATTACTATTTACAGAATGAAGATCCAGACCTTGGCTAGAAGATCCGGATCTTGCCCATGAGACCACAAGAAATAGGTTCTGGATCCAGATCTTGAAGGGAAAGTACGGACCTACCCTAGTTTCTACGGCACCCTAGGATTTGGAACAGTCCTATATATGAGATATAATAGTGCTAAACTTCTTATCCGGCTATAGCATTTTGAGCGGTAGTTAGGCCCAAGAGGTTAAGAGGGTTAAGCGTGCTAGCGCTAGAGTAGTTTTAGGATAGGACCCCCTGGGAAGTAGGGCATCACAATTGGTATCTAAGTCAAAATCCAGCCGGAAATGTGAGATGAGTCTCGGCTGAGACAGGATTATACAGTGGGTAGAGTGAGGCTCCCCGACTAATGATTATTGTGGGTGCAGCGCGTCTCCCCACAAGGTCGATGAAAGGTTAGCAAGATGAGTCTCACATCACCTGGTGCTTGTGAATGTGTTTGAGCTTGACGAGGACGTCAAGGCTTAAAGGGGGGAGGAATGTGGCACCCTTAGAATTTGGAACAGTCCTATATATGAGATATAATAGGGCTAAACTTTTAACCTGACTATAGTATTTTAGGCGGTAGCTAGGCCCAAGAGGTTAAGAGGGTTAAGCGTGCTAGAGTTAGAGTAGTTCTAGGATGGGTGACCCCCTGAGAAGTGGGGCGTCACAGTTTCGGGCTTAAAGTGCATAGTATTGTAATGTCTCTTCTTTGAGGGATCTAATGAATATGGTTGCACCTCTATAAAAATCCCATAACCCCAGCTCCTTCTCCACTTCCTTCTCTACCAAGAAAAAACCTCTCTCTCTCTCTCTCTCTCTCTCTCTCTCTCTCTCTCTCTCTCTCTCAAACCCTTTCATCTCTCCTTCTCTCAAGCTCTAGCTCCAACAATAGAGGAGATTTCGGAGGAGATCGGGCTTGGAGGAGCTCGCTCATGGTCAAATTAAGCTTATTAACCAAGAAAGGAGCTAGGAAGGCAAAGGATTAAGGTGAGTTCCCCATGATTCAAGTTAGGGTTTTGGTGAAATGTTAGGAAATAAGTTCTCATTGAGAAACTTGATATGATTCAAGTTAAAGATTTTGAAAAATTGTGGTTTCCTTGGGATTTCTTGAATAAATAGTGATTTTTAGGATAAAATGGGGGAAAATGTTCCCAAGGACTGTGACGCCCCGCTTTCCAGGGGGTCACCCATCCTAGGACTACTCTAGCCCTAGCACGCTTAACTCTCTTAACCTCTTGGGCCTATCCACCGCCCAAAATGTTATAGCTGGCTTAAGAGTTTAGCCCTATTATATCTTATATATAGGATTACCTGGGGTCTCACATTCTCCTCCCTTTTAGCCCTAACGTCCTCGTCAGGCTGAGACTCACAAGTACCAGGCGATGTGAGACTCATCTCTCTAGCTTTAACCGACCTTGTGGGAGAGCCACGCTCTACCACAACAGTCATCAGCATGAGAGCTTTGCTCTTCCCGCTGTATAACCTGACTGAGCCGAGACTCATCTCACACTTCCGGCTGGTAATTGGTTCTGAGACCAGCCGAAAGTGTGAGATGAGTCTCGGCTGAGTCAGGTTACAGCGGAAAGATCAAGGCTCTCATGCTGATGACTGTTGTGGTAGAGCGTGGCTCACCCATAAGGTCGGTTAAAGCTAGAGAGATGAGTCTCACATCGCCTGGTACTTGTGAGTCTCAGCCTAACGAGGACGTTAGGGCTTAAAAGGGGGGAGAATGTAAGACCCCAGGTAATCCTATATATAAGATATAATAGGGCTAAACTCTTAAGCCAGCTATAACATTTTGGGCGGTGGATAGGCCCAAGAGGTTAAGAGAGTTAAGCGTGCTAGGGCTAGAGTAGTCCTAGGATGGGTGACCCTCTGGGAAGCGGTGCGTCACAAGGGGTTTTGACTGCAATTGATCCATGGAAACATCAATTGTAAGTCGGTTGACACAGTCAACAACAAACATCGACATTTACAACAAGGTTGCAAACCCCCATTGTCGATTTAGGTGGATTTTGAAGAAATTGACGAAATTGAAACTTCGGATTGGGCAATCGACAAGTTGAGATGGGTGTCGTGTCTCTAAAAGGGTGTACCACCCTCTATGTCTAAAGTAATCCTTTTATTAGTATGTATATGCTTGAATAGCATGAGTATTTCCTGTGATAGCATGATTCTCACGTGATTATTTGCTACTCATAACATCATAGAAGTTTTGGATGAATGCATCGATAGTAAAAGTTTATTATAATCTTTGAATAAACATGTTCTAGAGTATCATCCTTCATTTGATATAGATGAAATTTATGCTACTAAGTTGACTCTAGAACTTGTGTGACACATGTTGGTAAACTTTATACCACTAGGTAGCTTGGGTTAGCTCCTGAACTTAGTTAGCAACTATGGTTATGATAATAGTCTGTGGACATAAATGGTGAATTGGATTAGTAGACTTGGATTACTACTATATCCTTGGAAAAGGTCAAGTTGCGAATGAACTCCTAATTAGTAAAGTGGTTGACGCCTTTTGTATATGGGACCATGAGCCGACTGAAAGGCTCAAAATAGCATGGGTTGTCATGATGAATGAATCACAGGAAGTCATGGTATTTATTGTCATGCCAAGTTTTTTTTAAAAATTATTTTGCCCATGGGATGGACACAAACACAGGGATTCTTTTGATCACACGGACAGAGTCTCCCATATATTTGCATGATATACCACCTGTTACATTACTACAAATCACAATATTCATGCACACAACCAGCAAGCATAGAATGTAGATACTCATACAGCTAAATAATCCTTAGCAAAGATGACGCATGCCCTGTACATTCACCAAAGCACTCCGTAAGCGAGATGACACAACTGCACAATATATCAATCATTCTATCATTTGAACGTGTTTTTCATCCGAAAACTTTATTTTCAAAACCTGAGTTATACGATAAAATCAAAAAATTATTTTGAAAACTGTTTTCCACACGAAAACTTAGTCTTTTGAAAACCGGCGAAGGGTAGAAAACCTTTCGTCATAAAACAACAAAACAAACCATAGCCATAAAACCATAAATCCAAAATTTTATTAACCAACAAGCATCCACTTAATTGAACCGCAAAATATCTAAATTATTCAAAGAATAAACAAAGAGTAAGAAGTAATAGATAACCAAAATCAATCAATGAATATGCACGAAACCTGTAGAGCTCACTAGCTACACCGCACCTCACGCACCGTCCCGACTCTCACCGCTTGTGTCACCTATAAAAATAGGGAGTGAGAAACCAACCTGAAGTTTCCCAGTGGGTACCACAAGTTAACGGGAGCAAGCCGACGGGAGCAATTATATTCATAGCAAACGAGAGATAGTATGTAGCAAGGTATGAAACAATAGTGAATATAGTAGTGAATAGGAATATAAAGGAAATAACAATATATAAATATTGAGCTACTACTGTAATCAATAGATGATGTGTCAACCAGACGAATAGTCCAAAAATACCCAACCAAACCTGTCGTGTTGGTCTAAAGACCTCAAGCAATGCCACAACTTGCTCAATCTGGCATATGGCCCTACTAGTAGGCCACATAGGGCTCACGGGTTGGAACGACGACTTCTCCAGAAAAGAACACCATTGCGGTGGCCAAACTGCTAGTGTAAGTGAAATGCACTTGAGCTGTGGTGATCGATGCAATATGATCAATTGCCAACCATCGGCAAGTAGCCAACACGTGATCCGCAAGGAAAAATGCCGACCATTTAGGTCACCCAATCGCACGCGCACACACACATATATATATTACCGACTAATTAGGTCAAATATGTACCAAATCATGCAATGACAACCAACACAGTACCGCTCTACCACTAAGTTATAAAGAATAAATGTAATAATAAAAAAGGTTAATTGCATACAGGTTCCTGCAAACATAGTGAATTGTAAATATATCCCTACAAAGTTCAACTTGCATATGTTGTCCCTGCAAAAGTCGTAATGTTGTCAAATATGTTCCTGCCGTTAGAATCCATTAGAAAATTTTAGTTAACCATAGGTTAAAACTTAACCCTGGTTAGTCAATGAGATAACTTGACATTTTTGCCCCTCTTATATTATACCTTCTTCTCTCAATCAAAACCCTAGCAACGGGAACTCTTCTTCTTCTTCTTCCTCTTCCTCTTCCGCTTCCTTTCTCTCCTTCATGCTAGTTTCGAACCCATAACTAGAATCTCTCCGTCTCCATTCATCCACGACGCGTGTTGCTTCGCCCATATCAAACACGTGTTGCTTTTCCATTCAATTTTCTCTATGATTTTTTTCTTTTTTGCTCAAAAGTTAGGAGAAAAGAGATTGCAACAATGGTGGAATGGGTTGGATTTCAAAAAGAAAGAAGATGAGGAAGAAGATGACCATTGAAAATTTTTTGGGGGGACATTTCTGCACGATTATAGCTGTTGTGGCTTTTGGAGGGACATATTTGTGATGGCAAAATTGACATTTCACTTATCTGCTGTTAAAATATAAACAGTTCTCTAACAGTAACAAACCAGAGGGACATACTTGAAAATATTAGAACTTTTACAGGGACAACATATGAAAGTTGAACTTTGTAGGGATATATTTGCAATTCACTATGTTTGCATGGATCTGTATGCAATTAACCCTAATAAAAATAGAGCAACAAAATGTGAAGTCAAGTAGTGATCAAGTTCTTATCATGTAATAAGTGTAATCAAGTATAAGGGGAAAGAGAAGGAATGTCACTGAGTTGGCACCACTATACCAACTTTGGATTGAGCATCCACCTGTATCAAACAAGATATCTAACTCCCAAAGTGCTCCTGACCGTCAATCGAACCTACGAAAGATCCATGGAGTCATGGCTTACTCCACTGAACAGGACTAACCCTAAGTGACCCAAAGTCACCAATAACACAATCCTAAAATCATCGAAAAATCGGTTTCTTTTATCGACTCCCGAAACCCACCAGGATTTCTCGAAAACTCACCGGAACACTTTTGAAACCCACTAAGTGCCCCAAAAAGTATCAATCCACACCATAAACCACCCGCTGCACCGAAACACATTGTTTTGGATGTCCGGGTAGCAAACACATCAACTAATGCTAATAAGTGCCTTTAATGAAAACTAATCCGTATGGGTTCCCAGAAATGCCGATTTTGGCTCCGAACCCTCCGCCACTCTCCCACTATCTTCGGACACACGTGAGGGCAACCGGCCAATAAGGTCAGTGACAAATATGGGGAATTCACGTTGATTAAATGCGAAACTCGGACCGAAATCGCGTTCCATAGGTAATTTTGCTGATTAACGTTCTGAAACCCTAATTATAGATCATGTAGGCCGTCGGACCTTGGACAATCAGCCCAGAGGTTACAAATAGTGGTTTATGCTGCTTGAGGGAGACATGGCCTAATTGCATAAAAGTCCCTAAACATGCAACTAATTATTTCATATATATAAAACTAGGGTTTAGGGCCTTGTTACCAAATTTCGTGCGCTTCAAAAATCAACCAACAGCATAGGCTTGAAGGTTTCGACGTGCTAAAGTCCGCGCTCACTGTTTGGAGCACGAATGGCAGCCGAGGACCGCACCAGGGATATTTGAACCGTAGTTTTCAAGATCTCCCGGAGCGACGCAGCTGAATCCACAAACTGGGGCCTCTACGACTGCAACAAAGGTGAGCACGGATGTCCACGACACCTCTGGACGACCGTGCTCCCCTGGTAGAGGATCGTCGGCAACAGGGATGGTCGGAACAAGGGAGCTCGGCCAAGAATGCCTTAACTCGGGCTAGGCTAATGCGTGCTCCTTCTTCCCGAGCTCCGGCGGCCAAGGGGCGTCCGTGTCGGCCAAGGGGAGTCATGCCCAACATGGGAAAGTCGGAGGAGGTAGTGGCCGGCGGAGCAAGGTGGCGGTGGTAGCACTCCAAGCCATGCAACCAACCCTAGGTGAGCTCGGGCTGAAGGTTCAAACCCGGCATAGGGGTAGACCAGGGATCGATGGGGCGCGTCGGAGGGTCACTTGAGGTCCACAACAATCGATGGCGGTGGCGGGAAGCGGCGGTAGCGCTAGACAAGGAGTCGTGGCCTAAGCCCTCAAGAATCGGATTCGGGAGGAAAGCAAGGCCTCGGGGGACTACGGCTGTGCTTAGGCCTGCCGGAGTGGTGTCATCAGAGTCCCTGAAGGCCAGCGGCGTGGTTTCGAGGCGAGGCGGTCTAGGGGGAGGTGATCTCGCGTTAGGTAGGATTGAGAGAGAGAGTGTGTTGGAGAAGGAACTTGGGGTGCTTTTGGCCGGCTTCCAGCGGCCGGTGGGGTGTTGCCGGCGGCCAAGGGGGATGCGACGCAGGTGGGGAGGGGTGATTATTGCAGCTAGGGCTTGAGAGAGGGAGAGGGCTATAGTTAGGGTTCCAAAACCCTAACACTATATTTATAGTTGTAGGAAAACTTGCGAATGATATTTATTTTTAGCTGTTCAATTTTGTGCCCACTTGATGCACAAGAAAACAATATCGAAAAAACATGAAATTTGATTTCAGGTACTTCAAATGGTCTATGTAGGAAATCGTAAATTCAAATTCAAAAAAATCAAATATTTAGAAATTTAAATTCGGATATTAATATGGATTCTTGAGGTTTTATAAGGGAACCGAAAGAGGGTATAGAAATTTCGCAAATCGGAGCCGTCTCTGACGAAACAAAATCACCACTTTAATAATCCGACAGTGCCGGAAGTCTTGGTGAGGTCCGTTTTTAGATTCTATGAGACATAAGCGCTATTTAAAGTGAAAAACGAAGAGTGGCCTAAATTGAGAAATTGGGTTTTTATGAAACAGGCGCGACATTTCATGTGCCGAATTACGTAAAAGTTTAGGGGATGGAGTCACTGTGCGAATACATGCACTGGTGAATTCTTGGTAAGAAACTCCAAGTTTGGAGGGCTAAATTGCAAATTTTGCAATTCGTGGAAATAGAAAACTTCATGAAGAGGCCATCATTTTATGTGAAAAACTATGGAGTTTTGGTGAGCAGAGGGACTCGAATGAAAGTACACTCAGAGGGGAATGAGCTGATAAAAGTTTCACGAAATTTCGACATTTCTGTACAAAATGGCACAGACTTGAACTTAGAGGGAATTGGAATGAGGGGTATTTTTATAAAAGTCGCGGTTTTTCATGCACTTAATCGCAATGGAAACGCTTGAAGAGGTACTACCGTGCAATTTATGCATAATGTTGGGGTCTGAGCAGAAAATAACATGAGTTGTGAGGTTATCTTGCAAATTGTAGAATCTATATAAAATAGGTTTAGTGTTGGAAACCCTAACACTCCCCTCCCTTCCTCCCTTCTCCTCAGCCCCAGCCGCAGCCACCCTAATTGTACCATTCCTGACCTCCGGTGGCCTCCCTCCGGCTGTCGGATCTCGGCCAAACATCTCCCAACCATTGAAACTTAGTCATCTCTCTCTCTTTCTTTCCCTATTCCTTTTGGGATTAGCAGACGCCGCCGCCGCCATCGCCGCCGAAGCCGCTGCCGACTGGGTCACCTGCTGGCGACTCCTCTCCTGCGCCGCCTGCCGCCCCCTTCCCTCCTCGGGCGCCAGACCAAACCCGAGCTTTAGCACAAGAGGGCTTGGCCCAACTTGCTTCAGTCGCCCCGCCACCGCTGCCGCCGCACTGCCTCTCTGGGCTCTCCTCATCGGCCACACCGCCCACTGGCTGGTGCGCGCGGCCTCCAGCCACCGGAGCCCATGAAGCTGCGGGTTGCTCTAGCCCTAGCCCAAACTAGGGCTTGACTTTGGCCAACACTCCTGTTTAACCACCCTGACAGTTCGCAACCTTCCGGAAGGTGAGACCTTGTGGGCTCGAGGACTCCCGTGCTCACCTTCTTCGCATTTCGGGAGGCCCCAATCTGCAGATCTCGTTGCGTCGCTCCCGGGTGGTTTGGAAACTAAAGTTCGAGAAGCTTCGGTGCGCACCTCGACCTCCATTCACGCTCCAAACAGCGAGCACAGGTCTGTGAGCTATTGTGAAGTTTAAATTGAGTTCCGGAGTGATTAACAATAAAATTAGTTGTTCGATCGCTGTTTCGATCCGAAATTCGTGTTCAATCTACGTGGATGCCCCGTGTATGATGTGGAGCCTTATTTGCTGGTTACCCTCATTGCCTCATGTGTTCAGAGGCAATGGGAGGGGTGATGGTGGGTTCCGGAGCCGAATTGGCATTTTTGGGAACCCGACGTAGTTCGATTGACAATTATCGTACTCCTTTGCGTCGTTTTCGTGTGTTGCTGCTCGGACACCCAGATTGGTGCGTCTCGAGGCAGCGTATGACGTTTTGTGAGTATTGGAATCCTCCGGGACACTTCATGGGTTTCGAAAGTGTTCCGGTGGGTTGCCGGGTATTTCCGGCGGGTTTCGGGAATCGGTAAAAGGCATCGACTGCCCGAGTAGTTATCGGGATGTAAGATAGGTGTTCTGAGTATATTAGGGTTAGCATTTTCCATTGTCAAGTGCATTTTGACTCTATGGGATCCCTCATAGGTCCAGGTGACTTGTTGGAGCACTATTGAAGCTAGATGCTTCACCGGATTACGAGTGGGTACTTCGATCCGAAGTCAGTTCAGCAGTGCTTGCTCAGTGACTTCTTCCCTTTCTTGTCCTCTGTGATTGCATAATATATATATATATATATATATATCATGATTATATATATTGAGTATCTTGCACACTACTTGATTCTCGTTGGTCTACTCTACAGTTGTTTCATCTTGTAGTATCATGAATGATCTAGTGGTAGAGTAGCATTTCTGTGATTAGTTGTCATGGCATAACTTTGTGATTGGTAATATCTCGTACATGGTGATTTGATTATATGGACCTGATAGGTCAGTGACATGGTGATATTTTCCTTCGGGAATAGTAGACCTGATTTGGTCAAATATTATTGTGGATTACACTTTCGGCTATTTGCCGTTGTTGGCTATTTAGCATACTGCATCAATTGCCACAGCTCGTGAGTATTTTCACGTATACCAGCGATCTAATCCACCGCAAGAGGGTATTCTTTTTTGAAAAAGTGTTCATACTTTCGACCCGTGAGCCCTACGCGGTACTTGCTTGGGTTATATGCCAGGGAGGCGAGCAGGACGTGGCTTTACCTGAGGTCCTTATCCATCTGTTTTATGCACTTTGTGTATTGTTATTCATTACAGTGGCGACTGTTTACGCTTTGATTGGTATTTGTAGTTCCCTTCTTAATATTACTGCTA
This sequence comes from Puya raimondii, assembly GCA_016920855.1. Taxonomy (NCBI): domain Eukaryota; kingdom Viridiplantae; phylum Streptophyta; class Magnoliopsida; order Poales; family Bromeliaceae; genus Puya; species Puya raimondii. The sequence goes on from JABWPP010000049.1 coordinate 19,634,105, forward strand.
CTGTACCTGTATTCTTGTATATTGTAGTTGTGTATCGGTTTCTACTTTCCCTTATAGTAGTGGTTATTCTTGCATTTATTGCTAGTTGTTATTCCATTGCTGTTGTATCTGCTTTCCCTGTTCATGACAGTTGACTATATCTCTCGTTTGCCGGTGAGTACAGCTTGCCTTCGTCGGCTTGCGGTACCCACTGAAAAACCTCAGTTTGGTTTCTCACCCTCTTTTTTTTCAAGTAGCGCGGGCGGTGAGGGTCAGGACGGTGCGTGAGAACGGTTTAGATAGACGTATCCGGAGTTTTGATTATGGATGTTGATCCTTATTCCTACTCATGATGCAGTTATTGTTGGTTTAATTTTCCCTTACATTAGTCAGTTTGTTATCTCTTGGTTTAATTAGTGATTGTTAATAATTGTGGATAGTTGTGGATTGTTGGTGTTCGGTAATTATATTTTTGTTAAATGTTTAGTAGGATTTCATCCATTATCTATCTTGGATTATCAGTTGTTTAGTTTTACTCCTTCTGTATCTACTAGCTAGTTTATTGTATCTCTGTGTGGTTGTATGTGTGGTTGATGTTTGTATTCAGGTGCTATGACGTGTATGTACAAAGGAGACTCTGTCCGTTTATATAGGGGAACCTCTGTCTACGTGGCGGGTCTGGGTGCGTTCACTTGGTGTTTTAAAGGTGTTTCAAAAAAAAAAATTTACACGTATTTTCGCTGATTTCTTCTAAAATGGATCCATTTGCTATTGATAGTATCCCAGCTCAACTATATATATATATATATATATATATATATATATATATATATATATATAGAGAGAGAGAGAGAGAGAGAGAGAGAGAGAGAGTCCGGCTACTATACTCTTATGAGTAGAGGACCCTTTGTACTCATAAGTTTTCGGCCGTTAGATTTACCTCTTTGACCATTTTCACCCGTTAGATCATGCTATTCAACCAACCACCCACTCAACCCTAGGGGACTACTATCATCCTACCCGGGGACCACTATCATCCTAACCACACATCCCTTCATCCAACGGCCGAAAACTTATGAGGACAAAGGGGTCTATACTCATAAGAGTATTGTAACCCTAGCTTTTATATATATATAGTCCGGCTACTATGCTATCAAGCACTTGGTGCTACCAAGTTTTCCACCGTTAGATCTACCCCTTTGACCATTTCCACCCGTTAGATCATACTATTCAACCAATCACCCACTCAACCCTAGAGGACCACTATCATCCTAACCACACATCCCTTAATCCAAGGGCCAAAAACCTAATAGTACCAATGACTTGGTGCTATTAATAGTATAGTAGCCTAGTTCTATATATATATATATATATATATATATATAGAGTCCGACTACTATACTCTTATGAGTATATGCCCCTTTGTACTCATAAGTTTTCGGCCATTAGATCTATTCCTTTGATCATTTCCACTCGTTAGATCATATTATTCAACTAACCACCCACTTAACCCTAGGGGACCACTATCATCCTAACCGGGGACCATTATCATCCTAACCGCACATCCTTTTATCCAACGGTCGAAAACTTATGAGTACAAAGGGGTCTATACTCATAAGAGTATAGTAGCCCTAGCATATATATATATATATATATATATATATATATATAGAGAGAGAGAGAATTAGACTACTATACTATTAATAGTATCAAGCACTTGGTGCTATTAGATTTTCGGCCCTTGGATGAAGGGATGTGCAGTTAGGATGATAGTAGTCCCCGGTTATGATGATAGTGGTCCCCTAGGGTTAAGTGGGTGGTTGGTTGAATAGTATGATCTAACGGGTGGAAATGGTCAAAGGGGTAGATATAACGGCGGAAAACTCGATAGCATCAAGCGCTTGATACTATCGATAGTATAGTAGCCGGACTATATATATATATATATAGTTCGACTGATATGCTATCAATAGCACCAAGCGCTTGGCTACCAAGTTTTTTGCCGTTAGATCTACCCTTTTAACCATTTCCACTTATTAGATCATACTATTCAACCAACCACCAACTCAACTCTAGGGGACCACTATCATCCTAACCCCACGTGACTTCATCTAAGGGCCGAAAACCTAATAGCACCAACGATTTGGTACTATTAATATTATAGTAGCCTAGTTCTCTCTCTCTCTCTCTCTATATATATATATATATATATATATATATATATATAGTAGGGCTATTGTTTTCTTAATAGCACAATAGCCCTTGTGCTATAAAGTTTTTAACCATCCATCAATTTTGATGGGTGGTTAGGATGAGAGAGATAAGAGAAATTAGAGAGAAATCCAAAGAGAAGAGAAATTGAGACATCTAATTTCTCTCCAATTTCTCTTCTCTCTCTCATCCTAACCACTCATCAAAATTGATGGGTGGCTAAAAAGTTTATAGCACAAGGGCTATTGTGCTATTAATAGCACAATAGCCCTACTATATATATATATATATAGTGTAGTGTAGACTATTATATTTTCGGAAGCATAAAGGGGATAGATCACAGACTGTAGGGTTGGGATGATAGTGGTCCCTCTTAGGGTTGAGTGGTTAGGGTTTGGTGGTCCCATAGGAGAATAATATTAATCCAAGAGCTAAAAATGGTCAAAGAATTGATCTAAGGGTTAAAAATTTAAAAGCACCAACTCTTTTGTGCTTCCGAAAGCACTATAATCGGACTCTCTCTCTCTCTCTCTCTCTCTCTCTTTAAGTATATTCCTGTTGTATGCAACCACATTGAGTAGCTTCGAGAGAGGCATACCAACCAGCCGATTTTATGACGGTATGACAATCTACTAACGTTAGTTATGGCACTATTTATTGGACCAAACAAAAATATATATACATAGTTCTAATGATTATATCTTTAACTATATTATAAATTTATGAGATAATTGCTTTTTTGCTCTTGAAAACTTGTGATATTTTCTTTTTACCCTTTAATTTTCAATATACCCTTGAAAAGTTTCTATTTTTTTTTTATATACCCCTATTTTGAGGGTGAATTGAAAAAAATTTAAATTTTTTCAAAGGTATTTTGAAAAACTGATTCTATGAGGGATATATATGAAATGGGGGAACTTTATAGAGGGTATATAGGAAACTGCCCCTAAATTTATGATATTTATAACTAAATCAATTGAACGTTCTAGGGCTGAGTCAACCCTTTTTGGATCTTCACATTACAAAATGAAGGCAAAAAGAAAAAAAAAACGTGATAAGACTAGTGTAAAAAAAAAGGAATTGTAATCCTTTTTGGTTTTTGTATTACATGAGAGATTGTAATTGGGTTGAAAATCTAGCATTGCTCAATATATATATATATATATATATATATATATATATATATATATAGAGAGAGAGAGAGAGAGAGAGAGAGAGAGAGAGAGAGAGAGAGAGTTGAGCTTCTGTGCTTTTAAAAGCACAGGAGCATTTGTACTTGTGACTATTTAGCCGTCGGATCATCTGTACAGCATTATTAACAGTATGTCTCATTAACTCCCCTTTTTTAGTGCTGTATGGATTTTGAGGCGATCTGACGACTAACAAATTACAAGCCCGTTGAGCTCTTGTATTTTTAGAAGTACAAAATCTCAACTATATATATAGAGAGAGGGAGAGTACGTCTCCTGTGCTTTCGAAAGTACAGAGGCCTCCGTGCTTGTAAGTTATTTTTTATGATAGGGCATCCGATTTGACGATCGGCTCCATTAGGCATAATCTACGCTATTGGAACTATCTAGAATCCAAATTTTAGAATTTTTCGACATCATTTACCACGTGATCAAAGGTCTCAAAACTGACTATTTTAACGGTCGATGTGGCACGTTTTTAAGTTCAATGGTGCAGAACAATTCAAATTACATGAAACTTTAATAAAAAATTTTACTTAACGTCAATAGCAAGATCAATACTTCTGCTTTGAAATTTGAGTCTTTTATCACTACTTTTTATGAGATTTTTATTTTCAGCCGTTTATTTTTAGGTTACTCGTTCACTAGGCAAATGAAGTCAAAAAAATATGAAATTTGGTTTTTAGATAGTTCCAATAGCGTAGATCATGTCTAACGAAATCGATCGCCGAATCGGATGTCCCATTATTAAAAACAACTTACAAACACGGAGGCCTTCGTACTTTCGAAAGCATAGGAGCCTAGCTATATATATATATATATATATATATATGAAGTGATATGAATTAACAGACGAAATTCTAGATGAAATAAAAAAAAATATTCCATACATATTATAAAAAAATAAATAATTATAATTAACAAACTAAAAAACAAATCAAAATAAATTAAATTTAGAAAACAAATTAATTAAAAAATAGACTCATGCCATCAATAGCTATTTACATTTTAAATAGAGATTTCGATTTCATTTTATATAAAATTTATATTTAAATTTTAATTAATCAGTAAATGTAACGTGCATTGCACGTGCACTACAACTATATATATATATATAGAGAGAGAGAGAGGGAGAGAGAGAGAGAGAGAGAGAGAGAGAGTAGGACTAGTGTGTATTAGAAGCACGGAGGCCTCCGTGCTTCTAAGCCATTTTCGATGATGGAACTTTCGAATCGACGATCGGCTCCGTTAGACTTGATCTAGCGTATTTGAAGTACCTAGAAAATAAATTTTACGATTTTTTGATATAATTTATCTATTCATCCAAAGGGTTCAAAATCAATAATTTTTAACGGTTGATGTATGCCGTTTACATGTTTAACGGTGTAGATGTATTCAAATCAGATGAATTTTTGATGGAATATTCTTTATACTATCTACAGCAAAATCAATATCTCTGATCAAAAATTTTAGTGCAACATCATAACTTTTTGTGAGATTTTTATTTTTAGCCATCCATTTTTAGTCCTTTCGATCACTAGGTAAATGATATCGAAAAATCGCAAAATTTACTTTTTAGATACTTCAAATATGCTAGATCAAGTATAATGGAACTGATCGTCGATTCAGAAGTTTAATCATCGAAAACGCCTTAGGAGCACGGAGGCCTCCGTGCTCCTAATAGCACACAAGTCCTACTATATATATATAATCCGGCTACTATGCTATCAATAGCACCAAACGCTTGGTGCTACTAAGTTTTCCGTTATAATCTATCCCTTTGATCATTTCCATCCGTTAGATCATACTGTTCAACCAACCACCTACTCAACCCTAGGGGCCACTATCATCTTAACTGCACATCCCTTCATCTAAGGGCAGAAAACTAACAGCACCAATGACTTGGTGCTATTAATAGTTATATATATATATATATATATATATATATATATATATATATATATATATATATATATATAAAATTGAGCATCTATGCTTTTAAAAGTATTAAGTCATTGGTGCTTGTATGTTTTCGACCCTTGGATTAAGGGATGTGCGGTTAAAATGATAGTGATCCCCTAGGATTGAGTGAGTGGTTGGTGGAATAGCATGATCTAAGGATTAGAATTGGTTAAAAGAATAGATCTAACGGTGAGAAATTAAACTTACGAGCACCAACTGCTTTGTGCTTTTAAAAGTACTATAGTTGGGCTCTCTCTCTCTCACTCTATATATGTATCTGTTTGTATGCAACTACATTGATCGGAATATATATAACTTTCTGTAGTATGCAACCACATTGACTAGCTTGTAAACCGGCCGATTTTGTGGCAATCTACTAATTTAATTGTGGTGCTATTTATTGGATCAAACAAAATAAAATATACATAGTTCTAACGATTATATTTTTTATATACATTATATTTATAATTACATCAAGCAATAAAGATGTAAAACATTTTTCGCAGGATAGATGCTTCTCTTGCCTACCTCACTATCAGCCACTAATTTGGGATCGAATTATGGTCGGCAAAAAAAGAGATTTCTATAATACCCATTTACTGTAAAACTATGTGATTCACAAATCACAACAGAAAGATGAGAAGGATAAGCTCAACCCACCGCGGAATCCACGAGCTTGTGACGGTGACGCGCATTACACAAAAAGCACATTTCAACACACATTTCCATCAATAATATGTCATCCGTTTGACGAATCCTCGTTTTAAAATGATTGTCACAACCCGGAGAGCCACATAAGCTCTACGCACGGTGTGTTTGGTACATGGAATATTACATCGTTACCGCCGCCGCCACCACCACGACCACACCCCCAGCGCGCCCCACCCCCCCCCTCGCCCCTCTCTCACATAAATATAATGAATAAGCCATGAACCCTCAACCTAATTTAACCTAGAAATTAAAATATTGAAATGAATCATCTAAATTCTAATAATCAAATGAAAAAAGATCGTTCCACATGCAAGCTCCTTCCGTTTCGCTGTCAGATGTATGTCAGCATTCGTCCGCACCTTTCTTCTTTTTAAAACAGCAGCAACTTAATCTTTAAAGTCTGGAGGCGGACAGGACAAAAAGATGAGGACAAAGAGACGCTGGGATATACGGTCCACAGAGATGATGACGCGTCCGGCCAGTAACTAACTGTAGAGGCTGCAGAGTTCTCTTTTTTTTTTTTTTTCTCCCCCTTTTTCTCTTTTTGGCTGTCAAATAGTCTGGCACGGCATGACAAGCCAGACACGGCACTGTTTGCATATGGTCAAAAGGAAAGGAGTAAGAGCTGGAGCAGGGAGAAGAGGACGGCGACCGCCAGAGCGAGTGGGAGGATAGAGATGCGCAGCATGTCCGGGGAGGCCTTGCTGATCTGCTCGCCGCTCAGGAACACCATTCCATCGCTGCTCACCATTGGTAGGCCCGCGGCCGCCGGGAGGCCTGCACCTTCGGGGTTCTTGCCCGACGATTTCTGGCTGCAGAGAAATCAGAATTGCAAACAAGGGTTCACCCCAGGATTCCACACTAATCTATTTAAGATGTAATTTAGGATTTGTTTGTAAATTGCTTTCTGGAAAAAATTTTGACTCAAAAGATTAAACTCCCTCAACTAGTGAATGTATCAATGTATCTATATTCAATTTTTAAAAAAGTTTCTGCATCTAAATTTCAAACGCAAGGAGTACGGAAAAGGAGGAAAAAATCTAAGTAGAAGGAGAAAAAAAATCTCCAAAGAGAGAAAATATCTAGATGAGTGTGGGGTCCACATGTAACGGTTAGAGCTCCTAGTATGATTTAGGGATAACTTCAAATATCATCCATGTGGTTCCGTACTTTCTCACTTTAGTACCCTGTGATTTAAAACGTATCACTTTAATACCCTGTGGTTTGGTTATTCTCTTTTCGTTATATATTCGTTAATTTTTTCGTTAAATTAATGAGAAAGTTAAAATTACAGAATAGTAAAGTGAATATTCGATAAACTATAGGTGGGATATTTGAAATTTTTTTTGTATAATTTAACGAAAAATTTAACGAAAAATTAACAAAAAAAGAAAATAATCAAACCACAGAATATTAAAATGATACGTTTTAAACTATAGGGCACTAAAATGAGAAAGCACGAAACCACAGGGGTGGTATTTAAAGTTATCTCTATAATTTACGTATGGGAACATTCACTTATTTTAACCTGGCTGTTTCACTGTAGGAATTAGGAATTACCTACTGCTTAGCTGTTTACATACGGACTCCAGCTGCAACTAGCTGTTTACTGTGTTTACTCTAGTTTACCAACCGTGCAACACTAAGTTTGGTGCGTGTTTTCTATGTACTGCCTATATATATTAATGATAGAAAAGTTAAAGTAAAATATATTATAAATATATAATAATAAATGAGCAAAAAGGACACTCGCATGGCACAGTTTGATTCTAAGCGGCGTATGATTTTTTTTTAAAATCTTTTAGAAAAATTTTTAATTGAAAAATACTTTTCGTCCCTTTAATTTTTTAAATAATAATTTTTTAATTTTTATTAAAAAATAATATATATATATATATATATAAATTTTATCTAAAAAATAAAAAACATTATCTTTTATAAAAAAATTTAAAAAATAAATTTTAAGGTTTTTTTTTCTTTTTCTTTTTCTTTTTTTTTTTGAATGAATCAACCACTACCTTACGCGGCGTACGAAAAGCAAAGCCCTGGATAAGAAAATATTACATCAGCTGTGACCTGGAAGCACTATGAAATCGTAGTTTTTAGCCCTGACTATACACACTTTGGTCTATGATGTGCTGCGCTGATAATTAAAAAGCTGGACCCCACAAAAAAAAAACGACGAAAGAGACGCAAGAAAGAAAAAAAGAAAGTAATTAGATTTTAATCTCAACTAACTTTATCTTTCGATCGGCCTTAATCAAATTCTTTCAAATTTGTGGAATATAATCCAATTTACCGAATATGCGATAAAATCTTTTAGCCACAAAAAAAAAAAAAACCTGGCAGTGCTGGGGCAGAAGGTTATGATGTAGTTGGCGGAGGCGCAGGTGAAGGTAGAAGTAGCATCGTCGTAAGCATAGCTGTAAGCTCTTGGGCAGGCGTTCTTGAAGAACCGGGAGTAGGTGGAGGGCCTACAGGTATTGGGGTTGCCGAACGCCCCGCTGCAGCAATACTGCGGCGACCCGAACGCCTCACACGCGCTCTTGCACGCCACGCCGCCGCTTCCGCCGCCGCCGCCGCCCACAGACGCCGCGAGGACCACTTTGAGGTCCGACGGGCACGCGCTGTTGATGTCGACCAGGCATCCCGTGGCCGTGCAGTTTCCGCCCGACCCGCCCTGCGGCACCACCAGCATCGGCAGGTTGTACCTGCAGACCAATAATTATATATGTAAGATTTGAACACAATCTCTGTAGATAAAATTGTAAATAATCCATCAATTTTGGACAGTCCAAATCACCATTCGCCAGAATAGGGTTGATATTTGACCTTGGAAAAGAAATATTTATGAAATTAATGCTTAGTTCTAACAGAAGTAGGGAAATCACAAAATTAGTAGTCTGATTGGATATAACTGGATTTAAATTTTCGTCGTCCTGCTCTGATATGATATAAGAGTAATAATAATGATGATGATGATGATACAAAGTTAAGTTTGCGATTGGATACCCGTCGACGAGGCTGACGTCGTAGAAGTCCAACCCGCCGCTGCCATTGAGGGTGAACTCGGCGAGGGTGGCGGGCGGAGCGGCGCCGCCTCCGGAGCACTCCGTCTTGGCGGAGCCGCAGTCGCCGGTGGCGCAGGAGAAGGCGCCGGTGGCGGGGTCGGTGGAGCAGTGGGTGCGGCCCCAGAAGCGCCCCGACCACGACGCCGGCACGTCAATGCTCCGCGACTCGCCCGGAGACAGCACGAAACCCGTCGTCCCCAGCGCCGCCGTGCCCGCGCTCGACAGCACGCCCGGCCACACCGTGTACCCGCAGCTGTTCGTCACCGTGAAGGTCGCCGATAACGCACCTGCAATTTAAACAACGACCCATCGTAATTTTATTATTCAAGTCCAAAATTATTATAAGAAAGGAGAAAGGGGCGAAACAGGGGAAATGGCCCCAATTATCTTCTCACCTACTTCGGATGTAAATTATATATATTTTTCATTAAATAAAATATATATATATTCTTAATTACACTAGTTTAATTTAGTTTTTTTAAAAAAAAAATACACAAAGTCTGATTGAACTGTCTAAATCCTTCGATAAATTGGATGTAAGATTTTGAGTATTTAGCATATAAAAGAATTTAATATTTTTATATCTGTACTGCAAAGACTCAAAAATAAAATCTCTACTTTACTTCATAAGATTCTTTGGCTAAAAACAAAGTTTTTTTTTTAAAAAAAAGTAGTATAAGCAAATAATACAGCAGCAGAATAATCCTCTGTCGGACAGCACTACACTTTACAAAGCCAAACAAAATGAATCCTCTGAAATATTACTAACCGGAGACAAACAAGAAGAGGATGGCCGAACGGAGACAGAGGACAACTTGGTACTCCGCCATTTTAACACTTATTCACCGTCTTAATATGCAAGAACTACTGTGGAAGTGAAGAGGCGGAGAGAATTGGGGGAGTTTTTGACGCTGGGGCGGTAGGGAGGGAGCGGCTAATTTATAGAGAGGAGGAAGGGGAACTGCTGGACCAGGGTAATGTATCTGGCTCTGTCGGCTTCTGGGAGTCCGTGTCAAATTAGTGGGGCCCGCGTGACCTCAGGGAGTGCTCATTGAATCATGTCGGTAACTCCTCTATTTTCTTTCTAATTTTTGTTTTTCGCCTTGAAGCAGCGTCTCTTATATCCAAGGAGGAGGAGGAGGAGGAGGTGGTGGTGGTGGTTATTGCAGAGAGCCAAGGGGCGTGAATGAGGAGTTCCAAGAAAGAATAATCTCGGCATTGATAAAGAGTGGATGGAAGGGTCAAACCAAACGGTTAGTTGACAGAGGGGAAAAAAAAAATCAAAGAGAAATCGGGTTGGCGTGTTTAACTTTGCTACATTCGATCGAGAATAAAATTATTAGGATAATTGTCTATATACCCGTAAAAACTTAAAAAATATTTTATTTATTTTTATTTTTTTACGTGAGTTAAATGTCTATAAGAGTTAAAAAAAATTAAAATATTTTTTTGTCCTTAACTTAAGAACAAATAAAAAAAATTGGTGATGGTAAAAAGATATATTTGAAAAGATCAAAAATAAAAATATTTATTTTGTTCCTAACTTGAGGGCAAATAAGAAAAGTTGGTTATGCTAGGAGGGTATATTTGAAAGGGTAGAATAATAATTTTACAGATATAACGGCTATTGCTAACAGTTCACTAACAAAATTTAACTCTACGGATATATTAGAAATAGGTTGGAACGTAAAAAAAGTATTTTTAATATTAGCATCGTAAAAAGAGTAAAACATAAAGTCGAAAACTTTTGAGAAATATATAATCAATTGCCCCTAAATTATTCCTTACACCTGATCCTGATATATATATATATATATGCATCTTATGCATTTTATGTAGTAGATGACGAACTTTGTCGGACAAATTTTAAAAATCGGAGGTTCAAACATTGACCAAAAATATTACCGAGCCAAATTACTGCTTTAATCGGTGCACAACAACCGATTGAATCAATGATATCAGTAAAATATCATAAATATTTAAATATTATTAATAATTTTATTTTATTAAAATATAAAAATATGATAATATTCTAGTATTATACTTAATTATAAAATACTACTTTCTAGGCTGTTAAATTATATAAAACAACTATTTTATCCAAAAGCTTAAGTTACTTGAAAAAATTGTTTATATATTTTATATTCAATACTTTTCCTTATGTCCGAGCTCGACCTTACGTTTGAGCTCGAGACTTTTTAATAGACCCAAAATGGCGGTTTAATTAAATAGGAGAAAATTAAAATAAAATTTATATTCAACACTCCCTCTCACATCTGGGCTCGATCTCACGCCTAGGCTCGAGAATTTTTTTAGAGCCAAAACGGGGGCTTAATTAAATGGGAAGAAATTAAATAATGTTAGGAGTCTGACGGTACTCAAACTCAGGAGCTCCTTCTTTGGTATTACGTTAAATTATATGAAAGAACCGTTGTTCTCTAATGATTTAAATTGGTAGAATACGGTGTTTATATATTTTATATTCAACATAGACCAAGTTAAGTAGATATAAATTTTTAAATTTTACTTTCTATAAAACTAATCTTTACTAATATATAATAAAAATCAGCTAAGTTGATTTTAAAACATCCAATTGTAATATGATTTTATCAACAAAAAAAAAACTCGGCTGGTTTAATTAAAACTCAACCAGTTCACCTGTTCGATGGTTGAACCACTGGTTCAAATGGTTCAAAGCGATTTTTCGACTTATCCATTTTAAGGAATTAAATCGAATCGCTTTATAGACTGAATCATGGTTGAATCAATCGAACGGATTGATTCGACCCGGCTTTTAAACCATTGGCTTATTTTACCACATACAAATAGAATATGTATAAAAAGTGAAGAATTTTTAAAATATACTATCTATGGATAAAGTGATTTTTCAACTTAAAAATATAGAAAAAGCGTTGTTCTATTAGTAAAAAAATTAATATGCAATATTTTTTGTTTTTCTATAAAGAGCTTTTGAATCTTCTGAAAGACATCGGATTTTGTAGATTTTGTTAGTTAATTAATATAAATGAAGATCAAATAAATTAAGGTCTTGATGCATGTAGGACACTTTTTTTAAGGTGATATTTGCTCCAACTCGAATGTATGCTGTCGGATTAATAGCAAATCACCTCCATAATACAATAAGACCGTCGAAAGACTGCAAACAACACTTTTGAAAAAAATTTCTCAAGAACTTCTCTCTTAAGAATCAGTATGAAAACTTAGGAAGGAGAAAAAATTGGTGCTCTTGAAATTTTTAAACATCTCCTATTTATAGAAAATAAATGATTACGATGAAAGTACACAACTTTTAATATTATATCTTTTCATAAAAAAATGCATTTTTTCACGAATCGTGCCAAATATTGAAAAGACATTTTTTTTCACAAATGATTCAATTCTTTATGAAGAAGCATAACCTTTCGTAAAGAAACACGTCTCTTTACATCAAATAAAAAGACATATCTGTTTATAAGAATAACTAATTTATCAAAGAGATACAATTATTTATTTAATTTTAGTTTTAAATAATTTTCTCACTTCCACTATTACAATCTATACTAACAGATTTTGGTTCTAAAACTTCCATACCGAATTTCAAACTAATATATGATATGTACTTATATATTAGGTGCAGTAATTATTTCTCCAAGTATACAAGGAAAAGTTCCCCACAATGGTCCTTTTATGTTGTTGATATGTTGGCCGTATGATGTCAAGAAAAATTTGATTGCCTGGTGTTACGCCTTCCAAAATTTGCTTGACTATTTTTATATATTGTTGATTTATTAGCAGCATGATATGAAGAAGTTTTGATTGACTGATGTACGCACTCCAAATATCCCATATAGAACTATTAATATATCAACAGTTTATAAGGACCTAAAAGCATTTTCCTTTCCCCATCGAATTCATATTCTTAATTAATATATTAATTAGTGTAGTTATCCGCGCGATGCGACGGATAAATTTCTTTTCTTTCTGTATCACCAGGTCAGTATTTTTTCTCTGCCTTAGTTGGGAATATAGTAATATATGAATAGCTTGAATTGCTTAATTTAGATGGAAGAAGAAGAGGAAGGTAACACCGTCCTAATCAGTAGCACTGGTAACAGTAAAAGCATAATGATTACAACAGAAAAAGCTAAAGAAGATGAAGAAGGTAGGATATAGTAAATCAACCAATAGGAAAGCAATAACACAAAAAATATACTCCATAACAATCACTACCAACAAATTAATCAATTTAGCACACATGTAAGTCAGCATACAAATAATTCGTGCTTCCAACAATATAGATTCCCAATATGGAAATAGCTAACTATAGATTAGAAAGGTTTTTCCAACAATCTAGAAGCGAGATTCATTTAATCTTTCTATTTCTTTTAGTACCGTAAATAAATATTGCTTTCCTGCAGATTAATATATATACTCTGTGATTCACATTGCATAATCCTGAACATACATATATATATTGTTGTTGTTGTTCTGATAATTCGTAGCATAGTTATTTTTCAGCATATATATATCTCCCTGAACATAACCTAGAAGTTCTTACTGTTATTTTCCTGAAAATCAAAACAGTCTTGTGACATTACAATAGGATAATTTGTAAACAGACTTTTCATGATGGAAGATTCGGCGAAACCTTTCACCTTTGATGGTTGTAATTTTAAAAGGTGGCAGAACCAAATGAGGTTCTGGCTCACCACACTTTCACTGGTTTCTGCTATCTCGGATCCTGCCGAGAATAGCAACCTGCAGTCAACAGACCGTTTACTCGAAGCCAAGCCCAGGCTGGATCCACTCCTCTCTCTTCTGAAACTGCTACTGCATCTACACCAAGATCTGTACCTCCTGTTGACCCTAACATGATCAACTATCACTGTTTGAACCGGATTCTTAGTACCCTATCTGACAAATTGTATGACATCTACTGTAGTGCTAAAATAGCTAGGAAACTTTGGACATCCTTAGAAAATAAGTATGGTCAGGTTGATCCTACCCAGAAGAGATACCAGGCTTCAGATTTGATTAAATTTAAGTTGGTAGATAATAAGTCTATGTCTGACCAGCTTCATGATTTTGAGCACATAGTTGAGCAGCTTAGATCTAGTGGTGTAGATAGGGGTGAAAATGGATCGGATATTATCCGAAAATATCCGTATTCGTATTCGATAATATCCAGATCTGAATAGAAAACATCCGGATCCGGTCGGATACGGATACGGATATGGTTTTAGAGAGTTAAATTTTTACGGATATCCGAAAAAAAATGGATACGGATACGGATATCCGAATTTTTAGTACTATTATTTTTATATTCTTTATATTTTTGGATCCGCCCGGCCTCGGCCCAATTTCGCTTGCCCGGCCCGCCCAAATCCCTTTCCTCCAGAGTCGATCGCTCGATTTCTCTTTAACGAATAAAATCTAATCTCCAAATTCTATCTTTATTTCTCTCTCTCTGGCGTTTGCTCTTTTACCCTATTCATCTCTTCGCTCTCTCACCCTATTTTCAAACCGATCGCGACGCGAGATCCGCCATCCGTGAAAGGAGGATAGAGAATTTGGTGATTATTTTGATGGCATTTTGAATTTGATGAATTTGGTGACTATTTAAATAGCTTTTTTTCGAGAAATCTCTCTTGTCTATCCTCTAATTCGTTGCAAATCAAGATATGAAAGGATTATTAATATATGTTGTGGGAAAATAAGGTGATTTTTGTGTTATTCGTTTATTTATAACGAGTTATATATTAAAATTGCATATTTTATATGCGAATTAGAAATAAAGTGAGGAAATAAGATAGAAAAATAAAGTAATTTTTTGTGTTTCTCGTTTATTGTATATGTGCATATTAATTATCCGAATACATATCCGATCCATATTCGAATCCGAAAAATATCCGACCATATCCGAATCCGTTTTTAGCGGATATGATAATAAAAATTTAGCATCCGATACATATCCGTATCTGAATCCGTATCCGAAAAAAAATATGGACGCGGATATGGTTTCATCAAATATCCGACCATATCCGATCCGTTTTCACTCCTAGGTGTAGATCTTGATGAGAGTTTCTTAGTTGCCGCCCTTATAGATAAGTTGGCACCCTCTTGGTCGAACCATGCAAACGATCTTAACCACAATCAGAGAGAATTATTCCTGAATTATGTCCTGAGATCCATTAGGATAGAAGAGTCGAACTGAGCTAGGGATAAGAAGCCTAGTGAACCTACAACCCAAGCCAACCTTGTAGAGCATCCTAAAAATAAGGGTAGAAACTTTCAGCCTCATAGGAACTTTAAGAAGAAGCCTTTCCACCATAGGATGTTCAACCCAAACTTTAGAAAACCTAAACCTGAGGGGGGTGGAGGCAACTCTGGTTGCTTTGTGTGTGGGAAGACGAACCACTTTGCGAAGGATTGCTACTTTCGCAAGACTCGGCCTTCCGCACAGAAGAAGAAGAAGGGAGCTCCACCTGAGCGCCAGATGAATATGCTGACTGCTGGGTCTGACCCTTCTGACTCCACTATCAGGTTAGGATCTAGTTTACCTAACGTTAACCTTGCCTATAGTTCTTCTGGTTGGTGGATAGATACTGGAGCAAATGTACATGCTTGTTCTGATCGTTCGTGGTTTTCCACTTATCAGGACACATGTGGAGGATCGGTGAACATGGGGAATGCAACCTCTTCTCGTGTGCTTGGGACAGGTCGAGTGGATTTGAAGCTGACGTCTGGAAAGACCTTAACCTTGCACGGAGTCCACCATGTTTCCGACATTAGGAAGAATTTGATTAGCGGTTCTCTTTTAGTTCAGTAGGGTTTTAAGTTAGTATTTGAATGTAATAGGATAGTAATAACAAAGGGTGTGAATTTTGTAGGAAAGAAATTTTTGAGTGATGGCTTGTTTAAATTATCTGTATCTTCTCCTTCTATTAATAAAAGTGCTCTTGTTTTGAATATTGTTTCTCCTAATATTTGGCATGGAAGATTGGGACATGTGAATTTTAATACTATCAAAAGATTGATGCATCTTGATTTGATTTCTAAATCTGATTTACCTGATCATAGATGTGAAATTTGTGTGCAAGCTAAGGAGCCTAGAAAACCTTTTAAATCTGTAGACAGAGATTGTGATCTGTTAGAACTTGTGCACAGTGATGTTTGTGATGGAAGTAGACCTAGTAGAGGTCGAAGTAAGTACTTTGTGACTTTTATAGATGATCATTCGAAATATTGTTATGTTTATTTGATCAAATCAAAAGATGTGGTTCTTAGCAGATTTAAAATTTATAAAGCTGAAGTAGAAAATCAGCTGGATAAGAAAATCAAAATTTTGAGGTCTGATCGAGGTGGTGAATATACTTCAAATGAGTTGACTACTTTCTGTCAAGAATTTGGAATTGTGCATCAAGTGACTGCTCCTTATACACCTCAATCTAATGGAGTTGCTGAACGTAAGAATAGGACTTTGATGGATATGGTAAACTCGATGATTATTAGTTCAGGTGCACCCGAGAACTTGTGGGGGGAAGCTTTGATTTCAGCATGTTTGATTTTAAATAGGATTCCCCACAAGAATTCTAATGTATCTCCCTACGAGCTTTGGAAAGGTAGGAAGCCTAATATGAATTATTTTAAAGTGTGGGGGTGCCTAGCTAAAGTGAAGATACCTGAGAATAAGAAGAGGAAGCTTGGACCTAAAACAGTGGATACGATTTTTGTAGGTTATGCACAAGATAGCAATGCAAACATATTTTTGGTGGTGAATTCTGAGATTAGTGAGATTTCTAATAATACAATTATTGAGGCTAGAGATGCAGTATACTTTGAGGATATTTTTCCTTTTAGGACTCGAGTAGACAGATCTATTCCAGCTGAGCCTGTAGGTAGCTCTAGCAGATCTAGAGTTAGTGAACCTATAGGAGAGATTAAACCTAGGAAAAGTAAGCGTCCTAGAGTAGAGAAGACTTTTGGAGATGATTTATGTGTTTTACTTGTAGAAGATACTCCATCTACCTTTGACCAAGCTATGAAGTCTGTAGATGCATCGTTTTGGAAAGAGGCTAATAATCTTGAGATGCAGTCTATTCTACAGAATCATACTTGGGAGTTGACTGATTTACCTCTAGGATGTAAGCCTGTAGGATGTAGATAGATTTTTAAGAAGAAGTTGAGACCTGATGGATCTGTAGATAAGTATAAGGCTAGATTAGTGGCACAAGGATTTGCACAGAAGCCTGGGGTAGATTACTTTGATGTTTATGCTCCTGTTGCTAGGATTACTTCTATTAGAGTGTTGATTGCTTTAGCCTCTATTCATGATTTGATTGTTCATCAAATGAATGTGAAGACAGCCTTTCTGAATGGTGATTTAGATGAAGAGATCTATATGAAGCAACCTAAAGGTTTTATAGTTTCTGGACATGAGAATAAAGTGTGCAAATTGACTAGATCATTGTATGGATTAAAGCAAGCTCCTAAGTAGTGGCATTTGAAATTTGATTCACTAGTAGTATCAAATGGTTTTCCTGTGAATATGTCTGATGAATGTGTGTATTCGAAAGAATATGTTGGACAGATTGTGATCTTATGTTTATATGTTGATGACATTTTGATTTTTGGTACTGATATAAATGTGATAAATGATGTGAAGAAATTACTGAATAAGAATTTTGATATGAAAGATCTTGGGCAAGCGGATGTGATTCTCAATATGAAGATCATTAGAAAATCGAAAGAAATTGTTATGAGTCAATCTCACTACAGTGAACAGTTGTTAAAGAAGTTTGGATATTTTGATGTTAGACCTGTAGTGACACCTTATGATTCTAGTGTGCATCTTAAGAAGAATAGAGGAGATCCAATTGGTCAGAATAAATATTCATAGATTATAGGATCCTTGGGATATCTGGTAGACTATACTAGACCTGATTTAGCTTATGCTGTAAATCGATTGAGAAGATATACCCATAATCCAAATAGAGAGCATTTGAATGCTTTAGAAAGAATTTTGAGATATCTGAAGGGAACTATATCTTATGGATATTATAGTGGTTTTCCTGCAGTATTGGAAGGATATAGTGATGCCAATTGGATTAGTGATACAGCTGATGTGAAGTCGACTACTGGATTTATTTTTCTCCTAGGAGGAGCAGCTGTCTGTTGGAAGTCAACTAAACAATCCTTAATTTCTAGAAGTACTATGGAATCAGAACTTATAGCTTTGGATACTACTGTAGCAGAGGCTAAGTGGATTAGGGAATTTCTTTATGATCTGCCACTGATGGAGCGACCTTTAGCACCTATATGTATTCATTGTGATTGTAGATCTGCAATCGACAAATGTGCCCAAGAGAATGTGGAGACTAAGATGAACAGATTTATGAAAATGAGACATAAATCCATTCAGCAGTATATGAAGGAAAATGTGATTGCATTGGAATTTGTAAGATCTGCGAAGAATTTGGCTGATCAGCTCACCAAGGGTTTGTCTAGGACCGTGATCCTAGAATCGTCGAGGGGGATAGGGCTTAGCCCACAATAGAAGTTACCGGCGACGGCAACCCAACCTGTTGCAGGTTCAATGGGTAGAAACAAGTCGAACAGGTAGCTGTGAGGAGCACTGCTTTTACATCCTCATCCCTATGGCGACAGTGCTCATATCTGCGAGTGGATAGGAAGGGCTTAGCCCTGAATGGTTCCGAGACCCATGAGGCAGGGTATAACCTTACAGATACCCTTTGAGGACCTACTATATGTGTGGAGTCGTGAAGCCGCGACTATGGGAAGAGGGCGGTTCCCTAAAACACACATGAATCGATACTAGCGCATGGCCATAAAAGCGCTCACCCGCTTAGAACCCAAACGGCTGTATCATGTGTGTGGTTTGTGGAAATCCGATTCACCGGCCTTGGTTTAAGGCATAGTCCACCATTGTGCCCTCGGATGTACATAGACAAGCACTAAGTGAAGGTTCAAACCCAAAATGTACCTTCGCCGAATACGTGATATAAGAGATTCAGCATTCTTTTGAGTTGTTTTGGATTTCAGTTTTATTTACTTTCCTTATTTGAAGTTTTAAATCATGTGGGGGAATGTTAGATTTTTATTGGGCTTTATTGTGATTTAAAACTTATTTGGCCTCCTAGGTAGCCCAATTTTCAATGGGCCTTGCTTGGGAGCCCATACTAAGGTTTCCACATGTGAAGTTTAATCCCACATTGAAAACCAAAAGTATGTTGTTACTACTTTTATACTACTCTATTATCAAGTTAGTTGCTTGGGATAAAATAGGATCTATGCACTCATCTAAACACACGAACGCACGAACGGCACGAGCACGAGCACGAGCCGAGCCGGACCGGGCGGCGCGCGGTCGGACACCCGGTTCATTTTATTTTATTTTTATTTTGGGAATCCTTAACCCGTTACCCGTGGGTTACGGGCACGTAAGGCTTACCGTGCGGAGCAGGAAATCGTGCCGTTGGAGCACGATCTATTGCCTCGGATATTTATATTTTAGGAGAGGTTAACCCTAAACATGGGTTTTTCACCTTAGAGCTAATAACCCTTACATCCTCTCCTTTGCTTCCTCTTAATTCTGAGATTTCGATTTTACAAGTGCTACTCTGCTGTGTTTTTATTTTGCTGGATCTCTGAAAGCTCGCTGGGTTCATCTTGCACCACCTTATAAGCGTGCCGACGGGGTGGAACGTGGACGTTGTATCGCTAGAGGTGATCACCGAGGAGCCTCGCACGTAGAGGGGCAATCTCGCTTCTAGGACAGTGCTCTGCACGCCTCGATCCACAGGCCTTTTCTAATCCTATTTCCCTACAGCATTTATTATTTAATTTCTGCTCGATTTTTTCCAAAACTGAAATTGCATTTTGATCTTACAAATTGTTTTTCAAAAGATAAGTTTTACTAAAAGATTAGAAAGGTTTTTCCAACAATATGATCCATATTTTCATCATGGGGTTGCCTTCGAAATAAATCATGCCATCCAACCATTCTTAGTAAGAACCATCCAACCATTCTTAGTCAAGCAAGCAATTAGGAAGCAAGCAAGATATGTTAAAAAAAAAGAAAGAGAAAAAAATAGAGGCAATAAAAAGTAGGAAAGTATAATTTAGAGTAGTTCTAGAAAAATAACATTCTCAATTGTTTTAGTAGAGGATGAAAGAGAGTCTCATTAGCATACAATGTAAATTGTCAAAGGAGTAAAATGCGCGATGAACAACACAAAGAGTATATTGTAGAACAATCGACAGCACCAAACCACTTTTCAATTTTTTTCTACATCATCAAATAAGAAAAAATTGTAGGAAATGAATAACATAAAGAGTATCTTACGCATTATCTACTATGTGAGACCCCAGGATTTGGAATAGTCCTATATATAAGATATAATAGGTGTAGAACACTGAACTTCAGTGTGTTGTACCAAACTTCTACAAATTATGGAGTTCTGGTGGAAAGTGGCATGAGAGGCTATGTGAGTGGCTTCGGCCAAGTTTGGGACTTATACAAGTATTTTCGGCGCAAGTGAGGCGCGAAAACGGACTTTGAAAAGTCAAGTATGCCAAACTGCAGAATTCTGCGGCGCATTCCGGTATGTATGTGCTGAACCGGAATGGCGTGGTTGAGCTAAAAATCTAGCTCTCGGGTTATGCGGAATCAAGTGTTGAAACCGGAATAAACTCACTTGATTCCGGTATGGATGTGTTGATTACGGAATGGATGTAATTAGTTTCGGTATGGATTGTGAGATACCGGAATGCAGGGAAAAATCTGGAAATCCGGCTCTCGGGCTTTGCTGAATTGCCAGTTGATACCAGAATGAACGCCCGTATTCTGGTATACCAGTGCGCATACCGGAATGCAGAGCTGCGAGATGCCAGCTTTGGCTGGCTGTGTGAAGTGATATGTGAGGGGGGTAGTTTGGTCTTTTCACATAAGTGGGGGTGTATGAAAGGCTGAGACACCTTCCCCTTCTCATTTTCTTCCTCCTCTACTTCTCTCTCCCTCTCCCTCACTTTCTCTCTCTAGAGATCTCTCCAAAGCTTGGAGAAAAAGGTGGGTTGAGCTTGAAAAAGGTTTCCAAAGTGGAGAAGAGGCTTCTTGGTGCAAGAAGAAGCTTGGGGAACTCGTGGTTAAGGTGAGTTCCTCATAATTTGGGTTCAAACCTTGGAATTTATCTAGTATTTTGAGGTTTTTGGAGACCCTAGGCAATCTAATCCACAAAACGTGGAGATTGGCCAAGAAATTTCGGGGTTCTACATGCATGCATGTGAAACCTAGGTGAAATGAGGGCTTTTGCCATGGAAGGTTCTAAAAATATTTGGACCTTCGAAAATTGTAATTGAGGCATAGAAAATCATGTTAGAACAATTGATTTCAAGTATCGAGTTGATTTATGGGTTCGTAATGAGTAACGAACTATTTTCTTGTAGAAGCTTGGGTTGAAGCAAGAACTCAAGGCTTAGTGACCTAGGAGCTCAAGGAATTCAAGACTTGGGAGCTCTTGAGGTGGGTTTGTGTTTACCGAAGTGATTAGATCACTTCCATGTCTAGGGTAAATAACCATTTGAAATTAAAATGGTGTAAAAGTATGTAACCCTAGAATTTGCATGTTGGCAAAATGAGAATCATGATGAATTGAGCCATGGGCTCATCTTGCATGTTAATGAATTCAAGTATTTCATTATTAGTTATACTTGCTATGTGATTGCATATATGTAAAGTAAACCTAGTGTTGTGGGACATAGGTTGAAAAGTGCAAATGGAACCTAGTGTCATTGAACATAGGTTGGAACATGAGATTGGAACCTAGTGTCATTGAACATGGGTTGGAACATGAGATTGGAACCTAGTGTCATGGAACCTAGGTTGAGAATGTGAAGTAAACCTAGTGTCATTGAACATATGTGAGACTTGGTGACTTGAACCTAGGGCCATTGAACTTAGGTTGGCAAGTGTGAAATGTGAACATCGGGGTATGCGACGATTTCGCTACCCCGGATATGCGACGATTTCGCTACCCAAGCCACGTGATGGCGGAGACGAATTGGGGTATGCGACGATTTCGCTATCCCGGATATGCGGCGATTCCGCTACCCGAATAAGGAGATGACGATTTCACTCCTTGGAGGTTGGGACCATGAGGGGGATGGCGATTCCATTGCCCGGTGCCCAACACTATATTGTGTAAAGTGAAATCATTGGGGTACCCGGCGATTCCGCTATCCCGGGTATGCGGCGATTCCGCTACCCGAATAAGGAGATGACGATTTCACTCCTTGGAGGTTGGGACCATGATTGGGATGGCGATTCCATTGCCCGGAGCCCAATACTTGCGGCGATTCCGCTTTGGTTGAGAACCAAATTGGTGATGCGGCGATACCGACACCATAAATAAATGAAAAGTAGTTGAACTTGGACAATGTGAGATATAGTATGAACCAAGGAGAAAATGAAAGTTGTTATTTTATTTGGTTGCATCCTTTATGTTTATTGACAAGCATGTAAATATTTGTATGCATAGTTAATTGAAATCTAACTTATGCTTATGGTGTTTCTTTGGACCTGGTGGGTCGAGCTTCTCTCTTGTGTGGCCTTACCCACTGGGAACTATGTTTATAGTTCTTACCCCACGTTTTTCAGGTCCTTCCGCGAGTGAGGTGGCGGAGCGAGGCAAGGGTTTGGCTCTGTAGATAGCGGCCCTTCCATTTTGGTGTCATGTATAGTTGTACCCCGTGTTTTGGACGATGATAGCATAGGAATTTTTATTAAATGTATACAACTTGTAATTCCATAGTTTTGGAACTTGATGTATGATATAGGAATGAAGGAAAAGAAAATTTTGGCATGTATAAATGTGCAAATGTGATGTAATAGAAGTAAAACTTCTTTATGTTGATGCTTTTCTTATGCAACTCTTGTACTCCGTTCCTAGTTGGAACATCGTGGAAATGCTTGTGTTGTGACGTCTTGGGCGGGTAGAGGTGACTCTGTCCGTTCGGCGGGTCTGGGGCACGCGCTCGTGCGGTTCGTCCTTCCACCTACTTGGTGTTAAGGCATGGCGGGGCGTGACAGTCTAAGGTGGTATCAGAGAGTAGAAACGGTCTAGATGGACCTAAGAAACCCTAGGATGGAAAAGACCCTAGAAGTGTAGGTTCGTGAGTGACGAGATCTTTGATTGTGGCGAAAGATAAGTGATTGGGTTATGTCCTTATACCTCTAATTGGAAGTAGAGGTAGATCCGAGGTGCATCTTATTCTTCACCGAGAGTGTTCATGTTGGCGGCCGACAACATGAAACCAAGTGAGGGGAATAAGAGCCCTTGTGTGACTTTCGCCTAGATTGGGTTCACGTTTATTTTCGTGAAATGTTATGTTGTAAATGACCTTGAATGTCATGAAATGACCAAGGTCGTTGTGTTTTCAGGAGACAATGGTACGTGGAAGGCCTCCTACGAGGACTGGGCTCGGGGGGTCGAGCACGGCCCCCGAACAACTCGGGGAGGGCGAGGACACGGGTCTTCGCGAACAGTTGACCGAGTTGTTGGGCGTGGTTCGGCGACAGGCCGAATCCATGCAGCGACAGGAGGAGCAGATCAAGCAGCTCCAGGAAGAGATGGCACAGCAAGAGGCTGCGACTAGGGAGGAGAGATCGGGTGCACCTCCGGTCTCTGCTTCAGCACCGGCAGAGGGAGTGGCACCGGCGCCGGCTGTGGTGCCACCCGCACCACCGATTGCGGCTGATGGGTCGGGTGCTCCTATGCCCGATCCCGCGGCGGGGGATGCGGAGCGGGAGCGCGCACTTGCGGCTCTCATGACGTTCAAGCGGTTCAACCCTCCGACATTCGACGGGGAGAACGCGGATCCATGGGTCGTGGAGACGTGGATCGATGCGTTGGAGATGCTCTTCGAGGATTTGTATACCTTGGAGAGGGACAAGGTACACCTCGCCGCTCATTGTTTAGAGTGATCGGCGAAGGTGTGGTGGAAGGGAGTCAAGCGTGATCGACTCTCTAGCCTTCCGCCACCGATTTGGGAGGAATTTCGGGGTTTGGTGTTCGCCGCCTACTTCCCCGATAGTGAGAAAAGGAAGCTTCAGGAGAAGTTTCGAAAATTGAAGCAAGGAAATCGAACCGTGCGGGAGTACGAGAGGGAGTTCTCGTATATCATTAATTGTGTTTCGCACATGGTCCGCGGAGAATTGGACAAGGTCGATTGCTTCGTGCGCGGGCTACGACCGGAGATCTTTCGGGCAGTTCACGCCTTTAAGTTGCAGACCTTTGCGGAGGTCTTGGACCGTGCTCTTTGGGTGGAGCACGGGAATGCATGTGTGCGAGAGGAGCGCGAATCTTGGGAGAGAGAGAAAGAGAAGGACAAGGAGAAAGGAAAGAAGCGTCCGGCAGGTGGCTCGGGAGGTCAGTCTGCTCCAAGCGGCCCCCGAAGCACCCGCAGTCGCAGAATCGATCTCGAGGGTCTCAGCGGAATCAACCCTTGGGCCGGTGCCCGATTTGTAGCGGCCCCAACAGCCCTTATCAGTGTGATTACCGTGAGGGCCGGTGCTACAAGTGCGGACAGCTGGGACATTACGGTTTGATTGCCCGATGGGTGATGACCAGGCACCGTCGTCGGCATCGGCGTTCGCATCACCGAGGCAGCTTGCGGGCATCCCACCCGCGGCGATGTCGGCAGGCCGTATTCCTCCACCAAAACCAGTTGAGGGACAGCGGCCGGCGCCTAGTGGACGTGTGTTCGCCTCACAGGTGGAGGAGCCTTCTGCCCCGGATGATGTCGTGGCAGGTATTGTGTTGGTTAATGGCATTCGATGTAGGGCTTTGTTTGATACCGGAGCATCGCATTCATTCATTGCTCGATCATTTGCTACTACACATGGACTAAATTATAGAAGCCACACATGCGAGAACTGTGCAAGTGCCAGAACACACCTTTTGTGTACATCAAGCGTGTGTTAACTGTCCAGTGAGGATTGAAAACTGGATCATGCCAGCTGATTTGCTGGTGCTGAATCGAATGAGTGAGTATGACTTAATCCTGGGAATGGATTGGCTCTCTAAATATCACGCTACTATCGATTGTGATAGTCGAATAGTAAAATTTCAAGAACCCGGGCACGAGGAGTTTGTGTACCGTGGGTGCCAGAGTTCGCTCTTTGCATCGTTGGTGTCCACGTCGCAAGCAAGAAAGCTCATTGCTAGAGTGTGTATTGCTTACTTACCGACGGTTGTGGATGACCGAAAGGAGGTGTTGGGGCTCGAGGACATCCCTGTGGTCCAAGAGTTTCCGGATGTGTTTCCGGCGAAGTTACCCGGAATGCCACCGGACCAGGAGGTAGAGTTTGTGATAGACCTACTCCCGGGGACAGCACCGATTTCTAAAGCTCCGTATAGAATGGCACTGGCGGAGCTAAAGGAATTGAAAGCACAACTACAAGATTTGTTGGACAAGGGTTTCGTAAAGCCAAGTGTGTCACCTTGGGGAGCCCCTGTCCCATTTGTGCGTAAGAAGGACGGTTCACTGCGGTTGTGTGTGGACTATCGTGAGTTGAAAAAGGTGACCGTCAAGAATAAGTACCCGTTACCCCGTATCGATGACTTGTTTGATCAGTTGCAAGGGTCTCGGGTGTATTCGAATATTGATTTGCAATCCGGTTATCACCAATTGAAGATTAAACCGGAGGATGTGCATAAGACCGCGTTTAGGACACGGTATGGACACTATGAGTTCACGGTTATGCCTTTCGGGCTTACAAATGCCCCGGCGGCGTTCATGGAATTAATGAACCGTGTATTTAAACCACTACTGGATCGATTTGTGGTGGTGTTTATAGATGACATTCTTGTCTACTCTCGGAGTGACGAGGAACATAAAGAGCATCTAAGGATTGTGCTTCGAGTTCTTCGAGAGAACAAGTTGTTCGCCAAGTTAAAGAAGTGCGAATTTTGTATTCGTGAGGTCGCTTTCTTGGATCACATTATTTCCGAGGGCGGAGTATCGGTGGACCCTAAGAAAGTTGAGGCAATCAAGGATTGGCCTCGCCCGACTAATGTCACGGAAGTGCGAAGCTTTTTGGGTCTTGCGGGGTACTATCGGCGGTTCGTGGAGGGATTTTCAAAAATCTCCGATCCACTAACGCGTCTTACCCGCAAGGGAACCAAATATGTTTGGAGCGAGGAATGCGACCAAAGCTTTAAGGAGCTAAAGGAAAGGTTGACTTCGGCTCCGGTTCTCGCCTTGCCGGTTGCGGGGGAGAGCTTTGTGGTGTATAGTGATGCATCACGGCGCGGTTTTGGGTGTGTACTTATGCAAAGAGGGCGGGTGATAGCATATGCCTCTCGTCAGCTAAAGAGCTATGAGCAGAATTACCCCACCCACGACCTGAAACTTGCAGCGGTGGTCTTCGCACTTAAGCTGTGGAGACACTACTTGTACGGGGAGCATTGTGAGGTGTACACGGATCATAAAAGCTTAAAGTATTTATTCACTCAAAAGGAGTTGAACTTGAGGCAACGGAGATGGTTGGAGTTGATAAAGGATTATGACTTAACCATCTTGTACCATCTCGGTAGAGCCAATGTGGTGGCCGATGTGCTCAGTCGAAAATCTGTGGAGAACTTCGCAATTAAGATGACGGGACAAATACCGTTGATCAAGAAAATGGGCCCGTTTGACTTGGAAATCGTGGCCCCGGGCGTCCCCGCAACACTCATGAGTCTTGAGGTTTGGCCGACCTTGTTAGAGCAAATAAGAGAAAAGCAATCCGGAGATCCGGAACTTCAAAAGGTGCGGAGTGCTATTGAGAGTGGACGCGCCGGTGACTTTCACGTGGATTCGAAGGGCGCCATCCGATTCCGAAATCGGTTGTGCGTGCCTAACGTCGAGGAGATTCGTGGAGAGATTTTGAAAGAAGCTCACACTTCTCCCTATGCGATTCATCCGGGCGGCACCAAAATGTATAAGGACCTTAGAATGCATTATTGGTGGCCGGGGATGAAGCTTGATGTTGGACGCTTCGTGGCACAATGTTTAGTATGCCAACAGGTGAAGGCCAAGCGTCGCTTTCCAGCAGAAAAATTACAAAGGTTGCCCATTCCAGTTTGGAAGTGGGAGAATATAGCAATGGACTTTGTTGTGGGTCTACCTCGATCGCAAGGTGGCCACGACACGATTTGGGTGGTAGTGGATCATTTGACAAAGTCGGCACACTTTTTGCCAATCCACACCACTTGGTCGGGAGACAAACTAGCACAAGTCTATCTGGACGAGATTATGCGGTTGCACGGGGTCCCAACCTCGATAGTTTCAGATCGAGATCTCCGTTTCACATCGCATTTTTGGAAAAGCTTGCAAGAAGCTTTGGGTACACGGCTCGATTTCAGTTCGGCATTTCATCCTCAAACTGACGGTCAATCGGAGAGGACAATTCAGATTTTGGAGGATATGCTGCGAGCGTGTGTGTTGGACTTCAAGGGTGCATGGCCTACTTATTTACCGATGACTGAATTCGCTTATAATAATAGCTATCAATCTAGCATCGGTATGGCACCATTTGAAGCCCTGTACGAAAGAAAATGCCGTTCTCCTATTCATTGGAGTGAGGTCGGCGAGAGAAGGGTCTTAGGACCGGATGTTTTGCGTGAAGCGGAAGGAAAGGTCCGCTTGGCACGTGAACGCTTATCTACGGCGCAATCCAGGCAAAAGAGCTACGCGGATAGGCGCCGTCGGGACTTGGAGTTCGCGGTGGGCGACCGCGTATTCTTGAAAGTGTCGCCCATGAGAGGGGTAAAGCGATTTGGTGTACGGGGTAAGTTGAGTCCTCGCTACATTGGGCCCTATGAGGTTTTAGAGCGCGTGGGATCTTTGGCGTATCGGCTTGCCCTACCGCCAAAATTTGCGGGGATACACAATGTGTTTCATGTATCGACGCTCCGCAAGTATGTGTATGATCCGGCGCATGTCCTCGAGTATGTACCAATTGAGCTTCATGAGGATATGACCTATGAGAAATTTCCTTTGTGTATCATGGAGCGCGAGGTGAAAAAATTGAGGAACCGTGAAATTCCTTATATAAAAGTACAATGGACGAATCATGACGAGCGCGAAGCTACGTGGGAACTGGAATGCTCGATGAAGGAGCGATTTTCCTACCTCTTTGCTGATTTTAGCTAAGGTACGATTTTAGTTTCGCGGCCGAAACTCTCTTTAAGGGGGGAGGAATGTAGAACACTGAACTTCAGTGTGTTGTACCAAACTTCTACAAATTGTGGAGTTCTGGTAGAAAGTGGCATGAGAGGCTATGTGAGTGGCTTCGGCCAAGTTTGGGACTTATACAAGTGTTTTCGGCGCAAGTGAGGCACACAAATAGACTTCGAAAAGTCAAGTATGCCAAACTGCAGAATTCTGCAGCGTATTCCGGTATGTATGTGCTGATACCGGAATGGCGTGGTTGAGCTGAAAATCCAGCTCTCGGGTTCTGCGGAATCAAGTGTTGAAACCGAAATAAACTCACTTGATTTCGGTATGGATGTGTTGATTCCGGAATGGATGTAATTAGTTCCGGTATGGATTGTGAGATACCGGAATGCAGGTGAAAATCTGGAAATCCGGCTCTCGGGCTTTGCGGAATTGCCAATTGATACCGGAATGAACGCCCGTATTCCGGTATACCAGTGCGCATACCGGAATACAGAGCTGCGAGATGCCAGCTTTGGCTGGCTGTGTGAAGTGATATGTGAGGGGGGTAGTTTGGTCTTTTCACATGAGTGGGGGTGTATGAAAGGCTGAGACACCTTCCCATTCTCATTTTCTTCCTCATCTTCTTCTCCTCTCCCTCTCCCTCACTTTCTCTCTCTAGAGATCTCTCCAAAGCTTGGAGAAAAGGGTGGGTTGAGCTTGGAAAAGGTTTCCAAAGTGGAGAAGAGGCTTCTTGGTGCAAGAAGAAGCTTGGGGAACTCGTGGTTAAGGTGAGTTTCTCATGATTTGGGTTCAAACCTTGGAATTTATTTAGTATTTTGAGGTTTTTGAAGACCCTAGGCAATCTAATCCACAAAACGTGAAGATTGGCCAAGAAATATCGGGGTTCTACATGCATGCATGTGAAACCTAGGTGAAATGAGGGCTTTTGCCATGGAAGGTTCTAAAAATATTTGGACCTTCGGGAATTGCAATTGAGGCATAGGAATTCATGTTAGAACAATTGATTTCAAGTATCGAGTTGATTTATGGGTTCGTAATGAGTAATTCACCATTTTCTTGTAGAAGCTTGGGTTGAAGCAAGAACTCAAGGCTTAGTGACCTAGGAGCTCAAGGAATTCAAGACTTGGGAGCTCTTGAGGTGGGTTTGTGTTTACCGAAGTGATTAGATCACTTCCATGTCTAGGGTAAATAACCATTTGAACTTAAAATGGTGTAAAAGTATGTAACTCTAGAATTTGCATGTTGGCAAAATGAGAATCATGATGAATTGAGCCATGGGCTCATCTTGCATGTTAATGAATTCAAGTATTTCATTATTAGTTATACTTGCTATGTGATTGCATATATGTAAAGTAAACCTAGTGTTGTGGGACATAGGTTGAAAAGTGCAAATGGAACCTAGTGTCATTGAACATAGGTTGGAACATGAGATTGGAACCTAGTGTCATTGAACATGGGTTGGAACATGAGATTGGAACCTAGGTTGAGAATGTGAAGTAAACCTAGTGTCATTGAACATAGGTGAGACTTGGTGACTTGAACCTAGGGCCATTGAACTTAGGTTGGCAAGTGTGAAATGTGAACATCGGGGTATGCGACGATTTCGCTACACCGGGTATGCGACGATTTCGCTACCCAAGCCACGTGATGGCGGAGACGAATTGGGGTATGCGACGATTTTGCTATCCCGGGTATGCGGCGATTCCGCTACCCGAATAAGGAGATGACGATTTCACTCCTTGGAGGTTGGGACCATGATGGGATGGCGATTCCATTGCCCGGTGCCCAACACTATATTGTGTAAAGTGAAATCATTGGGGTACGCGGCGATTCCGCTATCCCGGATATGCGGCGATTCCGCTACCCGAATAAGGAGATGACGATTTCACTCCTTGGAGGTTGGGACCATGATGGGGATGGCGATTCCATTGCCCGGAGCCCAATACTTGCGGCGATTCCGCTTTGGTTGAGAACCAAATTGGTGATGCGGCGATACCGACACCATAAATAAATGAAAAGTAGTTGAACTTGGACAATGTGAGATATAGGATGAACCTAGGAGAAAATGAAAGTTGTCATTTTATTTGGTTGCATCCTTTATGTTTATTTACAAGCATGTAAATATTTGTATGCATAGTTAATTGAAATCTAACTTATGTTTATGGTGTTTCTTTGGACCTAGTGGGTCGAGCTTCTCTCTTGGGTGGGCTTACCCACTGGGAACTATGTTTATAGTTCTCACCCCACGTTTTTCAGGTCCTTCCGCGAGTGAGGCGGCGGAGCGAGGCAAGGGTTTGGCTCTGTAGATAGCGGCCCTTCTATTTTGGTGTCATGTATAGTTGTACCCCGTGTTTTGGACGATGATAGCATAGGGGTTTTTATTAAATGTATACAACTTGTAATTCCATAGTTTTGGAACTTGATGTATGGAATAGGAATGAAGGAAAAGAAAATTTTGGCATGTATAAATGTGCAAATGTGATGTAATAGAAGTAGAACTTCTTTATATTGATGCTTTTCTTATGCAACTCTTGTACTCCGTTCCTAGTTGGAACATCGTGGAAATGCTTGTGTTGTGACGCCTTGGGCGGGTAGGGGTACTCTGTCCGTTCGGCGGGTCTGGGGCACGCGCTCGTGCGGTTCGTCCTTCCACCTACTTGGTGTTAAGGCACGGCGGGGCGTGACAATAGGGCTAAATTTTTTAACCCGGCTATAGCATTTTGAACGGTTCTTATGCCCAAGAAGTTAAGAGAGTTAAGCGTGCTAGAACTAGAGTAGTTCTAGGATGGGCGACCCCCTAGGAAATGAGGCGCCATAGTTGGTATCAGAGCCAATTACCAGCCGAAAGTGTGAGATAAATCTCGGCTGAGCCAGGGTTATACAGCGGGCAAAGCGAGATTCTCCGGTTGATGACTGCTGTTGGTATAGCACGGCTCCCCACAAGGTCGGCTAATGCTAGCGAGACGAGTCTCACATCGCCTAGTACGTATCAGTGTGCCTAAGCTTGACAAGGACATCATAGCTTAAGGAAGGTGAGAATGTGAGACCCCCCAAGATTTGGAATAATCCTATATATAAGATATAATAATGCTAAATCTCTTAACCCGACTATAGAATTTTGGGCGTTGGTTAGGTCCAAGAGGTTAAGAGAGTTAAGCATGTAAGAACTACAATAATTCTAGGATGAGTGACCCCTTGGGAAGTGGGGCGCCATAGTCAGTATCAGAGCTAATTACCAGCCGAAAGTGTGAGATGAGTCTCGACTGAGTTAAGGTTATACAGTGGGCAGAGCGAGATTTTTTGACTGATGACTGTTGTTGGTAGAGCGCGGCTCCCCACAAGGTCGGTTATGGCTAACGAGACGAGTCTCACATCGCCTATACGTGTGAGTGTGCCTAAGCCTGATGAGGACGTCAGGGCTTAAAGAGGGGAGAATGTGAGACCCCAGGATTCAAAATAGTTCTATATATAAGATATAATAGGGCTAAATCTCTTAACCCGGCTATAGCATTTTAGGCGGTGGCTAAGCCCAAGAGGTTAAGAGAGTTGAGCATTCGAGAACTAGAGTAGTTCTCGAATGGGTGACCCCCTGGAAAGTGGGGTGTCATATACCAATACCAGATTAGTCGTTAAATCCCTTCCTCATATCCCTAAAAAGTTTAAAAATATCAGTATAGGTCGGAAACAAAATTAGCAACATATGCAAATAAAATAATGCTTAATGCTAAAATTTAGACTAAAATAACCATAAGCAATAAAAAAAAACTTAATAGAAGTTGAAACAATTTAATAAAAGTATTGCTATAAGTTGTGAGAGTAACTGAAATGCAACTAACATCACATGTATTCTTCAAAATATCATATATTCTTCAATTGCCCCTCAAGCTGTGCTCTATTATTGCAGCATTAGTCACTGCATAATTACTAAGCTATGAAATTACATGTTGGAGGTTCTTCAACTTCTTTTGCTACTGATGACCGCAATACTGGCTGCAGTGCTCTACACCTGCAGCTGCCTCTCCATCTTCTTATGCACCTTATTTTTTTTTCTTTCTTCTCATACCTTCACTTCTGCTGTTTATTCAACCTAATATGTTGATTTTTTTTGTTATGTTTTTGTTCTTAAACACACTTTGCAGTTGGAAGCAGCAAAAATTTTGTGCATCTTATGGTAGAATTTAAAATTTCAGCGGACTTTAGCACATTATTTGTTGAATTTTCTAATTTCAGATTTTATGTCAGTTCAATGTATTATTTGGATCAAACTGTGTCAATTTTTTTTTTTTCTTACATTTGGTATTAAAGTCTAGGATCCTGGGATACACACACACATAGCATACACGTGATAAGTAGAGCAATATTTAGCACCCTTATCTTTGGCATCCACTCCATCAAATGCTTTATCTATCAGAGATGATATAGAGTTTGTTTGCCTTCATGCAAGTTGGAAAGCTTATTGTTTCTTAATCATCATAATTCTTATAAATTTTAATTGCATGACAGAAAAAATTAGCATTGTTAATTTTAGAAGATATCTACCTAGAATTGTTTTTTATTATATTAACCATGACTCGGCAACAATTTGTGACGCCATTGTTGCAATTTATAATTGCATACAACGAGGCACATTCAAGCATCAAGAGTAAAATGTGGCAACAATTTCAAGCATCAGAATACAGTGAACTCACAAAAAGATCAGCATTTGTAATTGTGTAACAAGAGGGGCAACCCTCAAGTTTTCCATTACAGCAAATAGACTGAGAGAAGTAATCATAAACCCAAAACTCAATCGATATTCCATCCAAACATAATAGAAAACCAAGGAGGGAAAAAGAAAGAAGTAGACGAAAAAGAGTACAACCCTCAAGTTTTCCATTACAGCAAATAGACTGAGAGAAGTAATCATAAACCCAAAACTCAATCAATATTCCATCCAAACATAATAGAAAACCAAGGAGGAAAAAGAAGGAAGTAGACGAAAAAGAGTACAAAACTCAGTCGACACTGGTTGTCATCGACATTAGCATCCAGCAGGTTGCTTCCTGGTATTTGCGTGAAGTTTTCCTTGCCTCCACCAAGAATATCGAATGAGTTTAGATGCTGCGGGGCGGTTTCGCGATTCCGTTGATGTGGCAGTACGTAGGGGTGGCTCGATGTTGGAGGTGGTTACATGCTCAGGCACACCATATACAAATGTTAATCGAACCGAGGAGAATGCTGTCCGAACTGCTACTAGGAGGTTCGCCAATGAACTCAGGTTTGAGGTTAGAGATAACAATTACGAGGATCAAAGTTTTTATGAAAACTTATACGATTGGATTGTTGTTGAGCCTGATGAACCGCAGGATCGGTATGACATGCTTAAGTCGGACTATAATGTTATGAAAAGGTTGTTTTGGATGAAGAAAATGCTAGCCTTGCTATCAAGCTAGGAGAAGTGAAGATGGAGATTGAGAAGTTCTACGAACTGCTCATACGCTACAAT
Organism: Puya raimondii; assembly: GCA_016920855.1. Lineage (NCBI taxonomy): Eukaryota > Viridiplantae > Streptophyta > Magnoliopsida > Poales > Bromeliaceae > Puya > Puya raimondii. The sequence goes on from JABWPP010000049.1 coordinate 19,667,956, forward strand.
GTTGTCACAATGGAAGTGGGTCCTACAACACAGACTACTGAGTTTCTAGTAGTGCTATCTGTGAGGATACAATGACGGGTGCTGCTGTGGAGCACCCCACATCATCCGAGGAGGATCCCACAATGTCTTTCGGAGTGAGGAGGAGGAGGAGGAGGAGGAGGAGGGGGGGGGGGGGGGGGGGGGGGGGGGGGGGGGGGGGGGGGGGGGGGGGGGGGGGGGGGGGGGGGGCGGGGCACAATTCTCATGATAACAAAAGAAGAAAGGGCACAACCCTCAAGTTTTCCATTACAGCAAATAGACCGAGAGAAGTGATCATAAACCCAAAACTCAATCAATATTCCATCCAAACATAATAGAAAACCACGGAGGGAAAAAGAAAGAAGTAGATGAAAAAGAGTGCAATACTCAGTCCTTATAGTACCCAAAAGACATTGTGGGATCCTCCTCGGATGATGTGGCGAGCTCCACAACAGCACCCATCATTGTATCCTCACAGATAGCACTACTAGAAACTCAGCAGTCAGTGTTGTAGGACCCACTTCCATTGTGACAACATTGTAGAGGATGAGCAGTTTGTAGTACTTCTCAGTCTCCATCTTCACTTCTCCTAGCTCGATAGCAAGCCTAGCATTTTCTTCGTCCAAAACAACCTTTTCATAACATTGTAGTCCGACTTAAGCATCTCGTACCGATCCTGCGGTTCATCAGGCTCACCAACAATTCAATCGTATAAGTTTTCATAAAAACTTCGATCCTCGTAATTGTTATCCCTGACCTCAAACCTGAGTTCATTGGCGAGCCTCCTAGTAGCAGTCCGGACAGCATTCTCCTCGGTTCGATTAACATTTGTATATGGTGTGCCCGAGCATGTAACCACCTCCAACATCTTGCCACCCCTACGTACTGCCACATCTACGGAATTGCGGAACCGCCCCGCAGCATCTAAAGTCATTCGATATTCTCGGTGGAGGCAAGGAAAACTTCACGCAAATACCAGGAAGCAACCTGTTGGATGCTAATATCAATGACAACCGATGTCGTCATCACTACAGGAAAGTTCAAGATGAGGAAAAGTAGACAACAACACATATATAGTTTTTAATATTGCAGAGTTGCTGGGAAATGGGTTTCCTCGTTTTTGTTTTGTTTTGTTTTGTTTTGTTTTTTTGATAGAACAAGGATGTATTTTTCCTTCTATATCGTGCTACTAATTTTTTTCATCTTTTTTTGTTAGCTTAATTAGCATTAGTTTTGCAGTTTAGATAATCTTGGCTAGCAATGTATTTTACGTAGAAGAATTAAACAAAGCTAAGCAAGAGCACAGAACACGCCAATACTCAAAGTGTCACAAATAGAGAGGAGAAATGAGGGACTGACGGAAGAGAACTTATAGGCATAGTGGTGAACTGAGTTGTAGGAAGGGAATGAAGATAGCGTGAGATAAGGGAACCCACAGCTTTAGGGGAGGAGGGAGACGATGACAAGCAGCAGTATACTTGCTACGGCAGATCGCCAACAGACTAGGAAGGTGAGAAGGGTAGCAACATTAGTAAGTATGTATATAGACTGTAAATTAATTAGAAAAGTAACTATATCTTGGCAAAGGTGTAGAACTCACAATCATGATGCCATTCGAAAGTGCCAGCAATTGGAATGAAGCAACGAAGTTCCTTCCGTAACAAAGCAAGCAATAGTGAATCAATGAAGATGGAGGTCCTATTTATAACCATCAATATAATAGAAAATAGAGACTCCAAGCAACCGATAGAGGAGGGTACTAATTAAGGTTGTAAAGTACGCAGTGACATCATAGGGAAGGCTGCCAGCGAACTATGGAGAGGGGAGAAAAAAGGCGAGCATGCAGGATTGCGAAAGCTACCGGCGGTCCGGGCTCAATCGCAGCCCCATTAATAAATTAAGGCTGTGAAGTACGCGGTGACATGATAGGAAAGGGGGGCGACGAACCGTCAATTGTTGCACCATAGTACTCTTCTCTCCGACAAGGCCTTTGCCTCACGTTACTCGTCTCAGTCGAACCTATCTCTGATACCACTTGTCATGGGTCTGCGTGGAGCTTGTCCGTCACCTGCACGAACGAGCAAGCCAAACCATCCCGAGGCACAATTTCACAAACTGTTAACGACTGAGAATCAAGAAAAGAACACACGATGGGTCCTGTAAGTAAGCACAAACAAAGAATATTTTATTAATAATGAAAAGTAGGAATACAACCGAAAAGTACACAACTTGACTAGGCGGGCATGGTCGATAAGGACAAAATGAACACCAAAGATACCATGCTTATAGCAAAGCCGGCTCACTTAATATGTCTTACCCAACCTCCCCATACTACCCTATATTGGCATTCCCCCTTTGGCACCCCGAGGGTACAAAGGTACTCATGAAGAGGTACGTTTTTCTGCTCTGCACATCTATGGAAAAATAGGCTGTCGACCTATGTCTAACACGTGTCCGGCTGTAAAAAGGGAAAAAAATCAAATTTTAATAAAATGAATTTGAATTTGAATTTGAAATTTTGAAATTAGTTATTTTGAAATTGGTCAAATTAGGGTTTCGGGAGAGAGGATGGCTTAATTTGTAAATCGAAAATAGAATCCGACGAAATGAAATCACCACTTGAAAGGTCCGGTAGTGCCGGAAGTTGTGGTGTAGCTAGTTTTCGGACTCGGCGTGACGAGTACAAAAAACGAGGTGAATCTCGAAAAGTTGACGAAAGTGAAATTTTGGAAATTTCGCAAAAGGTCAAATATGTTATGTGCGGATTTTCGCAAAATTTGGCATGGAGGGGGCTCTGTTCAAGACACACCTGCTGTGAGGGTTTGACATTAAAACTTTTAGCTTTGATGGACTTATTTGCAATTGTGCAAAACCTATTAATATAGGTATTAGGGTTTCTCCTTGAGGTATAACCCTAATCTAAGTCCCTAACCCTGTCACAGCCTCCCCTCCTCTCCAAAGGATTCCCGCACCATTCTCGAGCGGCCAGCCTCCAACTCCGGCCGCCGGAACGCCGGCTATGGCAACTTTGCATCACTCCCTCAACTCTTTTTCTCTCTCTCTTTGGTTCTTCCACCCAAGAAGGCTTCGAGGGGATCCAACGCCGGCAGTCGTCACCGCTGACTCCCCGCCGGCCCATCGACCCTCCCCCGGCCACCGCCGGCGCCGCCGTGCCTCTCGCCATCTTCCTCGGCCAAGCCTGCAATGCGGCTGCAAGACTTGGCAGCAAGGTCTTGCTCACAGCTCGGCTTCGGCGATCTCTGGACATTCCACCGGTGCCATCCTAACATCCCCGCCCGCCGGCGTCTCGTTGGTACGAGTTGCACCAAAGCTAACCGTAGCTTTGGCCGCACGAGTCCAACCGCCGCCACCGCCGCCTCCAATCACTGGCAACCACCGCCGCCAGCCCCCTCCGACTGGCATCGACCCTCCTCGACCGGAGATCACCACCACCGGCCGCTGGAGGCCGTGAGTGCCTTGATCGGGTCTTTGCTAGGTTTAGGCTTGAGTTTCTTGGAGCCCAGTCTTTGATTCCGGCCAACCTATACATCGGAGTTCATCGATAAGGTGAGCACGGTGTTCCCTAGGTCGATTAACATGTGGGGCTCACCTTGATCTAGGTCTATTGGGTCTTGTTTGACAGGTTAAAGTCTGTCGACTTCGGAAGGTTTAGGAACTTGGTTCAAGTAGCTCTGGTTTCCTCCCTAGTTTGCGTTTGTGCTTCAGACAGTGAGCACAGGTTCCAGAACGTCGAGACCTTCGGACCTACACCCTCGGTTCGATTCCGAAACTCGAAATCATCGGTATCAACACAAAACCCTACTTTATTTAGTATTAAATACAATTAATGATAAGTTAGGGGTCTTTCGTGCAAATATAGCGTGTGGGCCGTCTTAGGCAGCAAAAAACCACTGCTGGTGACCTTTGAACTAGATGTCCATGGTTCGATTACATTTGCAGAGCGTAAATAGTCTTCGGTGCGGTTTTCCGGCAAAATCGCCGATCGAAAATCGCAATTTCGGTTTGAAATTCACGTTCGAGTAATGTGAATGCCTAGAGTCTGTTCTGGAGCCTTATTGGCTATTACTATGATTGTCCCAAGTGTCCAGTGATAGTGGTTGGTTTACGGGGGATTCCGAAATCGAAATCGGGAATTTTCGAAAATCCAGTACGACAAAATTAAATGTTTTATACTTGCGCGTGTGCACCGATAGGTGTTGTGACGCCCCAACTTCCCAGGGGGTCACCCATCCTAGGACTACTCCCGTCCTAGCACGCTTAACTCTCTTAACCTCTTGGGCCTAGCCACCGCCCAAAATACTTAAGCCGGGTTAAGAGTTTATATCTTACATACAGGACTACCTGGGGTCTCACAATCTCCCCCCCTTTAAGCCCTGACGTCCTCGTCAGGCTCAGACTCACAAGTACCAAGCGATGTGAGACTCGTCTCGCTAGCCTAAACTGACCTTGTGGTGAGCCACGCTCTACCCACAACAGTCAACAGCATGAGAGCCTCGCTCTCCCTGCTGTATAATCCTGGCTCAGCCGAGACTTATCTTACACTTTCGACTGGTAATTGGCTCTGATATCAACTGTGACACCCCAACTTTCCAGGGGGTCACCCATCCTAGGACTACTCCCGTCCTAGCACGCTTAACTCTCTTAACCTCTTGGGCCTAGCCACCACCCAAAATACTTAAGCCGGGTTAAGAGTTTAACCCTATTATATCTTACATACAGGACTACCTGGGGTCTCACAGGTGTGCAGCTATCCCAATACCCAAAAGTGTTTTGAACAGCAAAGAAAGTCGGGTGACTGCCGAAGTGTTTCGGAACACTTCGAGGCTGAGCCGAACCCTAAAACGCAAAAATCGGGTGGTTTTTGGTGCGATTTCGTGTTGCATAGGTTGCTGCTATTTGCAACAGAGTAATACCTTAATTGCTAGTTGTTAGGGGTGGTCTTGCACCTTTGGCCACAACAATAAGGCTATGGTTGGTTCCGCGATCAAATACAGCATCCCGGAAGCCAAATCGGCCATTTTCGGGATTCCGGTTTCCCGTTTCGGTGCACTTTTGTGCGGCTATTCTAATGGTATTAAAGTGATGTGTTCGGACAGTGAGCATAATAGGTTAAGTGTGGGGCTTGATTTGGTAAACCTTGTGGGATGGGATGACATTCCGACGAGTCGGTGCGACAACCAGGCTTTACAGTGACCGAAATTCAGAAACCCGGATGTTCATCTATTTGATTCGTATAGAGTCATGGGCTTGGATAATTAGTGGGTTTGGTCTAATCACGATTTCAGGTTACACTTTGCGTAGGTCCGGATTGTTAGCGAGAAGGTAGAGGTGGGTGCTTCGAGCTGGTAGTCGGTAACGCTGTATTTTCACTACTCTCTTTTATTTTTCTTGCATGCCTGTATTTCATTTTACTATCTTGTATAGTGATAGGCTGGCTTTGACATGTAGAGTAGGTTCTTTCACTACTTGAGGGGACCTTTAGGTCCAGTGACACGGCATATGGTTACATTCTTGGCATGACCTTTTGGTCACGTTTCGGCTTCGGCCACGGTTATTGGCTTGTCGCTGACGTTTACTATGATCAACCACAGTGCTTGTGAGTATTCATAGACACCGTATCGGTTTGGCCACCGACAAGGAGTGTACTTATCCGGATAGGTCGTCCTTCGTAACACGTGGATCAGGTTAAGTGCAGGTAGTGGCCGGTAGTACCTGAGGTCGACGGACCAACATGGTAGGTTGAGGATTGGGTACAAGACTTGAACATTTGTCCAGTACGACGTATAGTGGATAGGCTTTATACAGTAGCGGTATTTTGTATACATCTTCTATACTTGCTCTATTTGCTACTGTAGGTTTTATTCCAGTCCATATATATATATTTGTTCATACATATAGCTCCACTTTTTCTTTCCTGGTGAATATGGCTGGTCTTCGTGGCTCTGTCGTACCCACTGAAAAACTTCAGGTTGGTTTCTCACCCCACTGTTTCCACAGGTGACGCGGGTGGAGAGGCAAGTCAGGATGCGGCGTGAGGTACTATGGCATAGATAGATTGCATTAGCAATCCCCCTTCTGGTTTATCTCTTTCCACTTCCCTTATATTTAATAAGTAGGTACTCAATGGTTTAGTTAGACTGTCTTATATCATGCTTGAATGATTGAGGTACCGAATTTATGTTTATGTGATGACATTGGCTTGGATTTGGCTTACTTGTGCATGGCAAAGGCTTTTATGGTTTTATGATGATCTTAGTTTCATGGCTTTATGGAAAGTGGTTTTCTACCCCTCGTGATAGCTGGTTTTCAAAGAATATATATTCATGTGGGAAACGGCTTTCAAATTAGTTTCCGAAATGGTTGTTGGCTTATTTGTATAATTAAGGTTTTAAAATGAGTTTCTGGGTGGAAAACACTTTTAAATGATAGAATGCTTGATGTACATTGCATTATCTAGTGCCTAAGGAGTGTGTAGAGCATTCATCATTCATAAGGATGGCTAGCCGTATGGATACATGCATCTTGTTGAATGTTTGCTACCGGTGGTGAATGTAGGTTGTGAGTTGTGTATGTATATGTGGATGTGTATGGTTGGTACGCCGTGCAAATACATGGAAGACTCTGTTCGTGTGGACAGAGGAACTTTGTATTTGAGGCAGGTCTGTGTGTCTCATGGGCAAGGCTAGTTTAAAAAGAAAATTGGCAAATTTTTCGCAACTCTGATATTTAAAACGACACTAATCAATAAAAAAGGTTTTCCAAATGGGCCCGGGGCGTGACAGACTAAGATGGTATCAGAACAACAACAACCACAACTATATTCACAGGTTTTCTAACTGAACCACAGGTTAGGCTGACCCTAGAGAGACCCTAGGATTGTAGGCACGTGAGAGCACAGGGTAATCGGGATGTAATCCCAATGGCTTGTCGAGTCTTCTAGTCTCGAGGTTTAAGATTATTTAATACTCCGTGCTTTGTGCTACAGAATATGGCGCATACTCATACTGGGGCGGGGGATGGGGACGGGGACCAGGCAGGCTCAAGGTAGCAGGGTGACGACCGACGCACCCAGTTGCTCGAGGAGCAGATGGTGGCCCTAACGGGCCAAGTGAAGGCCTTTTTCGAGGCTGGTTCAGCAGTTTATGCAGTAGTAGGCTACCACTGCTACTATCCAGGCCCCAGCACAGGTTGCGGGAGTGACCGTGGGTACTTTCGCGGATACCACTCGGGATGCGGCTACGGTCGCGGCTCTGGTGGCGGATGCTATAGCGCAGCCGGAGGTTACTAAAGCGACCGCACATACGGCAATGATGGAGACGGCCGTTGGTGCTACATTGGTAGCGATCGGAGTTGCTCTATTGGGTACCACGGGCACTACGGTAGTGTTCACCCCGACGTCTACTTCCATCGGTGGCGGGAACCCTCAGACAATGTGTAGCACACTGAACTTTAGCAAATTACGGAGTTCTAGTGAAAGAATAGCGTTTTATGCTAGTCTGGAGGTTTTGACTAAGTTTTGAGAGCTTAGGATTATTTTCGGGGCTTTATCAGCACGAAAATAAACTTCGGAGATCAAGATCTGTCAAAGCTGCGGATTTTGTATTGAGTACCGGTACTGAAATCTGGGTACCGGTACGCAATACAAAATGGAGAGGAACTAGCTCTCGGGTTCTGAGGAACTGAACCTGAGTACCGGTAATAAAAATTTGAGTACCGAAATGCAGTAGAAAAAATGAGAATCCAACGTTCAGGTTTTGCGGGACTGAACATCGGGTACCGGAACTGCCCGAGTACCGGTACTCCAATCCGTGTACCGGTACTCAATGGTGCAGAGCTAATTTCGCACAAGGTGCAATTTTTGATTGTTGAGGGGCCTATTAGGATTTTGTGCAAATAGGTTTATACCCATTTCATCCCCTCTACCTCTCTCATTTGGAGAGAGTGAAGGAAACAAGAGAGGTGAGTTCCCCTTCCTTCTCTCTTGGATTTCTCCCTTTAAACTACTCTAATCTTTGGGTTTTCTTCATTTTTCTTCATCTTCACCATGGATGCTTGCTCCTAGGACTTGGAGTGGAGCTCAAGCTTGAAGAGGAGAGTAGTTTGGAGACTTGAACTTCAACCCTAGCACTTCATAGCTTGGATTGGAGCTTGATTTGAGGTTAGTAGCATTCTTGTACCCTATATTTGGGAGATTTGTAAGAATTTTTGGTAGAAACCTAGTCTTGATGAAGCTAGGGTTTATTTTGGGGCTTTTCAATTCGGAGCTTTTGGGATGGAATTGATGAGTGTAGAGCACTCTTGTAGGTTGGATTCGAATCCATTGCTTTGATTTGGACTTTGAACAAGTTTTTCTTGGACTAAGATAATTTTCACCTATTTTTCTCTTTGATTTTTGGTGAATTTCGTGACAAGCTTTTTAGAAGCATGTAACCCCTTGGAAATTTTTCTTAGGGCCTAAGAAGTTTAGGGGGCAACTTCGTCGGAGAAATGAACGAGGTTTTGATAGTTATCCGGTGGGTTTGACTTCACCGAAATGGGTGAACTCCCTCTATGTCTCCTATCTTGTTTTAGAACTCAATAAATGGTTGAGCATGCAACTTTTGGCTTCATTGAATTTTTGGACCTATGGTTTGGTCACTTCTTGCATGATGAATTTCGACCTCTATATAGTAAATGGTTTACGTAGCAAGACGCATGCATGACAAGAAACACGAGCAAAATTGCCATCCTTGTATTTCATGGATATGACATTAGTAAATTACTCTTTTGTATGCTATAGTGGAAATGATATACACTTATAACTCCCTATGACCTTGCATGAGAAAAGAACTCCCATATTGTGATAAACGAGAAGTGAACCCTTGCATGCTAGAGTCATGTTGTATTGTAATAGTGATACACTCACAAGTTAATTGAGAAGAGAAGTATGACATATATGCTATAGTATCCGACCTTCGAGTCGATGAATGTGATTTCATGTTTTAGACATGATGAATGAGATTCGTTACCCTTGGACATGGCGCATATGACTATGCTTGCTTGCACTTGTGCTAATTCGCACATGCTTGTGAGGGTCGCTCCCTACAAGCCGGCACTCTGGAGTATGGCCTTTGCGACGACTGATCGTCGTGCGAGATTGGGCGCTGAAGTGGGACGCCGTGGGGAAGGCTCATTCCTAGAGTGGGAATGTTGACTACCACGGGACCATTAAGCTTGGCACAAGCCTAGAATTTACCACGGTGGGTCCCCGATGATTGAGTAAAACTTGGTTAAACCTAATGTTGAACGTCATAACTAATTGATGCATACATGAAAATTAGATATCCTTGTAAGTACTACAATGCATACTTATTTGCATATATGATGGTGATTATTACATACATATTCACTTCTTTACATGATAGTGGAAGAATTATATACTCATGGAACTAGCATATTTGCATAGAGGCAAGATAGTATCAGAATATTTTATTTCAGCTTTTATGTGCTAGCTCTTTATTTCTGTTATCTACTAATATTGCCTCAGTTGACCTAGTGGTGTAATTCGCACTTCTCGGCATCTTACCCAATGGGAACTATTGTTTAATAGTTCTCACGCCCGTTGTTTGTTTATTTTTGTTACAGAGCCTTCCACAGCGGGAGAGGCTAGGGATTGAGGAAAGGGGTTAGCGACTAGCTAGAGCCTGCGAGAGTCGCTAGAGGTGGACTCGAGGCACCTTTCTTTTGGTTTTAGTTGTGAAAGGCGTACTAGTTTATTTTTGTATATAGACCACCCTTGTATTCATAAGATGTACCTTTTGTATGAAACCTATTGTATATCTTGTGAATGATTTTATTCTTGTAAACTTGGCGCTATATTACTTAGTGTTATGTTCTCATGCTCTGATTACCTCATAGGGATTGTATAAATACTCGCTTCTTTAGTTGTTTGTAGTAGACGCCTTGTGTGCACCATAGGTGCTTGGTGTACACGTCGAGTCTGTGCACGTGCCGGGTGGGCTTCCGCTGGGGCCCGGACGTGACAGATTGAGTTTGTATCAGAGCCTAGGGTTGAGTCTTAGTGGACCTAGCAAACCTTAAGCCGGTTGGACGCTAAGGATTAGGGATGTGAGAGACGGGGTCTTTTATGATACTTGGCGAAAGTGACATAATTGGGTCGTGTCTTTGACTCCAAAGTGTTGGCGTTGGATCGAAGTGAACAACTTTTATGACCTTGGAGGGTCACGTTGGCGGCCGACAACGTGACATCGGGGAATAGTTGGGGGTCACTTTATTATTTTCGCATGATTGGGGTTTTTGTTCTTATAAGTGGGGATGCGTTAGCGTGGGTTATCCTAACCTACGCATGTTATGTTTGTGCAAATTGTGATGCCGACGACTCGCTCCATGACGGCCGCGATGGCTGATTCTGAGGAGGTGGAGACCTCCACTACTTCTGGATCCAGTGAGGTCCGCGAGTTGAGAGAGCAGTTAGCTCTGTTGATGGACCAAGTGGGGCGCCAGTCAGCTGCGGCCCAGCAGCAAGCAGACGCTGCACGCCGACAGGAGGCGAGGATGAAGCGACTGGAGGACTCACTGCTCCAGCAGGCGTCCGGGAGGGTGAGTCAGAACCCTTCCCCACCAGTGCCTACAGGAGGAGCGATTGCAGAGGCTCAGCCCCAAGTACCGGGCACTTCTCGTGTAGCCCCAAGCACGGAGCGTAGGGAGGAGGCGGCGGCGACACCACCGGTACAGGCGCCACCAACAGGGACGGTTTTACCAACAATGGTGACGGGAGCCGAGCGGGAGCGGCTCATGAACTGTTTCAGCGAATTTCGGAAATGCAACCCCCGGATATTTGATGGTGAGAAGGCCGATCATTGGATAGTTGAGAAGTAGATTCTGCATATGGAAAAGTTATTCCATGACATGTTTGTAGAAGAGCGGGATAAGGTGTCGTTGACCTACTTTCCGCATTACTTGGAAGAAGTTCAAGGAACTTTTGTCGTTGACCTACTTTCCGCAAAGTGTCAAACGACAAATGGAGCGAGATTTGCCCAATTTGTGCGAAGGAGATAAGACGGTGGCGGAGTACGAGAGGGAGTTTTCTCGTCTGTTGCATTATATACCCTATGTGGTTAGGGATGATGAGGATAAGGCTCGCATGTTTGAGATGGGCCTTCGACTGTCGATCTTTAGGTTGGTTCAATCCGCTAACTGAGTGTTACGGATTTCATATTGGCATATTTCGTGAAGTGAGTCGGAGTCTTGAAGGTTCAAAGAAGAAGAGACGAAATTTGAAGACTCGAAGACTCAACGTATGAATTCACGATGCTTGGTAAGTTTAAATAATCTTGATGATGATTTATAATCATTTACAAGTGTTTGGAAGACATTAGAATAGATAAAAATTGATTTAAAATATAAAAATTGAGTTTTTTAATTTTCAAGATCCGGACCCTGAGGTGAGGTCCGGAACCCGTACGCCTCCCTGGCTGTCACGCAGGGAGGGTCCGTGTAGTACACCGAACTTCTACAAATTGGGGAGTTCTTGTGGAATGTGGCCAAATGAGACCATCTAAATAGTTTTGGCAAGGTTTGGAACTTGTACGAGTGTTTTCGACGCAAATAAGGCGCGAAAACGGACTTCGAACAATTAAAACTGCTGAACTTGTGAAGTCTGCAGTGGGATTCCGGTATGAAGAACTTCATACCGGTACTGAAGTGATTAGTACCGGTATGCGATGTCGTATACCGGAATGCAATGGCAGAATCCAAAAATCCAGCTCTCGGGTTCTGCGGAATTCCTCGTGGTATACTGAAACTAACTCCCGTATACCGGTACGCCAACCCGTATACCGGAATACAGTGTGCAGAATGCTGTTTTCGAAGGGTAAATTGGTAATTTCACTGAGGGGGGCTCACATAAAGGGGAACCCTTCCCCTTTCTCCTCTAAAAACACACACACATAGGGAGAGATGGAGAGTGAGAAGCTCCTCTCTCTCTCTTCTCTTCTTCATCTTCTTCACCTCCAAAATTGGAGATCTTGGTGGAGATCAAGCTTGGGAAGCTTGGAGGAGTGAAGATTCGAGCTCGTGCATGCATGGTGGCTTGGTGAGCTCGCGGATCCGAGGTGAGTTCTTGGATTTGGTAGTTAGGGTTTCGGATTTGGGGCTAAGAAATGAGATTTTGGAGACCCTTGGCTAATCTAGACTACAAATTGTAGAGATTAGCAAGAGATTTTGGGTTTTGCCATGAGTTTTGGAAAACCCTAGGTTGAAAGAGGGATTCTCTTGTGGAGGGTTTTAAAAATATTTTAACCCTTTAGAACCCTAGTTGGGGGTTAGTAGAACATGTGGGACAACTCCATTTTGAGTGATTCCAAGAGATGAGATCGTTATGAGTTCGACTCGGATTAACGAATCCTTCATGTGTGTTAGGGCAGGAGCTTGAAGACCAAGCTTGAGGTCAAGGAAAAGAGCCCGATTGCAAGTGTCTATAAGCAATCGGAAGAGTGTGAGGTGGGTTTGTGTTTACCGAAGTGATTAGGTCACTTCCATATCTAGGGTAAATATCCATTTAAAGATAAAATGGTATGTGTTGTGAACCCTAGAACTTGCATGTTGGTAAAGATAAAATCATGATAGGTAGAGCAATGAGCTCCTATTGCATGATATAGAATTCAAGTATAATTCAATTATCTATACTTGTTGCATGGTTGCATGTATGATTGAAACCTAGTGTTATTGAACATAGGTTGGGACATGTGAGAATAGAACCTAGTGTCATTGAACATAGGTTGGAACATGTATGAATGGAACCTAGTGTTATTGAACACAGGTTGGACATGAGATTGGAACCTAGTGTTATTGAACATAGGTTGGAACATGTATGAATGGAACCTAGTGTTATTGAACATAGGTTGGACATGAGATTGGAACCTAGTGTTATTGAACATAGGTTGGAACCTGTATGAATGGAACCTAGTGTTATTGAACATAGGTTGGATATGAGATTGGAACCTAGTGTTATTGAACATAGGTTGGACATGAGATTGGAACCTAGTGTTATTGAACATAGGTTGGAACATGCGAGTGGAACCTAGTGTTATTGAACATAGGTTGGATATGAGATTGGAACCTAGTGTTATTGAACATAGGTTGGACATGAGATTGGAACCTAGTGTTATTGAACATAGGTTGGAACATGCGAATGGAACCTAGTGTTATTGAACATAGGTTGGATATGAGATTGGAACCTAGTGTTATTGAACATAGGTTGGACATGAGATTGGAACCTAGTGTTATTGAACATAGGATGCATGAGAATGGAACCTAGTGTTATTGAACATAGGTTGGACATGAGATTGGAACCTAGCGTCATGGAACCTAGGTTGAGAATGTAAAGTAAACCTAGTGTCATTGAACATAGGTGAGTCTTATTGACTTGAACCTAAGGTCATGAGACTTAGGTTGGCAAGTGTAAAATGTGAAACGGGATGTGCGACGATTTTGCTATCCCGGGTATGCGACGAGTTCGCTACCATGCCATGAGTTGGCGGTGTTGAAACGGGATGTGCGACGATTTTGCTATCCCGGGTAGGCGACGATTTCGCTACCATGCCATGAGTTGGCGGTGTTGAAACGGGATGTGCGACGATTTTGCTATCCCGGGTAGGCGACGATTTCGCTACCATGCCATGAGTTGGCGGTGTTGAAATGGGATGTGCAACGAGGTTGCTCTCCCGGGTATGCGACGAGTTCGCTACCCGTGCCATGAGTTGGTGGTGACAAATGGGATGTGCGACGAGGTTGCTATCCCGGGTATGCGACGAGTTCGCTACCTATGCCATGTGATGGCGGTGTTGAGATGGGGTATGCGACTATTTTGCTATCCCTAGTATGCGACGATTTTGCTACTCGAACTAGGAGGTGACGATTTCACTCCTTGGATGTTGGAACTATTATGGTGAGACGGCGATTCCGAAACCATAAGTAATTGACAAGTAGTTGAACTTAGTCAATGTGAAATATATGATGAACCTAGGAGAGAATGATAATTTATATTTCATTTGGTTGTATCCTTTATGTTTATTTACAAGCATGTAAATATTTCGTGCATAGTTATTTGTGATCTAACTTATGCGTATGGTGTTTCTTTGGACCTGGTGGGTCGAGCTTCTCTCTTGGGTGGCCTTACCCACTGGGAACTATTTTATATAGTTCTCATCCCACTGTTTTTCAGGTCCACACGTGGGCGGCGCGGCGGCGCGAGGGAAGGGCGTAACTCAGTAGTTAGCGTCCTACCACTGTGACCACAATAGAAGTACCCTCTACTGCGTAGTTTAGGGGTATTCGAATGAAAGGAAATGTAATAATAATCTGATTGTATTTGGAAAGATAGAACAAAGACAAAAAAAAAATGTAACATGTGGTTGTATTGCGAATGCTTGTAATAGCATAGTAGTCGATGCTTTCCTTATGCAATCTTTGTATGAATTCTGTTCCTGTTTGGAACCTCTTGAATTATACTGGTTGTGACGCCTTGGACGTACAGGAAAAACTCTGTCCGTTCGGCGGATCTGGGTCATGCGCCCGTGCGTTTTGTCCTTCCACCTACTTGGTGCTAAGGCACGGCGGGGCGTGACAGTCCGGACCCTGAGTGCTGAGGTCCGGACTATGAAACGCTGGAGAGTTTCAGAGTCCGGACCCTGCATCCAAGGTCCGGACCCCGACCCGTCGCGATTTTTTGAAAATATATTTTTTCAATTCTACTCTGATTCTAATGTCTCCCAAACCTATAAATAAGATGGTAGATTTCTTAAAATCAGTTTTGCAATCATAAATTGATTCTAATTGCTTCCAAACCTTTTTAAAATCAGTTTTACAATCCTAATTTGATTCCAAACCTTTTTAAAATCAGTTTTCAATCCTAGTCTATTTCGGATTGCTTCTAAACCTATAAATAAGATGTGGCGGTGTCTCTAAAACGTGGTTAAGCATAGAATACCTTTTAGAAATTCTAGAAGCTTGTAGGTAGCCGTTTTCCTCATCTTCTACATCAAGCTTCTCTCAAATTGATTTATGGTGCCCTAGATCTTTAATTTTCTTCTAGAATCAATTTGAGAATTGCTTAGAGATTATTCCCACAGATCTTCAATGATATTCTAAGCAATAAATCATCATCGACCTTATTGTTCTTGCTCCGGACGGAGTGCGCTCGTGGATTCGAGTGGGCGTCGTGGATTCGGCGTGATAAAGGCTTCGTGGATTCGAAGTTGAGCGTTTCGTGGATTCGGGACGTGGCGTTCGTGGATTCGAACGTGGGGCGTGGACAACCCGGTAGTGTGCGCGTGATCCAAAGAAGATAAAAGAGAGGTTTGAGTCCGTGGAGTCGGTAATCACCTTGTAATATTTTATTTCTTAGTGGATTGTTATCGCGTGTTGGTCCCGTGGGTTTTTTACTCCTAGTTGGAGTTTTCCCACGTAAATATCGGTGTGCTATTTTTATTTCCGCACTTAATTTATTGCATCGAGATTTGTGGTTTGGCCGTTATACCTATTCACCCCCCTCTAGGTATTGATAGTATCTAGATAGATCCTAAGGGCTCCCCCGTAACTTACAATTGGTATCAGAGCGGGATCTAGATTTTTCTATCATAGCGGGTGTAGGTTGTAAACTATGGCCGAAGGCGGTAACATTAATCGACCTCCGTTTTTCGATGGCACTAACTATGTGTATTGGAAGGTTCGCATGAGAGCTTTTCTAATTGCCATCGACGAGCGTGTTTGGCAATCCATCGAATTTGGATGGAAACATCCTACCGAAAAGGTAGAGAATGTTGACAACCCCAAACCTCGAAATAAATGGAGTAGGGAAGAGATTGATTTATCTTCTTACAACGGTAGAGGAATTAATGCCTTATTCAATGCTTTAAATCAAACCGAGTTCTCTCGCGTCTCGGCATGTGAGACAGCGAAGGAGATTTGGGATACTCTCCAAGTTACGCATGAGGGAACTAGCTTGGTAAAGGTCCAAAAACTTCAAATGCTTACAAGTAAATTTGATTCAATTTCCATGGACGATCATGAGACCTTTACCGAGTACTATACTCGTCTTCAAGACATAGTCAATACATGCGCAAACTTGGGAGAGAAAATTTCGGAATCTAAAGTTGGAAGAAAAATTTTGAGAACTCTTCCCGAAAGATTTCGTCCGAAGGTTGCGGCCATTGAGACTATAAAACACCCGGACGAGATGAAAGTAGAAGAATTAGTAGGCGCTTTACAAACATATGAAATGACTTTTCCTACTAATGAATCTTCTTCCAAGTCTTCTTTTAAAAGTACAGGTGTTGCACTTCGATCTATGAAGGAAGAAGACAGTAGCTCGAATTCCGATGAAGAGATTTCGCTTGCCAATTTTGAACACCAATTGGCGCGTCTCACGAAGAAATTTCGTCGGAATTTTCGGAAGAACAAGACAAATCGATCTACATCCAAATCTTCTTCTAAAGGATCTTCAAATTCTAAATCTTCTAAAGAGAAGAAACTTGCAAAGTCCTCTAAAGAAAAAGATGAATTTGAAGGGAAAATCCAATGCTACAAGTGTAGAGGCTACGACCAATTTCCACGATTGTCCCACAAAAAAATCGTATAAAAAGAAGGCTTTGCAAGCAAAAACATGGGACGATTCTACTTCGGATGAATCGATCTCAAGTGAAGAGGAAAAGAATGATGCTATAGCTTTATGCTCACATACTTCTTTACCTTCCTCATCAGTTCTTTGTTTATCATCTATTTCTAATGATTTACTTTCTCCTTCTTTGCATGAAACATCGAGCGACGATGGCACAAGTGAAGCAGAGTCGGATGATGACGACTTAGCCGCTGCATACAATCAACTACTTATTGAATCTAAGAAGTTGGCTAAGTTAAATAAAAAATTGAAGAGGCGTCTACTTGAGCTTGAGGATGAACATAACTCACTAAAGACTGCTACTAAAGCTCTTGAGGAGGAAAAGGAGTTGATCTTGAAGAACAATGGAATCCTTCAGGAGAAGCTAGACCAATCGGTGGTAACGATCAAATCGCATCAAGAAAAGGTTGGCTTTCTAGAACTACAATACAAGGAAATTCATGCTTCCAACCAAGTTTTGACCAAACAAGTCCATCAACTTAAGTCCGACATACAAAAATTCTCCCCCGGTTCGAAAAATCTTGATAATATGCTCGGGTTGGGTCAAACGGACAAACTTGGTGTTGGATATGAGAGGACATTTATTGAGAAGGTAAAAAATTCTATTCCCAAAGTCTCAACAAGTGTAAAAGAGAAAATATGCCATAGATGCGGAAAGAAAGGACATATCAAGAAGACATGCCTTAAAAAGAAAACTCAAGTGGCATCTTCTAAACATCTATCGGCATCTTCCATCACTCGACAACCCCCACGGATTCAAAAGCAACATCAATCGAGTCGAGTAGCAAAGATCAACCAAAAGTCGAAGCCACAACAACCGGTTTCTACAAAGCCAAATGCGACGTGGAGACCTACGGTTGATCGGAAGTCAAAACAAACGGAGCCCAACGTCAACAAACCAAGACAACCAGCAATCCGGCAAGTTTGGGTTCGAAAAGGTGATATCTTTTCTTGTCTTAAATCTTAACTTGTTTTGACTTTGTGTAGTGCGTTGATTGGTTCTTATTGCATATCTCTTGATCATTGCATTACATGTTTTGGTGCTTTTATTGTTACGATTTTTGAAGATCATTGAATGGTTAAACATTAAATAGTGCTTGCAATGTCAATACTTCACTTTCATTCACTTCTAATTAATTTCACATTAATTATCGATTTTACTTTATTTTCATTATATTTGAAGATAATTTATTATGAAAATTCTTAATACTTATATTCATCAAATATTAGGTAATCATGTGTAATCTCTAGGAGCTTAACCTATCTCGGTTGTGTGTGTTGAATTTGATGAATAGTCATTCTCTTATGGACTAAAATTTGTCACATATTCTTTCAACTAAGAGATTGCTTAAGTGAGGGGGAGTCATTATTATATTGAGAAAAGAATGCTCATATGCTTTGAAAGATGTGGAAAGAGTTACATCCTTAAAGGAATGTGAAAACTATCACCACATGGAGGAAAGAGCTACCACCCTGGTCGTCCGGTTAGTGTGTGCAGCTACCACATGAGAATTGAATGCATATCCGAAAAAAAATATAAGTGCAAAAGCATACAAAAGAAAAAATGTTACAAAATTTATTTTTCGGAGTTATAAGGTGGTCCACATACATGAAAGATGCTCAAAGAGCCACCCCCTGTGCGATGTTTGTTTTATCTCAAATTTGAACGTTTATGCAATAAATTTCTGTCTTTGATGAATCCCTTAAGTCATCTTCATAATCCGTTTACATCTTGATAGCTTTTGAGCCTTTAGATTATTTTTGATGATTTGATTTTGAAGTTTATATGAATTAAGAAATCGTGTAATATTTTATCTACATCATGGTGATTGTGTAGTAAAATTCTTAATTTTTATGAAATTAATAGGGATTGAAAGAAGTCTATGTGAATGCATCACGTTCATGCACTAACATTGTTTTCAATGCAATCATTGTGTTTTTCTCATTATATCACAAGTGGTTTCAAAGTTGAACAAAATCCTAAACTTGTGTTTCTTGTGCTTCGATTTAATTTCTCTTTAAACTCTCTCTATTTTTGGGTGTTTTCTTTTGGCAATTTTTGACAAAAAGGGGGAGAGAGGTGATGATAATGAAAACTTTATAAAAAAAAAGGGGAGAGATTTTGAACTTAGACGCATGAACAAAGGGGGAGAGATTTTGATATATGTTTTCTACTAACTTTGTTCGTGGAGAATGAAAACTTTTTACAAGTCTTTGAAGACTTCAAGACTCCATGTGTGTCTAAGTCATAGAGTTTGTTTTAGGAGTTACAAAATTGTAATTTCGATTTTATTTAGATCTTTCACGCGAGAAGTTCATTGTTTTGGTGATGGCAATGAATTTCAAAGTTTCTGGAGAGATGAGCATCGTGAGTGTTTTATGTAGTTTTGGATTTTGTCACGAAATTGCCAAAGGGGGAGATTGTTACGGATTTCATATTGGCATATTTCGTGAAGTGAGTCGGAGTCTTGAAGGTTCAAAGAAGAAGAGATGAAGTTTGAAGACTCAAAGACTCAACGTATGAATTCATGATGCTTGGTAAGTTTAAATAATCTTGATGATGATTTATGATCATTTACAAGTGTTTGGAAGACATTAGAATAGATAAAAATTGATTTAAAATATAAAAATTGAGTTTTTCAATTTTCAGGATCCGGACCCTGAGGTGAGGTCCGGAACCCGACGCCTTCCTGGCTGTCACGCAGGGAGGGTCCGGACCCTGAGGGCTGAGGTCCGGACTATGAAACGCTGGAGAGTTTCAGAGTCCGGACCCTGCATCCAAGATCCAGACCCCGACCCGTCGCGATTTTTTGAAAATATATTTTATCAATCCTACTCTGATTCTAAAGTCTCCCAAACCTATAAATAAGATGGTAGATTTCTTAAAATCAGTTTTGCAATCCTAAATTGATTCTAATTGCTTCCAAACCTTTTTAAAATCAGTTTTACAATCCTAATTTGATTCCAAACCTTTTTAAATTCAGTTTTCAATCCTACTCTATTTCGGATTGCTTCTAAACCTATAAATAAGATATTGGGGTGTCTCTAAAACGTGGTTAAGCATAGAATACTTTTTAGAAACCCTAGAAGCTTGTAGGTAGCCGTTTTTCTCATCTTCTACATCAAGCTTCTCTCAAATTGATTCATGGTGCCCTAGATCTTTAATTTTCTTCTAGAATCAATTTGAGAATTGCTTAGAGATTATTCCCACAGATCTTCAATAATATTCTAAACAATAAATCATCATCGACTTTATTGTTCTTGCTCCGGACGGAGTGCGCTCGTAGATTCGAGTGGGCGTCGTGGATTCGGCGTGATAAAGGCTTCGTGGATTCGAAGTTGAGCATTTCGTGGATTCGGGACGTGGCGTTCATGGATTCGAACGTGGGGCGTGGACAACCCGGTGGTGTGCGCGAGCTCCAAAGAAGATAAAAGAGAGGTTTGAGTCCGTGGAGTCGGTAATCACCTTGTAATCTTTTATTTCTTAGTGGATTGTTATCGCGTGTTGGTCCCGTGGGTTTTTTACTCCTAGTTGGAGTTTTTCCACGTAAATCTCGGTGTGCAATTTTTATTTCCGCACTTATTTTATTGCATCGAGATTTGTGGTTTGGCAGTTATACCTATTCACCCCCCTCTAGGTATTGATAGTATCTAGATAGATCCTAAGGGCTCCCCTGTAACTTACAGAGGACCTACCGAGAAGTTGTGGATCGCGCCTTGATTGTGGAGAAGGGTGCGGAGATTGCCAAGGAGGAACGAAAAGCTTGGGAGAGAACTAAGGGTAAGAGACAGACAGCTGAGGACGGTAATAGCAAGTCTAGCTCAAGGAGGCCGCCGAAGCACCCGAGGAGCCAGTCGCGAGGACGAGGCTCATTATCTTCTCGAGGACCAGCGGCGACCACCGCGTTGTGTTATCTATGGTAGTCCTCATGTTCCGCCGTAGTGCCCTCAGCGTGGGGGCAAGTGCTACCTGTGCTAGGAGGGCCACTTTCGATCTGAGTGCCCTAGAAGTTCTTCGCCAGCACCATCATCAGCATCAGCACCGACTCCACCCACCCACTATCCGGCAGGGAGACCTCCAGCATCGCGACAATATGAGGGTAGCGACAGGCGCCAACTCGGCGCCTGTATGCAGCCCAGACGTAGATCGCAGCAGCGGCGGAGGAGGTGGTCGCAGGTATCATTTTAATTAATGGCATAAGAGTTAGAGCATTATTTGATACTGGTGCATCGCATTCATTTATTGATCGACTATTTGCCGAGTTGCATGGCATGGAGCTTATTCTTACATTGCATCCGGGCCGAGTTTTGGTTCCTAATCATATTTTGGACATTCGGGAGTATTGCCCTTGTTGCCCTATTCGAATTGGAGATTGGATTATGCCGGCAGACTTATTGGCTCTCCATAGACTGGGAGAATTTGATGTTGTTTTGGGCATGGACTGGCTCGCGAGGTATTATGCTACCATTGATTGTAAGCGCCGAACTGTGACGTTTCGAGAACCCAAATATGACGAGATTGTGTTTAGGGGGTGTAATAGTTCACTGTTTGCAATAACTATCTCATCCACCCGAGCTAAATAGTTGATCAAAAGTGGATGTGTAGCCTTTTTGGCTAGCATTGTTGAAAGAAGTGGAGAAGCTCTCAAGATCGAGGATATCCCAATTGTGAAGGAGTTTGTGGATGTGTTCTCGACGGAGTTGCCGAATATGCCTCCTAACCGAGAAATTGAGTTTGTGGTAGATCTCATTCCTGGAACTACCCCAATCTCAAAGGCACCCTATAGAATGGCGCCGGCGGAATTGAAGGAGTTGAAGGCACAGTTGCAGGATTTGTTGGAGAAAGGTTTCATCAGACCAAGTGTTTCGCCTTGGGGAGCACCAATTTTATTTGTCAAGAAGAAGGATGGATCACTTCGCTTGTATGTGGACTATCGTGAACTCAACAAAGTCACGATAAAAAATAAGTATCCATTGTCAAGGATTGATGACCTGTTTGATCAGCTCCAAGGATCCAGAGTATACTCGAAAATTGATTTGCAATCCGGGTATCATTAACTCAAGATTAAGCCAGAGGATGTTCCAAAGACCGCTTTTAGAACACGGTATGGACATTATGAGTTTACCGTGAGGCCGTTCGAGCTTACTAATGCCCCGGCAGCATTCATGGACTTGATAAACCGTGTTTTCAAGTCCTTTTTGGATAGATTCGTCGTGGTGTTTATCGACGACATTTTGATGTATTCTCGAAGTGACGAGGAGCATGAAGATCACTTGAGACAAGTATTTCAAGTACTCCGGGAGAAGAAGCTTTTCGCTAAGTTGAAGAAGTGTGAGTTTTGGCTGCGAGAAGTGACATTTTTGGGACATGTGGTATCGGAAGCGGGTATTGCGGTAGATCCCAAGATAATTGAGGCAATTAAGGAATGGCCTAGACCGACCAATGTAATCGAGGTTCGAAGTTTCCTCGGTTTGGCCGGATATTATAGAAGATTGGTTGAAGGATTTGCTAAGTTATCCACTCCCCTCACTCGTCTCACTCATAAAGGCACTAAGTTTGTTTGGAATGATACGTGTGAGAGAAGTTTCTTGGAATTGAAGGAACGGTTGACAACCGCCCCAGTTTTGACTTTATCTACCCCGGGGACGGGTTATGTGGCTTATAGTGACGCTTCTTATAATGGCTTGGGTTGTGTCTTGATGCAAAACGGGAAGGTGATAGCCTATGCCTCCCGTCAGTTGAAAGATTATGAGAATAATTATCTGACCCATGATTTGGAATTGGCCACCATAGTCTTTGCCTTGAAGCTATGGCGACATTACTTGTATGGCGAGCGGTGTGAGGTATACACTGATCATAAAAGTTTGAAATACCTCTTCACCCAAAAGGAGTTAAACTTAAGGCAGCGAAGATGGTTGGAGCTGCTCAAGAATTATGATTTGACTATTCTCTACCATCCAGAAAAAGCCAATGTGGTAGCAGACGCTTTAAGTCGTAAATCGGTAGAGAATTTGGCGATGTTGATCATTACTCAACCACTCCTACTCGCGGAAATGAGGCGAATGGAATTAGAGGTTGTTGCACCGGAGACACCAATGAGGTTGATGGCATTGGTAGTACAACTGACCCTTTTAGAGAGGATCAAGGAAAAGCAAGCTCAAGATCCTAACTTGCGAAAGATTCGATCTTAGGTTGAGGAAAGAACCGTTAATGAATTTCATGTGGACAATCAAGATATGCTTCGGTTTCAAAACCGACTTTGTGTACCGGCGGATAGTGGAATCAAGGAAGAGATCTTGATTGAGGCTCATCGAGCACCTTATGCAGTACACCCGGGCGGTACTAAGATGTATAAAGATTTGAAGTTACTCTATTGGTGGCCGGGAATGAAGAAGGATGTTGGAGAATTCGTGGCGCGATGTCTAACGGGCCAACAAGTGAAAACCGAGCATCAACTCCCAACGGGCAAGTTGCAAAGTCTACTTATTCCCGTGTGGAAGTGGGAGAGGATCACAATGGATTATGTGGTAGGTTTGCCTCACTCGCAAGCCGAGCATGATGCTATTTGGGTGATTGTGGATAAGTTGACCAAGTCGGCGCACTTCGTTCCTATTCACACTACTTGGTTGGGAGAAAGACTCGCGCAAGTGTACCTTGATAAAATTGTGCGACTCCATAGAGTACCTACCTCTATTGTATCGAATCGAGATCCTATATTTGTATCGCACTTTTGGAAGAGTGTCACGCCCCGGGCCCTAGTGAGAGCCTACTAGGCACGTGCACAGACCCGCCGTGTACCTCAAAACAACACACAATGTACACAAGGCGTCTTTAATAACAACAATCCAGCAGAATAAGGAATACATCCTAAACAAGGTGATCAGAGCGAGAACATAGTTCTACAACTAAAACAAAATCAACACAACTAAAATCTCGAGATATACAATGAAATTTATACATCATAATAACACTAGGAGATCACTCTCTAGGAACAACTCTACACCTTTCATTCAAAATACAAAGAAAGGCATCCATGGTATGTCTATAATAGTATTGTAGAGGCTCTAGCTAGCTGCTAACCCCTCGCCACGATCCCAAGCCTCTCCTGCTGCGGAAGGCTCTGAAATAAAAACCCAACAACAATGGGGGTGAGAACTATTAAACAATAGTTCCCAGTGGGTAAGCCGCCGAGAGTGGCGAATTACACCGCTAGGTCAACTGAGGCAAGATAGTATAAGCTAAAACATAAAGCATAATACATTAAAAGCTAAACAGATAGTTCTACTACTATCATGCCTCCAAATGAATAATTCATCTACATGAACATGTTACAAAGTGTGTAAACATTCTACTCATATATGTGTAAATATGCCATGATCAACTACACATATTCTAATGTCATAAACTCACTATATGTCAAGTTTACTATTACACATATGACTTGTCTCCAACTACAAGTATGTTATGTATACCTGACTTCCCACTACATGTATGAACTATATGACTTGTTCCCAAGTATATGTATGTTATGTTCACTATCCACAATTGTGCCAAGTCCTGTCAATGTCTCACTACATGTAATGTCACAATCTACTACTATGTCCATCTGCTACATCTATATGCATCAATTACTTATGATGTCGAATGTAACATTCCTCACAATATTTCCTACCATAAAGGACTTTTCAAGTCTCGGCTTGTGCCGTGCCTAATGGCCCCGTGGTAGTCAACATTCTCTCGCTAGAATGAGCCTCCCCCACGGCAATCCACTTCGGCGCCCATATAACCTGCACATAGGCGATCAATGTCGAGAAAGGCCCACTCCGGAGTGCCGGCTTGTAGGGAGCGACCCTCACAAGCATGTGCGAATGAGCACAATGGCATTAACAAGCATAGTCAATAGCATAGAAAATACGTTCATCATGTCTAAAATATGGAATAGCCCACAATGTCCAAGGATCTAACATTATGTCATAATGTCAACCTAATTATTCACCTGAGTGAAATATAATATGCTCAACCTCATACTATGTCAAAACATGTCATATCATGTTTATTACATTCAATAGCCAATATGCTAAATGTCAACAATCTCATGTTGTTCTCAAATTATCCGTTGGTATGTCCCTACCAATATGCACATGTCTCTACCATGTAAAAGTTCATCTCTTAGTTTACTAAGTTCATAAACCATGCATTATTCCAATGCTACAATTCATGCATTCTACGAATGCCATGACAATGCATCCTACGATGCCAACAAGACCATAATCCATGCCATGCATGAGCTACACTAACCTCTACTACATAGAGTATGAAAGTCATCATGCAAGTATTCGCTTAACCAAGTAAAATTCATGTTTAGTCAATTACAGTTATCAACACAAAAAGAATCCCTTTTCTCATGTCTTAAACATGGAAACATTCCACGACCAAAAGGTCGAGTCCAATGGCAACAATGCCCGTCAAAGTTGCTCACCTAGATGAGGTGTAACATACTTATCTTGCATTTGTCATATCTTCTCTTTTCTCTATACAAGCATACTTTAGTATGCGAAGAGAGTTCACTAGTCCATCAACTAAGTAGTGTCTCATATAACACTCCTCTCTAGCATGCATATCTTAATTAGCATTTCATAATGCATCAATACACTACTAGTGCAAATACCCTAGCATGCATGTTATTCTCATAATGCCATACTATATGAAATATACACTTTTCATATACAACATATATATCCCATGCAATCACAACTTTCATCATGTCATAATTATCATAATTATGCATCTAATCCATCCTATAACAAGATAGGAGACATAGGGAGAGTTCACCCATTTCGGTGAGGTCAGACCCACCGGATAACCGCCGAAACCTCGCAGTACTTCAAAACGAAGTTGTCCCCCGAGCTTCTCATACCCTAAGATAATTTTCCAAGGGGTTACAAGTTTCGAACGAACAAATTCGAAAACTACCAAAATTCATGAGGTAAATGGGTGAAAAATATCTTGAGCAAGTAAAACTTGTTCTAAGTCCAAAATGAGGTTAGGGATCTTCAAATACAACCTACAACAACATTCTACACCCATCAATTCAACCTCAAGAGCTCCCAATCACGAAACCCTAAATAAAACCTTAATTTTCATGAAACTAGGTTTTCATGCAAATCTCAAGCAAAAATCACAAATAGAGGTTGTAAAAGGGTTTACTAACCTCAAATCAAGCTCCCAACTAAGCTCAAACATGCTAGGTTGAAGCTAAGCCCACCAACAAGTTCCTCTCATCCATCCCGAGCTCCCCACAAAGCCTAGAAGCACTCCTCCATGAAGAAAATGGAGAGAGAAGAGATCAAAACCAAGTTTCTAGGGTTTGGGAGCAAGAAAATCTAGAGAGAGAGAGGGAAGGAACCTACCTCATCTCCTCCAAGTCCTCAGCAGCAAAGGCAACATGAGAGGGGTGAAGGGTTACTTAACCCAAAGCAACAAAATCCACTTAGACCCCTCAAAAAGCCAAAATTATAAAACTGCACAAAATGCACTCTGCAGCACTGTGTACCAGTATACGCATAGGCATACCGGTATACTGCACAAAATTGCAAAACCCGAGCCTCGGCCAAAAAGGCCACGAAACAATATACCGGTATACCAAACATCAGTACCGGTATACATTGCATCTTTTCCGGTATCGAGGGCCGGATTCCGCAAAATCCGAGAGCTGCGCAAAATCCAGTTTTCCACTGGATTCCGGTATCCCAAAACCACATACCGGTATACAATGTGACTTTCGGAGTCCGTTTTCGCACTTTCTAAGTCCAGAAAATACTCCCAAGCTCATCAAACACAACCCAAAACTCCAGAATAGCATAAGCCACTATTCTCTCACTAGAACTCCGTAATTTGCTAAAGTTCAGTGTATACAAAGAGTCTCCATGAGGCGCTCGGCACGCGATTGGATTTCAGCATCGCTTTCCACCCTCAAAGTGATGGACAGTCGGAGCGCACCATTCAGATTTTAGAAGACATGTTACGAGCTTGTGTTTTGGACTTCCAAGGTGGATGGCACCAACAATTACTTATGGTGGAGTTTGCTTATAACAATAGTTACCAAGCAAGCATCAAGATGGCACCATTTGAAGCTCTCTATGGGAGAAAGTGCCGATCACCCCTACATTGGAATGAAGTGGGCGAGAAGCTAGTTTTGGGACCCGATGTGCTACAAAAAGTGGAGGACAAGGTCCGACTTATTCGACAACGGCTAATTTCAGCACAAAGTCGCCAAAAAAGCTATGCGGATACCCGTCGACGCGAATTGGAATTTCAAGTGCGAGACCATGTCTTCCTGAAAATATCGCCGACCAAGGGAATAAAGAGATTTGACATTCGGGGGAAGTTAACTCCCCGTTTTATTGGACCATTTGAGATTTTGGAGCGGATAGGCCCGGTAGTATACCGACTTGCCTTATCGCCAAACCTATCAAAAATATGTATTCGATCCTTCTCATGTCTTTGACTACACTCCATTAGAGTTACGAGAGGATCTAAGTTTCGAGGAGCAACCGGTAAAGATTTTGGCTCGCGAAGTGGGAAAACTTCGGAATCGTGAAATTTCCTCTGTGAAGATGCTTTGGAGTAACCATGAAGAGCGCTACCCTTATCTTTTCCAGAGTGGAAATTAAGGTACCTGATCTTTAGTTTCGCGGACGAAACTCATTTTTAGGAGGGGAGGATGTAGCACACTGAACTTTAGCAAATTACGGAGTTCTACTGAAAGGATGGCGTTTAATGCTATTCTGGAAGTTTTGACTAAGTTTGAGAGCTTCGGATTATTTTCGGGACTTTATTAGCACGAAAACGGACTTCGGAGATCAAGATCTGTCAAAACTGCAGATTTTGTATTGAGCATCGGTACTGGAATCTGGGTACCGGTACGCAATACAAAATGGAGAGGAACTAGCTCTTGGGTTCTGAGGAACTGAACCTGAGTACCGGTACTGAAATACTGTGTACCGGTACTGAAAAACTGAGTACTGGAACGCAGTAGAGAATCCAACGTTCGGGTTTTGCGGGACTGAACCTCGGGTACCGGAACTGTCCGTGTACCGGTACTCCAATCCGTGTACCGGTACTCAATGGTGCAGAGCTGATTTCACACAAGGTTCAATTTTTGATTGTTGAGGGGCCTATTAGGATTTTGTGCAAAAGGGTTTATACCCATTTCATCCCCTCTACCTCTCTCATTTGGAGAGAGTGAAGGAAACAAGAGAGGTGAGTTCTCTCTCCTTCTCTCTTGGATTTATCCCTTTAAACTACTCTAATCTTTGGGTTTTCTTCCTTTTTCTTCATCTTCACCATGGATGCTTGCTCCTAGGACTTGGAGTGGAGCTCAAGCTTAAAGAGGAGAGTAATTTGGAGACTTGAAATTCAACCCTAGCACTTCATAGCTTGGATTGGAGCTTGATTTGAGGTTAGTAGCATTCTTGTACCCTATATTTGGGAGATTTGCAAGAATTTTTTATAGAAATCTAGTCTTGATGAAGCTAGGGTTTATTTTGGGGCTTTTCAATTGAGAGCTTTTAGGATGGAATTGATGAGTATAGAGCACTCTTGTAGGTTGGATTCGAAGCTCCATTACTTTGATTTGGACTTTGAACAAGTTTTTCTTAGACTAAGGTAATTTTCACCTATTTTTCTCTTTGATTTTTGCTAAATTTCGTGACAAGCTTTTTAGAAGCTTTTAACCCCTTGAAAGTTTTTCTTAGGGCCCAAGAAGTTTAGGGGGCGACTTCGTCGGAGAAAAGGTTTCGATAGTTATCCGGTGGGTTCGACTTCACCGAAATGGGTGAACTCCCTATATGTCTCCTATCTTGTTTTAGAACTCAATAAATGGTTGAGCATGCAACTTTTGGCTTCATTGAATTTTTGGACCTATGGTTTGATCACTTCTTGCATGATGAATTTCGACCTCTATATTATAAGAGTTTATGTAGCAAGACACATGCATGACATGAAACACGAGCAAAGTTGACATCCTTGTATTCCATGGATATGACATTAGTAAATTACTCTTTTGTATGCTATAGTGGAAATGATATACACTTGTAACTCTCTATGGCCTTGCATGAGAAAAGAACTCCCCTTATTGTGATAAACGAGAAGTGAACCCTTGCATGCTAGAGTCATGTTGTATTGTAATAGTGATACACTCACAAGTTAATTGAGAAGAGAATTATGACATATATGCTATAGTATTCGACCTTCGAGCCGATGAATGTGATTCCATGTTTGAGACATGATGAATGAGATTCGTTACCCTTAGACATGGCGCATATGACTACGCTTGCTTGCCCTTGTGCTCATTCGCACATGCTTGTGAGGGTCGCTCCCTACAAGCCGACACTCCGGAGTATGGCCTTTGCGACGACTGATCGCCGTGCAGGATTGGCCGCCGAAGTGGGACGCCGTGGGGAAGGCTCATTCCTAGAGTGAGAATGTTGACTACCACAGGACCATTAAGCTTGGCACAAGCCTGGACTTTACCACGGGTGGGTCCCCGATGATTGAGTAAAACTTGGTTAAACCTAATGTTGAACATCATAACTAATTGATACATACATGGAAATTAGATATCCTTGTGAGTACTACAATGCATATTTATTTGCATACATGATGGTGATTATTACATACATGTTCACTTCTTTACATGATAGTGGAAGAATTATATACTCATGGAACTAGTATATTTGCATAGAGGCAAGATAGTATCATAATATTTCAATTCAGCTTTTATGTGCTAGCTCTTCATTTCTGTTATCTACTAATCTTGCCTCAGTTGACCTGGTGGTGTAATTTGCACTTCTCGGCGTCTTTCCCACTGGGAACTATTGTTTAATTGTTCTCACGCCCGTTGTTTGTTTGTTTTTGTTACAGAGCCTTCCAGAGCGGGAAAGGCTAGGGATCGAGGAAAAGGGTTAGCGACTAGCTAGAGCCCGCGAGAGTCGCTAGAGGTGGACCCAAGGCGCCTTTCTTTTGGTTTTAGTTGTGAAAGGCGTACTAGTTTATTTTTGTATAGAGACCACCCTTGTATTCATAAGATGTGCCTTTTGTACGAAACCTATTGTATATCTTGTGAATGATTTTATTCTTGTAAACTTGTAGCTATATTACTTAGTGTTATGTTCTCATGCTCTGGTTATCTCATAGGGATTGTATAAATACTCTCTTCTTTAGTTGTTTATAGTAGACGCCTTGTGTGCACCGGGGGTGCTTGGTGTACACGGCGGGTCTGTGCACGTGCCGAGTGGGCTTCCGCTGGGGCCCGGGCGTGACAGATTGAGTTGGTATTAGAGCCTAAGGTTGAGTCTTAGTGGACCTAGCAAATCTTAGGCCGGTTGGACGCTAAGGATTAGGGATGTGAGAGACGGGGACTTTTATGATACTTGACGAAAGTGACATAATTGGGTCGTGTCTTTGACTCCAAAGTGTTGGAGTTTGATCGAAGTGAACAACTTCTATGACCTTGGAGGGTCACGTTGGCGGCCGACAACGTAACATCGGGGAATAGTTGGGGGTCACTTCACCACTTTCGCATGATTGGAGTTTTTGTTCTTATGAGTGGGGATGCGTTAGCGTGGGTTATCCTAACCTACGCATGTTATGTTTGTGCAGATTGTGATGCCGACGACTCGGTCCATGACGGTCGAGGCGGTCGCGGCGGCCGCGGCGACTGATACTGAGGAGGTGGAGACCTCCGCTACTTCTTGATCAATTGAGGTCCGCGAGTTGATAGAGCAGTTAGCTCTGTTGACGGACTTAGTGGAGCGCCAGTCAGCTGCGGCCCAGCAGTGAGCAGACGCTGCACGCCGACAGGAGGCGAGGATGAAGCGACTGGAGGACTTACTGCTCCAGCAGCGTCCTGGAGGGTGAGTCAGAACCCTTCCCCACCACTGCCTACAGGAGGAGCGACTGCAGATGCTCAGCCCCACGTACCAGGCACTTCTCGTGTAACCCCAACCACGGAGCGTAGGAAGGAGGCGGCGGCGACACCGCTGGTACAGGCGCCACCAACAGGGGCGGTTTCACCAACAATGGTGACGGGAGCCGAGCGGGAGCGGCTCATGAACTGTTTGAGCGAATTCCGAAAATGCAACCCCCGGATATTTGTTGGTGAGAAGGCCGATCATTGGATAGTTGAGAAGTGGATTCTGCATATGGAAAAGTTATTCCATGACATGTTTGTAGAAGAGCGGGATAAGGTGTGGTTGTCAACGCATCATTTGGATGGTGAGGCGTATCAATGGTGGGCCGACATTCGAGATGATCCTGACACCGACTTGGCGGCAATTACTTGGAAGAAGTTCAAGGAACTTTTGTCGTTGACCTACTTTCCACAAAGTGTCAAACGACAAATGGAGCGAGATTTGCACAATTTTTGCCAAGGAGATAAGACGGTGGCGGAGTACGAGAGGGAGTTTTCTCGTCTGTTGCATTGTGTACCCTACATGGTTACGGATGATGAGGATAAGGCTCGCATGTTTGAGATGGGCCTTCGACTGTCGATCTTTAGGTTGGTTCAATCCGCTAACTTGAAGACCTATCGAGAAGTTGTGGATCGCGCCTTGAATGTGGAGAAGGGCGCGAAGATTGCCAAGGAGGAACGGGAAGTTTGGGAGAGAACTAAGGGTAAGAGACAGGCAGCTGAGGGCGGTAATAGCAAGTCTGGCTCAAGGAGGCCGCCGAAGCACCCGAGAAGCTAGTCGCGAGGACGAGGCTCATCATCTTCTCGAGGAGCACCTGACCGTCGGCGACCACCGCGTTGTGTTATCTGTGGTGGCCCTCATGTTCCGCCACAGTGCCCTCAGCGTGGGGGCAAGTGCTACCTGTGTGGCCAGGAGGGCCACTTTCGATCTGAGTGTCCTAGAAGTTCTTCTCCAGCACCATCATCAGCATTAGCACTGGCTTTACCATGACAGAGTCAGGGGACTCCACCCACCCACTATCCGGCAGGGCGACCTCCAGCATCGCGACGATATGAGGGGTAGCGACAGGCGCCAACTGGGCGCATGTATGCAGCCCAGACGTAGAGCGCAGAAGCGGTGGAGGAGGTGGTCGCAGGTATCATTTTAATTAATGGCATAGAGTTAGAGCATGATTTGATACTGGTGCATCGCATTCATTTATTGATCGGCTATTTGCCGAGTTGCATGGCATGGAGCTTATTCCTACATTGCATCCGGGCCGAGTTTTGGTTCCTAATCACATTTTGGACATTTGGGAGTATTGCCCTTGTTGCCTTATTCGAATTGGAGATTGGATTATGCCGGCAGACTTATTGGCTCTCCATAGACTGGGAGAATTTGATGTTGTTTTGGGCATGGACTGGCTCGCGAGGTATTATGCTACCATTGATTGTAAGAGCCGAACTGTGACGTTTCGGAAACCTGGACACGACGAGATTGTGTTCAGGGGGTGTAATAGTTTGCTGTTTGCAATAACTATCTCATCCACCCGAGCTAAACAGTTGATCAAAAATAGATGTGTAGCCTTTTTGGCTAGCATTGTTGAAAGAAGTGGAGAAGCTCCCAAGATCGAGGATATCCCAATTGTGAAGGAGTTTGTGGATGTGTTCACGACAGAGTTGCCGGGTATGCCCCCTAATCGAGAAATTGAGTTTGTGGTAGATCTCATTCCTGGAACTACCCCAATCTCAAAGGCACCCTATAGAATGGTGCAGGCGGAATTGAAGGAGTTGAAGGCACAGTTGCAGGATTTGTTGGAGAAAGGCTTCATCAAACCAAGTGTTTCGCCTTGGAGAGCACCAATTTTATTTGTCAAGAAGAATAATGGATCACTTCGATTGTGTGTGGACTATCGTGAACTCAACAGAGTTACGATCAAAAACAAGTATCCATTGCCGAGGATTGATGACCTGTTTGATCAGCTCCAAGGATCCAGAGTATACTCGAAAATAGATTTGCAATCCGGGTATCATCAACTCAAGATTAAGCCGGAGGATGTTCCAAAGACCGCTTTTAGAACACGGCATGGACATTATGAGTTTACCGTGATGCCGTTCGGGTTTACTAATGCCCCGGCAGCATTCATGGACTTGATGAACTGTATTTTTAAGCCCTTTTTGGATAGATTCGTCATGTTGCTTATCGACGACATTTTGGTGTATTCTCGAAGTGACGAGGAGCATGAAGATCACTTGAGACAAGTGCAAGTACTCCGGGAGAAGAAGCTTTTCACTAAGTTGAAGAAGTGTGAGCTTTGGTTGCGAGAAGTGGCACTTTTGGGACATGTGGTATCGGAAGCGGGTATTGCGGTACCATCCAGGAAAAGCCAATGTGGTAGCAGACGCTTTAAGTGGTAAATCGGTAGAGAATTTGGCGATGTTGATCATTACTCAACCACCCCTACTCGCGGAAATGAGGCGAATGGAATTAGAGGTTGTTGCACCGGAGACACCAATGAGGTTGATGGCATTGGTAGTACAACCGACCTTTTTAGAGAGGATCAAGGAAAAGCAAGCTCAAGATCCGAACTTGCAAAAGATTCGATCTAAGGTTGAGGAAGGAACCGTTAATGAATTTCATGTGGACAATCAAGATATGCTTCGGTTTCAAAACCGACTTTGTGTACCGGCGGATAGTGGAATCAAGGAAGAGATCTTGATTGAGGCTCATCGAGCACCTTAATGCAGTACACCCGGGCGGTACTAAGATGTATAAAGATTTGAAGTTACTCTATTGGTGGCTGGGAATGAAGAAAGATGTTGGAGAATTCGTGGCGCGATGTCTAACGTGCCAACAAGTGAAAACCGAGCATCAACTCCCAGCTGGCAAGTTGCAAAGTCTTCTTATTCCCGTGTGGAAGTGGGAGAGGATCACAATGGATTATGTGGTAGGTTTGCTTCGCTCGCTTGCCGGGCATGATGTTATTTGGGTGATTGTGGATAGCTTGACCAAGTCGGCGCAATTCGTTCCTATTCACACTACTTGGTCGGGAGAAAGACTCGCGCAAGTGTACCTTGATGAAATTGTGAGACTCGATGGAGTACCTACCTCTATTGTATCGGATCGAGATCCTAGATTTGTATCGCACTTTTGGAAGAGTCTCCATGAGGCGCTTGGCACGCGATTGGATTTCAGCACTGCTTTCCACCCTCAAAGTGATGGACAGTCGGAGCGCACCATTCAGATTTTAGAAGACATGTTGCGAGCTTGTGTTTTGGACTTCCAAGGTGGATGGCACCAACACTTACCTATGGCGGAGTTTGCTTATAACAATAGTTACCAAGCAAGCATCAAGATGGCACCATTTGAAGCTCTCTATGGGAGAAAGTGCCGATCACCCCTACAATGGAATGAAGTGGGCGAGAAGCTAGTTTTGGGACCCGATGTGCTACAAAAAGCGGAGGACAAGGTCCGACTTAGTCGACAACGGTTAATTTCAGTACAAATTCGCCAAAAAAGCTATGCGGATACCCGTCGACGCGAATTGGAATTTCAAGTGCGAGACCATGTCTTCCTGAAAATATCGCCGACCAAGGGGATAAAGAGATTTGATATTCGGGGAAAGTTAAGTCCCCGTTTTATTGGACCATTTGAGATTTTGGAGCGAATAGGCTCGGTAGCATACCGACTTGCCTTATCGCCAAACCTATCAGGAGTACACGATGTATTTCATGTATTGACACTCCGAAAATATGTATTCGATCATTCTCATGTCTTTGTGTAGTACCCCTGGGGCCTAACTGACGGAATGACTGTAGTACCTTAGACTGTTCGACACTTCTGGAGAAGGTCGAGACAGGTCGGAGTCGTTTCGACGTCAAATAGACGCGAAAACGGACTCGGAGCGCCGAAATAAGCCAAAACTGAAGTTTTGGAGTTTCGGGCGCCCGGATGTGCAGAATTCTGCTGAGGGACAGCATAGTGGTTTTTGTTCTTGAGGCTCATTGCACCAATCCAGAGGTCTATAAAAGATGTGGATGGCCTCCCCTGAGGCTCTTTTCCTTCCTCTTCATCCTGAGCTCGGAGCTAGCAAGGAGAACCTCCCTTCTTCCCCAATTTCATCTTCCTCCATTGATGATCTCGGTTTCCTGCTGGAACTGCAGCGTCGACCTGGAGTGTTTTGGCTCGTGTGCGGTGTAGGAGTATCCAAATCCAACGAAACTTGGTTTGCTGGATAGAGGACTCGCAGAGGAAGAAGTGGGATCCTTCCAATCGCGATTTGGACAGGTATGTAAGCTACAGTTGTTGTTTTACTGGACCCCTCGTGTTCTTGAGCTGAAACTTGGGTTTTTCCTTTGATCTTTGGATCCGATCTCTTGGGAGCTGGATTTTCGAAGTGTGGATTGATCCTTCCACTTTCCTTGCTGGTTTGGAGCCCCTTCTCACCTGAATTGAGGATTCAAAGGTGAGTTCTAGCTCAGATTTTGGAGATTTTGCTTAAGTGCTGATTTTGGGTCATTTATCGAATTTCTTGGATTTTTAGATCCAGATCTTGTGAGGATCTTTGGAGAGGCTTTGGGTAGCCCCATCACTGTTTTTGAGAGGTTTGTGACCCCTTTCTATGAGCTAGATTCGTTGGAATCCCTGAGATTTTGCTGTTTTTGAGTTTTGCTCAAGTGCTGGAATTTTCGGATCCATGTGCAGGAGGGTCCAATAGTGAATCCGGTTCAGTGCATGGACCTTTTGGGCATCGAGTCGATCTCCGATTTGGCTGAAATTTGGAGGGCTTGTTCTTGAACCTGTGCTGGTGAGTTGAGCCAAATTTCACTGCATTTGGACTTAGGAATTGGATTTTATCGCATGTTGATTGCATGTGGGTCGTGCTGCCAGGCTGCATTTCTGGGCTGATTTTCTGGGCGCCCAGATCTGTGCGCAGGTGGGTCCGAATCCTGAAGTTGCAGATTCGAGTCCGGTTTCAGCCGGCGTTGTTTGGAGCCCTTCCACTCGACTCCTAGCCGTTGTTGGATAGCTTTGAGGTGGGTTGATGTTGCCGAAATCGTCGGATTTCCTCCTAAGTTGTAGAGAGTGCAGCATGCTATTTATTTATCTGTTAGTAGCTCGAATTCATGAATTTGCATGTTTATTATGAAATCTGAATTTGGAGCATGAGTAGATTATTTATTTGACATGATTTTACATGCTGAACTGGGAATTGACTTAGGAGAAAACTTGCGAACATACAACCGTCACTTTTCGAACTGTTATCAGATTTAGCTCTAGGAGCCGTTTCTGTTCTTGTATCACCGCTGTTAGTGCGATGTGGATACTTAGTTCGCTGTAGGACGGGTTTACGCTTGTGCTGGGATGCCGAGCTTGTATTTACAGCAGGGTTAGGCTGTTTAGTGTTGCCGGGTGCCGTCGGGGCTGACGGTGGACCCAGACTCTTGTTTTAGCTTCTGTTTGTGCTGAGGGCACGTGAGCTTAGAGTCTTTGACCCCTTTTGACCCTTTTGTTCTTCGATTTCGCCTGCCGGAGCCTGTTTGTGCTCGACAGAGATACGCGTACTAACTCGGCTGGGTAGCTCCCCCGAGTGCCGCTCCGGAGTGAGGCCTCTTTTGCGTTGATGTCGCTACAGACTGCTAGATCTGTTTTGGACCGGCTACCCTATTGGTAGTGTGCGGTGTGGCTAGGCAGTTGGCTGGACGAGCCCGTTCGGGCGGTTCCGATAGATTGGGTCAGGGATGACTTTTCACTTTGGTGATGTTTACTTGAGGGTTGACTTGGATAGTGGTAGGGTAGTGGCATGATAGCTGTAGAGTTTATTCCAGCTTACTTTGTTGTTCTTTACCTACCAGCTATACTGTTAGTCTCGTAGACTTAGTGGGTGGACCGTTGAGGTCGGTATCGGTACCCACTGAGAACTACTTCTTTTGATAGTAGTTCTCACACCCGTTGTTGCCACCCTTTTTGCAGAGCCTTCTTCTGTTGCGGCTGCTGCACCTGTTTCCGCGGATCGAGGTAAGGGAGTCGCGAGCTAGATCCCTACCTGTCCCTGTTGTTCCTAGAGGAGGACCCTACCGGAGATAGTTTCTTTTTGGTGTTGTGCCATGTACATATACTGTGGACTGTACCTATTTTGGTTGTGGTGGACATGTTGTATTTTGGACTCTATATGTACAGGTGGCTTTGGTTATTAGTATGCTTTATTTTCAGCTCTATATATCTCTTGTAGTGGCTTGTATGTTTGTTACAGGTTAGCTATCGCTTCGTATACATAGAAAAGTCTATGTATACGGCGGATCTGTTGGCGAGCCCCCGGGGAAACGAGTAATCCGGGGCGTGACAGATTAAGTTGGTATCAGAGCTTAGGAATAGGTCGTTGGGACTTAGTAAACCCTAGGCTATGGCAGACCTTAGGAATGCAAGACGTGAGAGACGTGACTTGCCGCGAAAGTCATCGATTTGACTGTTGAACTCATCCTTAAGTGGAGGGAGTGATCGAAGGCGTGTGTCCTTTCCTGTCGTGAACTTGCGTTGGCTGCAGACGACGTCAAGCAACGAGGGAAAAGAGACGACCTTCTAGACTTTCGCATGATTGGGTCTTGAGTTGTTTGTGTGTTGACTGATTGTGTGTTGCGGAGGTGTGCATGACGCCTCCCCGACACCGAGGTCGACCCCCGACGCGGGCTACCCCCGCGCCTCCTGTGGTGCCTGAGCAGGCGGGACCTAGTGCACCCCCTGATGTGTGCGATCAGTTGAGTGCGCTAGCTGAGTCAGCTAGGCAGCAGAGTGCGCTCTTGCAGAGGATGTGTGAGACCATTACCCAGACGTGGAGTGCAGCACCTAGAGCGACGGAGCCGCAGGAGCCACCTCCTGCTGTTCCAGAGGACGTTCCAGCTGCGACCGTACCCCCAGCAGCGGCAGTTCGGGCCGCACCGGTTGGCGACACTTCCCGGTCAGGTGGACAGATGTCGGAGGCTGAGCAGGAGCGGATGACTGAGAGACTGGCTCGTTTTTGCCGGTTTGATCCCCCTCGTTTTGATGGTAGCCACACCGAGCCATGGGTGGTGGAGGCCTGGGTAGGCGAGATGGAGAAGCTGTTCGAGGATCTCTTTGTACCAGAGCGGGGAGCGAGTTCACTTGGCAGTTCACTGCCTGTCAGGTGATGCACGCATTTGGTGGACGAGGACGAGATCGAGCAGGTCGCTGGATGCGCTGCAGTTGAGTTGGACCGAGTTCTGCGGGATGCTGTATGGGTCCTATTTCCCTAACAGCGTGAAGCAGAAACTCGAGGAGGATTTGAAGAGTTTGCTTCAGGGAGATCGCACAGTGCAGGAGTATACCCGGGAGTTTACCAGACTCCTGAACTGTGTTCCTTTCGCAGCGAGGGATGAGGCTCACAGAGTTTATCTGTTCGAGCGAGGATTGAGACATGAGATATTTGTTCTAGTCCAGGCGCAGAGGTTGCAGACCTTGGATGCGTCGATTGAGCAGGCGCTTTGGGTGGAGCGTGGAGCCTTGACAGCGAGTGAGCGGGCTGCCACTTCGAGTCAGGGTTTGGATAGGAAGCGCCCGACTCGGAGGACGGGAGGACGGAGGACAGACCAGCGGCAGACGCCCGCCGAGACCTCCACGATCACATTCTCAGGGTCGTGGGTTTTCGGGGCGGCAGAGGTCTGGTGGATCCCGTCAGCAGGGACGTCAGCAGAGGGGAGCACAGAGATGTGTCATCTGCGGAGGACCACATTGGCCTAGGCAGTGCGAGCAGCGAGAGGGCCGGTGTTATGGGTGTGGTCAGTCCGGACATCTGCGAGCAGCGTGTCCCCGAGCAGCGTCGCCTGTACCATCGATCGCATCGGCACCCCCAGTTCATCAGCAGACCTATGGAGCTCCACCGAGTCACAGCCAGATGGATCGGGCTTCTGTACCACGCCAGGGTGAGCGGCGACAGCAGGCGCAGAGCGGCAGAGTCTTTGCGGCTCAACTGGAGGACTCCACAGCGGCTGACCATGTGGTGGCAGGTATCATTTTGATTTCTGGCATTAGAGCTCGTGCATTATTTGATACCGGTGCATCACATTCTTTTGTTAGTCGAGCATTCGCATCCTTGCATGGGCTAGTGATAGGGGTACCGTTACCGTGTGCACGAGAGGTGCAGGTTCCCGAGCACGTTTTACGTGTGGAGGACTGTTGTCGAGCTTGCCCTGTGCAGCTTGGACCGTGGGTGATGCCCGCAGACCTGTTGGTCTTGGGGCGATTGCAGGATTTTGATGTGGTACTTGGCATGGATTGGCTGGCGCGCTACTTCGCGACGATCGACTGCGGCGAGAGGACCGTGACGTTTCGCGAGCCGGACCAGGAGGAGTACGTGTATCGAGGCTGCAGGAGTACTTTGTTCGCGACGTGGATTTCGTCGGCACGAGCGAGACAGATGATGAGTCGAGGATGCACGGCATTTCTGGCGACTGTTGTTGAGGTATCTACGGTGGCACCGGAGCTCGAGGACATCTCTGTAGTCCGCGGGTTCCCGGACGTGTTTCCCCCGGAGTTGACTGAGATGCCACCGGACAGGGAGGTCGAGTTTGTGATTGATGTAGTCCCTGGAACTACGCCAATCTCAAAGACACCCTACCGAATGGCACCGGCTGAGCTGAGAGAGCTTAAGGCGCAACTTCAGGATTTGATGGATAAAGGATTTGTGAGACCCAGCGTATCGCCTTGGGGAGCGCCGGTGTTATTCGTGAGGAAGAAGGATGGTTCACTTAGACTTTGTGTGGATTATCGAGAGTTGAATAAAGTGACCATCAAGAACAGGTATCCTTTGCCGCGCATTGATGATCTGTTTGATCAGCTGCAAGGATCTTGTGTCTTCTCGAAGATTGACTTACAGTCTGGTTACCACCAATTGAAGGTGAAGGCCGAGGATATTCCTAAGACGGCTTTTAGGACTCGGTACGGGCATTATGAGTTTACGGTGATGCCGTTTGGATTGACTAATGCCCCTGCCGCGTTTATGGATTTGATGAATCGAGTGTTTAAGCCGTTCTTGGACCGATTTGTAGTGGTGTTTATTGATGATATCCTGATCTACTCTCGGAGTGATGCTGAGCATGAGGAGCACTTGAGGATTGTGCTGCAACTTCTGAGAGAGAAGAAGTTGTATGCCAAGTTGAAGAAGTGCGAGTTCTGGCTTCGAGAGGTAGCTTTCTTGGGCCATGTGATTTCAGCCACTGGAGTGGCGGTGGACCCGCAGAAGATTGAGACCGTGCGGGATTGGCCTAGACCGACGACGGTTACCGAGGTGAGGAGTTTTCTCGGGTTAGCTGGATATTACCGTCGATTCGTGGAAGGCTTTGCGAAGCTCTCCACACCCCTCACTCGTCTGACGAGGAAGGGGATTAGATTTGTTTGGACTGATGAGTGCCAGCGTAGCTTTGAGGAGCTGAGGGAGAGGCTGATGTCTGC
This sequence comes from Puya raimondii, assembly GCA_016920855.1. Lineage (NCBI taxonomy): Eukaryota > Viridiplantae > Streptophyta > Magnoliopsida > Poales > Bromeliaceae > Puya > Puya raimondii. The sequence continues at coordinate 19,708,091 of JABWPP010000049.1, forward strand.
TCCCGTCCTTACCCTTCCAGTTATGGGGGAAGGATTTGTGATTTATAGTGATGCGTCACACAGTGGTTTGGGTTGTGTGTTGATGCAGCATGGTAGGGTAATTGCCTATGCCTCCCGGCAATTAAAGGATCATGAGAAGAATTACCCTACGCATGATTTGATTTGGAGCTGGCAGCTGTAGTGTTTGCACTGAAGCTGTGGCGGCATTATCTGTATGGTGAGCACTGTGAGATTTTCACGGATCATAAAAGTCTCAAGTATCTGTTCACTCAGAAGGAATTGAACCTGAGGCAACGCCGGTGGTTAGAGTTGTTGAAGGACTATGATATTGCCATCCAGTATCACCCCGGCAAGGCGAATGTAGTGGCAGATGCGTTGAGCAGGAGATCAGTGCAGAGCCTTAGTATGACGATCACTCGGCAGGCGCCATTACTTGAGGAGTTGAGGCGGCTTGAGCTTGAGGTGGTATCCCCTGGGGTTACGGCAAAACTTATGTCTTTGGTTTTGCAACCCACTCTGTTGGATAGGATCCGAGAGAAACAGAGTGCGGACCCCTATTTGACGAGGATTCGAGATCAGATTGTTAGTGGACAGACAGGGGATTTTAGTGTTGACAGTTCGGGAGTACTGCGGTACAGGGACCGACTGTGTGTGCCTATGGATTCAGAGATCCGAGAGGAGATTTTGAGAGAGGCTCATTACTCACCTTATACGGTTCACCCCGGTGGAACCAAGATGTATAAGGACTTGAAGGCACACTTCTGGTGGAATGGAATGAAGCGGCATATTGGGAGATTTGTGGCTCAGTGTTTGACTTGTCAACAGGTAAAGGCGGAGCACCGAGTACCTGCTGGCAAGCTTCAGAGTCTCCCAATACCCGAGTGGAAGTGGGACCAGATCGCCATGGACTTTGTCGTGGGATTACCGAGGTCGCAGGCTGGTTTCGATGCTATTTGGGTGATAGTGGACAGACTGACCAAGTCTGCCCACTTCCTACCAGTGCAGACTACTTGGTCCAGGGATAGACTCGCTCAGCTATATTTGGACGAGATAGTGAGACTGCATGGAGTGCCTGCCTCGATTGTGTCAGATCGAGACACACGGTTCGTCTCACAGTTTTGGAGGAGTCTTCAGACAGCACTGGGTACTCAGCTGCGGTTCAGCACGGCATTTCATCCACAGACAGATGGTCAGTCTGAGCGGACCATTCAGACTTTGGAGGACATGTTGAGAGCATGTGTCCTAGACTTTGGTGGAGGGTGGCATCGACACTTAGGACTGGTTGAGTTTGCGTACAACAATAGCTATCAAGCGAGCATCCAGATGGCTCCGTTTGAAGCATTGTATGGACGCAAGTGTCGTTCGCCCTTGCATTGGAGCGATGTGGGTGAGAGGAGGACTTTGGGTCCCGATATCCTGTTGGAAGCGGAAGAGAAGGTCAAGATGGTTCGACGACGTCTTGAGACCGCCCAGAGTCGACAGAGGAGCTATGCGGATACTAGGAGACGAGACTTGGAGTTCCAGATTGGAGATCATGTGTTTTTGAAAGTCTCGCCGTCCAGAGGAATTCGCCGTTTTGGAGTTCGTGGAAAGCTCAGTCCACGGTTTGTTGGCCCGTTCGAGGTATTAGAGCGAGTGGGGCCGGTAGCGTACAGGATTGCCCTTCCACCGCGACTTTCTGGAGTCCACGATGTGTTCCATGTCTCGGCCCTGAGGAGATATGTGTTCGACCCCTCCCACGTGATTGACTTCACTCCACTCGAGTTGGCTGAGGACCTGCAGTACGAGGAGCGACCGGTGCGGATTCTTGCTCGCGAGACGAAAGAATTGCGCAACCGAGTCATACCGTACGTGAAAGTGCAGTGGAGTAATCACGAGGAGCGTGAGGCGACTTGGGAGCTGGAGACAGTGATGCGGGAATCCTATCCCTACCTGTTCGAGCTGCCTTCTTGAGGTATGAGTTTGAGTTTAAGTTTCGAGGACGAAACTTTCCGTAGGGGGGGAGAGTGTAGTACCCCTGGGGCCTAACTGACGGAATGACTGTAGTACCTTAGACTGTTCGACACTTCTGGAGAAGGTCGAGACAGGTCGGAGTCGTTTCGACGTCAAATAGACGCGAAAACGGACTCGGAGCGCCGAAATAAGCCAAAACTGAAGTTGGAGTTTCGGGCGCCCGGATGTGCAGAATTCTGCTGAGGGACAGCATAGTGGTTTTTGTTCTTGAGGCTCATTGCACCAATCCAGAGGTCTATAAAAGATGTGGATGGCCTCCCCTGAGGCTCTTTTCCTTCCTCTTCATCCTGAGCTCGGAGCTAGCAAGGAGAACCTCCCTTCTTCCCCAATTTCATCTTCCTCCATTGATGATCTCGGTTTCCTGCTGGAACTGCAGCGTCGACCTGGAGTGTTTTGGCTCGTGTGCGGTGTAGGAGTATCCAAATCCAACGAAACTTGGTTTGCTGGATAGAGGACTCGCAGAGGAAGAAGTGGGATCCTTCCAATCGCGATTTGGACAGGTATGTAAGCTACAGTTGTTGTTTTACTGGACCCCTCGTGTTCTTGAGCTGAAACTTGGGTTTTTCCTTTGATCTTTGGATCCGATCTCTTGGGAGCTGGATTTTCGAAGTGTGGATTGATCCTTCCACTTTCCTTGCTGGTTTGGAGCCCCTTCTCACCTGAATTGAGGATTCAAAGGTGAGTTCTAGCTCAGATTTTGGAGATTTTGCTTAAGTGCTGATTTTGGGTCATTTATCGAATTTCTTGGATTTTTAGATCCAGATCTTGTGAGGATCTTTGGAGAGGCTTTGGGTAGCCCCATCACTGTTTTTGAGAGGTTTGTGACCCCTTTCTATGAGCTAGATTCGTTGGAATCCCTGAGATTTTGCTGTTTTTGAGTTTTGCTCAAGTGCTGGAATTTTCGGATCCATGTGCAGGAGGGTCCAATAGTGAATCCGGTTCAGTGCATGGACCTTTTGGGCATCGAGTCGATCTCCGATTTGGCTGAAATTTGGAGGGCTTGTTCTTGAACCTGTGTGCTGGTGAGTTGAGCCAAATTTCACTGCATTTGGACTTAGGAATTGGATTTTATCGCATGTTGATTGCATGTGGGTCGTGCTGCCAGGCTGCATTTCTGGGCTGATTTTCTGGGCGCCCAGATCTGTGCGCAGGTGGGTCCGAATCCTGAAGTTGCAGATTCGAGTCCGGTTTCAGCCGGCGTTGTTTGGAGCCCTTCCACTCGACTCCTAGCCGTTGTTGGATAGCTTTGAGGTGGGTTGATGTTGCCGAAATCGTCGGATTTCCTCCTAAGTTGTAGAGAGTGCAGCATGCTATTTATTTATCTGTTAGTAGCTCGAATTCATGAATTTGCATGTTTATTATGAAATCTGAATTTGGAGCATGAGTAGATTATTTATTTGACATGATTTTACATGCTGAACTGGGAATTGACTTAGGAGAAAACTTGCGAACATACAACCGTCACTTTTCGAACTGTTATCAGATTTAGCTCTAGGAGCCGTTTCTGTTCTTGTATCACCGCTGTTAGTGCGATGTGGATACTTAGTTCGCTGTAGGACGGGTTTACGCTTGTGCTGGGATGCCGAGCTTGTATTTACAGCAGGGTTAGGCTGTTTAGTGTTGCCGGGTGCCGTCGGGGCTGACGGTGGACCCAGACTCTTGTTTTAGCTTCTGTTTGTGCTGAGGGCACGTGAGCTTAGAGTCTTTGACCCCTTTTGACCCTTTTGTTCTTCGATTTCGCCTGCCGGAGCCTGTTTGTGCTCGACAGAGATACGCGTACTAACTCGGCTGGGTAGCTCCCCCGAGTGCCGCTCCGGAGTGAGGCCTCTTTTGCGTTGATGTCGCTACAGACTGCTAGATCTGTTTTGGACCGGCTACCCTATTGGTAGTGTGCGGTGTGGCTAGGCAGTTGGCTGGACGAGCCCGTTCGGGCGGTTCCGATAGATTGGGTCAGGGATGACTTTTCACTTTGGTGATGTTTACTTGAGGGTTGACTTGGATAGTGGTAGGGTAGTGGCATGATAGCTGTAGAGTTTATTCCAGCTTACTTTGTTGTTCTTTACCTACCAGCTATACTGTTAGTCTCGTAGACTTAGTGGGTGGACCGTTGAGGTCGGTATCGGTACCCACTGAGAACTACTTCTTTTTGATAGTAGTTCTCACACCCGTTGTTGCCACCCTTTTTGCAGAGCCTTCTTCTGTTGCGGCTGCTGCACCTGTTTCCGCGGATCGAGGTAAGGGAGTCGCGAGCTAGATCCCTACCTGTCCCTGTTGTTCCTAGAGGAGGACCCTACCGGAGATAGTTTCTTTTTGGTGTTGTGCCATGTACATATACTGTGGACTTGTACCTATTTTGGTTGTGGTGGACATGTTGTATTTTGGACTCTATATGTACAGGTGGCTTTGGTTATTAGTATGCTTTATTTTCAGCTCTATATATCTCTTGTAGTGGCTTGTATGTTTGTTACAGGTTAGCTATCGCTTCGTATACATAGAAAAGTCTATGTATACGGCGGATCTGTTGGCGAGCCCGGGGAAACGAGTAATCCGGGGCGTGACACTTTGACTACACTCCATTAGAGTTACGAGAGGATCTAAGTTTCGAGGAGTAACCGGTAAAGATTTTGGCTCGCGAAGTGAGGAAACTTCGAAATCGTGAAATTTCCTTTGTGAAGGTGCTCTGGAGTAACCATGAGGAGCGCTACCCTTATCTCTTCTAGAGTGAAAATTAAGGTACTTGATCTTTAGTTTCGCAGACGAAACTTCTTTTTAGGAGGGGAGGATGTAGCACACTGAACTTTAGCAAATTACGGAGTTCTAGTTAAAGAATAGCGTTTTATGCTATTTTGGAGGTTTTGACTAAGTTTTGAGAGCTTAGGATTGTTTTCGGGGCTTTATTAGCACGAAAACGAACTTCGAAGATCAGGATCTGTCAAAACTGCAGATTTTGTATTGAGTACCGGTACTGGAATCTGGGTACCGGTACGCAATACAAAATGGAGAGGAACTAGCTCTCGGGTTCTGAGGAACTGAACCTGAGTACCGGTACTAAAACACTGTGTACCGGTACTGAAAACTGAGTACCAGAACGCAGTACAAAAATTGAGAATCCAACATTCGGGTTTTGCGGGACTGAACCTCGGGTACCAGAACTGCCCGAGTATCAGTACTCCAATCCGTGTACCGGTACTCAATGGTGCAGAGCTGATTTCTCACAATGTGCAATTTTTTATTATTGAGGGGCCTATTAGGATTTTGTGCAAATAGGTTTATACCCATTTCATCCCCTCTACCTCTCTCATTTGGAGAGAGTGAAGGAAACAAGAGAGGTGAGTTCTCTCTCCTTCTCTCTTGGATTTCTCCCTTTAAACTACTCTAATCTTTGGATTTTCTTCCTTTTCCTTCATCTTCACCATGGATGCTTGCTCCTAGGACTTGGAGTGGATCTCAAGCTTGAAGATGAGAGTAGGTTGGACACTTGAACTTCAACCCTAGCACTTCATAGCTTGGATTGGAGCGTGATTTGAGATTAGTAGCATTCTTGTACCCTCTATTTGGGAGATTTGCAAGAATTTTTGATAGAAATCTAGTCTTGATGAAGCAAGGGTTTATTTTGGAGCTTTTCAATTGGGAGCTTTTGGGATGAAATTGATGAGTGTAGAGCACTCTTGTAGTTGGATTCGAAGCTCCATTGCTTTGATTTGGACTTTGAACAAGTTTTTCTTAGACTAAGGTAATTTTCACCTATTTTTTTCTTTGATTTTTGGTGAATTTCGTGACAAGCTTTTTAGAAGCTTGTAACCCCTTGAAATTTTTTCTTAGGGCCTAAGAAGTTTAGGGGGCAACTTCGTCGGAGAAACGAACGAGATTTCGATAGTTATCCGATGGGTTCGACTTCACCGAAATGGGTGAACTCCCTCTATGTCTCCTATCTTATTTTAGAACTCAATAAATGGTTGAGCATGCGACTTTTGGCTTCATTGAATTTTTGGACTTATGGTTTGGTCACTTCTTGCAAGATGAATTTCGACCTCTATATAGTAAGGGTTTATGTAGCAAGACACATGCATGACATGAAACACGAGCAAAGTTGACATCCTTGTATTCCATGGATATGACATTAGTAAATTACTCTTTTGTATGCTATAGTGGAAATGATATACACTTGTAATTCCCTATGACCATGCATGAGAAAAGAACTCCCTTATTGTGATAAACGAGAAGTGTACCCTTGCATGCTAGAGTCATGTTGTATTGTAATAGTGATACACTCACAAGTTAATTGAGAAGAGAGGTATGACACATATGCTATAGTATCCGACCTTCGAGTCGATGAATGTGATTCCATATTTGAGACATGATGAATGAGATTCATTACCCTTGGACATGGCGCATATGACTACGCTTGCTTGCCCTTGTTTTCATTCGCACATACTTGTGATGGTCGCTCCCTACAAGCCGACACTCCGGAGTATGGCCTTTGCGACGACTGATCGCCTTACGGGATTGGCCGCTGAAGTGGGACGCCGTAGGGAAGGCTCATTCCTAGAGTGGGAATGTTGACTACCACGGGACCATTAAGCTTGGCACAAGCCTGGACTTTACCACGGGTGGGTCCCCGATGATTGAGTAAAACTTGGTTAAACCTAATGTTGAAGATCATAACTAATTGATGCATACATGGAAATTAAATATCCTTGTAAGTATTACAATGCATACTTATTTGCATACATGATGGTGATTATTACATACATGTTCACTTCTTTACATGATAGTGGAAGAATTATATACTCATGGAACTAGCATATTTGCATAGAGGCAAGATAGTATTAGAATATTTCATTTCAGCTTTTATGTGCTAGCTCTTCATTTCTGTTATCTACTAATCTTGCCTCAGTTGGCCTAGTGGTGTAATTCACACTTCTCGGCGTCTTTCCCACTGGGAACTATTGTTTATTAGTTCTCATGCCCGTTGTTTGTTTATTTTTGTTACAGAGCCTTCCACAGCGGGAGAGGCTAGGGATCGAGGAAAGGGGTTAGCGACTAGCTAGAGCCTGCGAGAGTCGCTAGAGGTGGACTCGAGGCACCTTTCTTTTGGTTTTAGTTGTGAAAGACGTACTAGTTTATTTTGTATACAGACCACCCTTGTATTCATAAGATGTACCTTTTGTACGAAACCTATTGTATATCTTGTGAATGATTTTATTCTTGTAAACTTGTCGCCTATATTACTTAGTGTTATGTTCTCATGCTCTAATTACCTCATAGGGATTGTATAAATACTCTCTTCTTTAGTTGTTTGTAATAGACGCCTTGTGTGCACCGGGGGTGCTTGGTTTACACGGCGGGTCTGTGCACGTGCCGGGTGGGCTTCCGCTGGGGCCCGGGCGTGACACAGTGGAGTGAGCTAAGGTGAAGGCAAATTTGGCGGAGTTCAAGCGCTATGACCCGCCTAAGTTTAGAGGCGAAACCACGGATCCAATGGTTGTGGAGAAGTGGGCGGACGCCATGGAGAAACTCTTTGAGGACTTGTTCGTCGAGGAGAACAAGTGGGTGCCACTAGCGGGACATTGCCTGGAGGGTCTGGCGTTCATCTGGTGGAAAGACGTACGACCAGATCGTGCAGTGAACAATCCTTTCCCCTCCTGGGCGGTCTTTAAGGAGAAGTTGTTTGACACTTACTTCTCATATAGAGTTAAGCAGAAGCTTGAGAATGATCTTAAGAACATAAGACAGGGAAGCAGGACGGTGATGGAGTACGTGCGAGAGTTCTCCCGACTCATCAATTGCATCCCTTTTGTGGTGCGGAGCGAGCAGCATAAATGTCGAATGTTCGTGGATGGCCTTCGGCTGAACATCTACTAGCTCGTACAGTAGGCGGATCTTAAGACATTACAAGCGAACATGGATCATGCCATGTTGGTGGAGCATGGGGCTATGGTGATGCGCGCTGGGCGCAAGAGGATGGACAAGGGCAAGGAAAAGAAGCACGCCCACGAAAGTACCGAGGGCGGCCAGACCAGTAATAAGGGGCCACCCAAGCATCTTAAGTCTCAGGCGGGGGAGAGGAGCGCTCCCGCAGCTACTCAGAAGCACGGTGCACGAGCTTGTGTCATCTGTAGCAAGGCCATGATGTAGCAGAGTGCCCTTAGTGCCACAACCATTTCTTCAAGTGTGGACAGCCGGGGCACATTCGAGGAAACTGCCCCCGCGGGTCCGGCACGACATCAACGGCGGCTTCTACCCCTCTACCCCGCGGCAAAACTGGGGTAGCGCGGCATCTGCAACATCTGGGCGCCTCTCGGCATCTTGCCTGGAAAAGGGGGCGTGCTAGGCCACTGGTGGGCGTGTCTATGCCATGATGCACCAGGAGGGTGAGGAACCGGCTGACGTCGTCGCAGGTATTACTTCGCCTTATGGCATTCGAGCTAGAACTCCTTTCGATACTGGTGCATCTCTCTTTTTTATTGCGCATTTTTTTGTACGAGATTATGGTATCGTGGCGAGACGTTTGGACACTATTCTTCGGGTTCAAGTACCCGCAGATACTATATCGACAGAGGAGTACGTTCGGTCGTGCCCAGTGCAATTAGACGACCACGTGTTCCTGGCAGACTTGGCACTGATGCCAGTTAGGGAGTTCGATTTAGAGCTTGGGATGGACTGGCTCACCAAGCACCACGCCATTATTGACTACGAGTAGCGAACGGTAACCTTCAGCGCGCCTGGCAAAGCAGACTTTATCTATGCAGCATGTAAGAGCACCTTCTTTGCTATGACCATTTCTCCTTCCAGGCTAGGAAGATGATGATCGATGGGTGCGTGGCTTACCTAGCTTCAGTAAGCTACGCCCATCGTACGACACCGGCTTTATCAAAGATTTTGGTAGCTTGGGAGTTTCCCGACGTCTTTCCAGATGAGCTACCCAGAATGCCTCCGGATCGGGAGATCGAGTTCGTCGTGGACTTGGCCCCCGACATGGCACTGATATCCAAGGCACCATACCACGTGGCATTCAATGAGTCAAGGAGCTCAAGGCTCAACTCGAGGACCTTCTGGGGAAGGGCTTTATCAGGCCCAGTGTGTCATCGTGGGGCGCGCCCGTTCCTTTCATCCGAAAGAAGGACTGGAGCCTCTGGTTATGCATTGATTATCAGAAGCTAAACACGGTTACGGTGAAGAACAAGTAGATCGATGATCTGTTCGATCATTTCAAGGCTCAATGATATTTTCAAAGATTGATCTACAGTCTGGGTACCACCAGCTAAAGATCAGGCTGACGACGTATCCAAGACGGCGTTCCGAACTCATTACAGGCACTACGAGTTCATGGTGATGCCGTTTGGGCTTACGAATGCCTCGGCGGTATTCATTGATATGATGAATCGGGTCTTCCACCCGTATCTGGATTGGTTTGTTGCGGTTTTCATTGATGACATCCTGATCTATTCGTGAAGCGACGAGGAGCATGAGTCGCATTTACGGCAAATTCTCCAGGTCCTCAAGGAGAACAAGCTATATGCGAAGATCAAGAAATGCGAGTTTTGGCTTCGCGAGGTGCTGTTCTTGGGACATGTCGTCATGGAAGCGGGCATAGCGGTGGATCCTAAGAAGGTTGCATCGATCGTGGATTGGCCTCGACCGACAAGTGTGACGGAGGTCAGGACCTTCTTGGGTTTAACGGGGTATTATCGACGATTCGTCGAGGGGTTTTCTAAGATTGTATCTCCGCTTACCCGCCTGACCAAAGAAATGGGAGAAGTTTCAATGGTCTCCCGAGTGCCAGCAGAGCTCCAGGAGCTTAAGGATAGGCTGATGCGTGCATCAATTCTCGCGTTGCCGAATCAGGGCGGGGATTTCGTCGTCTACTACAATACATTTTAGATTGGCTTAGGCTGTGTTCTTATGCAGAATGATCGGGTCATCGCGTACGCATCAAGATTGCTCAAGGACTATGAAAAGAACTATCCTACTCACGATCTTGAGCTAGCGGTCCTGGTGTTCGCCCATTATCTCTATGGGGCTCACTGTGAGATATTTACTGACCACCAAATCCTCAACTACCTGTTTACGTAGAGGGAGTTGGATCTCCGGCAGAGGCGTTGGCTCAAACTCCTGAAGAACTACGACATTTCCATCCAGTACCACCATGGGAAGACGAATATAGTGGCTGATGTGCATAGAAAAAAGTCCATACATGGAGAGTTGTCAATGATGATCACTGAGCAGGACCACTTCGAATTTCTAACGGCTAGAGTTGGATGTGGTACCTTCAGGCACAGTGGCTTAGCTTTTCACTTTGGTTGTGCAATCCACCTTAATGGATAGGATCAAGGAGGGCCAGCAGATGGATCCAGTTATTGTGGCTGGTTGGACACGACATTTTTCAGAGAAGGACGACGGTTTCCAAGTGGACGAGTGTGGTACTCTTCGTTTCCAAAGGCGACTGTGCGTGCCCGATGATCCTGAGCTGAAGAAAAAGATATTTGATCGAGGCCCATCGGTCTCCTTATTCGGTACATCCCAGCGGTATGAAAATGTACAAGGATCTGAAGCAGAATTTCTGGTGGCCTGGGATGAAGGCGGATGTTGCGCAGTTTGTGGCGAAGTGGCGGGCGTGTTAGTAGGTGAAAGATGAACACCAACGGCTAGTAGGAAAGTTGTTTCCACTTTCGGTGCCCGAGTAGAAGTGGGAACAGATTATTATGGACTCGTCACTGGCTTACCTCATTCACAGCAGGGTCATGATGTGATCTGGGTGGTGGTGGATCGGCTGACGAAATCAGCTTATTTTCTGCCGATCCACATGACTTGGTCATTGGATAGGCTGGCGCAGCTTTATATCGACTAGATCGTACATCTCCACAGTGTACTTGTATCAATCATGTTGGATCGAGACACGTGGTTTGTGTCTCACTTCTGGAGGAGTCTGCATCAGGCCTAGGGACGAAGCTGAATTTTAGTTCGTCTTTTCACCCCCAAAGTGAGGGGCAGTCAGAGCGGGTTATTCAGATCCTTGAGGATATGCTCCGAGCTTGCTGTTCTGGATTACAGTGAGGGATGGTTCAGCTACCTACCCCTGGTGGAGTTCGCCTACAACAACAATTATCAAGCGAGCATCGGGATGGCGCCGTACGAGGCACTATACGGGCATTGGTGTCGCTTATCGATTTGCTGGGACGACGAGGACGAGCGCGAGGTTATCAAACCAGACTTGGTGGAGGATGTAGAGGTTAAGGTTTGCATTGCAAAGCAGCGGCTCTTGACTGCTCAAAGCCGACAAAAAAGTTATACAGACTAGTGCAGGCGTGACTTGGAGTTCCAGGTCGGGGAGCACGTGTTACTCAAGGTTTCTTTGGCAAAGGAGATCAAATAGTTTGGGTTGCGCGAGAGGCTTAGCCCATGGTTTATTGGACCGTTTGAGATTCTAGAGCGCGTTGGTCCCGTAGTTTATCGGTTGGCACTTCCACCGAGCCTCGCACAAGTACATAATGTATTCCAAGTATCTATGCTCCGGAAGTGCGTTCGCGACCCCTCCCACGTGATCAACCCTACAGCTATCGAGCTTCGCTAGGATTTGAGCTTCTAGGAAGCACCGGTGCGGATCTTTGCACGCAAGGAAAGGCAACTACGAAATCGGACAATTCTGTATGTGAAGGTGTTGTGGGAAAATCACGAGGAACGCGAGGCTACTTGGGAGCTAGAGTCGGTAATGCAGGAAAAGTATTCGGCTTTATTTTCAGGGGATATGTAAGCAAGTTTTAGGGACGAAACTTTTTGTAAGCAGGGAATGATATGATGTAGAATTTAGCAAAAATCAAATTTCAATAAAATGAATCTGAATTTGGAATTTTAAAAATTTGAAATTTAGTTATTTTGAAATTTGTCAAATAAGGGTTTTAGGAGAGAGGATGGCTTAATCTGTAAATTGAAAACGAAATCCGACGAAAAGAAATCACCACTCGAAAGGTCCGGCAGTGCCGGAAGTCGTGGTGAAGTCAGTTTTCGGACTAGGCATGATGAGTGTGGAAAACGAGGTGAATCTCAAAAAGTCGACGGAAATTAAATTTTGAAAATTTCACAAAAGGTCTTGTGATGCCCCAACTTTCCAGGGGGTCACCCATCCTAGGACTACTCCCGTACCGGCACGCTTAACTCTCTTAACCTCTTGGGTCTAGCCACGATCCAAAATGGTTAAGCCGGGTTAAGAGTTTAGGCCCATTATATCTTATATAGGACTACCTGGGGTTTCACAATCTCCCCTCCCTTTAAGCCCTGACGTCCTCGTCAGGCTTAGACTCACAAGTACCAGGCGATGTGAGACTCGTCTCGCTAGCCTAAACTGACCTTGTGGTGAGCCGCGCTCCACCCACAACAGTCAACAGCACGAGAGCCTCGCTCTCCCCGCTGTACAATCCTGGCTCAGTCGAGACTCATCTCACACATCCGACTGGTAATTGGCTCTGATACCAATTGCGACGGCCCAACTTCCCAGAGGGTTACCCATCCTAGGACTACTCCCGTCCTGGCATGCTTAACTCTCTTAACCTCTTAGACCTAGCCACCGCCCAAAATGCTTAAGCCGGGTTAAGAGTTTAGCCTCATTATATCTTATATATAGGACTACCTGGGGTCTCACAGGTCTAATCTTTTATGTGCGGATTTCCGACAAAATTTGGCATGGAGGGGGCTCTATGAAAGATACACCTGCTGTGAAGGTTTGATATTAAAACTTTTAGCTTTGATGAACTTATTTGCAATTGTGCAAAACCTATTAATATAAGTATTAGGGTTTGTCCTCACGGTCTAACCCTAATCTATGTCCCCAACCCTGCCGCAGCCTCCCCCTCCTCTCCATAGGATCGCGGCACCATCCCCGAGCCGCCGGCCACCAGCTCCAGCCGCCGAAACCCAGCTAGGGCAACCTTGCATTTCTCCCTCAACTCTCTCTCTCTCTCTCTCTCTCTCTCTCTCTCTCTCTCTCTCTCTCTCTCTCTCTCGCGTTCTTCCACACCGAGAAGGCTTGGAAGGGATCCAAAGCCGGCAGTCGTCACCGCCGACTCCCCGCCAGCCCATCAACCCTTCCCCGGCCACCGCCGGCGCCGCCGTGCCTCTCTTCATTTTCCTCGGCCAAGCCTGTAACTGGGCTGCAAGACTTGGCAGAAAGGTCTTGCTCGGCCACCACAGGGCTTCCCGACATCGCGGCTCGGCTCTGGTGTTCTCCGAACATCCCACCGGCGCCACCCCGACATCCCCGGCTGCCGGCATCTCGCTAGTACAAGTTGCACCAAAGCTAACCCTAGCTTTGGCCGCACGAGTTCAACCGCTGCTGCCACTACCTCCAGTCACCGACGCCCACCTCCGCCGGCCTTCTCCAACCAGCATCGACCCTCCCCGACTATAGATCAACGCCACCGGCCACCGAAGGCCGTGAGTGCCTTGATCAAGTCCTAGCTGGGTTTCAGGCTGAGTTTCTTAGCGCCAGGTCTTTGATTCCGGCCAACCCGTATGTTAGAATTCATCAATCAAGTGAGCACGGCGTTCCCTAGGTCCATTAACTTGTGGGGCTCACCTTGGTCTAGGTCTAATAGGTCTTGTTTAACAGGTTAAATTCTGTGGGCTCTTAAATGTTTGGAAACTTAGTTCAAGTAGCTCTAGTTTCCTTCCTGGTTGGCGTTTGTACTCGGGACAATGAGCACGGACTCTAGAACGTCAAGACCTTCGGACCTACGCCCTTGGTTCGATTTTGAAACTCAGAATCGTCGGTATCAACACAAAACCCTACTTTATTTAGTATTAAATGCAATTAATGATAAGTTAGGGGTCTTTGGTGCAAATGTAGCATGTGGGCTGTCTTGGCAGCATAAAACCACTACTGGTGACCTTCAAACTAGTTGTCCAAGGTTCGATTAAATTTGCGGAGCATAAATAGACTTCCGGTGCGGTTTTCTGGCAAAATCGCCGATCGAAAATCGTAATTTCGGTTCGGGATCCACGTTCGAGTAATGTGAATGCCTAAGGTCTATTTTGGACCTTATTGGCTGTTATTATGACTGTCCCAAGTGTCTGGTGATAGTGGTTGGTTTACGGGGATTTCGAAACTGAAATCGGGGATTTTCAAAAATCCAGTATGACAAAATTAAGGGTTTTATACTTGCACATGCACCGATAGGTATGCAGCTATCCCGGCACCCAAAAGTCAGTGTTTTGGGACATAAAACAAAGTCGGGTGACTTTCGAAGTATTTCGAAACACTTCGGGGCTGAGCTGAACCCTAAAACGCGAAAATCCGGTGATTTCGGCGTGGTTTCGTGTCGCGCGGATTGCTGATATTTGCAGCAAAGTAAGGACCTTAATTCCTGGTTATTAGGGGAGATCTAACTGTTAGTTATATGCCCTATAAGCCAATCGGTTTCACAACTTAAAGGGTTAATATCAATGTACTTTTCTTTAAAATTAATAAACTGGCATCTTCATTCATATTATTGCCAAATGCATATATATATATATATATATATATATATATATATATATATATATATATATATATATATATATATATATATATATATATATATATATATATATATATATATATATATACATCGTCCATAGAATTAATAGTAGAAGAATTATATTTCTAAGATGTTAGAAATTTGAGACATATATTCTTCTGCAATTAATTCTTAAAATGCTCCTGATCATAGGATTATCACGAGGGCGGTGATAAATTTGGATAGATCAGTGTATGCTGTACTTCCCTTATGGGATGACGAGTCTCAAGTCATTAGTGTGGTGACACTAGAGTAAGCATACAGGTGAATGTTGGAGAACAATTTCACTGAGCATGACCAACTATGAACAATCACGTGGATGTCTACTCCTCGTCAGTGAATTGTTTCATACTGTAGTGGTGTGAGTGATCCTCTGACCTGAGGCACCACGGTTATCTTGCGTGTGGGTTATTGTAGTTTGACTGTGTAAAATACTTTATACCCTAATCATGGGTTAAAGTCAATACATGTTGTCTGTAGTGGGTCATACGTTGTCACGCCCCGGGCCCTCGTGGGAGCCTACCAAGCACGTGCACAGATCCGCCGTGTACCTCAAACAACACAATGTACACCAGGCGTCTATGCTAACAACCATCAAGAAGGATAAAGAATACATCCTAACAAGGTAATCAGAGCGAGAACATAGTTCTACATCTAAAACAAAATCCACATAACTAAAATCTCAAGATATACAAGAATTTATACATCTTAACAACAATAGATCAACCAAACAAATCTATACATCTTTCATATAAAATACAATGAAAGGACAACATGGTATGCCTACAACGACAACACCGCAGAGGCTCTAGCTAGCTGCTAACCCCTCGCCGCGATCCCAAGCCTCTCCTGCTGCGGAAGGCTCTGAAAAACCCAACAACAATGGGGGTGAGAACTATTATTCAATAGTTCCCAGTGGGTAAGCCGCCGAGAGTGGCGAATTACACCGCTAGGTCAACTGAGGCAAGATAGTATACTGAAACATAAAGCATAAATATAAAATGCTAAACAGATAGTTCTACAACTATCTTGCCTCCAATGACTAAACAATCTACATGAACATGAACATGTCCTAATGTCAAATGCTCAACAATTAATCTCATGGATTACATGCATGCCAAATTAATGCCATGATCAATTACATAAGCTCTAATGTCATAAACTTACTATATGTCAAGTTTACTAATACATAATGACTTGTCTCCACTACAAGTATGTAATGTATAATCAATTTGCTTCTACATGTATGAACTAAGTGACTTGTTCTCAACAATATGAAGGTTATGTTCACTACATGTAACGCCACAATGTCACCACCCTATTCTATGTCCATACACTATATGTATATGCATCAATTGTTTAGGGTGTCAAGTGTCACATTTACGGTTAAAATAGTCTTCTACCATATGAATATTCACCTTGCATACACCATAACTGTGTAATCATAAGATAATACAATAGCGGGATGTTCACTTGTGCCGTGCCTAATGGCTCCGTGGTAGTCACCACCCTCACGCTAAGGGTGAGCCTCGCCCACGGCGGTTCCATTTCGGCGCTCTCTCAAACATAGGGGCGAAATAACTGTCGCTAGGCCATCTCCGGAGTGCCGGCTTGTAGGGAGCGACCCTCACAAGCATGTGTAAACGAGCATAGTGGCGAACAAGCAACAAATCAACCGTAATAATACCATACGTTTTAATCTCACGTTATGTCAAAACATATCACTTTATGTTTAATACATTCAATAGCCAATACGCTACAAGTCAACGATATCATGTTGTTCTCAATGTTCGATGGTATGTCCCTACCAATATGTCCATGTCTCTAACATGCAAATGTTCATCTCTTTGTTTACTAAGTTCATAAATCATGCATTCTTCTAATGCTACATATTATGCATTCTACAAATGTCAAATTCATGCATTATACTAATGCCGTGGTCCATGCATTCTACAATGCCATATGTCATGCATTCTACGATGCCAAAACAAGTCCATAATCGTGCTATATATAAGCTACAACAACCTCTACATCTAGAGTATGAAACCATCATGCAAGTACTTAATCAATTATGATATCAATGCAAATAAAATCCCTTTCCTCATGTCTTAAACATGGAATCAATCCACGACCAAATGGTCGAGTCCAAGGCCAACAATGCCCGTCAAAGTTGCTCACCTAGATGAGGTGCAACAACTTATCATGCATTTGCCATAACTTCTCTTTCCTCTATATAAGCATACCCTAGTATACAAGAGAAATCACTAAATCAACAACCAAGTAGTGTCTCCTATGATGTTCTTTTCTAACATGCATAACCTAGTTAGCATTTCATAATGCATCATTTCACTACTAGCACAAATACTCTAGCATGCATAATATCCTCATAATGCCATACTAGATGAAATATGCACTTTTCATATACAACATATATGTTTCATGCAATCACAATTATCATCATGCCATAATTATCATAATTATGCATCTAATTAATCCTATAACAAGATAGGAGACATAGGGGGAGTTCACCCATTTCGGTGAGGTCAAACCCACCGGATACCCGTCGGAACCTCGCAGTACTTCGAAACGAAGTTGTCCCCTCGATTTCTAGCGCCCTAAAGGAGATCCCTATGGGGTTAGAACATCGAACAACCAAAATCGAAAAACGACATACAACAAAGGGAAAAAGGGTGAAAATACCTTAGACCAAGAATTTCTTGTCCAAAGTCCAAAATAGAGTTAGGAGGCCTCAAATCCAACCTAACACAACATTCTACACCCATCAATTCCACCTCAAGGGCTCAAAATCACGAAACCCTAAAATAAACCCTAATTTCCAAGAAACTAGGTTTACAAGCTAAATCCAAGCAAAAATCACAATTAGAGGTTGTAAGAGAGTTTACTAACCTCAAATCAAACTTCCAACCAAGCTCAAGCAAGCTAGGGTTGAAGATCCATCCTCCAACAAGCTTCTCTCCTCAGCCCCGAGCTCCCTCCAAGCCTAGGAGCACTCCTCCACGAAGAAAATGGAGAGAAAAGAGATCAAAACCATGATCTAAGGGGTTGGGAGCAAGAAAACCTAGAGAGAGAGAGAGAGACCTACCTTCTTCCTCTCCTCCAACCTCAGCCAACAATGGCTGTGAAGGGGTGAAGGGGTAAGTTATAGAGATGTAACAAAATCCAATTAGGCCCCTCACAAAGCCAAAATTGCAAAACTGCACAAAAATGCATTCTGCAGCATTGTATACCGGTATGCACATGGGCATACCGGTATCCAACCAAAAATCCCGCAACCCGAGCCTCGGCCAAGCAGTCTGCGCGAAGGGATTCCGGTATGCGATTTCCCCATACCGGTACTAACACTCCAGTACCGGTATGCGCATTGCACATACCGGAATGCCAGTGCATTCCGGTATCAACTGCGGAATCTCGCAAAACCCGAGAGCTGCGCACATCCAGTTTTCACTGGATTCCGGTATACCTAATCCAGATACCGGTATGCAATGCAAAATCTGCACTTTTGCAGATTTCGACTTCCGGAGTCCGTTTTCGCACTTTTTAAGTCCCGAAAACACTCCGAAGCTCTCCAAACTCAACCCAAAACTCCAGAATAGTACAAGTCACTATTCTCACACTAGAACTCCGCAATTTGCAAAAGTTCAGTGTACTACATACTCCCCTCCTAAAAAGGAGTTTCGTCCGCGAAACTACGGATCAACAACAACAAAGAAACAACAAAATCAGAGGAGATAAGAACATCGTCCTCGCAGTGAAGCCTCCAGCTCTCACACCATGCATCGCGTCCAAGATGTTGCTCCAAAGCATCTTGTAGTAGGAATAGTGACAATCCCGAATTCCTACATTCCACAAGTCCAAACCGCAACCACTGCTCCTTGAAGTTAAATCTTCATGCAGCTCTAAAGAAACGTCCTCCACCCTCCAGGTAGACTTCAAATACCTTCAATAGATCTGAAGTAGAATAACTACACATACCACTAGGCCCAATTGCCTCAGGGTCTCAAATAATCCTAAGAATCTGAAACTTAGATTCCTCAAACATAAGCTCTTGGATTTTCTTAACCAAGTATCACAATTCAATCATCAGATTCAGATGTCCAAAAATTTCATCTCTCGCCGAGAGTCATCCAATGGTCCAAATTCCAAAATGATAGAGCTAGACGCCCTATGCAATCACACAAATTGCCCAAGTATACTTGTGCAAAATTTCCTCAATCCAACTCAGGTGAATAGTTACTCATATTCACAATCTCTCAACAATCATCACGTCTAGCTTAGAAGCGAGACAATCCAATCCCGGAGACTCCGGCAATCATCCTCTATCCATACCAAGTAGATAACCTTCACTTAGCATATCACATAAATCCTGCTATTACCGGTGCAACTTGTCAATTCCATCTTCAAGACACTTTTTGACAATCCACCAGGAATTCATCCGCGCAACACTCATGATCTCGGTTGCACCATTTACCAGTTGGGATCAAGGCTAACTCCTATGATCCGATCCAAGGGATAGATATCACATCAATTATCTCATCTCATCGATAATCCTAGTACATCGGCCTCTAACCTGTTTTCACAGCTTCAACTCATTTCCTTGAGTATCGAGATATCTCCAACATTAAGATCTGGGTGCACTTCACACCACTAACAATGCATACAATTGCCACATTTTCAAGCCAATGCCATGGCAATCATTTCCAAATCACAATTTGGCAAATCCTCTTGCATTCTCTCAATTGCTGAAAGGTCAATACTACCTTTCCATTTTACACCAAAGTGCAACTCAATCCGTAGAGAGAACCACAACTACCAAAACACAAAGCCCACCTTCGGGGTAACCAAGGTTGGCGGTCATCGACCACACCAACGGTTTCAAGAAACTCCTCTCACACATATCTTTCTAAAAGGTTTTTAATCCCTTTATGTATGAGTCCAGTAGAGGGAGTAGGCAACTTAGTAATCTCCCCACAATTATCCATCACATCCAATCAAACTAGAAAGTTTGAACTTCAATCACATCCGCTTATCCCAATCCACTAAGGATGGCTTGATTTCCTTGAGATCTCAACTCATAATCACTTTGGCATCGACTGCCAAGGGACACTAGTCCTCACAACCAAATCAGCACGCCTTCAACTTGAAGCACTTGCAATCCTTATTCAAAGGAATCTTCATGGTCTTCATTGCCTCTCGACTTCCAACTCGTCGTCGATGCGCACAGGAACAAAGATACCCAAAAGAGCCAAACATCACAACACACAAGAGCATCAACAGCTCGAACGACATCACGACAATTTCGTAATGTCTACACCGAGTAAACAAGTTACCCTCGGCCCAAACTCAAATTCATCTCAACGAGAGTAGTACTCAGATTGCCACTACCCTCGAATAAAACCAGAATTTGTGGAGCTTGATCAAACAGATCAACCGATCCCAACTACGGGTGCATATCCGGATCGTAACCCTACCGAGTTCACGATAGTCGACTCACAGTCGAAATGACCCATCCGCTCAAAACAATCGAGATCCACACTCCACAAGAAGAAACACTAGGCAAAAGAGGTCTCCAGACCAAGCCTTCAACTCTCACAACAAAATCGGGATTGCACAAGCAACTCCCTCACAAGAGACATCCTCGCCTGTGAGGATTCTCAGCACTCACCAAAGGTGCTGGCCTAAAGGCCACGCGCTCACTCAGCCAACCACCAGGCTTGGGCAGGTGAAACAATCATCGCAAATAGCGAACTTCCAAGCCCTCAGAAAACACTATTTGTGTCCAAGATCCCAAAGCACTACTGCTCGGCTCACACACTCATCGGCAACCAGATAGCCGAAGAGCCAACCCAAGTTCAAATTAGAACTATACGCTCTCAGCCAAATAAAGCCAATCACTTCGTTGGCGCACAAAACATCCAAAACTAGCGGAGTACAGGAACAGTACTCACAAGCCCAAACACTCAGGACCACACGATCTGCAACGACAAGGAAAGAGTTCCCTGCCATGCATTCGGCAAACAGCCGAACCAAAACTACAATCATAACAAACAACAAACAACTCCAATGCTACTAGCTGCGACAACCTCCATTGTCGCTGCATTATCCTCTGCATGTCAAATAAAC
The DNA here is from genome assembly GCA_016920855.1 of Puya raimondii. Classification (NCBI taxonomy): domain Eukaryota; kingdom Viridiplantae; phylum Streptophyta; class Magnoliopsida; order Poales; family Bromeliaceae; genus Puya; species Puya raimondii. The sequence goes on from JABWPP010000049.1 coordinate 19,728,799, forward strand.
ACGCATTCACCCGGTGCCAACCGCACGAAGTCGATCTCAATATCGTCGACACTAATCTCCTCAAACACTCCAATTGGGGATTACCCACCTGGCCACGAAGAGAGTACTTGCCCCAACTCCAAGAGTATCATCGGGTACCCGTGGCTCCACCGCTCACACGTCACAATAGTCGATGACGATTTGACGTTCCATAATTATCCTGCTAAGGGTCCACCTTCTCGAGGTCAATTCCTCTTTGAACACCTTAAGCATCTTCATACATCAAACTGGCCACTCTAAGTAGCTTCCTTTGCCGTCCCAACGGTCTCCCCGTCGCTTGCCCTCATCAAGGTATAATCCGCATTCTCATAACATTACCCGAGGTTGGCTTCCAACTGGATCGAAAAATTCTCCAGTTGCTTAATCCTCTCGTCTGCCGGCGCAAAGCCTCAACTTGGAGTAACATCAAAATTGATCGCCGCTCCACCGTACTCGCTGAATTTGCCAGTTGTTCTCTCTACTTCTGGGTCTTACCAAACCCGGAGGATGCAGAAGTCCCGTCTCGGCTGCCTCGGCCGCCATCAAGAGTGCGTCGATCACCACTCAAGCTGCAACAAGCAAAAAATGCGCAGGGAAAACACCCCACGCCAACGCATCCCCACACAAGACTATAACCCCAATCACGCGAAAGTAATGAAGTGGACTCCCACTATTCCCCGATGTCACGTTGTCGGCCACCAACGTGACCCTCCAAGGGTATAGAAGTGGTTCACTCCGATCTAACTCCAACACCTTTGGAGTTTTAGACATGACCCAATCATAATACTTTCGCCAATAAGCCACAAGAGATCTCGTCTCTCACGTTCCTATTCCTTATCGTCCAACCTGCCTAAGGTTTACTAGGTCCACTATGACTCAACACTAGGCTCTGATACCACTATAATCTGTCACGCCCCGGGCCCTCGTGGGAGCCTACCATGCACGTGCACAGATCCGCCGTGTACCTCAAACAACACAATGTACACCAGGCGTCTATGCTAACAACCATCAAGAAGGATAAAGAATACATCCTAACAAGGTAATCAGAGCGAGAACATAGTTCTACATCTAAAACAAAATCCACATAACTAAAATCTCAAGATATACAAGAATTTATACATCTTAACAACAATAGATCAACCAAACAAATCTATACATCTTTCATATAAAATACAATGAAAGGACAACATGGTATGCCTACAACGACAACACCGCAGAGGCTCTAGCTAGCTGCTAACCCCTCGCCGCGATCCCAAGCCTCTCCTGCTGCGGAAGGCTCTGAAAAACCCAACAACAATGGGGGTGAGAACTATTATTCAATAGTTCCCAGTGGGTAAGCCGCCGAGAGTGGCGAATTACACCGCTAGGTCAACTGAGGCAAGATAGTATACTGAAACATAAAGCATAAAACATAAAAGGCTAAACAGATAGTTCTACAACTATCTTGCCTCCAATGACTAAACAATCTACATGAACATGAACATGTCCTAATGTCAAATGCTCAACAATTAATCTCATGGATTACATGCATGCCAAATTAATGCCATGATCAATTACATAAGCTCTAATGTCATAAACTTACTATATGTCAAGTTTATTAATACATAATGACTTGTCTCCACTACAAGTATGTAATGTATAATCAATTTGCTTCTACATGTATGAACTAAGTGACTTGTTCTCAACAATATGAAGGTTATGTTCACTACATGTAACGCCACAATGTCACCACCCTATTCTATGTCCATACACTATATGTATATGCATCAATTGTTTAGGGTGTCAAGTGTCACATTTACGGTTAAAATAGTCTTCTACCATATGAATATTCACCTTGCATACACCATAACTGTGTAATCATAAGATAATACAATAGCGGGATGTTCACTTGTGCCGTGCCTAATGGCTCCGTGGTAGTCACCACCCTCACGCTAAGGGTGAGCCTCGCCCACGGCGGTTCCATTTCGGCGCTCTCTCAAACACAGGGGCGAAATAACTGTCGCTAGGCCATCTCCGGAGTGCCGGCTTGTAGGGAGCGACCCTCACAAGCATGTGTAAACGAGCATAGTGGCGAACAAGCAACAAATCAACCGTAATAATACCATACGTTTTAATCTCACGTTATGTCAAAACATATCACTTTATGTTTAATACATTCAATAGCCAATACGCTACAAGTCAACGATATCATGTTGTTCTCAATGTTCGATGGTATGTCCCTACCAATATGTCCATGTCTCTAACATGCAAATGTTCATCTCTTTGTTTACTAAGTTCATGAATCATGCATTCTTCTAATGCTACATATTATGCATTCTACAAATGTCAAATTCATGCATTATACTAATGCCGTGGTCCATGCATTCTACAATGCCATATGTCATGCATGCTACGATGCCAAAACAAGTCCATAATCGTGCTATATATAAGCTACAACAACCTCTACATCTAGAGTATGAAACCATCATGCAAGTACTTAATCAATTATGATATCAATGCAAATAAAATTCCTTTCCTCATGTCTTAAACATGGAATCAATCCACGACCAAATGGTCGAGTCCAAGGCCAACAATGCCCGTCAAAGTTGCTCACCTAGATGAGGTGCAACAACTTATCATGCATTTGCCATAACTTCTCTTTCCTCTATATAAGCATACCCTAGTATACAAGAGAAATCACTAAATCAACAACCAAGTAGTGTCTCCTATGATGTTCTTTTCTAACATGCATAACCTAGTTAGCATTTCATAATGCATCATTTCACTACTAGCACAAATACTCTAGCATGCATAATATCCTCATAATGCCATACTAGATGAAATATGCACTTTTCATATACAACATATATGTTTCATGCAATCACAATTATCATCATGCCATAATTATCATAATTATGCATCTAATTAATCCTATAACAAGATAGGAGACATAGGGGGAGTTCACCCATTTCGGTGAGGTCAAACCCACCGGATACCCGTCGGAACCTCGCAGTACTTCGAAACGAAGTTGTCCCCTCGATTTCTAGCGCCCTAAAGGAGATCCCTATGGGGTTAGAACATCGAACAACCAAAATCGAAAAACGACATACAACAAAGAAAAAAAGGGTGAAAATACCTTAGACCAAGAATTTCTTGTCCAAAGTCCAAAATAGAGTTAGGAGGCCTCAAATCCAACCTAACACAACATTCTACACCCATCAATTCCACCTCAAGGGCTCACAATCACGAAACCCTAAAATAAACCCTAATTTCCAAGAAACTAGGTTTACAAGCTAAATCCAAGCAAAAATCACAATTAGAGGTTGTAAGAGAGTTTACTAACCTCAAATCAAACTTCCAACCAAGCTCAAGCAAGCTAGGGTTGAAGATCCATCCTCCAACAAGCTTCTCTCCTCAGCCCTGAGCTCCCTCCAAGCCTAGGAGCACTCCTCCACGAAGAAAATGGAGAGAAAAGAGATCAAAACCATGATCTAAGGGGTTGGGAGCAAGAAAACCTAGAGAGAGAGAGAGAGAGACTTACCTTCTTCCTCTCCTCCAACCTCAGCCAACAATGGCTGTGAAGGGGTGAAGGGGTAAGTTATAGAGATGTAACAATATCCCCAAAAGCCCCTCACAAAGCCAAAATTGCAAAACTGCACAAAAATGCATTCTGCAGCATTGTATACCGGTATGCGCATGGGCATACCGGTATCCAACCAAAAATCCCGCAACCCGAGCCTCGGCCAAGCAGTCTGCGCGAAGGGATTCCGGTATGCGATTTCCCCATACCGGTACTAACACTCCAGTACCGGTATGCGCATTGCACATACCGGAATGCCAGTGCATTCCGGTATCAACTGCGGAATCTCGCAAAACCCGAGAGCTGCGCACATCCAGTTTTCACTGGATTCCGGTATACCTAATCCAGATACCGGTATGCAATGCAAAATCTGCACTTTTGCAGATTTCGACTTCCGGAGTCTCTTTTCGCACTTTTTAAGTCCCGAAAACACTCCGAAGCTCTCCAAACTCAACCCAAAACTCCAGAATAGTACAAGTCACTATTCTCACACTAGAACTCCGCAATTTGCAAAAGTTCAGTGTACTACATACGTGGAGGTATGTGTGTGCCAAGATGGAATCTATCACCCTCGGTAGAGAGGAAATTGTCCTATGCTATCTGTTTTACAAGATATAAAAGCTCTTGGCCAAGGCAGTGTGATTTTCTGAAAAGAAGTTTCCATATTAGTTGTTAATCAGATGAGGCATATGATTGAATAATGGGGTTTGACGAGTTATCCATAATCTCGGCTCAATCAGGACAAGTGATAGAAAAATTTTATCACACGGTAACTACACTTAGAGGTTCAGTCTATTATTCATTCTACTTGGATTGCCATGATATACTGCTAGGTGTCACTCGTGGATTGTGGGACCCATGAGGGTGATTAAGATAGTTAATCACACTCAGTTGGGAGAATCAAAAATATTTTGGTCCATCGAAAAGAGTTTTGATGGTGCCACTAAAAGAGTTTAGTGTCACGTCTCACTACTAGGTAGAATTGAACCTATGTGGTCACACACAATAAAGGCTGCATGTGATCAAGTGCTTGGAGAATTAATAGAGACCATTTTGCTAAAATAGCAAAGCAAAAATTTACTTGCTAAGTTGGTTAGCAAGAGGGACTAATTTGTAAAATTGAAAAATTGTAGAGTTAATGCAATTGTTGCATACGGTGTACTTGTGCTGAAATTACTAAAGGAGTTTACCATCTTTCTCTCATCAACTCCTCAATTAATAAAGATTAATTGAGGAGTTACAAAGTAAAAATGAGGGAGGGAGAAGAGAAAGTGATCTCATACGTTCACTTACCCTATTAATGATATAGTTAATTAGGAGAAAAAGAAAACCTCTTCTCTCTTCCTCCACTCGTTTCTCTTCACTCTACCTATTAAATGAGAGGAATTGACTTCCTATCATTTATGGTGGTAGTTTCTTCTCTCCTCTTTGCCAACAACGAGAGGAGTTTGATTCCCTCTAATTCATGGCGCTTAAGCCTATAAAAGAGGATGTAATCCTCCTCAATGATATAGAGTGATTTTATAATTAAGTACGAGAGAAAGAGAGAGTTTTTAATCATATATAGAACTCTCTTTTAATCATAAGAGAGAGGTCCCCCTATATTAATTGGTTTCTATAGTTAATCCTCTTGAAATTGCTAGCACAATTTTGAGGATTAATTCTTCTCCACATTGACACGAGAGATCACGAAAGGAGTTTCGAGATTACACTGTGATTGTGTAAAGCACAAATCCCGGAGTAGCCTTGTGTGGATACGCATAGAGGCCGGACACTTGTGCGGCTCAAAAGACCAAAAGATCAGATTCATATCAGCCGTGAACTAATTTCGGTAATCAGCAAAGTTTGAAATTCGAACCCTTCTTCTAATTAGATTAGAATAATAATTTTTGTTTGTCTCACGAGATGATCTTGTTACATATATACTAATATCATAAATGTTATGATATTAAAGTATACATGATTGGATCATATTTTATAAATAAAATTTATTTCCGCTGCATTAAATGTGCATGTACATGCATGCATTTCCTTACACTAACACCCCTAGCGACGGCAATAAGGTTATGGTTCGTTCTAGGACCAAATACGTGATCCCGAAAGCCTAACCGGCTATTTTCGAGATCCCGGTTTCCTGTTTCAGCGCACTTTTGTGCGGCTATTCCAATGGCTTTAAAGTGATGTGTTGGGATAGCAGGCATAATTAGGTTAAGTGTGGGTCTTGATTCGGGACACCCCGTGGGATGGGATGACATTCCGACGAGTCAGTACGACAATCGGGCGGATTTACGGTGATCTAAATCCGAATACCCAATTGTTCATCTGTTTTGATTTGTATAGAGTCATGGGCTTAGCGGGTTTTGGGTAATCACGATTTCGGCTTGGGCTTTGCATAAGTCTGGATTGTAGAGAGAAGCATCGACTGGGGGTCGACGATCTAGGGATTTTTACGGTAGAGGTGGCTGCGTCGAGCTGGTAGTTGGTAAAGCTGTATCTCCACTGTTCTCTTTTACTCTTCTTGCATGTTTGTATTTTATTATTACTATCTTGCATAGTAGTAGGCTGGCTTTGACATGTAGAATAGGTTCTTTCACTACTTGATTATCAGGGGGACCTTTAGGTTCAGGTGACACGGCATATGGTTACATTCTTGGCATAACCTTTTGGTCACGTTTCGGCTTCAGCCACGGTTATTGGCTTGTCGCTGAGGTTTACTACGATCAGCCACAGTGCTTGGGAGTATTTATAGGCACCGTGTCGGTTTGGCCACTGCCAATGGGTGTACTTATCCGGATAGGTCGTCCTTCGTGATGCGTGGATCAGGTTCAATGTAGGTAGTTGCAAGCAAAGCCTAAGATCGACAGACTAACATGGCAGTTAAGGATTGGGTACAGGACTTGGACTTTTGTCCAATATGGCATATAGTGGATAGGCTTTATATGGTAGCGGCATTTTGTATATATCTTCTATACTTGCTCTATCTGATGCTGTAGGTTTTATTCCAGTTTATATATATATATATATATATATATATAGCTCCACTGTTTCTTTCCTGTTGAATATGGCTGGCCTTCGTGGCTCGTCGTACCCACTAGGAAATCTTGGGTTTGTTTCTCACCCCATTGTTTTCACAGGTGACGCGGGTGGATAGGTAGGTCAGGGCGCCGCGTGAGGTACCACGGCATAGATAGATTGCATTAGCGATCCCCCTTCTAGTTTATCTCTTTCCACTTCCCTTATGTTTTAAGTAGGTACTCAGTGGTTCAGTTAGACTGTCTTATATCATGCCTGAATGATTGAGGTACCGAATTTATGTTTATGTGATGACATTGGCTTGGATTTAGCTTAATTGTGTATGGCAAAGGCTTTTATGGTCTTATGATGATCTTGGTTTCATAGCTTTATGGAAAGTGGTTTTCTACCTCTCATGATAGCTGATTTTCAAACGATATGTTTCTATGTGGGAAACGGCTTTCAAAATGATTTTCAAAATAGTTTTCGGCTTATTGTATAATTAAGGTTTTAAAATGAGTTTTCGTAGATAGATCCTAGGGTTCCCCATAACCTACAATTGGTATCAGAGCGGGATCTAGATTTTTCTATCATTATGTGTAGTACACTGAATTTCAGTGCGTCGTACCGAACTTCTACAAATTGTGGAGTTCCGATGGGAAAGTAGCATGAGAGGCTATGTGTGTGGCTTCGGCCAAGTTTGGGGCTTGTGCGAAGTGTTTTCGGCGCAAATGAGGCGCGAAAACGGACTTCGAAAAGTTAAAACTGCTGAACTTGTGAAGTCTGCAGTGGATTCCGGAATGGATGTGTCCATACCGGTACTAAAGCGATTAGTACCGGTATGGAGTATGGCATACCGGAATGTGAGGGCTGAATCCGAGAACCCAGCTCTCGGGTTTTGCGGAATTCTCCGTGGCATACCGGAACTAACACCCGTATACCGGTATGCCAGTGCGAATACCGGTACGCAGTGCGCGAAATGCCAGCTTTGGCTGGTTGGAAGTGTTAATTGGTGAGAGGGGCAAAATGGTCTTTTCACACTCGACGGGGGTGTTAGAAAGGCAGGGATACCTTCCCTTCTCAGTCTTCTTCCTCCTCTACTTCTCCTCTCCACCTCTCTCACTTTCTCTCTAGAGATCTCTCCAAAACTTGGAGAAAAGGGTGGATTGAGCTTGGAAAAGGCTTCCAAAGGGGAGAAGAGGCTTCTTGGTGCAAGTAGAAGTTTGGAGAACTCGTGGCTAAGGTGAGTTCCTCATGTTTTGGGTTCAAACCTTGGAATTGATCTAGTATTTTAAGGTTTTTGGAAACCCTAGGCAATCTAAACCACAAAACGTGGAGATTGGCCAAGAGATTTTGAGGTTCTACATGCATGCATGTGAAACCTAGGTGAAATGAAGGTTTTTGCCATGGGAGGTTCTAAAAATATTTGGACCTTCGGGAATTGCAATTGAGGCATGGGAAATCATGTTAGAACAAATGATTTCAAGTATTGAGTTGGTTTATGGGTTCGTAATGAGTAACGAACCATTTTCTTGTAGAAGCTTGGGTTGAAGCAAGAACTCAAGGCTTGGAGACTTAGGAGCTCAAAAAATTCAAGGAATTGGAAGCTCTTGAGGTGGGTTTGTGTTTACCGAAGTGATTAGGTCACTTCCATGTCTAGGGTAAATAACTATTTAAAGATAAAATGGTGTGTAAATGTGAAATCCTAGAACTTGGATGTTGGCAAAATGAGAATCATGATAGATAGAGTCATGGGCTCCTCTTGCATGTTAAAGAATTCAAGTATATTTCTATTATCTATACTTGTTATGTGATTGCATGTATGAAATGGAACCTAGTGTCATTGAACATAGGTTGGAACATGAGAATTGGAACCTAGTGTCATGGAACCTAGGTTGAGAATGTAAAGTAAACCTAGTGTCATTGAACATAGGTGAGACTTAGTGACTTGAACCTAGGGTCATGGGACCCGAAACTCCTCCCACGACGGTGGTGGAAGGCTAGGGAGTCGATCACGCCGCGCCCCCTTCCACCACACCTTTGCCGACCGCTCTAGACAATGAACGGCGAGGTGCACCTTGTCCCTCTCCAAGGTGTAAAGGTCCTCGAAGAGCGTCGATCCATGTTTCTACGTCCCACGGATCTACGTTCTCCCCGCTAAAGATAGGCGGGTTGAACTTTTTAAACCTCATAAGAGCCGCGAGTGCGCGCTCTCGCTCTGCGTCCTCCATGTCGGAGTCGGGCATAGGGGCACCCGACCCCTCGGCCACAGTCGGTGGCGCGGGTGGCACCACGGCTGGCGCCGGTGTCACCTCCACGGCCGGTGCCGGAGTAGAGGCCGGAGGTACTCCCGATCTCTCTCCTCTCTAGTCGCAGCCGTCTGCCGCGCCATCTCGTCTTGGAGCCTTTTAATTTGCTCCTCCTGTCGCTGCATGGCTTCGGCCTGTCGCCGAACCACGCCCATTAACTCGGTCAACTCATTGCGAAGAGCCGAGTTCTCGCCCTCCCCGAGTTGTTCGGGAGCCGCGCCCGATCCTCCGGGCCCAGCCTTCTTAGGAGGCCGTCCACGTACCATTATCCTGAAAACACAATGACTTTGGTCATTTCATGACATTCAAAGTCATTTGCGACATAACATTTCACGAAAATAAACGTGAACCCAATCTAGGCGAAAGTCACACAAGGGTCCTTATTCCCCTCACTTGGTTTTCATGTTGTCGGCCGCCAACATGAACACACTTTGTGAAGAATAAGACACACCTCGAATCTACCTCTATTTCCAACTAGAGACATAAGGACATAACCCAATCACTTATCTTTCGTCACATCAAAGATCTCGTCACTCACGAGCCTACACTCCTAGGGTCATTTCCATCCTAGGGTTTCTTAGGTCAACCTAGACCGTTTCTATGCTCTGATACCAACTGTGACGCCCCAACTTCCCAGGGGGTCACCCATCCTAGGACTACTCCCGTCCTAGCACGCTTAACTCTCTTAACCTCTTCGGCCTAGCCACCGCCGAAAATGCTTAAGCCGGGTTGAGAGTTTAGCCCTATTATATCTCATATATAGGACTAATCTGGGGTCTCACAATCTCCCCCCCTTTAAGCCCTGACGTCCTCGTCAGGCTCAGACTCACAAGTACCAGGCGATGTGAGACGTCTCGCTAGCCTGTCATTCAGACCCGGCTCAGCCGAGACCCATCTCACACTTCCGGCTGGTAATTGGCTCTGATACCACCTCAGTCTGTCACGCCCCGCCTGCCCTTTAACACCAACTAGGTGGAAAGGATAACCGCACGAGAGCGTGCCCCAGACCCGCCGAACGGATAGAGTCTTTTCTACCCGCCCAAGGCGTCACAACACAAGCTTTCCACAATGTTCCAACTAGGAACGGAATACAAGAGTTGCACAAGGAAAGCATCAACAATATGAAGTTCTACTTCTATTACATCACATTACACATTTATACATGCCAAATTTTTCTTTTCATTCCATACAACATGTTCCAAAATATGGAATATACAACATTCATACAAGAATGAAAATACCCTATGCTATCATAGTCCAAAATAGGGGTACAACTCTATGCATCACCAAAACGGAAGGGCCGCTATCTAAAGAGCCAAACCCTTGCCTCGCTCCGTCGCCTCACTCGCGGAAGGACCTGGAAAATGTGGGGTGAGAACTATAAACATAGTTCCCAGTGGGTAAGGCCACCCAAGAGAGAAGCTCGACCCACCAGGTTGTCACGCCCCGGGGCCCCAACGGAAGCCCACCCGGGCGCATGGACAGACCCGCCGTGTACACAAACAACCAACATGCACACAAGGCGTCTAACAACAAGCATGAAAGAAAGGAATAAAGTAACCTATCCTATCATGATAATCAGAGCATACATACTAAACAAGTAAGGTCTCAAGATAAAAGCATGAAATACTATAAAAGTAAAGTTACTACAAGAGTTTAGTACAACATAAACCCAAAAAGGGACAAAGGGTAGTCTCTACAAAAGTGGTCGATACAAAAACACCTCTCAAATAAAACATAAAGAAAGGTGCGCCACCTAGTCGCTAGCACCCTCGCGGTCTAGCTACTCGCAATGCCCTTGCCGCGGTCCCTAGCCTCTCCCGCAGTGGATGGCTCTGAAATAAAACAACAAACCCCAGGGGGGTGAGAACTATTATTCAATAGTTCCCAGTGGGTAAGCCGCCGAGAGGAGCGGAGTACACCACTAGGCCAACTGAGGCAAAGTAGGTTAGATAATAAAAGCATATTTTATAGAGAAACATCAATGCTACAATGCCTCAAGATATAATTATATTAACATGAACTAAACTACTCATGCACATGTATAAGCATGCAACCTTTCACAATATGAATGTTTACTTTGCATATAACATTAAATATGTAATCATAAAAGGGGTATATCGAAAGAATGTCCACTTGTGCCGTGCCTAATGGCTCCGTGGTAGTCAACACCTCACGCGTCGGTGAGCCTTACCCACGGCGGTTCCATTTCGGCGCTCTCTCTAACACAGGTGCGAAATAACTGTCGCTAGGCCATCTCCGGAGTGCCGGCTTGTAGGGAGCGACCCTCACAAGCGTGTGTAAACGAGCATAGTGGCGAACAAGTAACAATCAATCACATAGTATATGTCGTCATGTCTAAAAACATGGAATGCCAACAAATATCCAAGTCTAGGTCATAATGTCCTTCTAGATGTTCTTCTAGATGAAATGTCATAAGTTCAACCTTGTCTTATGGTTCAACATACCATATGTCATACCTACCCTATGACTAGTCCATGAAGTTAAGTGTCATGAGTATTCCAAGTTCATTGTTCTCTATTGTCACACATGTCTCTACTTGTCTAAGTAGATGTTCCAACCATCACATAAATGAGTTAATCTATTTCCATAGCCATTCATAACGCACTATGTTTAAATCATGCAATCCTCCTACAACATAGGATATATATATATATATAATTTGCATATAATAGTACATGAATCTCATGCATTCTACCATTCTACCATGTCATAATTAGTATGAATATGCACTAATTTAAGCTCTTAAGCTACAAGGATGACATAGGGGGAATTCACCCATTTCGGTGAGGTCAAACCCACCCGAAGTCCTTCGGAACCTCGCAGTTTCCGAAAACCAAGTTGTCCCCTCGATTTCTAGCGCCCTAAAGGAGATCCCTAAGGGGTTAGAACATCGAACAACCAAAATCGAAAAATGACATACAACAAAGGGAAAAAGGGTGAAAATACCTTAGACCAAGAATTTCTTGTCCAAAGTCCAAATTAGAGTTAGGAGGCCTCAAATCCAACCTAACACAACAATCTACACCCATCAAATCCCAATCAAAATCCCGAAATTAAGAAACCCTAAAAGTAAACCCTAGGTTTCCCAACATGGAATTTCTACAACAAAAACCCAAATAAACTACAATAGAGGGTTCAAGAGAGGAGAACTCACCTCTTTATAGCTCCAAACAAGATCAAAGGAGGCTAGGTTTGGAGATAAACCTCAACCAAGCTCTTCTCTTCCTCCACCAAGTCCACCAAGAACAAGCTAGCAAGCTTGTATGCAAAGAGGAAGAGAAAAGAGATCAAACCCTAGGTTTAATCACCAAAAGCCCAAGAAATCTAGAGAGAGAAAGGGAGAGGAAGCCTACCTCTCTTTTCTCTAAGTCCTCAGCAATGAGTCTGAGAGGGGGCTGTGAGGGGTTAAGTGTTATGATGTAACAATTGCTCCAACACCCCTCCAAAAGCCAACATTCGCAAAACAGCTCAAAACAGGATTTTCGGTTCTGTATACCGGTATGCGTATGGGCATACCGGTATCCGGCCAGAAATCCCGCAACCCGAGCCTCGGCCAACCAGGCCACGCGAGGGGATTCCGGTATGCGCATTGCCAGTACCGGTATGTCTACTCCAATACCGGTATGCGATAGCACATACCGGAATGCCAGCCCATTCCGGTATTTCCAGCAGGATTCCGCAGAACCCGAGAGCTGCGAAAATCGGTTTATCACAGTATTCCGGTATCCCATAGGTGAATACCGGTATACAATGCCAAAATCTGCAGTTTGCAGATTTCGACTCCCGGAGTCCGTTTTCGCACTTTTCAAGTCCCGAAAACGCTCCCAAGGGCTCGAAACAAAATCAAAACCTCCAGATTAGTACGGAGTACTAATCCCACACTAGAACCTTGCAATTCGCTAAAGTTCAGTGTACTACACAGGTCCAAAGAAACACCACATTTGCATAAGTTAGATCATATATAACTATGCAACAATATTTACATGCTTAGTAAATAAACATAAAGGATGCAACCAAATGAAATATAATTTATCATTCTCTCCTAGGTTCATCCTATATTCCACATTGACTAAGTTCTTTTACTTGTCATTTACTTATGGTTTCGGAATCGCCGTCTCACCATAATTGTCTCAACATTCGTGGAGGGAACTCGTCACCTCCAATTCGAGTCGCGAACTCGTCGCCTACTCAGGATAGCGAAATCGTCACCTACCCCATCACAATACCGCCAATACATGGCATAGATAGCAAAATCGTCGCATATCCGGGATAGCAACCTTGTTGCACATCCCAACTCGACATCGCCCACTCATGGCGAGGTAGCGAAATCGTCGCCTACCCGGGATGGCAAAAACGTCGCACATCCCGTGTCGTCACCGCCAACTCGTGGCATGGTAGCGAAATCGTCGCCTACCCGGGATAGCAAAATCGTCGCACATCCCGATATTCACATTACTTACTTGCCAACCTAAGTCTCTTGATCTTAGGTTCAAGTCACTAAGTCTCACCTATGTTTGATAACACTAGGTTTACTTTCCCGTTCTCAACCTAGGTTCCATGACTCTAGGTTCCAATTCCATGTCCAACCTATGTTCAATAACACTAGGTTAAGTTCTCACATATTCCAACCTATGTTCAATGGTACTAGGTTAAATATCACTTGTTTCAACCTATGTTCAATGACACTAGGTTTTAATCATACATGTTCCAACCTATGTTCAACAACACTAGGTTAAATTCTCACATGCAACCATACAACAAGTATAGATAATTGAATTATACTTGGATGTCCATATCATGCAATAGGAGTTCATTGTTCTACCTATCATGATTTCTACCATTGCCAACATGCAAGTTCTAGGGTTCACATACATATACCATTTTGTTCTTAATGGATAATTACCCTAGACATGGAAGTGACCTAATCACTTCGGTAAACACAAACCCACCTCAAGAGCTTCCAAATCCTTGTGTTCTTCAAGCTCCTAAGTGTCCAAGCTTGGAGTTCTTGCTTCAACCCAAGCTTCTACAAGAAAAAGGTTCGTTACTCATTACGAACCCTAAATCGGTCTCAACATGCGAAATCAAGTGTTCTAACATGATTTCCTATGCCTCAATTGCAATTATCGAAGGTCCAAATATTTTTAGAACCCTTCATTGCAAAAGCCCTCATACTACCTAGGGTTTGCATGCATGCAAGCCAAACCCTAGATTTCGTGGCCAATTTTCCACCATTTGTGATCTAGATTGCCAAGGGTTCCCAAAAACCTCATTTCAAAGGATTAAATCCAAGGTTTGAACCCAAAACGTGAGGTACTAACCTTAATCACGAAATCTCCAAGCTTCTTCTTGCACCAAGAAGCCTCCTTTCTCCTTTGGAAGCCTTCTCCAAGATCAATCCACCACTTCTCCAAGCTTTTGGAGAGATCTCTAGAGAGAGAAAGTGAGAGGAGAGGGAGATGAGTGTTGGGGAAGAGGAGCTCTGTGAAAGGGGAGTGTTCCCAGCCTTTCAAATACCCCATGGCATGTGAAAAGACCAAAATGCCCCTCTCCACATAAAACACGACACCCAGCCAACTCTGGGCATTGTATACCGGTATGCCCATTTGCATACCGGTATACGGGGGTTAGTTCCGGTATACCCTCAGGGATTCCGCAGAACCCGAGAGCAGAGCTCACTGTTTCGACCATCACATACCGGTATACCATTTCACATACCGGTATACCTCGAGAAATCCCGCAAACCCGAGAGCTGGGTTTCTCGGTCTCATCACGGCATTCCGGTATACCCTTTTCTCATACCGGTATACCCTGGAAAATTCTGCAAACCCGAGAGTTGGGTTTCTCGGTTTATCATGGCATTCCGGTATACCCCTCTCACATACCGGTACTAGAGCTCCAATTCCGGTATTGGAGTTCACATACCGGAATCCAATGCAAACTTTACCAATTCTGCAGTTTCAACTTATCGAAGTCCATTTTCACGCCTTTTTGCGCCGAAAACACTTCGCATAAGTCCAGAACTTGGTCGAAGTCTCACATATGGCCTCTCATGCCATTATCTCACTAGAACTCTACAATTTGTAGAAGTTCAGTACGGTGCACTGAAATTCAGTGTACTACATATGCGACGATTTCGCTACCCGTGCCACGTGTCACGCCCCGGGCTAGTTTAAATGCGGAAAAAGGGGTCAATTTTTTTTTTTTTTGAAAGCCTAGCCCGCGCAGTGAACAGACCCGCCACAAATACAGGCACCTCTGTCTACACGGACAGAGTCTCCCCTGTATTTGCACGGCGTACCAACGACATACAACAGGATCACAATCACACTTACATTCACGATAATCCACAAAATACAAACATAGAGTATATTTCATTCAGCTATCCCTACATGCCTCTAAGCACACCTTAGGCAAAGGATGATGCAATGCACGGTACAACAAACATCCTATTAAAATTGCTTCCCACTCGAAGCTTTGTTTTTTTTTTAACTCTACTAAGCATTAAAGAAATCCAAGAAAACCTTTTAAAACCGTTCCAACACGGAACTTCATTTTGAAATTCAGCTACCAGGAAGGGTAGACACCCACACGAAGAAATCCGAATCAATACTAGTAATAGAATTTGAAACTCAATCTCATGCATAAAGAGAAAACATCATCCATACAGATCGTGATTATTCAACATTCATAAAGATCATCTAAACTGAACTAGTTTGTTTATTCTAGAACTAATGCAGGTAAAGAGATAACCGGGTGAGGACCGCTAATGCCGACTAGCTAGATCGTCCTCACATCGCACCACGAACTGGCTCCTCGCCCGAGCCACCTGAAAAACAGGGAGTGAGAAACCACAACGAGGTTTCTCAGTGGGTACAACTGAGCCCCAGGGCATGTCGTACTCACTGAGAAACAAAGGAGATATGATAACAGTATAATTAGATATCTACAGTAGCTGTGTCAGTATGAACAGAATAAATAATAAAAACGCTACTGTACAGGAAAAACTAAGCTGCATATGCATCAATGGAATGAAAACTCAAAATACCCAATCTGGTGCTTGCCCTATTGGTCCGCAGACCTCATGCGTGCTTGTCACTTTGCTTGCACCCGATCTAACTCATGCGCCCGCAGGTCGACTCAGCCGGATAGTACACCCTTGATCGGTGGCCAAACCGATCTGGTGTCATGAATACACGCTGTGCAGTGACTAATCATGCGATATGCTCAATAAAAAGCCGACAAGAAGCCGGTGCCAGGCCGAAGCCATATCTCGGGCGAAAGGAATGCCGCATCCTGATCAAACAGATCGAATCAAAGCCGGCAAAAGGCCGGTACCTGGCCGAAGCCACAACAGAAGCGTATGAACGCCAAATCCTGATCAATCAGATCGAAACACACGACAAGAGAGTCGATGTGTTGCCTGGACAAGAAGTCCACATATCATCAATGCATAATCCTACTCTACATGTCCATGACCACAAATATACTATGCAAATAAGGTAAGTATGAACGAATGCTGTAGAGAAGGAATCGACATGTAGAGCTATATCAAAGGAGAGACAGGGAACAGTGATACCGACTACTCCGAAGGCTCACCCACCTGTCGTACTCGCGTCGGAAACCTGGACGCGAAGCAGATCAACCGGACCTACGATAGGTCCACGAGTCAGAGACATGTCCCAAAGGACTCAACACGTGCATCTCACACAAACCCCCCAAAACCCGAGACTCGGTTTTCCCGAAACCGATCTCCGCACAATACCGGAAGTCCCGTAATCGCACCGGGACGTCCCCGGGACCCACGAACAGTCCCGCAAGGCATCGACTCCACATATGAGTCATTCGCTGCCCCAAGACACCCCATTTGGATGGTCTTGGCAGCGAGCACCAAATCGGACATCGAAACGATCATCCACCGACGATCGTTCCGATCCGGGTTTTCGGAAGTGCCGAATTCGACACCAGAACAAACTACCGCTCCCCGGGCATCTCCGAATACTCGAGATGACCGGAACAACCAGCCAACAAGGCTCAGCGGCAGTCCACAAGTCACGCAAGTTGTGACAATCGATCCCACACCGAAATTCGCATTTCGCCGACGAATTTCGTCGAAAAACGCACTAGAAATCGATCTTCGATTTCCGCGAAAGACATCGGACCTTGGACAATCAGTCTAGAGGGCATACACAGTCTACACCTACTGCCCACAGGACCCACACGGTGTTACAATTGCATAAAAGCCCTCAACCTTCCATAAAATCACATTATTTTATGTGATTTATCGGACACTATGGGTCGTTACGACAAACTGAGGGTCTTCGGGGTCAGCCGAGACACGCACTGATAGGTCTCGACGTGCCGGAGGCCGTGCTCATGATTCGGAGCACATTCTGTCACTGTTGAGCACGCGGGTGCGACGCGAACTTCAGCGAACTATGCGCATTGTACGATGATCGCACTTATTTCGCAGATCCGGGAGGCGCTGACCCCAATGGAGGTGAGCATCGCGGCAATGACCGACGATCGCCGTGCTCACCTCCGGAGGCATCGGAACAACCTCCGGATCATGAAAATAATTACCCGAACTCAGATCCATGCACAGACTGCAGTACACAGGGCTTACCGGGCAGAGGGAGCTAGGGCACGGCCGGCGGCGGTTCTCCGGCTGGCTCACCGGCGGCAGGGGGTTGCTGCCGGTCAGGGGAGGTCGGCGCGTGCGGTGGCCGACGGCGGGAGGCGGCCAGAGGCGGCGGCGGTGATGCCCTAGCTCGGTGGTTCTCTAGGCCGAGCCTTCGTCTCCCGGCGATCGGCGGCTCCGGCGGCGGTCCCGTCGGCAGACGATGTATGCGGGAGGGCCAGGGAGGCCGGCGCTCCGGTTGGTCGACGGCGGAGGGCGGCGGTGGCGGCTGGCACAAACCGAGCCCGCACGGGCTAGGGCTCGGGTTCCAGGGGTCCAGCGGCCACGGCGGCGGCCGGGGCACTCCGAGGCGGCGGCGGCGGGTTGCCTGAGGCCGGAGGAGAGCGGCCCGACGGATCTTGGACGGCGGCGACGCGGGGAGAGGAAACCCACGCGGGTCCGGCCAGATCTGCACAAGACTTGGTGCAGTCTGCTCACAGCGGCCGCGGCGGCGCGCAGGGACGGCGGCGGCGCGCAGGGACGGCGGCGGCGGCCGGGGAAGATCGCCGGAGGGTTGGGGGCGCCGGAGAGAGAGAACCCTCGGGTTAGGGTTACTCAGGTTGGTCCCCACAGAGGGAAAAAGAGAGATGGAGGGTGGTGTGATGTAAGGAAGGATGGTGATGCCGGGGTTGCACCCTCTGCCGGCCGAGGACAAGGTCGCCGGCGGCGGCAGCCGCGCGCAGAGGGAGGAGCAGGAGGTGGGGGTGTCGGCTGGGGTGGCTGTGGAGGGAGGAGGTGGCTTAGGGTTAGGGTTTGGATGAACAAACCCTAAAACCACATATGTATACATATGCTCTTTTGCAGATAAGTCCACCAATTTCAGTATTTTCTTAACGAGTCCCTCACAGTGCGTGTGAATTGCGGGTAAGTACCTCCACGTGCAATTTTTCGCGATTCCGCGCATAAAATATTGGGGCTTTTCGCGGAACATCCAATTTTATCTTTTGACCCTTCCTCGGAAAACGCGTTATATCTTGCGATCCGTCCGTCGGATTTCTGAACGGATTGTGCCAGCACGATTAGCACTGCCGAGACATCGAGCTCACGATTTTGTTTCGTTCGATTTGATTGCCGATTCGCAGATCAATAACCCCCTTTACTGTTCAACGTACATTTACAATTTAGTCCCTCAAAAACTAAATGGGCTTTTCTCCGAAACCGTTTGTCAAATCCGAAATCCGTCAGTGCCATCGAGCCCAGAATAATCGGACGGTCGAAAACGAGCTATTGGACCACTATGAACGGAGTTCGACACACTCCAGAAGCCATCTCTAATCATCGGTCTCTTCGAAAAACCGGAGTTACTATTCACTTAAGTGAATATTAAAAATCGCGTAACTCTTTCATTTTAAATCATTTTCTCCCGAAACTTGATGAGTGATTATGTAATTAAAATACACACAAAAACATCGTCAACGGAGAGTTAAATTACATAGTAAAATTCTCGGTCTTTACATCATTCCCCCCTTAAAAAAAGTTTCGTCCCCGAAACTTGATTACATTTACCCCTCAAGTAAATGTGGATAACGTTCCCGCATAATCAATCCAAGCTCCCATATCTCTTAGCGCTCCTCATAATTAGCCTATTGAACTTTAACATACGAAATGCTCCGGTTCCGCAGTTGTTTCTCCTCACGTGCCAATATCCGCGTCAAAGCCTCATCGTAGGTCAGATCCTCCCGAAGTTGAATAGTCGTCGGACTGCTGACATGGGACGGATCAGAAATATACTTTCGAAGTATGGACACGTGGAAGACAACATGTACTTGGGCGAGACTCGGAGGTAGAGTCAATCTGTACGCCACCGAACCAACGCTCCCAGATCTCAAACGGTCCCACATATCTCGGGCTAAGCTTGCCCCTCAAACCGAATCGTTTGATCCCTCTGGATGGTGAAACCTTGAGCAGAACATGCTCGCCGACCTGAAACTCCAGGTCACGACGCCGATGGTCCGCGTAGCTCTTTTGCCGACTCTATGCAGTCAATAATCGCTCTCTAGCAATGCGAATCTTTGTCTCTGCATCCACCACCAAGTCCGGCCCGATCATCCGGCGTTCTCCGATGTCGTCCTAACTGATAGGGGACCGACATCGACGCCCATATAAAGTCTCGTACGGTGTCATCCCAATGCTCGCCTGATGACTGTTGTTATAGGCGAACTCCACCGGTGACAGGTACTTGAACCACCCATCACCATAATCCAGGACGCATGCACGTAGCATATCTTCAAGAGTCTGAATAACTCACTCAGACTGTCCGTCGCTTTGGGGATGGAAAGCCGTACTGAAGTTCAGCTTCGTACCCAAAGCTTGCTGTACACTCTTCCAAAATTGGGACAATAACTCCCTACTCAAAAATTCAAGGTCCACCCAACACCGGTCCACGTAGCAATAGCTAACTCAACTACGTCAAATGTTCACGCAGGAAAGTCTCTCAACACCACAAGTCGGAGTATATTTTCGGAGACCGAAACGACGCACTCCGATTAGCTCACTTCGTCAATCAGTTCGCCACGAGCGAAATGCATCGTTGTCCTAACTCCTGCGTCAATAACACTCAACTCGGAGACCACAGTCTCCCACCAGTTTGTAATACAAACGGATCGAAGTCAAATCTTTAGCATCGATACCCACTTGCGGTATCCGACACTCCTATGTCTAAGATCTAAACCGTCCGCCTAGACCAAAAGGTCTAAGGTTGAGCTCGACCATTTAGTCAACTACAGGTACATGTGATTCAACATAAAAAGAATCCTCGCGTGTCTGCCACTTGGTAAAATAGGGTTGCCAATCGCAACAAGCAATCCAAATCATCAAATGTTTTGGGGCAGCAGTTGACTCGTGGATCGAGTCGGTATTTTTCGGGACTGTTCGTGTGTCCCGGGGACGTCCCGGTGCGATTTTGGGACTTCTGGTGTTGTTCGGAGATCGGTTTCGGGGAAACCGAGTCTCGGGTTTTGGGGGGTTTGTGAGATATGCGTATGTTAAGTCATTTGAGGTTTATATCTGACTCGGTGGACTTATCGTAGGTCCGGTTGATCTGCTTCGCATCCAGGTTCCCGACGCGAGTACGACAGGTGGGTGAGCCTTCGGAGTAGTCGGTATCACTGTTCCCTGTCTCTCCTTTGATATAGCTCTACATGTCGATTCCTTCTTTACAGCATTCGTTCATACTTACCTTACTTGCATAGTATATTTGTGGTCATGGACATGTAGAGCAGGATTATGCATTGACGATCTGTGGACTTCTTGTCCAGGCAACACATCGACTCTCTTGTCGTGTGTTTCGATCTGATTGATCAGGATTTGGCGTTCATACGCCTCTGTTGTGGCTCCGGCCAGGTACCGGTCTCTTGCCGGCTTTGATTCGATCTGTTTGATCAGGATGCGGCATTCCTTTCGCCCGAGATATGGCTTCGGCCTGGCACCGGCTTCTTGCCGGCTTTTTATTGAGCATATCGCATGATTAGTCACTGCACAGCGTGTATTCATGACACCAGATCGGTTTGGCCACCGATCAAGGGTGTACTATCCGGATGAGTCGACCTGCGGGCGCATGAGTTAGATCGGGTGCAAGCAAAGTGACGAGGTAGCCTGAGGTCTGCGGACCAATATGGCAGGATACTGATTGGGTATTTTGAGTTTTCATTCCATTGATGCATATGCAGCTTAGTAGCGTTTTGATTATTTATTCTGTTCATACTGACACAGCTACTGTAGATCTCTGATTATATTGTTATCATATCTCCTTTGTTTCTCAGTGATTACGACATGCCCCTGTGGCTCAGTTGTACCCACTGGAAAACCTCGTTGTGGTTTCTCACTCCCCATTTTTCAGGTAGCTCGGGCGAGGAGCCAGTTCGTGGTGCGACGTAAGGACGATTTAGCTAGTCGGCATTAGCGGTCCTCACCCGGTTATCTCTTTACCTGCATTAGTTCTAAAATAAACAAACTGGTTCAGTTTAGATGATCTTTATGAATGTTGAATAATTACGATCTGTATGGATGATGTTTTCGCTTTATGCATAACTTGGATTATTAGTGTTTAACTCGTGTTTTATCGTGTGGGTGTCTACCCTTCGTGGTAGCTAGTTTTTAAAATAAGGTTCCGTGTGGGAACAGTTTTAAAAGGTTTTCTTTTGTGATTATGCTTCAAGGCTTATTAGAATTCTAAAACAAAGCTTTCGAGTGAGAAGCAATTTTAATAGGATGTTTGTTGTACTGTGCATTGCATCATCCTTCGCTTAAGGAGTGCTTAGAAGCATGTAGGGATAGCTGTATGCAAATATATTCTATGTTTGTATCTTGTGGATTATCGTGAATGAATGTGTGATTGTGATCCTATGGTATGATGTTGGTACGCCGTGCAAATATAGGAGAGACTCTGTCCGTGTAGACAGAGGTGCCTGTATTTGTGGCGGGTCTTTTCACTGCGCGGGCTAGGCTTTCAAAAAAAAAAAAAAAAAATTGACCCGTTTTCCGCATTTAAACTAGCCCGGGGCGTGACAGATTAAGATCCCACAGGTCCTAGGATCGAAACCTGGCTCTGATACCATCTTAATCTGTCACGCCCCGGGCTAGTTTAAATGCGGAAAAAGGGGTCAAATTTTTTTTTCTTTTTTTGAAAGCCTAGCCCGCGCAGTGAACAGACCCGCCACAAATACAGGCACCTCTGTCTCCACGAAATCCGGTCGCTGAAATCCGCATGGGACCAGCGATGCAATGTTCCATACCGCATCCGATGCCTGTCTCAACGAGACCCAGATGCATCAATCCTCAAGTGACCAGAAGAGCAATCCACTCTCATAATTATCCGTGTTTAACCACGTCATGTACCTAGCATTCAAGCACCTGAATCAACTTCTGAGCCAAAGGCCAGGCTCAGTCCACCTGCATCTACTTCTAGCAATGCAATATAGATCGCAACTGAGAGCTCATTAACCCCTTAACTATGCGAGACCTGGCTACTGGTTAGTATACAACCAGACCAATACCGAAGTACGTACCATTGGTGAGGTTAATTCATCACTTACATAACCTTTCCTAGGGATAACTCAGAATACACTGCGTGGTCGGAAGTGACCATGATTCTAACCTTTGCACGATATCATCCATGAAGGTTATCTACACGGGAAACACAATATCCCAATCCAAATACTCCCAAAAGAGGGGTAGGGCATTTCGTCCTGACTTTTGACAATACGTTGTCTGCAGCCA
This sequence comes from Puya raimondii, assembly GCA_016920855.1. Lineage (NCBI taxonomy): Eukaryota > Viridiplantae > Streptophyta > Magnoliopsida > Poales > Bromeliaceae > Puya > Puya raimondii. The sequence continues at coordinate 19,751,618 of JABWPP010000049.1, forward strand.
ACGCATTTATCAAAAGAAAAGCGAAATGCCGTAGATCCATCTCCAACGCCACGTTGGAGAAGTGACACTAGCACGAAATCATCCAATCTCACAATACTGCACCAGAGTGCACCACAACACTAATAAATATCAACTACGAGAGTCGATATTCGAGATTGGATCAGCCATCGAGCCAACTCCCTAGGAGCTCTATGGCTCCAACAATAGGAACAGGAACTATCTGCGACATAAAGTCGACAACTGCACAAGCTAAATGTGATCAACAGCTCGATCTTGGAGTCTTATCCAACACGACAACTTACCCTTAGGGTTTCCAATTATCCTATAGAGCATCAACCTCTATGCCATAAGCATACATACACCACGTGTCATCCCATACCACACTGATTTAGGTGTTGGGCTTGACCCACACAACGTGGACACCACAAAGACCTATCATTGACGCTAAGTCATATTCATCCTGGCTTACGCCAATAGGCGCAGAGATCACCTGAAGATCAAAACGACTGCTCTGACAAATCCACTAACAGGATATCTAAACATCACTCAAGCGAGAAAGACCTTTTAAGCTCGCTACGCATCACGAACATCCCTCAATTTCATGAGTTAGGCGAATTTCTGATCATATATATACTCAACGGAATTTATTACTCTGCCTGAAGCTCAATAAGGAATCCAATAACAACCTTGATATCATCCAACCAATCTAAAGATCAGGTCGATCTAACAACTTATCAGATGAAAGGGAAAAACCCAATAAACTATCACCAAGTAGACACTACGGTCATACCCACCAAAGCTAAAGAAGTTCTACTCATACCGCAACCGCACGAGCAGTCGGCAAACAAACCTCGGGCCGCACATCAGCAGCCCACGCAATAGTTGCGGTGAAAATCTGCATAAATCATCATCTTCCCCGAGATGCATGCAATCGTACATGAGCTCTAAATAAGGAGAAATAGGCACTAAAGCCATATTCACAATGCCTGAGGAAACAATGTCCGCATTGTAGTCGCCCAAGTGATTGCACTTCAATCCCCGAGTTGTACTCACACAGCTCCAGAAACGGTTGCGACGGTAGCCGCACAATGTATCGTCTCCATAGAGATACCCGCAGTGGACCTCGTGCTCTACATGGGAAGTGGGGCCCGATAATCACGGCTCAGCCGTCAGCTAAGGCCCAGCAGATGCCACTGCTTGGATCCTCAATGTCAATATCTGTCCCGAGTGGTTTTACCAGGTGACATCACCCTACCACTCGATATCTGTCTGGTATTCCGCCACCACTCCCAGTAGAGACATAAGTCTGCACCGCAACTGCAAAACAAACACGGGATAACGGAACAACAATAAACCTCGAGTTAATAAAACTCGACCAACTTACCGGGACTCAATCCCACAACCCCGTGCTCTCACGTGCTTATAAGTCTTAGGTCTTCCTAGGGTCATCCTAACCAGTGGTTCAGTTAGATAGGTTGTGAATGTAGTTGTGATTGTTCACGCTCTGATACCATCTTAATCTGTCACGCCCCGGGCTAGTTTAAATGCGAAAAAAGGGGTCAATTATTATTATTTTTTTTTGAAAGCCTAGCCCGCGTAGTGAACAGACCCGCCACAAATACAGGCACCTCTGTCTACACGGACAGAGTCTCCCCTGTATTTGCACGGCGTACCAACGACATACAACAGGATCACAATCACACTTACATTCACGATAATCCACAAAATACAAACATAGAGTATATTTCATTCAGCTATCCCTACATGCCTCTAAGCACACCTTAGGCAAAGGATGATGCAATGCACGGTACAACAAACATCCTATTAAAATTGCTTCCCACTCGAAGCTTTGTTTTTTTTTTAAACTCTACTAAGCATTAAAGAAATCCAAGAAAACCTTTTAAAACCGTTCCAACACGGAACTTCATTTTGAAATTCAGCTACCACGAAGGGTAGACACCCACACGAAGAAATCCGAATCAATACTAGTAATAGAATTTGAAACTCAATCTCATGCATAAAGAGAAAACATCATCCATACAGATCGTGATTATTCAACATTCATAAAGATTATCTAAACTGAACCAGTTTGTTTATTCTAGAACTAATGCAGGTAAAGAGATAACCGGGTGAGGACCGCTAATGCCGACTAGCTAGATCGTCCTCACATCGCACCACGAACTGGCTCCTCGCCCGAGCCACCTGAAAAACAGGGAGTGAGAAACCACAACGAGGTTTCTCAGTGGGTACAACTGAGCCCCAGGGCATGTCGTACTCACTGAGAAACAAAGAAGATATGATAACAGTATAATCAGAGATCTACAGTAGCTGTGTCAGTATGAACAGAATAAATAATCAAAACGCTACTGTACAGGAAAAACTAAGCTGCATATGCATCAATGGAATGAAAACTCAAAATACCCAATCTAGTGCTTGCCCTATTGGTCCACAGACCTCATGCGTGCTTGTCACTTTGCTTGCACCCGATCTAACTCATGCGCCCGCAGGTCGACTCATCCGGATAGTACACCCTTGATCGGTGGCCAAACCGATCTGGTGTCATGAATACACGCTGTGCAGTGACTAATCATGTGATATGCTCAATAAAAAGCCGACAAGAAGCCGGTGCCAGGCCGAAGCCATATCTCGGGCGAAAGGAACGCCGCATCCTGATCAAACAGATCGAATCAAAGCCGGCAAGAGGCCGGTACCTGGCCAAAGCCACAACAGAAGCGTATGAACGCCAAATCCTGATCAATCAGATCGAAACACACGACAAGAGAGTCGATGTGTTGCCTGGACAAGAAGTCCACATATCATCAATGCATAATCCTACTCTACATGTCCATGACCACAAATATACTATGCAAATAAGGTAAGTATGAACGAATGCTGTAGAGAAGGAATCGACATGTAGAGCTATATCAAAGGAGAGACAGGGAACAGTGATACCGACTACTCCGAAGGCTCACCCACCTGTCGTACTCGCGTCGGAAACCTGGACGCGAAGCAGATCAACCGGACCTACGATAGGTCCACGAGTCAGAGACATGTCCCAAAGGACTCAACACGTGCATCTCACACAAACCCCCCAAAACCCGAGACTCGGTTTTCCCGAAACCGATCTCCGCACAATACCGGAAGTCCCGAAATCGCACCGGGACGTCCCCGGGACCCACGAACAGTCCCGCAAGGCATCGACTCCACATATGAGTCATTCTCTGCCCCAAGACACCCCATTTGGATGGTCTTGGCAGCGAGCACCAAATCAGACATCGAAACGATCATCCACCGACGATCGTTCCGATCCGGGTTTTCGGAAGTGCCGAATTCGACACCGGAACAAACTGCCGCTCCCCGGGCATCTCCGAATACGCGAGATGACCGGGACAACCAGCCAACAAGGCTCAGCGGCAGTCCACAAGTCACGCAAGTTGTGACAATCGATCCCACACCGAAATTCGCGTTTCGCCGACGAATTTCTTCGGAAAACGCACTAGAAATCGATCTTCGATTTCCGCGAAAGACATCGGACCTTGGACAATCAGTCCAGAGGTCATACACAGTCTACACCTACTGCCCACAGGACCCACGCGGTGTTACAATTGCATAAAAGCCCTCAACCTTCCATAAAATCACATTATTTTATGTGATTTATCGGACACTATGGGTCGTTACGACAAACTGAGGGTCTTCGGGGTCAGCCGAGACACGCACTGATAGGTCTCGACGTGCCGGAGGCCGTGCTCATGATTCGGAGCACATTCTGTCACTGTGGAGCATGCGGGTGCGACGCGAACTTCAGCGAACTATGCGCATTTTATGATGATCGCGCTTATTTCGCAGATCCGGGAGGCGCTGACCCCAATGGAGGTGAGCATCGCGTTCGGCAATGACCGACGATCGCCGTGCTCACCTCCGGAGGCATCGGAACAGCCTCCGGATCACGAAAATAATTACCCGAACTCAGATCCATGCACAGACTGCAGTACACAGGGCTTACCGGGCAGAGGGAGCTAGGGCACGGCCGGCGGCGGTTCTCCGGGGGTGCCCTAGGATCTATCTAGAGTATATCAATCACCTAGAGGGGGGTGAATAGGTGTATAAACAAAATTCACAAATCTCAATGCGATAAAGTAATGCGGAAAATAAAATCAGCACACCGAGATTTACGTGGGAAACTCCACCTTGGAGAAAAACCCACGGGACCAACACACGAAAAAACAATCCACTAAGAGTAAAGAATTACAAGGTGATTACCGACTCCACGGACTTAACCTCTCCCTTCTCTTCAGCGGATCACGCGCACCAACGGGTTGTCCACGCCCCACGTCCGAATCCACGAACGCCACGCCTCGAATCCACGAGACGCCCAACTTCGAATCCACGAAGCCTTCAACACGTCGAATCCACGATGCTCACTCGAATCCACGAGCGCCAACGATCCGAATCCACGAACCGTCTTGAACACGCCGAATCCACGACGCCACTCCGTCCGGAGCAAGAACAATAACGTTGATGATGGTTTATTGCTTAGAATATCATTGAAGATCTGTGGGAATAGTCTCTAAGCAATCCTCAAATTGATTCTAAAAGAATGTTAGAAATTAGGGCACCATGAATCAATTTGAGAGAAGCTTGATGTAGAAGATGAGGAAAACGGTCACCTACAAGCTTCTAGGGTTTCTAAAAGATAATCTATACTTCACCATGTTTTAGAGACACCCCCACATCTTATTTATAGGTTTAGAAGCAATCCGAAATAGATTAGGATTAAAAACAGTTTTTAGAAAGGTTTGGAAGCAAACCGATTTCGACTAGGATTGAAAAACTGATTTTAGAAAGGATTGGAACCAAAATAGGATTGCTAAGATATTTTAAGGACTATACCATCTTATTTACATGTTTGGGAGACATTAGAATCAAAGTAGGATTGAAAAAATAACTTTCCAAAACTTCGCAACGGGTCGGGGTCCGGACCGCGATGGGGTCCGGACCTTGAAACTCTTCAGGCGTTTCATTGTCCGGACCTCAGCCAACAGGGTCCGGACCCGGTCTGCGAAACAGCCTGGGGTCCGGACCTCAGCCCTCAGGGTCCGGACCTCCGCCCTCAGGGTCCGGACCTCATCCTCAAGGTCCGGACCCTCCCTGCGTGATAGCCAGGGAGGCGTACGGGTTCCGGACCTCATTCTCAGGGTCCGGACCTCGGAAGTTGGAAAACTCATTTTTATATTTTAAAACACTTTTTATCCATTCTAATGTCTTCCAAACACTTGTAAATGATTATAAATCATCATCAAGATTATTTAAACTTACCAAGCATCGTGAATTCATACGTTGAGTCTTCGAGTCTTCATTCTTCGTCTCTTCTTCTTTGAACCTTCAAGACTCCGACTCACTTCACGAAATATGCCAATATAAAATCCGTAACAATCTCCCCCTTTGGCAATTTCGTGACAAAACCCAAAATTACATAAAACACTCACGATGCTTATCTCTCCAAAAAAAATAAAATTCATTGCCATCACCAAAACAATAAACTTCTCGCGTGAAAGATCCGAATAAAATTCAAAATTACAATTTTGTAACTCCTAAAACAAACTCTAAGACTTAGACAAACATGGAGTCTTGAAGTTTTGAAAGACCTGCAAAAATTTTCATTCTCCACGAACAAAGTTAGTAGAAAAAATATCAAAATCAATGCTCCCCCTTTGTTCATGCAATCTCTCCCCCTATGTTTATGCGTCTAAGTCATCATTACCTCTCTCCCCCTTTTTGTCAAAAATTGCCAAAAGAAAAACACCAAAAATAGAGAGAAGTTCGAGAGAAATCAATCAAAACACAAATTTAAAGCTTTTTCAATTTTGAAACCACTTGTGAAAAAATTTCGAGCAATGTTAGTGCATGAGAAATATAAGATCACATTGACTTCTTTCAATCCCTATTAATTTCATAAGAATTAAGAATTTTACTACACAATCACCATAATGTAGATAAAATATTATACGATTTCTTAATTCATATACACTTCAAAATCAAGTCATCAAAAATAATCTAAAGGCTCAAAAGCTATCAAGATGTAAACGGATTATGAAGATGACTTAAGGGATTCATCAAAGAGACAGAAATTTGTTGCATAAACATTCAATTTTGAGATAAAACAAATATCGCACAAGGGGTGGCTCTTTGAGCATCTTTCATGAATGTGGACCACCTTATAACACCAAGAAATAAAATTTTGTGACATTTTCCTTTTGCATCCCTTTGCACTTGTATATATTTTTTCGGATATGCAATTCAATTCTCATGTGTAGCTGCACACACTAACCGGACGACCGGGGTGGTAGCTCTTTCCTCCATGTGGTGGTAGTTTTCACACTCCTTTAAGGATGTAACTCTTTCCACATCTTTCAAAGCGTACGAGCATTTCATTTTATATAATAACTCCCCCTCGCTTATGCAATCTCTTAGTTGAAAGAATATGTGACAAATTTTAGTCCATAAGAGAATGACTATTCATCAAATTCAACACACACTACCGAGATAGGTTAAGTTCCTAGAGATTACACATGATTGCCTAAATTTGATGAATATAAGTATTAAGAATCCTCATAATAAATTATCTTCAAATATAATGAAAATAAAGTAAAACCGATAATTAATATGAGATTAATTAGGAGTGAATGAAAGTGAACCTATTGATATTCAATGCACTATTAAATGTTCTAATCATTCAAAGAATCTAAAAATCGTAATAATGAAAGCACCAAAACGTGTAATGCAATAAACAAAAGATATGCAATAGAAACCGATCAAAGCACTACACTAAGTCAAAACAAATTAAGACTTTAGAGAAGGAAAGATATCAACTTTCCGAACCCAAACTTGTCGGATTGTTGGTTGTCTTGGTTTGTTGACGTTGGGCACGGTTTGTTTTTGACTTTTGATCAACCGTGGGTCTTACCACCGCATTCCGCTTTGGAGTATTTAAGTGTTGTGGCTTTGACTTTCGGTTGACCTTGGGTACTCGACCTTTTTGATGTTGCTTTTGAAACCGTGGGGGTTGTCGAGTAATGGAAGATGCCGATAGATGTTGAGACGATGCCGGTTGAGTCTTCTTATTTTCCTTCTTAAGGCATGTCTTCTTGATATGTCCTTTCTTTCCGCATCTATGGCATACTTTCTCTTTTACACTTGTTGAGACTTTGGGAATAGAATTTTTTACCTTCTCAACAAATGTCCGCTCATATCCAAGTCCAAGTTTGCTTGTTTGACCCAATCCGAGCATACTATCAAGCTTTTTCGAACCGGAAGAGAATTTTAATATGTCGGACTTGAGTTGATGAACTTGTTTGGTCAAAACTTGGTTGGATGTGTGAACTTCTTTGTATTGTTGCTCTAGAAAACCAACCTTTTCTTGATGTGATTTGATCATTGTTTCCGATTGGTTTAGCTTTTCTTGGAGGATCTTATTGTTAGTCAACATATGTTCCCTTTCCTCCGCAAGAGCTTTATTTGAAGTACTCAATGTCTTTTTGTCATCCTCAAGCTCCAAAAGTCGGTTCCTCAACTTCTTGTTGTGCTTAGCCATCTTCTTCGATTCTATTAGTAGTTGATTACACGCCTCGGCTAAGTCATCATCATCCGACTCCCCCTCACTTGTGCCATTGTCGCTCGATGTATCATGCACAGAGGAAGAATCAAAGGGGTTAGAAATAATAGATGATAAACAAAAAGTAGAAGGAGAAGGAGAAACGTGTGAAGAAAAGGCAATTGCATCATTGGTTTCTTCTTCACTAGAAATTGATTCATTAGAAGTTGAATCGTCTCAAGTTCTAGCTTGTAAAGCCTTCTTTTTATAAGACTTTTTAGTGGGACAATCCGTGGAGATGTGACCGTAGCCGCGACACTTGTAACATCGAATTTCCCCTTCAATTTCATCATTTTCTTTAGAAGACTTTTCAAGCTTCTTCTCTTTAGAGGATTTAGAATGTGAAGATCCGTCAGAGGAAAGCTTTCGGTTGGAGGATGAAGCTTGAAAGCCTTGGTTCTTCAATCACCTAGAGGGGGGTGAATAGGTGTATAAACAAAAATCACAAATCTCAATGCGATAAAGTAATGCGGAAAATAAAATCAGCACACCGAGATTTACGTGGGAAACTCCACCTTGGAGAAAAACCCACGGGACCAACACGCGAAAAAACAATCCACTAAGAGTAAAGAATTACAAGGTGATTACCGACTCCACGGACTTAACCTCTCCCTTCTCTTCAGCGGATCACGCGCACCAACGGGTTGTCCACGCCCCACGTCCGAATCCACGAACGCCACGCCTCGAATCCACGAGACTCCCAACTTCGAATCCACGAAGCCTTCAACACGTCGAATCCACGATGCTCACTCGAATCCACGAGCGCCAACGATCCGAATCCACGAACCGTCTTGAACACGCCGAATCCACGACGCCACTCCGTCCGGAGCAAGAACAATAACGTTGATGATGGTTTATTGCTTAGAATATCATTGAAGATCTGTGGGAATAGTCTCTAAGCAATCCTCAAATTGATTGTAAAAGAATGTTAGAAATTAGGGCACCATAAATCAATTTGAGAGAAGCTTGATGTAGAAGATGAGGAAAACGGTCACCTACAAGCTTCTAGGGTTTCTAAAAGATAATCTATACTTCACCACGTTTTAGAGACTCCCCCGCATCTTATTTATAGGTTTAGAAGCAATCCGAAATAGATTAGGATTAAAAACAGTTTTTAGAAAGGTTTGGAAGCAAACCGATTTCGACTAGGATTGAAAAACTGATTTTAGAAAGGATTGGAACCAAAATAGGATTGCTAAGATATTTTAAGGACTATACCATCTTATTTACATGTTTGGGAGACATTAGAATCAAAGTAGGATTGAAAAAATAATTTTCCAAAACTTCGCAACGGGTCGGGGTCCGCACCGCGGGTATGGGGTCCGAACCTTGAAACTCTTCAGGCGTTTCATTGTCCGGACCTCAGCCAACAGGGTCCGGACCCGGTCTGCGAAACAGCCTGGGGTCCGGACCTCAGCCCTCAGGGTCCGGACCTCTGCCCTCAGGGTCCGGACCTCATCCTCAGGGTCCGGACCCTCCCTGCGTGACAGCCAGGGAGGCGTACGGGTTCCGGACCTCATTCTTAGGGTCCGGACCTCGGAAGTTGGAAAACTCATTTTTATATTTTAAAACACTTTTTATCCATTCTAATGTCTTCCAAACACTTGTAAATGATTATAAATCATCATCAAAATTATTTAAACTTACCAAGCATCGTGAATTCATACGTTGAGTCTTCGAGTCTTCATTCTTCGTCTCTTCTTCTTTGAACCTTCAAGACTCCGACTCACTTCACGAAATATGCCAATATAAAATCCGTAACAGGTTCGATATGAGATTGGAACCTAGTGTTATTGAACATAGGTTGGACATGAGATTGGAACCTAGTGTTATTAAACATAGGTTGGACATGAGAATGGAATCTAGTGTTATTGAACATAGGTTGGACATGAGATTGGAACCTAGCGTCATGGAACCTAGGTTGAGAATGTAAAGTAAACCTAGTGTCGTTGAACATAGGTGAGACTTAGTGACTTGAACCTAAGGTCATGAGACTTAGGTTGGCAAGTGTAAAATGTGAAACGGAATGTGCGACGATTTTGCTATCCCGGGTATGCGACGAGTTCGCTACCATGCCATGAGTTGGCGGTGTTGAAACGGGATGTGCGACGATTTTGCTGTCCCGGGTAGGCGACGATTTCGCTACCATGCCATGAGTTGGCGGTGTTGAAACGGGATGTGCGACGATTTTGCTATCCCGGGTTGGCGACGATTTCGCTACCATGCCATGAGTTGGCGGTGTTGAAATAGGATGTGCAACGAGGTTGCTATCCCGGGTATGCGACGAGTTCGCTACCCGTGCCATGAGTTGGCGGTGACAAATGGGATGTGCAACGAGGTTGCTATCCCGGGTATGCGACGAGTTCGCTACCCGTGCCATGAGTTGGCGGTGACAAATGGGATGTGCGACGAGGTTGCTATCCCGGGTATGCGACGAGTTCGCTACCTGAACAAATGGCGGTGTTGAGATGGGGTATGCGACGATTTTGCTATCCCGAGTATGCGACGATTTTGCTACTCGAACTAGGAGGTGACGATTTCACTCCTTGGATGTTGGAACTATTATGGTGAGACGGCGATTCCGAAACCATAAGTAATTGACAAGTAGTTGAACTTAGTCAATGTGAAATATAGGATGAACCTAGGAGAGAATGATAATTTACATTTCATTTGGTTGCATCCTTTATGTTTATTTACAAGCATGTAAATATTTCGTGCATAGTTATTTGTGATCTAACTTATGCGTATGGTGTTTCTTTGGACCTGGTGGGTCGAGCTTCTCTCTTGGGTGGCCTTACCCACTGGGAACTATTTTATATAGTTCTCATCCCACTGTTTTTCAGGTCCACACGTGAGCGGCGCGGCGGCGCGAGGGAAGGGCATAACTCAGTAGTTAGCGTCCTACCACTGTGACCAGAATAGAAGTACCCTCTACTGCGTAGTTTAGGGGTATTCGAATGAAAGGAAATGTAATAATAATCTGATTGTATTTGGAAAGATAGAACAAAGACAAAAAAAAAATGTAACATGTGGTTGTATTGCGAATGCTTGTAATAGCATAGTAGTCGATGCTTTCCTTATGCAATCTTTGTATAAATTCTGTTTCTGTTTGGAACCTCTTGAATTATACTGGTTGTGACGCCTTGGACGTACAGGGGAAACTCTGTCCGTTCGGCGGATCTGGGTCATGCGCCCGTGCGTTTTGTCCTTCCACCTACTTGGTGCTAAGGCACGGCGGGGCGTGACAGATTGAGGTGGTATCAGAGCGTAGAAACGGTCTAGGTGGACCTAAGAAATCCTAGGATGGAAAAAGACCCTAGGAGTGTAAACTCGTGAGAGACGAGGACTTGTGATGTGTGGCGAAAGGGTAATCGATTGGGTCGTGTATTAGTTATGCCTCTAATAGGATGTTAGAGGTGGATTTAAGGCGTGGTTTATTCTCAGCTAAGTGTGTTCATGTTGGCGCGCGACAACATGAACCCAAGGGATGAGAATAGGCGCCCTTGTGTGACTTTCGCCTGATTTGTGTCCGTAATTTAAATCGTGTTTATACTTGGCCAAAAAGGTCGAGAACGTTGACGAAAATTGTCGTATTTCAGGATACGATGGCGTCACGTGGGCGATCTCCGACGAGATCGACACAGGATGGACCTAGTAGGGTCCCTGTGCAATCTGGGGCAAGTGGAGACCCGGAGCTTCGTGAACAGTTGGCCACACTCGTTGGAGTGGTGCAACAACAAGCTGAGATGGCACAGCGACAGCAGGAGGCTGCCGTGCGCCAGGAGGAGGGGATCAGGAGACTCCATGAGACCGTGGAGCGATTAGCACGTCGAGTACCATCAGGAGCCGCGGCGGGTACCTTGCAAGTAGATACTGGTGGCTGGGCCCCTGATTCTGTGGAATTAGAAGCGGAGAGGGAGCGGGCTTTAGCTGCCCTCATGACGTTCAAGCGATTCAATCCGCCTACCTTCGACGGGGAGGAAATGGACCTGTGGACCGTAGAAACGTGGATCGATTCTATGGAGTCCCTGTTTGAGGACTTGTACACCTTGGAGCGGGACAAGGTGTATTTTGCCGCACACTGCTTGCAAGGGTCGGCAAAGGCGTGGTGGAAAGGAGTCCGGCGAGACCGACCTTCTAGTCTCCCTCCGGTGACTTGGGAGGAATTTCGAGGACTGGTGTTCTCTGCCTATTTTCCTGATCGTGAGAAAAGAAAGCTTCAGGAAAAGTTCAGGAAGCTGAAGCAAGGTGATCGCTTGGTGAGAGAGTACGAGAGAGAGTTCTCTCGTATTGTAAATTGTATCCCTTATGTGATACGGGACGACAAGGACAAAGCTGATTATTTCGTGCGCGGACTTCAGCCTGAGATTTTTGAGGTTGTGCATCCCTTCAAACGGCAAACCTTTGTTGAGGTCGAGCCTTGTGGGTGGAACAAGGCCTGGTCACTTTGCGTGATGGGTACGAGGATTATGGCGAGAAGGGGAGACAGCGATCAACGGGTTGTTCGGGAGGACAGTCGAGTTCCGAGCGACGCCCGAAACCGCAATCACAATCCCTAGCCCAGAAATCATCTACCACCCGATCCTCATCTGGATGTGTTATTTGCGGCGGACCCCATTGGGCGCGCCGGTGCGTGCAGCGAGAAGAAAGGTGCATACGGTGTGGACAATCGGGTCACACAAAGTATGACTGTTCCTTGGGAGATAGTCGAGCCCCACCGGCTACGACAGCATCCTCCGCTCCGAGACAGTTCGCGGGTGTGTCACCTGCGGTGAGGTCTGGGGAGCATGCATTGATGTTGAGGCAACCTGAGGGTTCGCGTCGGGCGCCAAGTGGCCATGGGTACGCGACTCAGGTGATGGAATCTACTGCTGTCGACGGCGTCGTAGCAGGTATGTTTTGATTGCTGAAAACATATGTAGAGCATAATGTGACACTGGAGCATTACATGCAATTGTTGTGGTCTGTTACTACGATGCAAGTGTAATTGTAGCTAGGACCAAGGTTATGGGTAAGGATAGATACCCAGCTATGCTCATGTCATGTAGGCATGTATTGCCGCTGGAACGGCTAGAGATTTTGATGAATATCGGCAAATTACGGGTGTTGCGCCTAGTTGACGGCTTGAGGTAACAATGAAGCGAGCTGACTCTCGATGTTAGGGCAATGTGAGTAGCCAATTGCAAGAGTCGAGTTGTGACGTTTGAAAACGTGTTAATAGTTCGCAGATCCCGAACATCGTTATGGTGGATCGATGACGGTTGTGAATTGATAAGGTAATCGCCAAGACGTGGCGAGTGGGCCTTGCTGTACCTCAAATTGGGGTAGGTTGTGGTACTCGCAATGCGAGTGAGCATAAGCGTGGTAGCTTAGTGCTTGTGGATAACGCGAATGAACCTAGTAGCGTGTGACGCTCGGGTGTAAGTACTCGTGGAATATTGGTTTCTGGTTAGCCGATAGGGTTTGTTGGCAGTAGCACTTGGGCGTTACTAGGTGTGAAGGAGGCCAAGAACCGCTTGAGAGCTAGTGGCTCGCACTGGGTGCTTAGGAGCCGGTAGAGACTGTTGTCGCTTGGTATAGCGTGCGGGACACGTGTAGCGACAATATCGGGTATTGCTTGGGGACGATCCGTGCCCGGACCATTATGGACTGTGGAGACTGGGGCCTTATGGACAGGCGCAGTCAGCTGTGTGTGACAGCAGCCCGAGACCTGAGGGTAGGGCAGAGACTTATGGTCGGGGCAGTAGTCCAAGTGATGACCCGAGAACGTGGAATGCCACCTGTGAGACCACATAAATGGTAGTACACCGAGAGTGTGGATGTGACCCAACTCTAGGACTCAGCAGAGGTTTGGGGTCTTCGTTACTCCTGGTTGGAGTATGTGCGCAAGTCCTGAGTGAGGACTCCGCCGAGTAACAATTGGAATTACGTTTGCGAGCAAGGGATGTTACGCAAGGTTGAGACAGGTTTAGGCAATAGACCTACGTGAGAGCTTTGGTCTGTGGACCATCTGTTGATAACCGAGATAAGCGGTTTGACCGACGGCTCTGGGAGTATAAGAGCATTGGTCGTGTGTAAGAGAATTATGATTGTGACCTGAGAAGCAGACGCTCGGTCATACCTTTCACCGGATTGGTGAAGTCACCAATTGCCAAGTTTGGCTTTGTCGGTGAAGTGAAATCGGGTTTACGAACAAAGTGTTCGAGCGGAAACGTCGCGAAGATGATGTGATGTTGACCCCGTAAGGAAAAGCAACGGGACATACTCCTTATGGAATGTCAGGAAGATAAGACCCCGTGAATTATGGAGTGTACTCCTGAGTGAGCAGGAACTAGAGGACGCGATGAAAGAAGGATACCCTCATCTAATTGGTAAATAGATTTGAGTTGTGATCTTAGTTTCGCGGACGAAACTTCTTTTAAGGAGGGAGGAATGTAGTACACCGAACTTCTACAAATTGGGGAGTTCTTGTGGAATGTGGTCAAATGAGACCATCTAAATAGTTTTGGCAAGGTTTGGAACTTGTACGAGTGTTTTCGACGCAAATGAGGCGCGAAAACGGACTTCGGACAATTAAAACTGCTGAACTTGTGAAGTCTGCAGTGGGATTCCGGTATGAGGAACTCTATACCGGTACTGAAGTGATTAGTACCGGTATGCGATGTGGTATACCGGAATGCAATGGCAGAATCCGAAAATCCAGCTCTCGGGTTCTGCGGAATTCCTCGTGGTATACCGGTACGCCGACCCGTATACCGGTACGCCAACCCGTATACCAGAATACAGTGTGCAGAATGCTGATTTCGAAGGGTAATTTGGTAATTTCACTGAGGGGGGGCTTACATAAAGGGGAACCCTTCCCCTTTCTCCTCTGAAAACACACACATAGGGGGAGATGGAGAGTGAGAAGCTCATCTCTCTCTCTTCTCTTCTTCATCTTCTTCACCTTCAAAATTGGAGATCTTGGTGGAGATCAAGCTTGGGAAGCTTGGAGGAGTGAAGATTCGAGCTCGTGCATGCATGGTGGCTTGGTGAGCTCGTGGATCCGAGGTGAGTCCTTGGATTTGGTAGTTAGGGTTTCGGATTTGGGACTAAGAAATGAGATTTTGGAGACCCTTGGCTAATCTAGACTACAAATTGTAGAGATTAGCAAGAGATTTTGGGTTTTGCCATGAGTTTTGGAAAATCCTAGGTTGAAAGAGGGATTCTCTTGTGGAGGGTTTTAAAAATATTTTAACCCTTTAGAACCCTAGTTGGCGGTTAGTAGAACATGTGGGACAACTCCATTGTGAGTGATTCCAAGAGATGAGATCGTTATGAGTTCGACTCGGATTAACGAATCCTTCATGTGTGTTAGGGCTAGGAGCTTGAAGACCAAGCTTGAGGCCAAGGAAAAGAGCCCGATTGCAAGTGTCTACAAGCAATCGGAAGAGTGTGAGGTGGGTTTGTGTTTACGAAGTGATTAGGTCACTTCCATGTCTAGGGTAAATATCCATTTAAAGATAAAATGGTATGTGTTGCGAACTCTAGAACTTGCATGTTGGCAAAGGTAAAATCATGATAGGTAGAGCAATGAGCTCCTATTGCATGATATAGAATTCAAGTATAATTCAATTATCTATACTTGTTGCATGGTTGCATGTATGATTGAAACCTAGTGTTATTGAACATAGGTTGGGACATTGTGAGAATAGAACCTAGTGTCATTGAACATAGGTTGGAACATGTATGAATGGAACCTAGTGTTATTGAACACAGGTTGGACATGAGATTGGAACCTAGTGTTATTGAACATAGGTTGGAACATGTATGAATGGAACCTAGTGTTATTGAACATAGGTTGGACATGAGATTGGAACCTAGTGTTATTGAACATAGGTTGGAACATGCGAGTGGAACCTAGTGTTATTGAACATAGGTTGGATATGAGATTGGAACCTAGTGTTATTGAACATAGGTTGGACATGAGATTGGAACCTAGTGTTATTGAACATAGGTTGGAACATGCGAATGGAACCTAGTGTTATTGAACATAGGTTGGATATGAGATTGGAACCTAGTGTTATTGAACATAGGTTGGACATGAGATTGGAACCTAGTGTTATTGAACATAGGTTGGACATGAGAATGGAACCTAGTGTTATTGAACATAGGTTGGACATGAGATTGGAACCTAGCGTCATGGAACCTAGGTTGAGAATGTAAAGTAAACCTAGTGTCATTGAACATAGGTGAGACTTAGTGACTTGAACCTAAGGTCATGAGACTTAGGTTGGCAAGTGTAAAATGTGAAACGGGATGTGCGACGATTTTGCTATCCCGGGTATGCGACGAGTTCGCTACCATGCCATGAGTTGGCGGTGTTGAAATGTGATGTGCGACGATTTTGCTATCCCGGGTAGGCGACGATTTCGCTATCATGCCATGAGTTGGCGGTGTTGAAACGGGATGTGCGACGATTTTGCTATCCCGGGTAGGCGACGATTTCGCTACCATGCCATGAGTTGGCGGTGTTGAAATGGGATGTGCAACGAGGTTGCTATCCCGGGTATGCGACGAGTTCGCTACCCGTGCCATGAGTTGGCGGTGACAAATGGGATGTGCAACGAGGTTGCTATCCCGGGTATGCGACGAGTTCGCTACCCGTGCCATGAGTTGGCGGTGACAAATGGGATGTGCGACGAGGTTGCTATCCCGGGTATGCGACGAGTTCGCTACCTATGCCATGTGATGGCGGTGTTGAGATGGGGTATGCGACGATTTTGCTATCCCGAGTATGCGACGATTTTGCTACTCGAACTAGGAGGTGACGATTTCATTCCTTGGATGTTGGAACTATTATGGTGAGACGGCGATTCCTAAACCATAAGTAATTGACAAGTAGTTGAACTTAGTCAATGTGAAATATAGGATGAACCTAGGAGAGAATGATAATTTACATTACATTTGGTTGCATCCTTTATGTTTATTTACAAGCATGTAAATATTTCGTGCATAGTTATTTGTGATCTAACTTATGCGTATGGTGTTTCTTTGGACCTGGTGAGTCGAGCTTCTCTCTTGGGTGGCCTTACCCACTGGGAACTATTTTATATAGTTCTCATCCCACTGTTTTTCAGGTCTACACGTGAGCGGCGCGAGGGAAGGGCGTAACTCAGTAGTTAGCGTCCTACCACTGTGACCAGAATAGAAGTACCCTCTACTGCGTAGTTTAGGGGTATTCGAATGAAAGGAAATGTAATAATAATCTGATTGTATTTGGAAAGATAGAACAAAGACAAAAAAAAAAAATGTAACATGTGGTTGTATTGCGAATGCTTGTAATAGCATAGTAGTCGATGCTTTCCTTATGCAATCTTTGTATGAATTATGTTCCTGTTTGGAACCTCTTGAATTATACTGGTTGTGACGCCTTGGACGTACAGGGGAAACTCTGTCCGTTCGGCGGATTTGGGTCATGCGCCCGTGCGTTTTGTCCTTCCACCTACTTGGTGCTAAGGCACGGCGGGGCGTGACAATTACCGTGAGTTGAACAAAGTGACCGTCAAGAATAAGTACCCGTTACCCCGAATTGATGACTTATTCGATCAGTTACAAGGGTCTCGGGTGTATTCAAAGATTGATTTGCAATCCGGTTATCACCAGTTGAAGATTAAACCGGAGGATGTGCATGACCGCGTTTAGGACGCGGTATGGACACTATGAATTCACGGTTTTGCCTTTCGGGCTTACCAATGCCCCGGCAGCGTTCATGGATTTAATGAACCGTGTGTTCAAACCACTATTAGATCGATTTGTGGTGGTGTTCATAGATGATATTCTTGTCTACTCTCGGAGTGAAGAGGAACATAAAGAGCACCTAAGGATTGTGCTTCAGGTTCTTCGAGAGAACAAGTTATTCGCCAAGTTAAAAAAGTGCGAATTTTGGATTCGTGAGGTCGCTTTCTTGGGTCATGTGATTTCCGCGGGAGGAGTATCGGTGGACCCTATAAAAGTTGAGGCAATCAAGGATTGGCCTCGCCCGACCAATGTCACGGAAGTATGAAGCTTTTTGGGTCTTGCGGGGTACTATCGGCGGTTCGTGGAGGAATTTTTAAAAATCTCCGGTCCATTAACGCGCCTTACCCGCAAGGGAGCCAAATATGTCTGGAGCGAGGAATGCAACCAAAGCTTTAAGGAGCTAAAGGAAAGGTTGACTTCGGCTCCGGTTCTCGCCCTGCCGATTGCGGGGGAGGGCTTTGTGGTGTATAGTGATGCATCACGGCGTGGTCTTGGGTGTGTGCTTATGCAAAGAGGACAAGTGATAGCATATGGCTCTCGTCAGCTGAAGAGCTATGAGCAGAATTACCCCACCCACGATCTAGAGCTTGTAGCGGTGGTCTTCGCGCTTAAGTTGTGGAGACACTACTTGTACGGAGAACATTGTGAGGTATACACGGATCATAAAAGCTTAAAGTACTTGTTCACTCAAAAGGAGTTGAACTTGAGGCAACGGAGATGGTTGGAGTTGATAAAAGATTACGACTTAACCATCTTGTACCACCCCGGTAGAGCCAATGTGGTAGCCGATGCGCTCAGTAGGAAATCCGTGGAAAACTTCGCAATTGAGATGACGGGACAAATGCCGTTGATCAAGGAAATGGGCCGATTTGACTTGGAAGTCGTGGCCCCGGGCGTCCCCGCTAAACTCATGAATCTCGAAGTGTGGCCGACCTTGTTGGAGCAAATAAAAGAAAAGCAATCCGGAGATCCGGAACTCCAAAAGGTGCGGAGTGCTATCGAGAGTGGACGCTCCGGTGATTTTCATATGGATTCGAAGGGCGCCATTCGATTCCGAAATCGATTGTGCGTGCCTAAAGTCGAGGACATTCGTGGGGAGATCTTGAAAGAAGCTCACACTTCTCCCTATGCGATTCACCCGGGCGGCACCAAAATGTATAAAGACCTTAAATTGCATTATTGGTGGCCGGGGATGAAACTTGATGTTGGACGCTTTGTGGCACAATGTTTAGTATGCCAACAGGTGAAGGCCGAGCGCCGCTTTCCAGCAGGAAAATTACAAGGGCTGCCCATTCCAGTATGGAAGTGGGAGCATATCGCAATGAACTTTGTTGTGGGCCTACCCCGGTCGCAAGGTGGCCACGACGCGATTTGGGTGGTGGTGGAGATCGTTTGACAAAGTCGGCACACTTTTTGCCAATCCACACCACTTGGTCGGGAGACAAATTAGCACAAGTCTACCTGGACGAGATTATGCGGTTGCACGGGGTCCCGACCTTGATAGTTTCAGATCGAGATCCCCGTTTTACATCGCATTTTTGGAAAAGCTTGCAAGAAGCTTTGGGTACACAGCTCGATTTCAGTTCAGCATTTCATCCTCAAACTGACGGTCAATCGGAGAGGACAATTCAGATTTTGGAGGATATGTTGCGAGCGTGTGTGTTGGACTTCAAGGGTGCATGGCCTACTCATTTGCCGATGGCTGAGTTCGCTTATAATAATAGCTATCAATCTAGCATCGATATGGCACCGTTTGAGGCTTTGTATGGAAGAAAATGTCGTTCTCCTATTCATTGGAGCGAGGTCGGCGAAAGAAGGGTCTTAGGACCGGATGTGCTGCGTGAAGCGGAGGAAAAGGTCCGCTTTGCACGTGAACGCTTATCGACGGTGCAATCCAGGCAAAAGAGCTATGCAGATAGACGTCGACGAGATTTGGAATTCGCGGTAGGAGACCGCGTCTTCTTGAAAGTATCGCCCATGAGAGGGGTAAAGCGGTTTGGTGTTCGGGGTAAGTTGAGTCCCCGTTACATTGGACCTTATGAGGTTTTGGAGCGTGTGGGATCCTTGGCATATCGGCTAGCCTTGCCGCCAAAACTTGCGGGGATACACAATGTGTTTCATGTATCGACGCTCCGTAAGTACGTGTATGATCCAGCGCACGTCCTCGAGTATGTGCCTATGGAGCTTCACGAGGATATGACTTACGAGGAATTTCCCTTGTGTATCATGGATCGCGAGGTGAAAAATTTGAGGAACCGTGAAATTCCTTATGTAAAGGTACAATGGACGAATCACGGTGAGCGCGAAGCTACGTGGGAATTGGAAAGCTTAATGAGGGAGCCGTTTTCTTACCTCTTCGCTGAGTCCAGCTGAGGTATGATTTAGTTTCGCGGCCGAAACTCTCTTTAAGGGGGGAGGAATGTAGTACACTGAATTTTAGTGCGTCGTACCGAACTTCTACAAATTGTGGAGTTCCGGTGGGAAAGTAGCATGAGAGGCTATGTGTGTGGCTTCGGCCAAGTTTGGGGCTTGTGCGAAGTATTTTCGGCGCAAATGAGGCGCGAAAACGGACTTCGAAAAGTTAAAACTGCTGAACTTGTGAAGTCTGCAGTGGATTCTATGGATGTGTCCATACCGGTACTGAAACGATTAGTACCGGTATGGAGTATGGCATACCGGAATGTGAGGGCTGAATCCGAGAACCCAGCTCTCGGGTTTTACGGAATTCCCCGTGGCATACCGGAACTAACACCCGTATACCGGTATGCCAGTGCGAATACCGGTACGCAGTGCGCGAAATGCCAGCTTTGGCTGGTTGGAAGTGTTAATTGGTGAGAGGGGCAAAATGATCTTTTCACACTCGAGGGGGGTGTTAGAAAGGCAGGGATACCTTCCCTTCTCAGTCTTCTTCCTCCTCTACTTCTCCTCTCCACCTCTCTCACTTTCTCTCTCTAGAGATCTCTCCAAAACTTGGAGAAAAGGGTGGATTGAGCTTGGGCTTCCAAAGGGGAGAAGAGGCTTCTTGGTGCAAGTAGAAGCTTGGGGAACTCGTGGCTAAGGTGAGTTTCTCATGTTTTGGGTTCAAACCTTAGAATTGATCTAGTATTTTGATGTATTTGGAAACCCTAGGCAATCTAAACCACAAAACGTGGAGATTTGCCAAGAGATTTTGAGGTTCTACATGCATGTATGTGAAACCTAGGTGAAATGAGGGTTTTTGCCATGGGAGGTTCTAAAAATATTTGGACCTTCGGGAATTGCAATTGAGGCATGGGAAATCATGTTAGAACAAATTATTTCAAGTATTGAGTTGGTTTATGGGTTCGTAATGAGTAACGAACCATTTTCTTGTAGAAGCTTAGGTTGAAGCAAGAACTCAAGGCTTGGAGACTTAGGAGCTCAAAGAATTCAAGGAATTGGAAGCTCTTGAGGTGGGTTTGTGTTTACCGAAGTGATTAGGTCACTTCCATGTCTAGGGTAAATAACCATTTAAAGATAAAATGGTGTGTAAATGTGAAACCCTAGAACTTGCATGTTGGCAAAATGAAAATCATGATAGATAGAGCCATGGGCTCCTTTTGCATGTTAAAGAATTCAAGTATATTTCTATTATCTATACTTGTTATGTGATTGCATGTATGAAATGGAACCTAGTGTCATTGAACATAGGTTGGAACATGAGAATTGGAACCTAGTGTCATGGAACCTAGGTTGAGAATGTAAAGTAAACCTAGTGTCATTGAATATAGGTGAGACTTAGTGACTTGAACCTAGGGTCATGGGACTTAGGTTGGCAAGTGTGAAATGTGGACATTGGGATATGCGACGATTTCGCTTTCCCGGGTATGCGACGATTTCGCTACCCGTGCCACGTGATGGCGGTGTTGAAATGGGGTATGCGACGATTTCGCTATCCCGGGTATGCGACAATTTCGCTATCCGTGCCACGTGATGGCGGTGTTGAAATGGGGTATGCGACGATTTCGCTATCCCGGGTATGCGACGATTTCGCTACCCGAACATGGAGGTGACGATTTCACTCCTTGGAAGTTGAAACTAATATGGTGATGCGGCGATTCCGAAACCATAAGTTAATGACAAGTAGTTGAACTTGGTCAATGTGAGATATAGGATGAACCTAGGAGAGAATGAAAATTAACATTTTATTTGGTTGCATCCTTTATATTTATTTACAAGCATGTAAATATTTGTTGCATTGTTATTTGTGATCTAACTTATGCTTATGGTGTTTCTTTGGACCTGGTGGGTCGAGCTTCTCTCTTGGGTGGCCTTACCCACTGGGAACTATGTTTATAGTTCTCACTCCACGTTTTTCAGGTCCTTCCGCGAGTGAGGCGGCGGAGCGAGGCAAGGGTTTGGCTCTCTAGTTAGCGGCCCTTCCATTTTGGTGATACATAGAGTTGTACCCCTAGTCTTGGACATTGATAGTATAGGGGTTTTCATTAAATGTATGCAACTTGTATATTCCATAATTTTGGAACATGATGTATGGAATGGAAATGAAAGAAAAGAAAAAAATTTGGGCATGTATAAATGTGCAAATGTGTTGTAATAGAAGTAGAACTTCTTTGTGTTGATGCTTTCCTTGTGCAACTCTTGTACTCCGTTCCTAGTTGGAACATCGTGGATATGCTTGTGTTGTGACGCCTTGGGCGGGTAGAAGAGACTCTATCCGTTCGGCGGGTCTGGGGCATGCGCCCGTGCGGTTATCCTTTCCACCTAGTTGGTGTTAAAGGCCCGACGGGGCGTGACATTATGAGTGAAGGTGGTAACATTAATCGACCTCCGCTCTTTAATGGCGCAAATTATGCTTATTGGAAAGTTCGCATGAGAGCTTTTCTAATAGCCATCGATGAGCAAGTGTGGCAATCCATAGAATTTGGATGGACTCATCCCACTCAAACCATCGATAATGTTAACGTCCCCAAACCTCGAAATAAGTGGAGTAAGGAAGAGATTGATTTATCTTCTTACAATGGTAGGGGAGTTAATGCCTTATTTAATGCTCTATCTCAAACCAAATTTTCACGCGTCTCTGCGTGTGAAACGACAAAAGAGATTTGGGATACCCTACAAGTTACACATGAGGGTACAAGTCTAGTAAAAGTTTAAAAGCTCCAAATGCTTACAAGCCAATTTGATTCTATTTGAATGGAGGAGCATGAATCTTTTACCGATTATTTACTAGACTTCAAGATATAATTAACACATGTGCTAATTTGGGAGAGAAGATTCCGGAATCTAAAATTGTAAGAAAAATCCTTCGAACACTTCCGGAACGCTTTAGAGCGAAAGTTGCGGCAATTGAAACCGTCAAACATCCGGATAAGATGAAAGTTGAGGAATTAGTAGGCGCTTTACAAACTTATGAAATGACTTTTCCTACTAATCAATCTTCTTTCAAGTCTTCTTCTAAAAGTACAGGTGTTGCACTCAAATCTACTAAGGAGGAGGACGATAACTCAGATTCCGACGAAGATATTTCGCTCGCAGAATTTGAACACCAATTGGCGCGTCTCACGAAAAAATTTCGTCCATATTTCCACGGATTGTCCCACGAATCGTATAAAAAGAAGGCTTTGCAAGCAAAAACTTGGAACGATTCTACTTCGGATGAATCGACCTGAAGTGAAGAGGAAAAGAATGATGCTATAGCTTTATGTTCACATACTTCTTTACCTTCCTCTTCGGTTCTTTGTTTATCATCTATTTCTAATGATTTGCTTTCTCCTTCTTTGCATGAAACGTCGAGCGACGATGGCACAAGTGAGGGGGAGTCGGACGATGAAGGCTTGGCCGAGGCATATGAACAACTTCTTATGGAATCTAGGAAGATGGCTAAGCACAACAAGAAGTTGAGGAGACAAATATTGAAACTTGAGGATGAGAACAACGAATTGAAGGAGGCATCTAAAGCTCTTGAGGAGTCGATATTGAAGAACAACAAAATCCTCCAAGAGAAACTAGATCAATCGGAGATAATGATCAAATCTTACGAAGATAAGATTGGTTTTCTAGAGCAACAATACAAGGAAGTTCACACATCCAACCAAGTTTTGACCAAACATGTTCATCAACTCAAACCCGACATTCAAAAATTCTCCTCCGGATCGAAAAAGCTTGATGACATGCTCGGATTGGGTCAAACGGACAAACTTGGTGTTGGATATGAAAGAACATATGTTGAGAAGGTTAAAAATTCAGCACTTAATGTCTCAACAAATTTGAAAGAGAAAGTATGTCATAGATGTGGAAAGAAAGGTCACATCAAGAAGACATGCCCTAGAAAAGATAAGAAGACTCAACCGGCATCTTCTAAACATCTATCGGCATCGTCCAATACTCGACAACCTTCACGGTTTCAAAAGCAACATCAAAAAGGTCGAGTATCCAAAGTCAACCGAAAGTCAAAGCCACAACAACCAACTCCTCCAAAACTGAATGCAAAGTGGAGACCAAAGGTTGATCGGAAGTCAAAACAAACGGCACCAAATGTCAATAAACCAAGACAACCAACAATCCGACAAGTTTGGGTTCGGAAAGGTGATATCTTTTCTTGTCTAAAGTCTTAATTTGCTTTGACTTAGTATAGTGCATTGATCGGTTTCTATTGCATATCTTGTTTGATCATTGGTTTATACTTTTGGTGCTTTCATTGTTATATTTTGAAATTGTTGTTTTGCTCATTGGATGATTACCACATTAAATAGTGCCTTGAACATCAATAGGTTCACGTTCATTCACTCCTAATTAATTTCATATCAATTATCGGTTTTACTTCATTGTCATTATTTATGAAGATAATTTATTATAGGAATTCTTAACACTTATATTCATCAAATTTAGGTAATCATGTGTGATCTTTAGGCACTTAACCTATCTCGGTTGTGTGTGTTGAATTTGATGAATGAAAATTTACTAATAGACTAAAATTTGCCAAAATTTTTTTCAAATAAAAGATTGCATTTTTGAGGGGGAGTTATAATGTAAAAGAAAAAATAAAACAAAGGATGATTGGAATATTCCTAAGGTTTGAAAGATGTGGAAAGAGTTACATCCCTAAGGGAGTGTGAAAACTACCACCACATGTAGGAAAGAGCTACCACCCCGGTCATCCGGTAAGTGTGTGAAGCTACCACATGGATGTTAAATGCATAACCGAAAAAGTTGAAAAAGTGTGCATAACTTTAAAAAAAATTCGGAGTTATAAGGTGGTACATTGGAAAGATGCTCAAAGAGCCACCCCCGGTGCATTATTTGCTTGATCTCAAATTTGAACGTTTATGCGACGAATTTATGTCATTTGGTGAATTTCTATAAGTAATCCTCATAATCCGTTACATCTTGATAGTTTTTTAGCCTTGAGATTATTTTTGATGACTTATTTTTGAAGTATATATAAATTAAGAAATCGTAAAATATTTTATCTCCATCATGTTGATTATGTAGTAAAATTCTTAATTCTTATGAAATTAGTAAGGATTGAAAGAAATCAATGTGAACTTATGTTTCTCATGCACTAACATTGCTTGACATTCTATCACAAGTGGTTTCACAATTGAAAAAGCTTTAAACTTGTGTTTCTATTGATTCCTCTCGAAATTCTCTCTATTTTAGGTGTTTTTTTTTTGGCAATTTTTGACAAAAAGGGGGAGAGAGGTGATGATATTTAGGGAAAGATTTTGAACTTAGACGCATGAACAAAGGGGGAGAGAGATTTCAAATTTTTTTTTTTACTAACTTTGTTCGTGGAGAAAGAAAATGTTTTGCAGGGCTTTGAAGACTTCAAGACTCCAAGTGTGTCTAAGTCATAGAGTTTGTTTTAGGAGTTACAAAATTATAATTTTGATTTTATTTGGATCTTTCACGCGAGAAGTTCATTGTTTTGGTGATGGCAATGAATTTTAATTTTTCCTTTTCTTTTGGAGAGTTAAGCATTGTGAGTGTTTTATGTAATTTTAGATTTTGTCACGAAATTGCCAAAGGGGGACATTGTTACGGATTTTATATTGGCATATTTCGTGAAGTGAGTCGGAGTCTTGAAGGTTCAAAGAAGAAAAGACGAAGATTGAAGACTCGAAGACTCAACGTATGAATTCACGATGCTTGGTAAGTTTAAATAATATTGATGGTGATTTATGATCATTTACAAGTGTTTGGAAGACATTAGAATAGATAAAAATTGATTTAAAATATAAAAATTAAGTTTTCCAAGTTTCAGGTTCCGGACCCTGGTGCGAGATCCGGAACCCGTAAGCCTCTCATGCTGTTTCGCAGAGAGGGTCCGGACCCTGAGGGCTGAGGTCCGGACAATGAAACGCTGGAGAGTTTTAGAGTCCGGACCCTGCATCCAAGGTCCGGACCCTGACCCGTCACAATTTTTTGAAAACATATTTTTTCAATCCTACTTTGATTCTACTCTTATTCTAATGTCTCCCAAACCTATAAATAAGATGGCAGATTTTTTAAAATCAGTTTTGCAATCCTAATCTGATTCTAATTGCTTCCAAACCTTTTTAAAATCAGTTTTTCAATCCTAATCTGATTCTAATTGCTTCTAAACCTTTTTAAAATCAGTTTTCAATCCTAGTCTAATTCGGATTGCTTCCAAACCTATAAATAAGATGAGGGGATGTCTCTAAAATGTGGTTAAACATATTATATCTTTTAGAAATCCTAGAAGCTTGTAGGTAGCCGTCCTTCTCGTCTTCTATAACAAGCTTCTCTCAAATTGATTCCGGGTGCCCTAATTCTTAATGTTCTTTGAGAATCAATTTGAGAATTGCTTAGATACTATTCCCACAGATCTTTCATGATATTCTAAGCAAGGAATCACCACCAACGTTATTCGTTTTGCTCCGGACGGAGTGGCGTTGTGGATCGGCGTGATCAAGACGGTTCGTGGATTCGAATCGTTGGTGCTCGAGGATTCGAGTGGCGTCTGTGGATTCGGACGTGGGGCGTGGACAACCCGGCGGCATGCGCGAGATCCGCAGGAGATAAAGGAGAGGTTAAGTCCGTGGAGTCGGTAATCACCTTGTAATCTTTTATTCTTTGTGGATTGTTTTTCGCGTGTTGGTCCCGTGGGTTTTTCTCTAAGTTGGAGTTTTCCCACGTATATCTCGGTGTGCTGATTTTTATTTTCTGCATTTATTTTAATAGCATCGAGATTGTGTTTTGGTCGTCATACCTATTCACCCCCCTCTAGGTATTGATAGTATCTAGATAGATCCTAGGGTTCCCCATAACCTACATTAAGCAGTGTGTAGAGCATACATCATTCATAAGGATGGCTAGCTTTATGGATACATGCATCTGGTTGAATGTTTGCTACTGGTGGTGAATGTAGGTTGTGAGTTGTGTATGTATAAGTGGATGTACATGGTTGGTACACCGTGCAAATATAGGGGAGACTCTGTCCGTGTGGACAGAGCAACTCTATATTTGTGGCTGGTCTGTGTGTCTCGTGGGCAAGGGTGGTTTAAAAAACAAAATTGGCAAATTTTTCACAACTCTGATATTTAAAACGACACTAATCGAAAAGGTTTTCCAAAAAGGCCCGGGGCATGACACCGGCTCTGTCACGCCCCGCCGTGCCTTAGCACCAAATAGGTGGAAGGATAAAACGCACGGGCGCATGACCCAGATCCGCCGAACGGACAAAGTTTCCCCTGTACGTCCAAGGCGTCACAACCAGTATAATTCAAGAGGTTCCAAACAGGAACATAATTCATACAAGGATTGTATAAGAAAAGCATCATAAACTACTATGCTATTACAAGCATTCGCAATACAACCACATATTACATTTTTCTGTCTTTGTTCAATCTTTCCAAATACAATCAATTTGTTATTACATTTCCATACGCTCGAACACCCCTATACTACGCAGTAAAAGGGTACTTCTATTCTGGTCACAGTGGTAGGACGCTAACTACTGAGTTACGCCCTTCCCTCGCGCCACCGCGCCGCTCACGTGAGGACCTAAAAAATAGTGGGATGAGAACTATATAAAATAGTTCCCAGTGGGTAAGGCCACCCAAGAGAGGAGCTCGACCCACCAGGTCCAAAGGAAGCATACGAGCATGGGTTAGTACATATACATAACCAATAAGCATATAACTTTACAATATACGAAAGTAATCATGCTATGCTTCAACAAATGCGATAATGAAATCCATGCAATATAATTTTAACTGCTATTCCACTATCCATTTCATAACCAATCTGCTCCTAAGGTTCATTTACCTTAGCTAAGCCGTACTCGACTTGTCCTCGGGTTCAATATTAACGGGTCACCACCCTTCCTAAGGTTTACATACTTTAGTAAAGCCTTAACCGACTCACTCTAGAGTCAAACACCTTGGGCCACCGCCCAACTAAGGTTTACTTATTTAGTCAAACCTTCACGAACTCACTCTTGAGTCAAATATCCTTGGACCGCAGCCCAGCTAAGGTTTACTTATTTAATCAAACCTTCACCGACTCACTCTTGAGTCAAATATCCTTGGACCGCAGCCCAGCTAAGGTTTACTTATTTAGTCAAACCTTCACCGACTCACTCTTGAGTCATATATATAACTATGCAACAATTATTTACATGCTTGTAATTAAACACAAAGGATGCAACCAAATGAAATATAATTTATCATTCTCTCCTAGGTTCATCCTATGTCTCACATTGACTAAGTTCGTTTACTTGTCATTTACTTATGGTTTCGGAATCGCCGTCTCACCATATTTGTTCCAACATTCAAGGAGTGAGCTTGTCACCTCCTAGTTCGAGTAGCGAAATCGTCGCATACTCGGGATAGCGAAATCGTCGCATACCCCGTCTCAACACCGCCATCACATGGCATGGTAGCGAAATCGTCGCATACCCGGGATAGCGAAATCGTCGCATATCCCCCTAGTTCGAGTAGCGAAATCGTCGCATACTCGGGATAGCGAAATCGTCGCATACCCCGTCTCAACACCGTCATCACATGGCATGGTAGCGAAATCGTCGCATACTCGGGATCGCGAAATCGTCGCCTATCCCGATATTCACATTACTTACTTGCCAACCTAAATCTCTTGATCTTAGGTTCAAGTCACTAAGTCTCACCTAGGTTCAATAACACTAGGTTTACTTTTTCATCCTCAACCTAGATCCATGACTCTAGGTTCCAATTCATGTCCAACCTATGTTCAATAACACTAGGTTTCAATAGTCTTGTTTAAGTGATCTCCCTATCACTATGTGCCACAACCTAGGTTCAATAACTCTAGGTTCGCATACATTCCAAGTGTTCAATGACACTAGGTTCATTACACATTCAACCTATGTTTAGTAACACTAGGTTTTGTACCATCACATTCCAACCTATGTTTAGTAACACTAGGTTTAACATGCATGCATCATCTCTCAAGTATATATATATTGTTATGAAATACTTAGATTCTTTACATGCAAGGTGAGCCCATGGCTCAAATCATTTGATATATAAATCTATGCCGACATGCACATTATAGTTCGTTCTTATCCTAGTTGTCCATATCTAGGATTTTCCATTCACATGACCTCTAGCCCAATTTGGACTATGTCAAATTCTCTAACATGTAGAGAAACTAGCTCCCCGCTAGGTTCACATCTAGGCACACACATGTCCATTTGTGACAAGGTGTTCCACATGCCTACAATTCCAATCCGTGGTAGGTAATGATATTAACATCATATGATCTACTCATTCATACACATATACCATTTGCCAATTAACCTACCATTACATGCATCAAGTAAAATAATTATACTTTACTCTTTCAACATGGAAGTGACCTAATCACTTCGGTAAACACAAACCCACCTCACACTCTTCCGATTGCTTGTATACACTTGCAATCGGGCTCTTTTCCTCTTGGCCTCAAGCTTGGTCTTCAAGCTCCTAGCCCTAACACACATGAAGGATTCGTTAATCCGAGTCGAACTCATAACGATCTCATCTCTCCAAATCATTCGAAATGGAGTTGTCCCACATGTTTTACTAACCCCAAACTAGGGTTCTAAAGGGTTAAAACATTTTTAAAACCCTCCACAAGAAAATCCCTCTTTCAACCTAGGGTTTTCCGAAACTCATGGCAAAACCCCAAAATCTCTTGCTAATCTCTACAATTTGTAGTCTAGATTAGCCAAGGGTCTCCAAAACTTTATTTCTTAGTCTTAATCCGAAACCCTATTTACCAAATCCAAGGACTTACCTCGGATCCGCGAGCTCACCAAGTTACCATGCATGCACGAGCTCGATTCTTTATTCCTCCAAGCTTCCCAAGCTTGATCTCCACCAAGATCTTCAATTTGGAGAGAAGAAGGAGAAGAAGAGAAGTGAGGGAGAGGAGCTCTCTCCCTCTCTCTCTCCCTGTGTGTATTGCTGTGTTTCAGAGGAGAAAGGGGAAGAGTTCCCCTATATGTAAGCCCCCCTCAGTGAAATTACCAAATTTACCCTTCGAAATCAGCATTCTGCACATTGTATTCCGGTATACGAGTTGGAATACCGGTATACGGGTTGGCGTACCGGTATACCACGAGGAATTCCGCAGAACCCGAGAGCTGGATTTTCGGATTCTGCTACTGTATACCGGTATCTCACATCGCATACCGGTATACGCACTCCAATTCCGGTATGAACTTCCACATACCGGAATCCCACTGCAGATTTCTCAATTTCAGCAGTTCTAGCTTTCCGAAGTCCGTTTTCGCGCCTCATTTGCGCCGAAAACACTTCGCACAAGTTCCTAACTTGGCCGGAGCCTCACATATGGCGCCGCATGTTATCTTTCCACCGAAACTCCATAATTTGTAAAAGTTCGGTGTACTACATTCCTCCCTCCTTAAAAGGAGTTTCGTCCGCGAAACTAAGATCACACCTCAAATCTATTTACCAATTAGATGAGGGTATCATTCGTTCCTCGCGTTCTCTGGTTCCTGCTCACTCAGGAGTACATTCCATAGTCCACGGGTCTTATATTCCCGATATTGCATAAGGAATATGTCTCGTTGCCCTTCCTTACTAGGTCAACATCACATCATCTTCGCGATGTTTTCGCTCGAACACTTTGTTCGTAATCTCAATTTCACTTCTCCGACAATGCCAGACTTGGCAATTGTGACTTCACCAATCAGGTGAAAGGTATGACCGAGCGTCTGTTCCTCAGGTCACAATCATAATTCTCTTACACACGACTAATGCTCTTATACTCTTAGAGCCATCGGTCAAACCGCTTATCTCGGTTTACAACAAATGGTCCACAGACCAAAGCTCTCACGTAGGCCTACTGCCTAAACCTGTCCCAACGTCGCGTAACATCTTTGCTCGCAAACGTAAATCCAATCGTTCCTCGGCGGAGTCCTCACTTAGGACTTTTCCGCACATACTCCATCCAGGAGTAACCAAGACCCCAAACCTCTACTAAGTCCTAGAGTTGGGTCACATCCACACTCTCGGTGTACTACCATTCATATGGTTTCACAAGTGGCATTCCATGCCCCCGGGTCATCGCTTGGACTACCGCCCCGACCATAAATCTCTGCCCTACCCTCAGGTCTCGGGCTGCTGTCACACACAGCTGACTGCGCCTGTCCCTAAGGCCCCCAGGCTCCACAGTCCACAATGGTCCAGGCACGGATCGTCCCCAAGCAATACCCGAATACCGTCGCTACACGTGTCCTGCACGCTATACCAAGCGACAACAGTCTCTACCGGCTCCTAAGCACCCAGTGCGAGCCACTAGCTCTCAAGCGGTTCTTGGCCTCCTTCACACTTAGTAATGCCCAAGTGTTACTGCCAACAACTCTCTCGGCTAATCAGGAACCAATATTCCACGAGCACTTACACTCTAGTGTCCCACGCTACTATATTTATTCGCGTTATCCACAAGCACTAAGCTACCACGCTTATGCTCACTCGCATTGTGAGTACCACAATCTACCTCAATTTGAGGTACAGCAAGGCCCACTCGCCCAGTTTTGGCGATCACCTTATCAATCCACAACCATCATCGTTCCACTATAAACGATGTTCGGGATCTGCGAACTTTTAACACGTTCTCAACGTCATAACTCGATTCTTGCAATTGGCTACACACATTGCCCTAATATCGAGAGTCAGCTCGCCTACAATTCATTGTTTGCCTCAAGCCGTCAACTAGGCGTAACACCTGCAATTTGCCGGTATTCATCAAAATCTTTAGCCGCTCCAGCGGCAACACATGTGCCTCCACGACACGAGCATAGCTGGGTATCTATCCTTACCCATAACCTTGGTCCTGGCTACAATTGCACTTGCATCGTAGTAACCGACCACAACCATTGCATGTAATGCTCCAGTGTCACATTATGCTCTACATATGTTTTCAGCAATCAAAACATACCTGCTACGACGCCGTCGACAGCAGTAGATTCCATCACCTGAGCTGCGTACCCATGGCCACTTGGCGCCTGACGCGAACCCTCAGGTTGTCTCCACCTCAATGCATGCTCACCAGACCTTACCGCAGGTGGTACACCCACGAACTGTCTTGGAGCGGAGGATGCTGTCGTAGCCGGTGGGGCTTGACTATCTCCCAAGGAACAGTCATACTTTGTGTGACCCGATTGTCCACATCGTATGCACCTTCCTTCCCGCTGCACGCACCGGCGCGCCCAATGGGGTCCGCCGCAAATAACACAACTCACCGAGGACCGAGTAGGGTAGGTCCCCGAGGCACGAGATCGTCGACGCGAACATGTCGGGACTTGTCTGGAACTCGACTGACCACCCGATTTACCCGATGGTTGTCCCATCTCTATCTCCTTGTCATAACACTCGCGCTCCTCTTGCACGAATGCATTGCCCTGCTCCACCCACAGGGCCCGGTCCACCACCTCGACAAAGGTTTGCAGTTTGAAGGGATGCACAACCTTAAAAATCTCAGGCCGAAGTCCGCGCACGAAACAATCGGCTTTGTCCTTGTCATCCCGTATCACATAGGGGATACAATTTACAATGCGAGAGAACTCTCTCTCGTACTCTCTCACTGAGCGATCACCTTGCTTCAGCTTCCTAAATTTCTCCTGAAGCTTTCTCTTTTCACTATCAGGGAAATAGGCAGAGAACAACAGTCCTCGAAATTCCTCCCAAGTCGCCGGAGGGAGACTAGAAGGTCGGTCTCGCCGGACTCCCTTCCACCACGCCTTTGCCGACCCTTGCAAGCAGTGTGCGGCAAAATGCACCTTGTCTCGCTCCAAGGTGTACAAGTCCTCAAACAGGGACTCCATAGAATCGACCCACGTTTCTACGGTCCACGGGTCCGTTTCTTCCCCGTCGAAGGTAAGCGGATTGAATTCCTTGAACATCATGAGGGCAGCTAAAGCCCGCTCCCTCTCCGCCTCCAATTCCACAGAATCAGGGGCCCAGGCACCAACATCTATTTGTGAGGTACCCGTCGCGGCTCCTGATGGTACACGACGTGCTAATCGCTCCACGGTCTCATGGAGTCTCCTGATCCGCTCTTCCTGGCGCACGGCAGCCTCCTGCTGTCGCTGTGCCATCTCAGCTTGTTGTTGCACCACTCCAACGAGTGTGGCCAACTGTTCACGAAGCTCCGGGTCTCCACTTGCCCCAGATTGCACAGGGACCCCACTAGGTCCATCCCGTGCGGATCTCGTCGGAGATCGCCCACGTGACGCCATCGTATCCTGAAACACGACAACTTCCGTCAATATCCTCGACCTTCTAGGCCAAGTATAAACACGATTCAATTTATGGACACAATTTAGGCGAAAGTCACATAAGGGCGCCTATTCTCATCCCTTGGGTTCATGTTGTCGCGCGCCAACATGAACACACCTAGCTGAGAATAAACCACACCTTAAATCTACCTCTAACATCCTATTAGAGGCATAACCAACATACGACCCAATCGATTACCCTTTCGCCGCACATCACAAGTCATCGTCTCTCACGAGTTTACACTCCTAGGGTCTTTTCCATCCTAGGATTCCTTGAGTCCACCTAGACCGTTTCTACTCTCTGATACCACCTCAATCTGTCACGCCCCGCCGTGCCTTAGCACCAAATAGGTGGAAGGATAAAACGCACGGGCGCATGACCCAGATCCGCCGAACGGACAGAGTTTCCCCTGTACGTCCAAGGCGTCACAACCAGTATAATTCAAGAGGTTCCAAACAGAAACAGAATTCATACAAAGATTGCATAAGAAAAGCATCATAAACTACTATGCTATTACAAGCATTCGCAATACAACCACATATTACATTTTTTTTTGTCTTTGTTCTTTCTTTCCAAATACAATCACATTATGATTACATCTTTCATACACTCGAAACACCCTTATGCTACACAGTAACAAGGGTACTTCTATTCTGGATCACAGTGGTAGGACGCTAACTACTGAGTTACGCCCTTCCCTCGCGCCGCCGCGCCGCTCACGTGAGGACCTGAAAAATAGTGGGATGAGAACTATATAAAATAGTTCCCAGTGGGTAAGGCCACCCAAGAGAGGAGCTCGACCCACCAGGTCCAAAGGAAGCATACGAGCATGGGTTAGTACATATACATACATAACCAATAAGCATATAACTTTACAATATACGAAAGTAAACATGCTATGCTTCAACAAATGCGATAATGAAATCCATGCAATATAATTTTAACTGCTATTCCACTATCCATTTCATAACCAATCTGCTCCTAAGGTTCATTTACCTTAGCTAAGCCGTACTCGACTTGCCCTCGAGTTCAATATTAACGGGTCACCACCCTCCTAAGGTTTACTTACTTTAGTAAAACCTTAACCGACTCACTCTAGAGTCAAACACCTTGGGCCACCGCCCAACTAAGGTTTACTTATTTAGTCAAACCTTCACGGACTCACTCTTGAGTCAAATATCCTTGGACCGCAGCCCAGCTAAGGTTTACTTATTTAGTCAAACCTTCACCGACTCACTCTTGAGTCAAATATCCTTGGACCGCAGCCCAGCTAAGGTTTACTTATTTAGTCAAACCTTCACCGACTCACTCTTGAGTCAAATATCCTTGGACCGCAGCCCAGCTAAGGTTTACTTATTTAGTCAAACCTTCACCGACTCACTCTTGAGTCAAATATCAGCGGATTACTGCCTATGTCCAGGCCTGGGGAGATGAACATGCCACATACACCTCAGCCTACAATCCACTCGGCAGGTGAGGGATATACCACAAACACCTCCGCTACTCAAAATCACTGCGAGCGACGAGAACCACACATACTCGCAGTTATGAGTCACTTGCCGGGCGAGGAAAACCACACATACCCGCAAGTATAATCTGCTGCCGAGCGAGGAGAACCACACATACCCGCAGCCATAATCACTTGCCAGGCAAGGAGAACCACACATACCTGCAAGTATCAGTCTAGGGATTCCGGAATCCACTTTCACATCTCAAGGGTTCATCATTTCCCTATGTAGTAAACCTCTTCTGGGTTCATATACATGTGTCCAAGTGGTCAACCTACCACCATATTTTCCAACCTATGTTCAATGACACTAGGTTCGATGTCATGTTCAAGTGATCTTCCTATCACTATGTTATCTCAACCTAGGTTCAACAACTCTAGGTTCACATACATTCCAACCTATGTTCAATAACACTAGGTTCATTCATTACACATTCAACCTATGTTCAATGACACTAGGTTCATTACACATTCAACCTACCTATGTGTTCAATGACACTAGGTTCATTACCACACATTCCAACCTATGTTTAATAACACTAGGTTTGTACCATCACATTCCAACCTATGTTTAGTAACACTAGGTTTAACATGCATGCATCATCTCTCAAGTATATATATATTGTTATGAAATACTTAGATTCTTTACATGCAAGGTGAGCCCATGGCTCAAATCATTTTTTGATATATAAATCTATGCCAACATGCACATTATAGTTCTTTCTTATCCTAGTTGTCCATATCTAGGATTTTCCATTCACATGACCTCTAGCCCATTTTGGACCATGTCAAATTCTCTAACATGTAGAAAACTAGCTCCCCGCTATGTTCACATCTAGGCATACACATGTCCATTTGTAACAATGTGTTCCACATGCCTACAATTCCAATCCATGGTAGTTAATGGTATTAACATCATATGATCTACTCATTCATACATATATACCATTTGCCAATTAACCTACCATTACATGCATCAAGTAAAATAATTATACTTTACTCTTTCAACATGGAAGTGACCTAATCACTTCGGTAAACACAAACCCACCTCACACTCTTCCGATTGCTTGTATACACTTGCAATCGGGCTCTTTTCCTCTTGGCCTCAAGCTTGGTCTTCAAGCTCCTAGCCCTAACACACATGAAGGATTCGTTAATCCGAGTCGAACTCATAACGATCTCATCTCTCCAAATCATTCGAAATGGAGTTGTCCCACATGTTCTACTAACCCCAAACTAGGGTTCTAAAGGGTTAAAACATTTTTAAAACCCTCCACAAGAAAATCCCTCTTTCAACCTAGGGTTTTCCAAAACTCATGGCAAAACCCAAAATCTCTTGCTAATCTCTACAATTTGTAGTCTAGATTAGCCAAGGGTCTCCAAAACTTCATTTCTTAGTCTTAATCCGAAACCCTAGTTACCAAATCCAAGGACTTACCTCGGATCCGCGAGCTCACCAA
The DNA here is from genome assembly GCA_016920855.1 of Puya raimondii. Lineage (NCBI taxonomy): Eukaryota > Viridiplantae > Streptophyta > Magnoliopsida > Poales > Bromeliaceae > Puya > Puya raimondii. The sequence goes on from JABWPP010000049.1 coordinate 19,787,783, forward strand.
GTCACCATGCATGCACGAGCTCGATCTTCACTCCTCCAAGCTTCCCAAGCTTGATCTCCGCCAAGATCTCCAATTTGGAGAGAGAGAAGATGAAGAAGAGAGAGAGAGAGAGAGAGCTTCTCACTCTCTCTCTGTGTGTGTGTGTTTGAGAGAGAGAAAGGGGAAGGGTTCCCCTATATGTAAGCCCTCCTCAGTGAAATTACCAATTTACCCTTCGAAATCAGCATTCTGCACACTGTATTCCGGTATACGGGTTGGAATACCGGTATACGGGTTGGCGTACCGGTATACCACGAGGAATTCCGCAGAACCCGAGAGCTGGATTTTCGGATTCTGCCACTGTATACCGGTATCTCACATCGCATACCGGTATACGTACTCCAATTCCGGTATGAACTTCCACATACCGGAATCCCACTGCAGATTTCTCAAATTCAGCAGTTCTAGCTTTCCGAAGTCCGTTTTCGCGCCTCATTTGCGCCGAAAACACTTCGCACAAGTTCCTAACTTGGCCGGAGCCTCACATATGGCGCCGCATGTTATCTTTCCACCGAAACTCCATAATTTGTAAAAGTTCGGTGTACTACATTCCTCCCTCCTTAAAAGGAGTTTCGTCCGCGAAACTAAGATCACACCTCAAATCTATTTACCAATTAGATGAGGGTATCATTCGTTCCTCGCGTTCTCTGGTTCCTGCTCACTCAGGAGTACATTCCATAGTCCACGGGTCTTATATTCCCGATATTGCATAAGGAATATGTCTCGTTGCCCTTCCTTACTAGGTCAACATCACATCATCTTCGCGATGTTTTCGCTCGAACACTTTGTTCGTAATCTCAATTTCACTTCTCCGACAATGCCAGACTTGGCAATTGTGACTTCACCAATCAGGTGAAAGGTATGACCGAGCGTCTGTTCCTCAGGTCACAATCATAATTCTCTTACACACGACTAATGCTCTTATACTCTTAGAGCCATCGGTCAAACCGCTTATCTCGGTTTACAACAAATGGTCCACAGACCAAAGCTCTCACGTAGGCCTACTGCCTAAACCTGTCCCAACGTCGCGTAACATCTTTGCTCGCAAACGTAAATCCAATCGTTCCTCGGCGGAGTCCTCACTTAGGACTTTGCGCACATACTCCATCCAGGAGTAACCAAGACCCCAAACCTCTACTAAGTCCTAGAGTTGGGTCACATCCACACTCTCTCGGTGTACTACCATTCATATGGTTTCACAAGTGGCATTCCATGCCCCCGGGTCATCGCTTGGACTACCGCCCCGACCATAAATCTCTGCCCTACCCTCAGGTCTCGGGCTGCTGTCACACACAGCTTGACTGCGCCTGTCCCTAAGGCCCCCAGGCTCCACAGTCCACAATGGTCCAGGCACGGATCGTCCCCAAGCAATACCCGAATACCGTCGCTACACGTGTCCTGCACGCTATACCAAGCGACAACAGTCTCTACCGGCTCCTAAGCACCCAGTGCGAGCCACTAGCTCTCAAGCGGTTCTTGGCCTCCTTCACACTTAGTAATGCCCAAGTGTTACTGCCAACAACTCTCTCGGCTAATCAGGAACCAATATTCCACGAGCACTTACACTCTAGTGTCCCACGCTACTATATTTATTCGCGTTATCCACCAGCACTAAGCTACCACGCTTATGCTCACTCGCATTGTGAGTACCACAATCTACCTCAATTTGAGATACAGCAAGGCCCACTCGCCCAGTTTTGGCGATTACCTTATCAATTTCACAACCGTCATCGATCCACTATAACGATGTTCGGGATCTGCGAACTATTAACACGTTTTCAACGTCATAACTCGACTCTTGCAATTGGCTACTCACATTGCCCTAATATTGAGAGTCAGCTCGCCTACAATCATTGTTGCCTCAAGCCGTCAACTAGGCGTAACACCTGCAATTTGCCGGTATTCATCAAAATCTTTAGCCGCTCCAGCGGCAACACATGTGCCTCCACGACACGAGCATAGCTGGGTATCTATCCTTACCCATAACCTTGGTCCTGGCTACAATTGCACTTGCATCGTAGTAACCGACCACAACCATTGCATGTAATGCTCCAGTGTCACATTATGCTCTACATATGTTTTCAGCAATCAAAACATACCTGCTACGACGCCGTCGACAGCAATAGATTCCATCACCTGAGCTGCGTACCCATGGCCACTTGGCGCCTGACGCGAACCCTCAGGTTGTCTCCACCTCAATGCATGCTCACCAGACCTTACCGCAGGTGGTACACCCGCGAACTGTCTTGGAGCGGAGGATACTGTCGTAGCCGGTGGGGCTCGACTATCTTCCAAGGAACAGTCATACTTTGTGTGACCCGATTGTCCACATCGTATGCACCTTCCTTCTCGCTGCACGCACCGGCGCGCCCAATGGGGTCCGCCGCAAATAACACAACTCACCGAGGACCGAGTAGGGTAGGTCCCCGAGGCACGAGATCGTCGACGCGAACATGTCGGGATTTGTCTGGGACTCGACTGACCACCAGATTTACCCGATGGTTGTCCCATCTCTATCTCCTTGTCATAACACTCGCGCTCCTCTTGCACGAATGCATTGCCCTGCTCCACCCACAGGGCCCGGTCCACCACCTCGACAAAGGTTTGCAGTTTGAAGGGATGCACAACCTTAAAAATCTCAGGCCGAAGTCCGCGCACGAAACAATCGGCTTTGTCCTTGTCATCCCGTATCACATAGGGGATACAATTTACAATGCGAGAGAACTCTCTCTCGTACTCTCTCACTGAGCGATCACCTTGCTTCAGCTTCCTGAATTTCTCCTGAAGCTTTCTCTTTTCACTATCAGGGAAATAGGCAGAGAACAACAGTCCTCGAAATTCCTCCCAAGTCGCCGGAGGGAGACTAGAAGGTCGGTCTCGCCGGACTCCCTTCCACCACGCCTTTGCCGACCCTTGCAAGCAGTGTGCGGCAAAATGCACCTTGTCTCGCTCCAAGGTGTACAAGTCCTCAAACAGGGACTCCATAGAATCGACCCACGTTTCTACGGTCCACGGGTCCGTTTCTTCCCCGTCGAAGGTAAGCGGATTGAATTCCTTGAACATCATGAGGGCAGCTAAAGCCCGCTCCCTCTCCGCCTCCAATTCCACAGAATCAGGGGCCCAGGCACCAACATCTATTTGTGAGGTACCCGTCGCGGCTCCTGATGGTACACGACGTGCTAATCGCTCCACGGTCTCATGGAGTCTCCTGATCCGCTCTTCCTGGCGCACGGCAGCCTCCTGCTGTCGCTGTGCCATCTCAGCTTGTTGTTGCACCACTCCAACGAGTGTGGCCAAGTTTCACAAAGCTCCGGGTCTCCACTTGCCCCAGATTGCACAGGGACCCCACTAGGTCCATCCCGTGCGGATCTCGTCGGAGATCGCCCACGTGACGCCATCGTATCCTGAAACACGACAACTTCCGTCAATATCCTCGACCTTCTAGGCCAAGTATAAACACGATTCAATTTATGGACACAATTTAGGCGAAAGTCACATAAGGGCGCCTATTCTCATCCCTTGGGTTCATGTTGTCGCGCGCCAACATGAACACACTTAGCTGAGAATAAACCACGCCTTAAATCTACCTCTAACATCCTATTAGAGGCATAACCAATACACGACCCAATCGATTACCCTTTCGCCGCACATCACAAGTCCTCGTCTCTCACGAGTTTACACTCCTAGGGTCTTTTCCATCCTAGGATTTCTTAAGTCCACCTAGACCGTTTCTACGCTCTGATACCACCTCAATCTGTCACGCCCCGCCGTGCCTTAGCACCAAATAGGTGGAAGGATAAAACGCACGGGCGCATGACCCAGATCCGCCGAACGGACAGAGTTTCCCCTGTACGTCCAAGGCGTCACAACCAGTATAATTCAAGAGGTTCCAAACAGGAACAGAATTCATACAAAGATTGCATAAGGAAAGCATCATAAACTACTATGCTATTACAAGCATTCGCAATACAACCACATATTACATTTTTTCTGTCTTTGTTCATTCTTTCCAAATACAATCAAATTATTATTACATTTTCATACATTCGAACACCCCTATACTACGCAGTAAAAGGGTACTTCTATTCTGGTCACAGTGGTAGGACGCTAACTACTGAGTTACGCCCTTCCCTCGCGCCGCCGCGCCGCTCACGTGAGGACCTGAAAAATAGTGGGATGAGAACTATATAAAATAGTTCCCAGTGGGTAAGGCCACCCAAGAGAGGAGCTCGACCCACCAGGTCCAAAGGAAGCATACGAGCATGGGTTAGTACATATACATAACCAATAAGCATATAACTTTACAATATACGAAAGTAAACATGCTATGCTTCAACAAATGCGATAATGAAATCCATGCAATATGTTTTTAACTGCTATTCCACTATCCATTTCATAACCAATCTGCTCTTAAGGTTCATTTACCTTAGCTAAGCCATACTCGACTTGTCCTCGAGTTCAATATTAACGGGTCACCACCCTTCCTAAGGTTTACTTACTTTAGTAAAACCTTAACCGACTCACTCTAGAGTCAAACACCTTGGGCCACCGCCCAACTAAGGTTTACTTATTTAGTCAAACCTTCACGAACTCACTCTTGAGTCAAATATCCTTGGACCGCAGCCCAGCTAAGGTTTACTTATTTAGTCAAACCTTCACCGACTCACTCTTGAGTCAAATATCCTTGGACCGCAGCCCAGCTAAGGTTTACTTATTTAGTCAAACCTTCACCGACTCACTCTTGAGTCATATATATAACTATGCAACAATTATTTACATGCTTGTAATTAAACACAAAGGATGCAACCAAATGAAATATAATTTATCATTCTCTCCTAGGTTCATCCTATGTCTCACATTGACTAAGTTTGTTTACTTGTCATTTACTTATGGTTTCGGAATCGCCGTCTCACCATATTTGTTCCAACATTCAAGGAGTGAGCTTGTCACCTCCTAGTTCGAGTAGCGAAATCGTCGCATACTCGGGATAGCGAAATCGTCGCATACCCCGTCTCAACACCGCCATAACATGGCATGGTAGCGAAATCGTCGCATACCCGGGATAGCGAAATCGTCGCATATCCCCCTAGTTCGAGTAGCGAAATCGTCGCATACTCGGGATAGCGAAATCGTCGCATACCCCGTCTAAACACCGTCATCATATGGCATGGTAGCGAAATCGTCGCATACCCGGGATCGCGAAATCGTCGCCTATCCCGATATTCACATTACTTACTTGCCAACCTAAATCTCTTGATCTTAGGTTCAAGTCACTAAGTCTCACCTAGGTTCAAAAAAAAACTTTTTCATCCTCAACCTAGATCCATGACTCTAGGTTCCAATTCATGTCCAACCTATGTTCAATAACACTAGGTTTCAATAGTCTTCTTTAAGTGATCTCCCTATCACTATGTGCCACAACCTAGGTTCAATAACTCTAGGTTCGCATACATTCCAACCTATGTTCAATGACACTAGGTTCATTACACATTCAACCTATGTTTAGTAACACTAGGTTTTGTACCATCACATTCCAACCTATGTTTAGTAACACTAGGTTTAACATGCATGCATCATCTCTCAAGTATATATATATTGTTATGAAATACTTAGATTCTTTACATGCAAGGTGAGCCCATGGCTCAAATCATTTGATATATAAATCTATGCCGACATGCACATTATAGTTCGTTCTTATCCTAGTTGTCCATATCTAGGATTTTCCATTCACATGACCTCTAGCCCATTTTGGACCATGTCAAATTCTCTAACATGTAGAGAAACTAGCTCCTCGCTATGTTCACATCTAGGCATACACACGTCCATTTGTAACAATGTGTTCCACATGCCTACAATTCCAATCCGTGGTAGGTATGGTATTAACATCATATGATCTACTCATTCATACATATATACCACATGCCAATTAACCTACCATTACATGCATCAAGTAAAATAATTATACTTTACTCTTTCAACATGGAAGTGACCTAATCACTTCGGTAAACACAAACCCACCTCACACTCTTCCGATTGCTTGTATACACTTGCAATCGGGCTCTTTTCCTCTTGGCCTCAAGCTTGGTCTTCAAGCTCCTAGCCCTAACACACACGAAGGATTCGTTAATCCGAGTCGAACTCATAACGATCTCATCACTCCAAATCATTCGAAATGGGGTTGTCCCACATGTTTTACTAACCCCCAACTAGGGTTCTAAAGGGTTAAAACATTTTTAAAACCCTCCACAAGAAAATCCCTCTTTCAACCTAGGGTTTTCCGAAACTCATGGCAAAACCCCAAAATCTCTTGCTAATCTCTACAATTTGTAGTCTAGATTAGCCAAGGGTCTCCAAAACTTTATTTCTTAGTCTTAATCCGAAACCCTATTTACCAAATCCAAGGACTTACCTCGGATCCGCGAGCTCACCAAGTTACCATGCATGCACGAGCTCGATTCTTTATTCCTCCAAGCTTCCCAAGCTTGATCTCCACCAAGATCTTCAATTTGGAGGAGAAGGAGAAGAAGTGGTAGTGAGGGAGAGGAGCTTCTCCCTCCCTCTCTCCCTGTGTGTATTGCTGTGATTTCAGAGGAGAAAGGGGAAGAGTTCCCCTATATTTAAGCCCCCCTCAGTGAAATTACCAAACTACCCTTCGAAATCAGCATTCTGCACATTGTATTCCGGTATACGAGTTGGAATACCGGTATACGGGTTGGCGTACCGGTATACCACGAGGAATTCCGCAGAACCCGAGAGCTGGATTTTCGGATTCTGCTACTGTATACCGGTATCTCACATCGCATACCGGTATACGCACTCCAATTCCGGTATGAACTTCCACATACCGGAATCCCACTGCAGATTTCTCAAATTTAGTAGTTCTAGCTTTCCGAAGTCCGTTTTCGCGCCTCATTTGCGCCGAAACACTTCGCACAAGTTCCTAACTTGGCCGGAGCCTCACATATGGCGCCGCATGTTATCTTTCCACCGAAACTCCATAATTTGTAAAAGTTCGGTGTACTACAGTCTCAATCTGTAATATAAGCAACCATTGTTAGCGAAATATCTACGTTCCCTTGTGTAGAAACCGAAATTTCTAATTTTCGAAAATTTGTTAATCGAATGAAAGGTCGAAAAGGGGTAGACTATTTCTGCAAAACGGAATAGTTTTCAATGAAATGAAAAATGCTACCCTCAAGATCTGGCAGTGCTGGAAGTTATGGTGAGGTCCATTTTCAATTTTGGCATGGCAAAAGCAGGTTTAAGGCAAAGTGCGGCATGTGGTCAATTTGTGGAAATCGGGTTTTATGGCAAAACATGCGATATTTTATATGTCGAATTGCATGAAAATTCGTGGAAAGGTGCCACTGGACAGGATACCCGCACCGGCGAGTTTTCAGTAAGAACCTCAAAGGTTGGAGGGCTAAACTGCAAATTTTGCTTTATGTGAAATTGGAACACCTTTCAAAGGGGTTATCATTTTATGTGAAAAATTTAACTGTTTTGGCGTGCGGGAGGATCCATATGAAAGTAGACTCAGTGGGGAACGTGCGGCTCAAATTTCGCAAAATTCAGGATTATCTGTGTAAAACGGCACCGGGATGAAGTCAAGAGAAAAACTTTGGATCGAGGGCATTTCATAAAAATACGCAACAATTCATGTACCGTTTCACACAAAGCTCCCTGGGGAGAGGTTGCTGGGCAATTTACTCGTCCTGGTGGAGCTTGAGCTTAAAACTTTAAATCACGGGGGGTTATGTGCAAACTGTACTAGGTATATGTATATATATATATATATATATATATATATATATATATATATATATATATATATATATATATATATATATATATATATATATATATATATATAGTTTATTAAACAAAGCCTAACCCTAGGTTTTGCCCCAGCACGTGCTGCCGCCGCTGCCGCCTCGTGCGGCACCGCCGGCCTCCCTTCCGGCCAAAAGGGGGGAGGGGAAGGGAGGAACTCCTGCAATCTCTCTCTCTCTCTCTCTCTCTCTCTCTCTCTCTCTCTCTCTCTCTCTCTCCCTCGGCCAGTCACAGCCATTGCCGCCGCCGTCGCCCCGCCGTCTCAAAGGTGCTCGGGCGGCCCTCTCTGCCGCTGTCGCGGCCGGCCCAGGCCTCCCCTGAGCGAGGACTCCCTGTCGGACCCTAACCCAAGCAAGCTCGGGGTAGATCATGCAAATCCGGTGCCGCCGCGCGCCGCCATTGGCTGCCGCATCCCCAGGGGCCCCCAACGTCGGGTGGGACCCCTCGTGCTGGCGCCGGCCACCCCCGGCTGCATGGGGATTAGAGGAGGCAGGGCTACTGTCGGGCTCGGGCTGGGGAACCCAATTTGATCAGGTTGTCATTCTCCCATATCTAGGCATCGAGGACTTCGCAGCAAGGGAGCACGGCTATTCCAAGGGCCTCTAAAACACCGTACTCACCCTAGTTGGTGTCGGGGGGCTTCCGATTGCTGTAATTGAGACGTCGCCCGGAGGACTTTTGACTCAGCGGACTGTCCCGATATGCCCCTCGGTGCTCGTATTTGTTTCGGACAGCGAGCATGGTGTCCAGAACATCGAGACCTTATGGACCGTACCCTCGCTCGGATTCCAAAGTCACGAAATCGACAGTAAATCTCTAAGCAGTGTATTATTGTATTATTATCACACACCGGGTGTTCGGCATAATGCCGCAATGATAGTTTTTGCATTGTGGCTGTCCTGGATACCAGTGGTTCAAGTGTTGGGTGTTCGAACATAGTGTTCGAAGCCCGGTGACCTCTCAGTTTGAATCTCGCGGCAATCGGCATGCAAAACGGTGTCTTTTACATTATTACTATGCTTTTGGCTCCATTTTTTGGAGCGGGTGTTCGCTGCTGGTTGCAGCGGTGGAAATGGCATGGTTGGTTAGTTGGGCACTCGCTGGTGCAAAGTACGGACAGCGAGCGACCCTAGATGGGTTTCGGAGCCCAAAACAGCAATTTTTGAAAACCCGATACGGCGAATTTTGGGTATTTCGTACCCGCATCGCATCACTTAGTGTGCGGCTGTCCCAACACCCAAAAGTGAGTGTTTTGGGACAGCGAGGATGGTCGAATGACTTTCAGCGTGTTTCGAAACATTTCGGGGCTAATCCGGACCCCAAAATGCAAAAATCGAGCGGTTTCAGGCACGGTTTCGTGTCACGCAAGTTGCTACTATTTGCAGCGATGTTGTAGCCTTATTGGCTAGTTGTAGAATGAGGTTTGACACCTCTGGTTCCAGCGCCGAAGTGGGCATTCTGGGAGCCGAACGGTGTTTTTTTTCGAGACCTTAGTTTCTCGTGTTGGTGCACTACTTGTGCGACTGTCCCAACGATATTAAAATGATGTGTTGGGACAGCGGGCATGATAGGATAAGTGTGGGACTTGTTTCGGGACACCCCCTAGGTTGAGGTGACATTCCGATGAGTCGATGCGACAATCGGGTGATCTTTCGGTGATCATCACACGGGATCCGAAAATCCAATTGTTCGCCTGTTTGGATTCACGTAGAATCATAGGCTTTAGTAATTAGCAGGTTTTGGCTAATTACAGTGTCGGATAGGGACTTTGCATAGGTCCGGACTGTAGCGAGAGGCATCGGCAGGGGGTCGACAACCCGACTTTATTCTATGGTTGAGGTGGGTGCTTCGAGCTGGTAGTCTGTGAGACTGTATCTTCACTGTTCCTTATCATCTATATCATGGCATTTATTATATTCGTTCTCTACATATCGGCATCTTTTTATTATTCGTAGTATATCTGAGTTTCTACCTTGTATTGTGATAGTTAGTTGGACATGTAGAGCAGGCGTATGTCATTTGACTATTTGGGGACCTTTAGGTTTAGGCAACACAGCATTTCTTTTATCGATGTGTTTTGATCTGTTTGATCATGGTTCCGGCGTTTATACGCCACGGCATCTGGCATCGGCCAAAGGATCGGCTTTACGCCAAAGATTATATTGATCATCTCGCATGATTCGTCAAGACACTTGGGGGTATTCATAGACACCAAGTCGGTTTGGTCACTGACAAGGGTGTACTTTTCTGGATAGGTCGTCCAGGTCGACGGGCCAATATGGCAGGTTTTGGATTGGGTTCTGATTCGGACTTTTCATCCTTGAGGCATATCAGTTGGATAGTTTCTCTTTTACAGAAGCGGCTTCTAGTTATATATTCTATTTATATACGCCTTACTACTGTAGGCATGATTTTCTTCTGATCATATGGCAGGTGGTGGATTGGGTACAGGCATTGGGCCTCTCGCCCATACATGCGTGTAGAGATAGATTCTTTGCAATAGCGGCATGTGACGCCCCAACTTCCCAGGGAGTCACCCATCCTAGGACTACTCCCGTCCTAGCACGCTTAACTCTCTTAACCTCTTGGGCCTTGCCACCGCCCAAAATGCTTAAGCCGGGTTAAAAGTTTAGCCCTATTATCTTATATATAGGACTATCTGGGGTCTCACAATCTCCCCCCCTTTAAGCCCTGACGTCTTCGTCAGGCTCAGACTCACAAGTATCAGGCGATGTGAGACTCGTCTCGCTAGCCTAAACCGACCTTGTGGTGAGCCGCGCTCCATCCACAATAGTCAACAGCATGAGAGCCTCGCTCTCCCTGCTGTATAATCCTGGCTCGGCCGAGACTCATCTCACACTTCCGGCTGGTAACTCATCTCACACTTCCGGCTGGTAATTGGCTCTGATACCAACTGTGACGCCCCAACTTCCCAGGGGGTCACCCATCCTAGGACTACTCCCGTCCTAGCACGCTTAACTCTCTTAACCTCTTGGGCCTTGCCACCGCCCAAAATGTTTAAGCCGAGTTAAGAGTTTAGCCCTATTATATCTTATATATATGACTATCTGGGGTCTCCACGGCATGTTTATTTATTTACTGATTATCTATATATCTCCTGCTACTGTAGGTTTGCTTTCAGTTCATTATACATATCTCTATATATCCTTTAACTTGTTTCCGATGAGTACGGCTTGCCTTCGTGGCTCTGTTGTACCCACTTGGAAACCTCACATTGGTTCCTCACCCCACTATTTCCCCAGGTGGCGTAGGTGGGGAGGTAGGTTAGGCACGGTGCAAGGATACGGTTTAGTTAGATCGCATTAGTAGTCCCCCTCCGGTTTATCTCTTTCATTTCTCTTATATTCAATATGTAGATGTTCAGTGGTTCAGTTAGACGGATTTATATCATGCTTGAATGATTGAGGCAGTGGTTTGAATTTGGTTTATTTGTATTATGGCATTGGCTCTTATAATTTTATGGCTTCGTGGCATTATGGTTATCCGTGATTTATGGAAAATGGTTTTCTACCCCTCGTTGTAGCTGGTTTTCGAAGGATATGTTTCCGTGTGGGAAACGGTTTTTAAAATGACTTTCAAAACAGTTTTTGGATTATTATTTATCTAGGGTTTCAAAATAAAATTTTTGGGTGGAAAACACTTTTAAATGGTAGAATGCTTGATGTACTGTGCATCGCATCATCCAGCGCCTAAGGAGTGTAGAGCATGCATCATCCATACACCAACATGCATCTGGTTGTGCTGAATGTATGTTGTAAGTTTTGTGTATATATGTGTATGTACATGGTTGGTACGCCGTGCAAATACAGAGGAGACTCTGTCCGCGTGGGTGGAGGAAACTCTGTATTTGTGGCGGGTCTGTACGTCTCGTGGGCAAGGCTGAATTTTTTTTGAAAAAAAATTGGACGATTTTCCCGCAACTCTGGTTTTTTAAACGGCACTTTTTATATAAAGGTTTTACAAACGGGCCCCGGGGCGTGACACCTTGGGTGCGTAACACAAGTGAATCTACAGGTGCCAACTGAATGCCAATTTACATATAATGCCCATCCCAAAATAAGGAAAATCCTATATCGACATTGTGCCTGACATAACATTTACAGACTCAACTTTTATTGACGAAGTCAGGGCCGTTGACAAACAAAAGGGCCCTGACAGCCCATCTCAAATTCTTGTTCGGGAGATTAAAAAAATTGCAAAACCAGGTTATTTCCTATGTGAAGGTAATGTGGAGCAATCAGGACGAGTGAGAGGTGACTTGGGAGCCTGAGGATATGATGCGAGAGATCTATCCTTATTTGTTCAAGGATTGAGGTATGTGTTTTAAGTTTTGGGACGAAACGTTTTGTAGGATGAAGGATGTACTATATTGGACCTTTGCAAATAAGCAAGGTTGCAATATGAAGTGATGGTTAGCACATTTATAGAGTGCCAAACTGAGTTGGAGTAGTTTTGGCGCAAAATTGACGCGAAAACATACTCTGGAGACTAAAATTAGTTTAATCAGTCTTTTTAAGCATTTTCAGACACCCAAAAATAGTTTATAGTGCCCGGAAGTGACGAGCTGATGCGTTAAGGTTCCTGAATGTGATTCGGGATGGCTAATAGAGTTGTAGATGGATCCGGTTGTGGAGTCACTGTTCACGTAATATTTGGGTGCCCGAATGTACTGTGGACGCCCGAATATTTGGATAGATTCCAACAAGTTCTGAGCTAAAGTGATGAATAGTGACATAACACAACGACTCAGCAGGGATTCAAGCATATGGTTCGAGTGCCTGAAAGTTTGCAGGCGCAGTTCGATGGCTTTGAGTGGCACATTGCAGTCTATGCATATCCGAATATCCTCGGCTATGAGATTTTGAACACTCGAAAGTTGGTTTCGGGTGCCCGAATATTAGGATTTTGTACTGAGGTGGATTCTTAAGATTTCTGAGGGCTTGTTTGCTAATCCAGGGATGTTGTGATGAACTTGAGGTGAGTTTTCTTCTGTTGGAGGCTCATTGCTAATCCTAGAGTCTCACGTAGCATAAAGGGAGGATCCTGTTGTAGGATACGTGGGAGCCCTAAGGATCTATCTAGATACTATCAATACCTAGAGAGGGGTGAATACGTATAACGGCCAAACCATAAATCTCGATGCAATAAAATAAGTGCGGAAATAAAATAGCACACCGAGATTTACGTGGGAAAACTCCAACTAGGAGTAAAAAACCCACGGGACCAACACGCGATAACAATCCACTAAGAAATAAAAGATTACAAGGTGATTACCGACTCCACGGACTCAAACCTCTCTTTTATCTTCTTTGGATCTCGCGCACACCACCGGGTTGTCCACGCCCCACGTTCGAATCCACGAACGCCACGTCTCGAATCCACGAAACGCTCAACTTTGTATCCACGAAGCCTTTATCACGCCGAATCCACGACGCCCACTCGAATCCACGAGCGCACTCCGTCCGGAGCAAGAACAATAAAGTCGATGATGATTTATTGCTTAGAATATCATTGAAGATCTGTGGAAATAATCTCTAAGCAATTCTCAAATTGATTCTAGAAGAACATTAAAGATCTAGGACACCATGAATCAATTTGAGAGAAGCTTGATGTAGAAGATGAGAAAAACGGCTACCTACAAGCTTCTAGGGTTTCTAAAAGGTATTATATGCTTAACCACGTTTTAGAGACACCCCAACATCTTATTTATAGGTTTAGAAGCAATCCGAAATAGACTAGGATTGAAAACAGATTTTAAAAAGGTTTGGAATCAAATAGAATCTAACTAGGAGCAAAACTGATTTTAAGAAATCTACCATCTTATTTATAGGTTTGGGAGACATTAGAATCAGAGTAGGATTGAAAAAATATATTTCGAAAAATTGCGACGGGTCGAGGTCCGGACCTTGGATGCAGAGTCCGGACTCTGAAACTCTCCAGCGTTTCATAGTCTGGACCTCAGCCCTCAGGGTCCGGACCCTCCCTGCGTGACAGCCAGGGAGGCGTACGGGTTCCGGACCTCACCTCAGGGTCCGGATCCTGAAAATTAAAAAACTTAATTTTTATATTTTAAATCAATTATTATCTATTCTAATGTCTTCCAAACACTTGTAAATAATCATAAATCATCATCAAGATTATTTAAACTTATCAAGCATCGTGAATTCATACGTTGAGTTTTCGAGTCTTCAATCTTCGTCTTTTCTTTTTTGAACCTTCAAGACTCCGACTCACTTCACAAAATATGACAATATAAAATCCGTAACAATCTCCCCCTTTGGCAATTTCGTGACAAAACTCAAAAATACATAAACACTCACAATGCTCAACTCTCCAAAATTGAAATTCATTGCCATCACCAAAACAATGAACTTCTCGCGTGAAAGATCCAAATAAAATCGAAATTATAATTCTGTAACTCCTAAAACAAACTCTATGACTTAGACACACATGGAGTCTTGAAGTCGTCAAAGACCTGCAGATAAATTTCTCCACGAACAAAGTTAGTAGTAAAAATATCAAAAACTCTCCCCCTTTGTTCATGCGTCTAAGTTCAAAAACTTATCCTTTTCCTCTTTTCTTTTATAAAACTTTCAATATCATCATCACCTCTCTCCCCCTTTTTGTCAAAAATTGTCAAAAGAAAACACCAAAAATAGAGAGAGTTTAAAGAGAAATCAAATCGAAGCACAAGAAACACAAGTTTAAGATTTTGTTCAACTTTGAAACCACTTGTGATATAATGAGAAAAACACAATGATTGCATTGAAAACAATGTTAGTGCATGAACGTGATGCATTCACATAGACTTCTTTCAATCCTTATTAATTTCATAAAAATTAAAAAATTTACTACACAATCACCATGATGTAGATAAAATATTACACGATTTCTTAATTCATATAAACTTCAAAATCAAGTCATCAAAAATAATCTAAAGGCTCAAAAGCTATCAAGATGTAAACGGGTTATAAAGATGACTTAAGGGATTCATCAAAGAGACAGAAATTTGTCGCATAAACGTTCAAATTTGAGATAAAACAAACATCGCACAGGGGGTGGCTCTTTGAGCATCTTTCATATATGTGGACAACCTTATAACTCCGAAAAATAAATTTTGTGATATTTTTTCTTTTGCATGCTTTTGCACTTATATTTTTTTTCGGATATGCAATTCAATTCTCATGTGGTAGCTGCACACACTAACCGAACGATCGGGGTGGTAGCTCTTTCCTCCATGTGGTGGTAGTTTTCACACTCCTTTAAGGATGTAACTCTTTCCACATCTTTCAAAGTATATGAGCATTCTTTTCTCAATATAATAATGACTCTCCCTCACTTAAGCAATCTCTTAGTTGAAAGAACATGTGACAAATTTTAGTTCATAAGAGAATAACTATTCATCAAATTCAACACACACAACCGAGATAGGTTAAGCTCCTAGAGATTACACATGATTACCTAAATTTGATGAATATAAGTATTAAGAATTCTCATAATAAATTATCTTCAAATATAATGAAAATAAAGTAAAACCGATAATTAATATGAGATTAATTAGGGGTGAATGAAAGTGAACCTATTGATGTTCAAAGCACTATTTAATATTGTAATTGTTCAATGAATTTTCAAAAATCGTAACAATGAAAGTACCAAAAAGTGTAATGCAATGATCAAACGATATGCAATAAGAACCAATCAACGCACTACACAAAATCAAAACAAATTAAGATTTAAGACAAGGAAAGATATCACCTTTCCGAACCCAAACTTGTCGGATTGTTGGTTGTCTTGGTTTGTTGATGTTGAGCACCGATTGTTTTGACTTTTGATCGTCCGTTGGTCGCCACGTTGCATTCGGCTTTGTGTGCACTATTTGTTGTGGCTTCGACTTCCGGTTGATCTGGGGTACTCGACTTGGTTGTTGTTGCTTTTGAATCCTTGAAGGTTGTCGAGTGTTGGAAGATGCCAATTGATGTTTAGAAGATGCCGATTGAGTATTCTTATCTTTCCTAGGGTATGTCTTCTTGATGTGACCTTTCTTTCCACATCTATGACATACTTTATCCTTCACAATAGTTGAGACTTTATGAGCTGAATTTTTTACCTTCTCAACATGTTTCCGCTCATATCCAAGTCCAAGTTTGCTTGTTTGACCCAATCCGAGCATGTCATCAAGTTTCTTTGATCCGGAGGAGAATTTTTGTATGTCGGACTTGAGTTCATGGACTTGTTTAGTCAAGACTTGGTTAGAAGTATGAATTTCCTTGACTTGATGTTCTAGAAAACCAATCTTCTCTTGGTAGGATTTGATCGTTATCTCCGATTGGTCTAGCTTCTCTTGGAGGATTTTGTTGTTCTTCAATATCGACTACCTTTCCTCCTCAAGAGCTTTAGTTGTGGTCTTCAACATTTTATTTTCATCCTCAAGTTCCAATAGACGGTTCCTCAACTTCTTATTGTACTTAGCCATCTTCTTCGATTCCTTAAAAAGTTGTTGATACGCCACTAAGAGATTTTCCTCGTCCGACTCCTCTTCGCTCCCATCAAATAGAGGAGGCCGACTAATATTACTACCTTCTTCACCCATAATGATAGATAAATTTAGATCCCGCTCTGATACCAATTGTAGGATACGGGGGAGCCCTAAGGATCTATCTAGATACTATCAATACCTAGAGGGGGGTGAATAGGTATAACGGCCAAACCATAAATCTCGATGCAATAAAATAAGTGCGAAAATAAAAATAGCACACCGAGATTTACGTGGAAAAACTCCAACTAGGAGTAAAAAACCCACGGGACCAACACGCGATAACAATCCACTAAGAAATAAAAGATTACAAGGTGATTACCGACTCCACGGACTCAAACCTCTCTTTTATCTTCTTTGGATCTCGCGCACACCACCGGGTTGTCCACGCCCCACGTTCGAATCCACGAACGCCACGTATAGGGTTTGGGAGACATTAGAATCAGAGTAGGATTGAAAAAATATATTTTTGAAAAATTGCGACGGGTCGGGGTCCTGACCTTGGATGCAGGGTCCGGACTCTGAAACTCTCCAGCGTTTCATAGTCCGGACCTCAGCCCTCAGGGTCCGGACCCTCCCTGCGTGACAGCCAGGGAGGCGTACGGGTTCCGGACCTCACCTCAGGGTCCGGATCCTGAAAATTAAAAAACTTAATTTTTATATTTTAAATCAATTTTTATCTATTCTAATGTCTTCCAAACACTTGTAAATAATCATAAATCATCATCAAGATTATTTAAACTTACCAAGTATCGTGAATTCATACGTTGAGTCTTCGAGTCTTCAATCTTCGTCTTTTCTTCTTTGAACCTTCAAGACTTCGACTCACTTCACGAAATATGCTAATATAAAATCCGTAACACCTATTGAGTGAAGGGGAGAGGAGTTGAGCTGGTATAGAGGTAAGTAACAAATGGCTGTGATGCAAATTGAGATTTGTATTGGGATTTCGATTGGGGTTTTATTGGAGCTTTTTATAGCAGTGGATTTTCATTGCGGTAGGAGCTACGGATTTGATTTTCTTGGTGGATTTTTAGATGTTGTTGGTGTTAAGGAGGAAGTTTGAACGTATCTTCTTTTCCATCTTCTTTGGAGCTAATTCTAGGTAGGTTTCATGTCGCCGAAAAAGGCAAACTAACCATTATGTTTATTTCTTGCAGGATTGATATGTTTAGGATATCTGTTGGTGTTATTGTGGGAGTATTATTATCTAGACACCTTGTGATTATGTGATGAGGTCCCTGTTGGATGTGGTATTTTTGGCATGATGAGTTATATATAGATGCCACTTATTTTTCGCTGTCTGTTATTGATATCATGATATATAGTGATTATACTATATAGGTCAAAACTATAAATGTAAAGGATTTTATGTTGACATATTTTGTGATTTGAGTTGGACTCTTAAAGAGTTCGAATCATTAAATCAACATTTTGAAGACTTGAAGATTCCGCGAAGAACTCAAGAAAATCTCACAAGTTGAATTCACGATGCTCAGGTATAATCTTAGTGTTTTCATGGTGATTCATATTTATATATGGCATTAGAATTGATAAAACTATTTTAAATCGGATTCGAAGAGGTTTTTGAACGAAAGGTATGTCACGCCCCGGGTTGCAGCCAAACCCAAGCTTGCCAACAGACATGCCGCATACATAGGAAGCCCTGTGCACACAAAGCTATAGAAGTACCTGTAAATAATACAAGAGCTACTACAAGCAAGTACCAGAGCCGAAATAAAACTACTAAAAGCAAAAAAAAAAAAAAGTAATCCAGTGTACATACAAGTCCTAAAAAGTATAATTGGTACATATCCAACAAGTACCATGCCACCTCTCGAAGAAGAAAATAAAAAAAAGTAAACATCAGTATGTACAATGACTGCTCTCCAAAAACCAGATAACATGGGTACCCTCTAGCTCAGCCAGCACACACCGATAGGGATCTAACTCACAACTCCCTTATCTCGATCAGTAGCAGCGACAGAGGTAGACGGCTCTGTAAGAAAAGATATCAACAAAGCGTGAGAACTACTAAAACAAGTAGTCCTCAGTGGGTACCATCATCGATGTCGACGGCCTACCCACTACATCTACAAAAGCAGAAAGTAAAGAACGGGGTAAGAATAAGAGCTAAAAGTAGTATAAGATGGAAAAGAATATATAGCTTCTATACTTCTATACTTCTATACTAATAGTGCTCAAAATGAAACTACAAGATATAATGAATACATCAACTAACTATCGCTTACTCACTATCGAAACCCAATCCAAGTGACCGCCTCCAAGGTCTGGTCTAGCCTGCGCCGTCCTACCACCACGACACCAACCTCAGGGTGACCGGTCAAAGTAGGTCGCCCAAAAGGGCTGCTGCAACACCAACGCGTAAAGTCTCACTCCGGAGCGGCACTCGTGGGAGCTACCCTGCCAAGCAAAAAGTATAGTCTCTATCGAGCTCTAATCTGACCTATGCAGTCTGTAGTCGATGGGAATGATCAATCATATCATAAAACTGTAATTCACGTGCCCCAGGCACAATCCAAAACAAAACTCCAAGATCCGGGACCGCCATCGACCCTGACGGTACCCTATAGTAGAATTCAACCCAACAACTATCGTAAAAGTCCACTCGACCGCTCAACACGAGCGTAAAATCACCCTACACTAATTTGAATGCTTACCACCCTCAAACTGAGTGAAAAATAGGTACAAGTAGCTACCGTAGTTAATTACAAACGACGGCACATCAGGCGTAGATTATTGCAGATTTTACTACTGTTTCAATCTAATTTCAGCATCTAAAATCACTACATGCTTGAATATGCTTCAAGTCTAGATTTCAGCATTTCAAATGTTATTCTAGTGATTCTAAGCTAGAACAATAACTTTGATCAAATCATAGCATGTATGCTAAAATTTAGTAAATGTAATGGGATTTCATCGAGTTCGGTAAATTAAACCCACCTTGAGTGCCAATCCAACTATGGCAAGGAATCGACCATCAATTGAACCTCCTTCAGCCTCCAACCAGTAGGAAAAATTAGATAAAAGCCCTCACAATCCCAGCAGGAAGAGAGCAAAGCTACCTCAAAAGGAAAAATGCATCAATACTGGAATTGATGTGAAAATCTGAATTTTACTAAAATTGGAAGTTTCTACCTTGTAATTAGCTGAAAAGGATGTTCTCCAAGCCTCTCAGTTGCAATTCAAGTGGAGAAGAATAAGGAAAAAGTTATTCCAATCAGGAATTTGCTGAAATACAACATGGAGTCAAGAAAGCATAATGAAATGCAATTTCGACTTTGGAATCCAATTAACTTATCAATTGGATCAACGTACCCTAATGTTCAGCTGGAAGCAACCTCAAAACAGCTAGAATGGAAGCAAGGACCAACAAGACTTCTTCAATTGACTCACTAGAAGAAGTCGGAGTCGAAAAATCAATGAAAATCCATCAATTTCCAAAATTTCAGCATCGTAGTGAAAATCCACTAATTGAACTCTTTCTAACCTGAGATTTGGTGGAAGGAACAAGTCCACAAACTCCTTTCCCTTGCTAGAACACCAACACGAACTCAATTCCACAACCCGAAGCTCAGCTAAATGAATTGAATCAAAATAATCAACAAGAATCCAACCAAGGTCCAAAGATCAGCATAGCCACTAAGGGCCTGTTTGTTTCACCGAAACTGGACTTTGGGTTGAAGTGAAGTTCGGTGAAAACTACTTCTCCCCCTTTATTTATTTTCATAGCTATGAAAGTAAAGTTTCTTCAGTTCTGCTTTTTGTTTGGCAGAAAGTGCATGATGTAAAACTATAATTTATGTATAAATAATAAATAACTTAATAAATAAAATAATATAATTATATTTTTTTATATAATTAAAAATTTAATTTAAAACAACTAAATTATTTTTTTATACATAAATTATAATAATATGACAACAAAATTATAAAGTAAAAAAAAAATTAATACTTAATTAATCAATTTTCATTATATTTTAAATGTACAACATAATGAAGAAAATACTAAAACTTGACTAATCAATTTTTATCATATTTTAAAATGCAAACTAATAAAAGAGTAATTAGTACCATAATTAAATATTTTTAAATATAACTATCTTTACCTATTATATTATTTTATTATTTTTTCTTGACCTCTCTTCACCGTAATTGACTTCGACCCATGGTGGGCCGAAGTCAATTACGCTGTTTCGAGTAACTCGAGTTTCGACCGTATCTTTTTTACGGCGAACCAAACAGCGGAAGTGATTGTTTACGGCCGAAAACGACTTCACCCCACTCTAATTTCACCTAAATAAATAGGCCCTAACTTGAACACAAAATCAGTACTACTAACCTGAAATTCCAGCTTATAAAAAACGTAGGCTGAATTCCAAAACTCTCCTCCTTTAAATTTCCCCAATTTCAGAAATCACTCACCAATTGCACTAAGTATGCCCTCCCTTAACAGCTGGCTACACTGCTGCCAGCCCTGCTGCTACTGTAATGCAGCTGGTAGCATTGTTGTTGATGCTGCTGTGGTAGTTGCTACTGCTGGTTTGCTTTAGAGAGGAGAAAAAGAAGAGGAAGAGACCTTGGCTGCTGCTGGTTTGCTATAGAGAGGAGAAAGAGAAGAGGAAGAGACCCTGGCTATCCCTGCACTACTACACTGTTGCTGCTGCTGCAATACTGCTGCTGCTGCAATACTGCTGCTGCTAACTGTTAGCTGTTGGCAGCAGCAGAAGTAGGCCTCTGATGGTCGAATGCACAAGAAGTGAGGTAGGGAGAGAATGTAAGGAAGGAAAAAAAGAAGAAGAAGAAGGGAAAGAAGAAGAAAATAAAGATAGGAATTACCTGCTACTACTACTGTTGTTTACTCCCATGCTGTTGCTAAGGACTGCCTCTAGGCTGCACTGTGCAGGAAGTCCAGCATGGAGAAGGGGGAGAGGATGAAAAGAAAACGAATGAGAGGAAAGGAGAGGAGAGGGAGAGGGAGAGGAGAAGAATCAGCTGGCCACTACACTCCGAAATCCCCACACAAAGGTGGTTGGAAGGGAGTGAGTTGCACCCAAGTTCCAACATAACATAGTATGTGCCAGCTGAAATTAACTCTGATTTCATATTCGTTTGTGGCATCCATTTTGCGTCAAAAAAATTCCAACTTGTCCCGACACTCTACTAAAGTGTCGACCAGTTACCAAAACTGTCACGCCTGTTACGGCTTTTTATTTTTGGCGGATTTCGTAGAGTTTTATGGAGTCTTGAAGGGACGAAAAAGAAGATGTCAAGCTCAAAGACTCAAGAACTCGTTTATCAAGCTCATGGTCCCCCAGGTATGCTTTATATAGCTGATGGTGATTTATGGTTATACTTTAAGGGTTTGGAGGCATTAGAATAGGTTTTAAACTATTTTTTTACCAAATCGGAAATTCTCTTGTCACGGGGTCCGGACCCCATAAGTTGAGGTCCGGAACCCGTAAGGTGGTTTTGCTGCTTCACAGACCGGGTCCGGACCTTGGGAGCTGAGGTCCGGAACCCGTAAGTTGATATGGCCATCTTGAAGACCGGGTCCGGACCCTGGGAGCTGAGGTCCGGAACCCGTACGTTGATATTGCTATATTGCAGACCGGGTCCGGACCCTGAAAAATTGAGGTCCGGATCCCGTACAGAAACGTACAGTCTTACAGTCCGGGTCCGGACCCCAGAAGTTGAGGTCCAGAACCCGTAGGTCTGCAAAGCAGACTGGCAGATCGGGTCCGGACCCTGATGGCTGGGGTCCGGACAATGAAACGCCTAAGCAGTGTCCGGGTCCGGACCCCATACCCGCGGTCCGGACCCCAACCCGACGAAATTTCCTGATTGTCCAGTTTTTCAATCCTAACCTAATTCTTTGTCTCCAAACCATATAAATAGGATGTGGGGGTGTCTCTAAAAGGGGTGAATCACATATTATCTTTGAGAAACCCTAGAAGCTTGTAGGTGACCGGTTTTCCTCATCTTCTACATCAAGCTTCTCTCAAATTGATTCATGGTGCCCCAATGCCCAATATTCTTTTAGAATCAATTTGAGGATTGCTTAGAGATTATTCCCACAGTTTTTTCATGATATTCTAAGCAATAAATCATCATCAATTTTGTTGATCTTGCTCCGGACGGAGTGCGCTCGTGGATTCGAGTGGGCGTCGTGGATTCGACGTGTTGAGGGCTTCGTGGATTCGAAGTTGGGCGTCTCGTGGATTCGAGGCGTGGCGTTCGTGGATTCGAACGTGGGGCGTGGACAACCCGGTGGTGTGCGCGAGATCCAAAGAAGATAAAGGAGAGGTTAAGTCCGTGGAGTCGGTAATCACCTTGTAATCTTTTATTCTTAGTGGATTGTTATCGCGTGTTGGTCCCGTGGGTTTTTTCTCCAAGGTGGAGTTTCCCACGTAAATCTCGGTGTGCTGATTTTATTTTCCGCATTACTTTATCGCATTGAGATTTGTGATTTTTGTTATACACCTATTCACCCCCCTCTAGGTGATTGATAGTATCTAGATAGATCCTAGGGCACCCCCCTAACTTACAACGCCCCGGGACCGCCGATTTGGTCGGTTCGGGCACGCGCACAGACCCGCCGAACGGACAGAGTTTTCCCTGTACGTCCAAGGCGTCGCAATCAATACAATTCAAGAAGTTCCAAACAGGAACAGAATTCATACACAGATTGCATAAGGAAAGCATCATACAAAAACAACTAATTAACTATTACAACCATTCGTCACATGGATTTTACATTTACATTTTTCCAAATACAATCATGTTACATGATACTTTTCATTCTTTTTCATTTCAGTTCTAGACCCCTTAGGCTACGCTGACCTAGGGTACATCTATCTTTGGTCACCATGGCAGGGCGCTATCTACTGAGCTACACCCTTTCCTCGTGCCATCGCGCCGCTCACGTGTGGACTTAAAAAATAGTGGGATGAGAACTATATAAAATAGTTCCCAGTGGGTAAGGCCACCCAAGAGAGAAGCTCGACCCACCAGGTCCAAAGGAAGCATAGCATGGGTTAGTACATATACATAACTTGTAAACATATAACTCTACTATATGCAAAAACAGTAAACATGCTTATGCTTCATGCAAATGCGATAATTAAATCCATGCAAGTAGGTATTCCCCTTCTACTTTCTATTTCACTATCCACTTCTTATCCAATTCTCTCCTAAGATTTACTCACCTTAGCCAAGGTCAAACCCGACTCACTCTTGAGTCAATCATCAGCGGACTACCGCCTATGTCCAGGCCTGAGGGGATGAACATGCCACATACACCTCAGCCTTCAATCCACTCGGCAGGTGAGGGATATACCACATACACCTCCGATACTCAAACCACTGTCCGGCGAGGAGAACCACACATACCCGCAGTTATGAGTCACTTGCCGGGCGAGGAGGACCACACATACCCGCAAGTATAATCTGCTGTCGGGCGAGGAGAACCACACATACCCGCAGCCACAATCACTTGCCAGGCGAGGAGAACCACACATACCTGCAAGTATCAGTCTAGGGATTCCGGAATCCATTCCAAAGTCTCAAGGGTTCATCTTTTACCCTATATTATCAACCTCTCTAGGTTTACATTCTCATGTCCAAGTGGTCATCCTACCACTTATTTTATCACCTAGGTTCCACAACGCTAGGTCCTATATTTTTCCCACCTAGATTCACCCGACTCTAGGTTAATAACATTCCAATACAAGTGGTCTCTCTCTACCACTATGTTTCCAACCTATGTTCAATGACACTAGGTTTATCGATATCTTATTCCAAGTGGCCTAGCCACCATAATGTCCAACCTAGGTTCGACGACTCTAGGTTCAATGTCCAATCATGTCTTTTCATTATCCTAGTTGTCCACACCTAGGATTCATGACATCTAATCCTTGTTTCCAATTTGTCGAATTCTCTAATCTTTCTAGAGTTCATCGACCTATGTTCACATCCACACCTAGGCATACACACACATATATATATACATACTCATATGTCAACCATTGCCTAGTGTTATACGTCCAATGGTAGTTAATTTAACCTAAGTAGCATACAAACTATGCCTACTCACTTTACCAATTAACCTACCATTTCATGCATCAAGTAAATAAAATTATACTTTACTCTTTCGACATGGAAGTGACCTAATCACTTCGGTAAGCACAAACCCACCTTACACTCTTCCGATTGCTTGTAGACACTTGCAATCGGGCCCTAATTCTTGGCTTCAAGCTTGGTCTTCAAGCTTCTTCCCTAACACACATATGAAGGGTTCGTTAATCCGAGTCGAACTCAGAACGATCTCATTTCTTGCAGTTCGACGAAATCGAGTTGTCCAACGTGTTTTACTAACCCTCAAGTAGGGTTCTACGGGGTCACACAAATTTTAAACCCTCCAAATCCAAAAAACCCATTTCAACCTAGGGTTTCCGATTTTCTCGAGAATACTCTAAAATTTACGGAGAATCCTCAATTAATCTAGTGTAGAAACTTCTAGGAAACTCAAAAATTCCAAATCTAAAGGTTTTAACCCAATCTCTTAGGGACAAAACCACTTATCTTATCCTAGGGTTTTCAAGTTTTACAAGAAAATTCTATTTAGAGACCTCCACCATTAGAGACCTCCACCAAGCTTCTTCTCCACTTGAAGCTTCCAAATCTCCCAACCCCTTTTCTCTTTGATGGAGAAATCACAAAAGAGAATGAAAGATTACAAGAGAGGGAGGGAGAGATGAGTGCTAGAGAGAAAGAGAGAGGCTTCACCTCTCTTCTCTCATGCTGCGCACGAACCAGGGAAGAGCCTGGTTCGGTTTACAAATAGGCCCCCCAACATTAATGAAATTGTAGTTTCAGCTCAGTTCAGAATGTGATACTTTTTGTCGGAGTCCTTCTGAATGTCCGTTTGTGCTTAAATTTGACAGTCATGCTCGGTTTAAGTTAATCAGAAGAACTGATCATCACTATTCAGTTTCGGACCATTTTTTGGTCACCGAAAGCTGTAGCGACTAAAATCTCTAGCAGATTGCTGTTATATTTTATTTTCACTTTCCGGGTGTCGGAATGACATGAAACTTTTAATCTTGCCTCAGAAAAATAATTCTGACATATCCTCAAAGTTTCAAAATTTTCTGACACTGTGAATTTTCTGCTAAAAAAATCAGCCCCGTTCCTTACAGAAAATTCTAAATTTTCTGTTTTCATTTCAAATTCATTTCCGACTTATATTTTACTTCTCTAAGTTCAATAAAAATAGTATCTCACACTATTTTTATTTTCACTTACTTTTATATTAAAAATCTGGTACACTACATTCCTCCCTCCTTAAAAGGAGTTTCGTCCGCGAAACTAAGATCACACCTCAATCTATTTATCAAATAGATGAGGGTATCGTTCCATCATCGCATCCTCCCAGTCCGGGCAGCTTCACTAAGCTTATCACATAGAGACACGCGAGTCCACGGCTCCTCTGCGCGAGCCCGAATGCAAACAGTGACTCTTCGCACGTCATATGCTCTCAAACGGAATATCACGAACCTCAATCCACGTGAAAGGCCCAAAATGCCCTATTTCTAGGCATTCTTCACAGCTCGGGCCCGGATCCCATTGCTGGGTCCGGACTTTCCCAGCCTCGCATAGTAACCCGAAAGTCCGGATCCCACTCCCGGGTCCGGAACCCGAGAGCATTTAAGCTCCAGTGCGACTTCTTCAAAAATTCCAAATTTTGGTTTGTGGGTCTTCAACTCGCACCCACACATTTCGAAATTCTCGGAACTCAATTCTACACTAGCCATTATCGGCTTCCTCCGAACTTTATCCAATTTGGTAAAGTTGGGAATAGCGCACCGAAGTTGAGCATACTATATTTTTGTAGTCTATACCCACACTCTTATACCTAGCAGGCTAGGTATCTTAGCCACTCGAGAGTCTATGCCATTACGAGCGACTCTCCTCCAAGTTCATAGTTCCATTGTGGAACTCATATTGGTCCGATCACCGGCATTGCTTAAGAGTAATATCATTGGTGCCTCGACCTATCACCAGTGGGCTTTATCACTTGTGAATTCCCAGCCACAAATCAAGATGGCACACTTGGCACATCCCAACTCCAGCTCACTTAGGAGCATAATCCTCAAATCCACGCGGGGCTTCTACTTTTCCAGTGCCTCATAAGAAGCATGTCGTCTCGCTTTCCTATGCCACGAGTTCACATCACACCGTTTTTACGACGAACTGACACGAACACTTCGTTCGTGAACTAGATTCCATCTCACCATACTGCTAGACTCGACAATTGGTGACTTAGCATCAAGACGAATGGTATGACCGAGCCTTTGCTCCTTAAGTCACTACCCTCGATGCTCTATACACAAGTGATGCTCTCACCACAGAGCTTCCAACTAAACCGCTTATTTCTGTCTATCACGGATGGTCCATAGACCAAAATTCCTATGTAGGTCCACCGCCTAGCTCGCGTCTTAATATCGCGTAACGTCTCTCGCTCGCAAGCGCAGACCTAATTGTCACTCGGCGGAGTCCTCACTCAAGAACTCGCACACATACTCCAACTAGGAGTAACCAAGACCCCAAACCTCTACAAATTCTAGAGTTGGGTCACAATCACACTCGGTGTTCTATCAATTACACAGTCTCACATGTGGTATTCCACATCCTCGGGTCATAGCTCGGACTACCGTCTCGACCACAAATCTCTGCCCCACCCTTAGGTCTCGGGCCGATGTCTCACACAGCTGACTGCGCCTCTCCATATGACCCCAGGCTCCACAGTCCACACATGGTCCGGGCACAGGTCGTCCCCAAGCAATACCCAACACCGTCGCTACACACGACTAAAATGCTCTATCGAGCAACAACAATCCTCTATCGGCTCCTAGGCACCTAGTGCGATCCACCAGCCCTACGAACGGTCCATGGCCCGCTTCACACTTAGCAATGCTCAAGTGCTACTGCCAACAAACCCTCTCGGCTGAACGAAACCTGTACTCTACTAATACGATAACCAAAGCGTTCTACGCTTCTATGCTTTTCCGTGCTAACACAAGCACTAAGCAACCCAGCTTAAGCTCGCTCACTACGTGAGTACCACAACCCACCTCAATTTGAGGTACTACAAGGCCTACTCGCCTAATCTTGGCGATTACCTTATCAATTTCACAACCGTGGTTCCACTACCGTCATCGATCCATCGGAATAATGTCTGAAGTTCGCGAACTACTCGCATATCCTCAGCGTCGTAACTCGACTCTCGCAATCAGCTACTCACATTGCCTCAATTTCAAGAGTCAATCCACCATTTCCATCCCTACCTGCTCCAGCAGGCAGATACACGCTTCCATGACATTCGCATGCCCGTATAGCGGCAATTGACCACATGATAATGCATGCAATGCTTTAGCGTCAAATATGCCTCGCGCATGATTTTCACAATTAAATCATACCTGCTGCGATGCCGTCGGCAGCAGTAGGCTCCTCAGCCTAGATCGCCTATCCATGGCCACTCGGCATCCGCCGCGAACCCTTAGGTTGTCCCGACACTGGCGCATGCTCTCTAGACCTTGCCGCAGGTGGCATACCCGTGGGCTGTCTCGGCGCGGAGAATGCTGTCGTAGCCGGTGGGGCTCGACTATCTCCCAAGGGACAGTCATACTTTGTGTGACCCGATTGTCCACATCGTATGCACCTTCCTTCTCGCTGCACGCACCAGCGCGCCCAATGGGGTCCGCCGCAAATAACGCATCCAGACGAGGATCGGGTTGTAGATGATTTCTAGGCTTAGGATTATGATTGCGGTCGTTTCGGGCGTCGCTCGAAACTCGACTGTCCTCCCGAGCCACCCATTGATCGCTGTCTCCCCTCCTCGCCATAAGCCTCGCACCCTTCACGCACAGTGACCAGGCCTTGTTCCACCCACAAGGCTCGATCCAGCACCTCAGCAAAGGTTTGCAATTTGAAGGGATGCACAACCTTAAAAATCTCTGGCCGAAGTCCGCGCACAAAGCAATCGGCCTTATCCTTATCATCTCGCACCATGTAAGGGATGCAGTTGATAATGTGCGAGAATTCCCTTTCATATTCTCTCACTGTGCGGTCTCCTTGCCTCAGCTTCCTAAATCTTTCCTGAAGCTTTCTCTTTTCGCTATCAGGAAAATAGGCGGAGAATACTAGTCCCCGAAATTCCTCCCAAGTCACCGGAGGGAGACTAGAAGGTCGGTCTCGCCGGACTCCCTTCCACCACGCCTTTGCCGACCCTTGCAAGCAGTGTGCGGCAAAATGCACCTTGTCCCGCTCCAAGGTGTACAAGTCCTCAAACAGGGACTCTATAGAATCGATCCACGTTTCTACGGTCCACGGGTCCATTTCTTCCCCGTTGAAGGTAGGCGGATTGAATCCCTTGAACGTCATGAGGGCAGCTAAAGCCCGCTCCCTCTCCGCTTCCAATTCCGCAGAATCAGGGGCCCAGGCACCAGCATCTACTTGCGAGGTACCCGCTGCGGCTCCTGATGGTACACGACGTGCTATTTGCTCCACGGTTTCATGGAGTCTCTTGATCTGCTCCTCCTGGTGCACAGCAGCCTCATGCTGTCGCTGTGCCGTCTCAGCTTGTTGTTGCACCACTCCAACGAGTGTGCCCAACTGTTCACGAAGCTCCGGGTCTCCACTTGCACCAGATTGCACAGGGACCTCACTAGGTCCATCCCGCGTTGATCTCGTCGGAGATCGCCCACGTGACGCCATCGTATCCTGAAACACGACAACTTCCATTAAAATCCTCGACCTTCTAGGTCAAATACAATAGTTTACACAATCACGGACTCAAATCAGGCGAAAGTCACACAAGGGCGTCTATTCTCATCACTCGGTTTCATGTTGTCGGCCGCCAACATGAACACCCTCGGCTGAGAATAAACCACGCCTTGAATCTACCTCTAACATCCTTTTTAGAGGCATACAACACACGACCCAATCAATTCACCTTTCGCCGCAAGGTCACAAGTTCTCGTCTCTCAGGAGCTTAAGTCCTTATGGTTTATCCTCCTAGGGTCTCCTAGGTCCGCCTAAACAAATTCTACGCTCTGATACCACCTTAGTCTGTCACGCCCCGGGACCGCCGATTTGGTCGGTTCGGGCACGCGCACAGACCCGCCGAACGGACAGAGTTTCTCCTGTACGTCCAAGGCGTCGCAATCAATACAATTCAAGAAGTTCCAAACAGGAACAGAATTCATACACAGATTGCATAAGGAAAGCATCATACAAAAACAACTAATTAACTATTACAACCATTCGTCACATGGATTTTACATTTACATTTTTCCAAATACAATCATGTTACATGATACTTTTCATTCTTTTTCATTTCAGTTCTAGACCCCTTAGGCTACGCTGACCCAGGGTACATCTATCTTTGGTCACCATGGCAGGGCGCTATCTACTGAGCTACACCCCTTCCTCGTGCCATCGCGCCGCTCACGTGTGGACCTGAAAAATAGTGGGATGATAACTATATAAAATAGTTCCCAGTGGGTAAGGCCACCCAAGAGAGAAGCTCGACCCACCAGGTCCAAAGGAAGCATAGCATGGGTTAGTACATATACATAACTTGTAAACATATAACTCTACTATATGCAAAAATAGTAAACATGCTTATGCTTCATGCAAATGCGATAATGAAATCCATGCAAGTAGGTATTCCCCTTCTACTTTCTATTTCACTATCCACTTCTTATCCAATTCTCTCCTAAGGTTTACTCACCTTAGCCAAGGTCAAACCCGACTCACTCTTGAGTCAATCATCAGCGGACTACCGCCTATGTCCAGGCCTGAGGGGATGAACATGCCACATACACCTCAGCCTTCAATCCACTCGGCAGGTGAGGGATATACCACATACACCTCCGATACTCAAACCACTGCCGGGCGAGGAGAACCACACATACCCGCAGTTATGAGTCACTTGCCGGGCGAGAAGGACCACACATACCCGCAAGTATAATCTGCTGCCGGGCGAGGAGAACCACACATACCCGCAGCCACAATCACTTGCCAGGCGAGGAGAACCACACATACCTGCAAGTATCAGTCTAGGGATTCCGGAATCCATTCCAAAGTCTCAAGGGTTCATCTTTTACCCTATATTATCAACCTCTCTATGTTTACATTCTCATGTCCAAGTGGTCATCCTACCACTTATTTTATCACCTAGGTTCCACAACGCTAGGTCCTATATTTTTCCCACCTAGATTCACCCGACTCTAGGTTAATAACATTCCAATACAAGTGGTCTCTCTCTACCACTATGTTTCCAACCTATGTTCAATGACACTAGGTTTATCGATATCTTATTCCAAGTGGCCTAGCCACCATAATGTCCAACCTAGGTTCGACGACTCTAGGTTCAATGTCCAATCATGTCTTTTCATTATCCTAGTTGTCCACACCTAGGATTCATGACATCTAATCCTTGTTTCCAATTTGTCGAATTCTCTAATCTTCCTAGAGTTCATCGACCTATATTCACATCCACACCTAGGCATACACACACATATATATATACATACTCATATGTCAACAATTGCCTAGTGTTATACGTCCAATGGTAGTTAATTTAACCTAAGTAGCATACAAACTATGCCTACTCATTTTACCAATTAACCTACCATACATGCATCAAGTAAATAAAATTATACTTTACTCTTTCGACATGGAAGTGACCTAATCACTTCGGTAAGCACAAACCCACCTTACACTCTTCCGATTGCTTGTAGACACTTGCAATCGGGCTCTAATTCTTGGCTTCAAGCTTGGTCTTCAACCTTCTTTCCCTAACACACATATGAAGGGTTCGTTAATCCGAGTCGAACTCAGAACGATCTCATTTCTTGCAGTTCGACGAAATCGAGTTGTCCAACGTGTTTTACTAACCCTCAAGTAGGGTTCTACGGGGTCACACAAATTTTAAACCCTCCAAATCCAAAAACCCCATTTCAACCTAGGGTTTTCGATTTTCTCGAGAATACTCTAAAATTTACGGAGAATCCTCAATTAATCTAGTGTAGAAACTTTTAGGGAACTCAAAGTTCCAAATCTAAAGGTTTTAACCCAATCTCTTAGGGACAAAACCACTTATCTTATCCTAGGGTTTTCAAGTTTTACAAGAAAATCCTATTTATCTTGATAATCCCTTAATCAAAATAGTTTAGAGTAATCTAGAGATGCTAAATACATCAATTTTAAAGGATTAAACCCAAACCCTAAACTCTAATCATGAAAACCTCACCATAGCTAGCTTGCTCTCCAAACTTCTCCACCATTAGAGACCTCCACCAAGCTTCTTCTCCACTTGAAGCTTCCAAATCTCCCAACCCCTTTTCTCTTTGATGTAGAAATCACAAAAGAGAATGAAAGATTACAAGAGAGGGAGGGAGAGATGAGTGCTAGAGAGAAAGAGAGAGGCTTCACCTCTCTTCTCTCATGCTGCGCACGGACTAGGGAAGAGCCTGGTTCGGTTTACAAATAGGCCCCCCAACACTAATGAAATTGTAGTTTCAGCTCAGTTCAGAATCTGATACTCTTTGTCGGAGTCCTTCTGAATGTCCATTTGTGCTCAAATTTGACAGTCATGCTCGGTTTAAGTTAATCAGAAGAACTGATCATCACTATTCGGTTTCGGACCATTTTTTGGTCACCGAAAGCTGTACCGACTAAAATCTCTAGCAGATTGCTGTTATATTTTATTTTCACTTTCCGGGTGTCGGAATGACATGAAACT
The DNA here is from genome assembly GCA_016920855.1 of Puya raimondii. Lineage (NCBI taxonomy): Eukaryota > Viridiplantae > Streptophyta > Magnoliopsida > Poales > Bromeliaceae > Puya > Puya raimondii. The sequence goes on from JABWPP010000049.1 coordinate 19,820,041, forward strand.
TTTAATCTTGCCTCAGAAAAATAATTCTGACATATCATCAAAGTTTCAAAATTTTCTGACACTGTGAACTTTCTGCTAAAAAAATCAGCTCCGTTCCTTACAGAAAATTCCAAATTTTCTGTTTTCATTTCAAATTCAGCACAATTCATTTCCGACTTATATTTTACTTCTCTAGTTCAATAAAAATAGTATCTCACACTATTTTTATTTTCACTTACTTTTATATTAAAAATCTGGTACACTACAAAAACTGTAGTCATTCCGGTGGTTAAATTTTGGGAACACCGCATTCTCCCCCTTCAAAAAGTTTCGTCCTCAAAATTTTAACTCATATCTCAAGTCGACTCCTCGAACAGGTAAGGCTAAGACTCACTGTCTTCGGCTCCCAAATTGCTTACACTCCTCGTGATTGCTCCACAACACCTTTACATAGGGGATGACTCGGTTATACAATTCTTTCACCTCTCGAGCAAGGATCTGAACTAGTCACTCAGTCGAGATATGGAAGACGTCATGGATACCAGCAAGCCGCAGTTGTGACGCCCCAACTTCCCAGGGGGTCACCCATCCTAGGACTACTCCCGTCCTAGCACGCTTAACTCTCTCAACCTCTTCGACCTTGCCACCGTCGAAAATGCTTAAGCCGGGTTGAGAGTTTAGCCCTATTATATCTCATATATAGGACTAATCTGGGGTCTCACAATCTCCCCCCCTTTAAGCCCTGACGTCCTCGTCAGGCTCAGACTCACAAGTACCAGGCGATGTGAGACGTCTCGCTAGCCTGTCATTCAGACCCGGCTCAGCCGAGACCCATCTCACACTTCCGGCTGGTAATTGGCTCTGATACCAACTGTGACGCCCCAACTTCCCAGGGGGTCACCCATCCTAGGACTACTCCCGTCCTAGCACGCTTAACTCTCTCAACCTCTTCGACCTTGCCACCGTCGAAAATGCTTAAGCCGGGTTGAGAGTTTAGCCCTATTATATCTCATATATAGGACTAATCTGGGGTCTCACAGCAGTAGAAGTGGAATCCTATATGCTATGGGCCCAACTCGCTCCAGAATCTCGAAGAGGGCCAGAGAATCGTGGACTGAGCTTTCCACGAACTCCAAATCTGCGAATCTCCTTGGACGGCGAGACTTTCAAAAAGGCATGATCTCCAACCTGAAACTCCAAATCTCGTCGCCTAGTATCAGCATAGCTCCTCTGTCGACTCTGGATAGTCTTAAGATGTCGTCGCGCAACTCTGACCTTTTCCTTTGCCTCCAACATAATATTTGGTCAAGTCCACCCAGTCCACTCCAATGTAGAGGTGATCGATACTTGCGTCCATCCAACGCTTCAAATGGAGCCATCTGAATGCTCGCTTGATAGCTATTGTTGTACACAAACTCAACCAAAGTCAAATGTCGATGCCACCCTTCTCCAAAATCCAAGACGCAAGCTCTCAACATGTCTCTAGAATCCGAATAGTCCGCTCCGACTGTCCATCGGTCTGTGGGTGAAAAGCTATGCTGAAGTGTAGCTCAGTACCCAAGGCTGCTTGTAGGATCCTCTAGAAATGTGAGACGAAACTCGGGTCTTGATCTGATACAATCAAGGTACTTCATGCAACCTCACTATCTTGTCGATGTACAACTGTACAAGTCATTCCTGGGACCATGTAGTCTGCACAGGAAGTAAGCAGGCTTGATCAATCTGTCCACTATCGCCCAAACTGCATCAAATCCACCCTAAGCTCTCGGTAATCCAACAAAGAAATTCATAGTGGTCTGATCCCACTTCCACTCTAGAATCGGAAGACTCTGAAGCTTACCAGCAAGTACTCGATACTCAGCCTTCACTTGCTTGCAAGTCAAACACTTTGCCACATATCTTCTATTGTCGCTCTTCATTCCATTCTACCAAAAGTGTGCCTCAAATCTTTATACATCTTGATTCCACCAGGATGAATAGTATACGGTGAACGGTGAGCCTATCTCAAAATCTCCTATCGGATCTCTAAATCCATAGGCAAATACAAAGGCGATCTCCGTACCGAAGTACTCTTGAGGCATCCAAACTAAAATCCCCTGCATGTCCGCTCTCAAATGGAGCGCAAATCCTCGTCAAGTGTGGATCTTCACTCTATTTTTCTCTGATCCTGTCCAACAAAGTGGGCTGCAAGATCATAGACATCAGTCTCGTAGAGACTGACACAAGCTCTAATCCAAAACATCTCATCTCCTCAAGCAACAGGGTCTGCTGCGTGATCATCATATTCAAGCTTTGCACTGACTTCCTGCTCAAAGCATCTGGCACCACATTCGCCTTTCCAGGATGATACTGAATACTGACATCATAGTCCTTCAACAGTTCCAACCATCGACGTTGCCTCAAATTCAGTTCCTTCTGAGTGAATAGGTACTTGAGACTCTTATGATCCGTGTAGATCTCACAGTGCTCTCCGTACAAGTAGTGATGCCAAAGATTCAGTGCGAACACCACAGCCGCTAACTCCAAGTCATGCGTAGAGTAATTCTTCTCGTAATCTTTCAGTTGCCATGAAGTATAAGAAATCACCCTACCATACTATATTAACACACACCCCAAGCCACTGTGTGACGTATCACTATAAATCACAAATCCTTCCTCCATAACCGGAAGGAAAAGGATTGGAGCCGACATCAGCCTCTGTTTGAGTTCCTCAAAGCTCCTCTGGCAATCCTCACTCCAAATAAACTTAAATCCCTTTCGAGTCAATCGAGTGAGGGATGTGAAAATCTTCGCAAAGCCTTCCACAAACCAACAGTAATATCCTACTAATCCAAGGAAACTCCTCACATAAGTTATTGTCGTCGATCTGGGCCAATCCCGAATCGCATCAATCTTTTTTGAGTCAACTGTCACACCCGCAGCTAAAATCACGTGGCCCAAGAAAGCAACCTCCCAATGCCAAAACTCGCACTTGTTCAACTTGGCATACAACTTCTCTCTCAGAAACTGTAGCACTATCCTCAACTGCTCCTCGTGCTATGCATCACTACCGAAGTAGATCAGAATATCATCAATAAATACAACCACAAACTTTTTCATGTACAGCTTAAACACTTTGTTAATTAAAGTCCATAAATGCGGCAGGGGCATTCCTCAATTCAAAAGGCATAACAGTGAACTTATAATGCCCGTACCGAGTCCTGAACACCATCTTGAGAATGTCCTTAGCCCTCACTTTCAACTGGTGGTATCCTGACTGCAGATCTATCTTCGAGAAGACACAAAATCCTTACAGCTTATCGAATAGACTGTCGATGCATGGCAAAGGATACTTGTTCTTGATGGTCACTTTGTTCAACTCCTGATAATTCACACAAAGCCTAAGTGAACCATTCTGCTTTGTCACTAATAGCACCAACGCTCCCCAAGATAATACACTAGGTCTTATAAATTCTTTTTCCATCAGGTCCTGAAGCTGTGCCTTTTATTCTCTCAGCTTAGCCGGTGCCATCCTGTATGGTGCCCTCGAGATCGATGCCGTTCCAGAGACCACGTTAATCACAAACTCAACCTCTCAATCCAGCAGCCTTGACGTCAACTCTGAGGGAAATACATCCGGAAACACATAGACTATAGAGATATTCTCGAGTCTCGCCACCGCCGTAGGCACCTCTACAACAGTCTCCAAGAAGGCGATGCATCCTTTGCTCATCAACTATTTGGCCCTTAAAATAGAAATTATGGTAGCAAACAGCATACTCCTGCAGCCTCTGTAGACAAACTCCTCCTGTCCTGGCTCGCGAAACGTCACTGTCCTACCTCTACAGTCGATCGTTGCGAAGTAGCGCACCAACCAATCCATCCCGAGCACTAGATCCAAATCCTATAGCTGCCTCAAGACGAACAGGTCCGTGGGTATAATCCACAATCCCAGCTGTATTGGATATATCCAACAACACTCTTCCACATGCAAGATATGTTCAGGAACTTGCACCTCTCGTGTATGCGGTAACGGCCCTATCTCTAGTCCATGCAGCGATGCAAATGCTCGACTAGTAAATGAATGTGATGCACTGGTATCAAATAATGCACGTGCTCTAATGCCAAAATTCAAAACGATACCTGCCACCACATGGTTAGCTGCAGTGAAATTCTCGACCTAGGCATACACTCGGTCGCTCTGGGCTTGCTATCGCCGCTCTGTCTGACATCGGGCTGAAGCCCAATCTGTCTGGCTATAGGTCAATAGAGCTCTCGACATCTGCTGAGGTGTGGTAGGGGCCGACACTATCGATGGTGCTGGTGATGCTGTTCAGGGCAAGCTGACTGCATGTGCCCTGCCTGCCAATATCGGTAACATCGCCCCTCTCTCTACTCATATTGTCGCGGCCAATGCGGTCCTCCGCAAATGTTGCATCTCTCTTGCCGTCTCTACTGCTATCTCTACTGCCGGGATCCACCAGACAGTTGTCATCCTGAGGACCCATGACCCTGAGTGCGAGATCGCGGAGGCCTCGGCGATCATCTCCCATTGGTCTGTCCCCCGTTGTCAGGTGCCGGGCGCTTCCTATCCTGACTCTATCCTGATGGTGCCGCCCGCTCCCTGACTACTGTAGCTCCACGCTCCACCCAAAGGGCCTGCTCAGTCATCGCATCGAAGATCTGCAACCTCTGCGACTGAACTAAAGTATAAATTTCCTATCGCAGCCCTCGTTCAAATAGATAAACCTTGTGCGCCTCGTCCTTTGCTGCAAACAGTACACAGTTCAATAAACGAGTAAAATTCTGAGCATACTCCTGCACAGACCTGTCACCTTGCTGCAGGTTGTTCAGATCCTTCTCGAGTTTCTGCTTTACACTGTTTGAAAAATAGGCCAAAATAGCAACCTACGAAACTCGGTCCAAGTCATATATAGCGCGCTCTGCAATCTTGTCGACCGAATCCTCTTCCACCATATGTTCGCATCCCTCTCTAAATAGTGGACTGCTAAATAAACCTACTCACGCTCTGGCATGAAGATATTCTGGAATAACTTCTCCATAGCTCCCACCCAAGCCTCCACTACTCAAGGCTTGGTGCTGCTATTGTCAAACCGGGGTGGATCGAATCTGCAAAAGCGAGCCAACCTCTCTGTGATATGCTCCTGCTCGGCCTCTATCAACTGACCACCTGACCTCGATGTCTCTCCACTAGGTATAGGTGCTGTCGGCACTGTCGCAGGTGGGGGTGTGGTCGCGGTTGGGGCACCCACCGGTGTAGGCGACGGTGACGCCTCAGGCTTTGAAGCTCGCAGTGCTGCACTCGACTGCTGCGCCAATGCCTTGCACATCCTCTGTAAGAGTGCACCCTGCTGCCTAGTAACCTTAGTCAGGGCAGCTAATTGATCCAGCAAATCCTGCAGTGCACTCGGTTCTGCCTGCTCTGGCTCCGCGGGTGGTGCGGGAGTTGCCGGTGTAGGTGGTCGATCTCGACGCCTGGGAGGCATCTTGATCACCTGCAACAAAGCATAACTCAGTTACACACTAGAATATAGCTCTCGATCCAATCAAGTGAAAGTCTAGAAGGACATCTCTTTTCCCCTGCGACCTTATGTCATCTGTAGCCAACAATAATCTGGCAGGAAAAGACACATCTCTTTCGATCACTCTTCACACTCCCGAAAGAGTTTATAAATAATTCAATTGCCAACTTTCGCAGCCAGTCACATCTCTCACGTCTTGCCTTCCTAAGGGCTGCCAAAAGACTGGGGTTTCCTAAATCCAGATGACCTGTCTCTAAGCTTTGATACCAACTTAATCTGTCACACCTAGGGTTACAGCCGAATCCAGGCTCGCCAACAGACCCACCGCATACATCATAGGAAGCCCTGTGCACACAAAGCGAAAGAGGTATCTGTAAATAATACAAGAGCTACTACAAGTACCAGAGCTGAAATAAAACTACTAAAAGTTAAAAAAAAAAAGTAATCCACTATACGTAGAAGTCCTAAAAAGTACAATTGGTACATATCCAACAAGTACCATGCCATCTCTAGCTGAAAATAAATACATAAACATCAGTATGTACATTGACTACTCTTCAAAAACTAGCTAACATGGGTGCCCTCTAGCTCAGCCAGCACACACTAGTAGGGATCTAATTTGCAACTCTCTTACCTTGATTAGTAGCAGTGACAGGGGTAGACAGCTTTGCAAGAAAAGATATCAACAAAGGGTGTGAGAACTACTAAAACAAGTAGTCCAGTGGGTACCGTCATCGACGTCGACAGCCTACCCACTGGGTCTATAAAAGCGAAAAGTAAAGAACTGGGTAAGTAAAAGAGATAAAAGTAGTAAAAGCTGAAAAAGAATATACAGCTTCTATACTTCTATACTACTAGTGCTCAAAATGAAACTACAAGATATAATGAATCCATCAACTAACTATAGATTACTCACTATCCAAACCAAATCCAAGTAACCGCCTCCAAGGTCCGGTCTAGCCTGCGTCATCCTACTATGTCATGCCCGAGGCCCGTTTTGTAAAGCCTTTGTATAATAGATGTTGTTTGAAAGTCAAAGTTTGCGGAAAAAAAATGCCCGTTTTTTTAAACGTGCCTTGCCCACGGAGCGCACACTCGCCACAGCCACAAATAAAAAGATTCCTTTGTCCATGGGACAGAGTCTCCTATGTATTTGCACTGCGTGCTAGCCAGTTACGACACCACACAATTACAATTCACACTCACACCAAGCCGCATACATTCAAACGTAATACGTTTGCACATACAACTAACCTTCCTTAAAAAGATGATGCATACTCTAAACACTCCTTAGACGAAGGACGATGCAAAATGCATAATACAATAGTCATTGAAATATAACTATCCTTTCAAAGTGTATCCCACCCGAAAACTTACTCTGAAATCCTAAGGATGCGATAAAATCAAAATCCAGCTTGGAAGCCGTTTTGAAAACTATTTTCCACGAAAATCCTGTCTTTTGAAAACCAACTACCATGAGGGGTAGAAAATCGTTTTGCCATAAAAACCGCGAAACCAAAGCCATCAACCATTAAGCTATAAAGCCGATACCATATCCAAAAGCTATAACAACCATAAAACCAAAGTCGTAATTACCGGTGCCATAAATCCACATCACCTTGCCACTAAACCAAGCCAAACCAAACTGAAAGCCATATTTAACCAAAAACCGCTCAAATACCATAAGCAATCATGCATCCACATATACACCAGTCTAACTGAACCACCATTCACATCTATTCATGCAATGATAAAGGTAATAAGGTAAGATATAATGAACCATAGCGAAATAGGAAACCACTAGTGCAAACTAGCTACATCATATCCTCACGCAGTGCCTGACCTGCCTTCCTACTCGAGTCTCCAGTGGAAAAGTATAGGATAAGGAACTAACCCGAGAATAGTCCAAACCTACACCCAATCCACAACCTGAAATATGGTCAGATGGAAATAATGCCTACAGTAGCAAGAAGTACATATGAATAGAATATGTGACTAGAAGCCGCTACCATAAAAGGAAAACCTACTAATTAATATGTCACAAGTACGAATAGTTAGTAAAACTGCCAAATTCATAACCTGCCATATTGGTCCGTCGACCTTAGACACTGCTCATCACTATAATGCACTGACCTGATCCAAGCATCATACTGGACGACCTATCAGGATAAGTACACCCCTCATCGGTGGCGAAACAGGCTCGGTGCCTATGAATACACCCAAGTGCCGTGACCAATCATATGGAATGATCAAGTAACCTTCGGCAAGAAGCCGATACCTTGGCCAAAACCAATGCCGTGGTGTATAGACGCCAGAAACCATAATCATGAAGATCGAATCCTACCGATATACCAATGTTGTGTCACCTGAACCTAAAGGTCCCCAGATAGTCAAGATAAGCCTATTCTACAAGTCAAGTACCAGTCTACCATTATACAAGTGTGAGGACTGAGATTTTATTGTATAATTTGACGCTTTTCAGTGATGTTTCTATAGGTATTTTAATTTTAAAATTTGCTGATTTAATTTCAGCAAAAAACGAGCAATATTAAAGGCATATAGCGATTTTTACTATTCACTTAAATGAATAGTAACCAGCGATTTATTTCGAGGCATCGGCGTGAGGATGGCTTCGGACGTGAATCGGATACCGTTTCGGACGACCCAATAGGTAATTTTTGATGGTCCGACTGTGCCGGAGATAATGGCACTGACCAATTTTACGTTCGACGCACGGTTTTCGAGAAAATCTAGTTTTATCGCAGATTGGTTTATTATTTAATGTTTTTTGCTTTTAGAGTTTTTCGATGCTCCGTTTTGCGTGAAATCGCACGAGCAGCGACCTTTCTGCGAGAGAAATGCAGTAGAGAGGGATCGGGTCATAATTTTAGGAGTTCAAGGGGTTTTTTGGTGATTATTCGAATATTAGGTTAATACCTATATATATAGGTATTTAGTGGAACTTTAACCCTAACCCTAATCTCTAATCCCCTCCCCCTCCCTTTGGCGCCGACCTGAGATCCTCCCCGCCGCCGTCGCCGCCACTATGGCTGCTGACAGGATCCTCTCTCTTTTCTCTCTTTTCTCTCTTTCTATCTCTCTTGGTTGGAGAGGTGATCCGAGCACCCTTCTCTCGTGCCGCCGCCGCCTCTACACCATCGCCGCCACCGCCTAGGCTTCCGACGACGCTCCTTGAGCCGGCCCCGGCGCCACCGTGCGCCAGGAGCAGCAACAGCCCGAGGGAGTGCCCTGGGAGGTGCTGCGGTCGCAAAGCCTGATCTGACAGCCAGCGTCGCGCCGCGCCACTACTTTCCTATTCCATCGGCCCCAGGAGGACCTCCGGCACCGCCTCTGCCCTCCCCAAGTCGCCGCTACGGTTGTTTGAGGGTGCCCTAGCCGCGGCCTTTTTTGGACCGCAGCGCCGCCGCTGCCGCCCGCCGTCAGCAGTCGGTGCCGACGGCCTCCCCTGACGGCGGTGATCACCCCCCGGCCGGCGCTTGCCCCTCCGTGCTGCCGACAGCATTCTCCGTCGTGCCCTAGCTCTGCTCGGGCTCGGGTTCAGGATTTGGCTGGGCTGACTTGGGTGTTCCGTCCACCGAAAGCATCGTCGACTTTTCGAGTTGTGAGCACGAATCCTCTGGCACCCTGAGGAGCCCAATGCTCACCTCCTCTCTGTCAACGGAGTTTCGGTGTGTGCGACGAACTTAGCCGCTCCCGGAATGATATTATTGGAGGGTTCGTCTCGCTGTTCAAGACTCCTTGATCGTCGTTCGCGCTACGGACAGTGAGCACGGGTCTCGTTGCGTTGAGGCGACTCAGATCGACAGGTTGCGGACAGTGAGCACGGGTCTTGTTGCGTTGAGGCGACTCAGATCGACAGGTTGGTTGGGTTCATTGTTGTAGTGTCCCTAGGGCTTAGCTGTCGGAATAACTGTAGTATCAGCGACCACTCAACACATCTGTGGAGTGTCGAGATGAGTTGAAGTCGTTTTGGCGTGAAATGGATGCGAAAACGGACTCGGCGCACTCAATTAAGCCAAAACTAAAGTTCTGGCAGTTCAGGGCGCCCAGATTCAGAGTGTTGTTTAGTATGTTATTGCAGTCATTTCGGCTCTAGTTTAGGGCGCCCAAAAGTTGGGTCCGAATTCTCCCTCGTGAATATCAAACGTGTTGACACCTGTCCCGTGGTAGGTGAGATCTGCCGGAATCGTTTAGGGCACACCGGACCGCCCGAGTGATTGGAACCTTGGTGGTGAGCAGTTTAGGGTACCCATAAGTGGTTTAGGGTGCCCAAAACTGGAGATTTCTACACTGTAACATTTTAGCATCTTTTGTTCCTGTGGCTTATTTTACCAAACCAGCACCTCTATAAAATTGGTTGGACGCCCCCCTGAGACACTTTTTCTTTCTCCTTCACAGCAACCTTGGATTTCTTCTCCAAATCCTCTCCAATTGACCCAAATCCAACTCTTTCAACCTGAAATTCATCTAAAACAGTAGGATTTCTAGCAGCAACTTCGGCCCTTTGCGGAATTGTGGTCCGTTGCAACTTCCAATTATTGTGGGGAACAATTTCGTGGATGGTAGACTTGCTGGTGAGAGTGTGTGGGACAATTCTAACAACATTTAATTCAAGTTAGTAAGGTTGAATTGCTGAAATTTTACTCAAATTGGAGTTTTGAGCTGAAATTGGATTTTTGTTGGTTTTCTTGGATCCGAATCTTGTTGTAGTAGGATTTTTGGAGTTGAATCTGGTCCTCCATCTTTCCTCACTGGTTTAGAAGCTTTCCTCACTAGGATTCTCAGATTTCGAGGTGAGTTACATGCTGAATTTGAAGTGAGTAAGCCTTAGGTGCTATTTTTGGAGGTTTTGATGGAATTCTTGGATTTTTGAATCCAGATTTTGGTGGAGAGCTAATTACTGGATTTGGTTTGATTCTTCCCTCATCTCTGGAGGTTTTAGACTCCTCTTCACTGGATTTACAAGTGAGAAGTTTTAGATTCTAGCTTAATTAGAATTGAGCTGCTTAAGTGCTGAAATTCTGGATGCTGTTTTGGGCCTCCCTTTCTGGATCCAGATTGCAGTAATGGGCTTTTGGTGGCTGTTTGGAGCTTGATTCCTACGGGAGAGTTGAGAACTAAGTTCATTACAATCCAAGGGTGAGTTTGGTTAAATTTATTTGACTTTAACCCCAAGATTTGAGCTAAATTTCAAGTTGAACTCCTGCAGACTTGGAGCTAGCAGTGGACAGATCTGGACTCAAGATCTGGGCATCCAGAACCTGCAGTAGGAGGATCCGAAACTGGGATTCAGCTTGGTATTGATTAGTTGGAGTTGATTTGATTCTTTGGCGCTCCTATCGACTTCTTGCCGTAGTTGGATTCACGTTTGAGGTGGGTTGAAGTTACCGAATTCACCGGTATTCCTCTTAAGTGCTATGTAGTTTTCAGCATGACTTGTTATGCATTAATCATCATGTTAGTATCTCAAATTTGTAGATTTGTATGCCGTAGTATGAAATATGAATTTGGAGCCTAATTTGCTGATTTTAGACGAATTTTTATATGCTGAACTGGGACTTGACTTAGGAGAAAACTCTCTAAACCTGCACACTTCACTTTTTGAAAAAATTAACAGATTTAGCTTCAGGAGCTAGTTTCACCTTAGTATCATCGATGTTAGTGCGTGTCACGCCCCGGATTACTCGTTTCCCTGGGCTCGCCAACAGATCCGCCGTATACATAGATTTTTCTAAGTATACGAAGCGATAGCTAACCTGTAAACAAACATACAAGCCACTACAAGAGATATATAGAGCTGCAATAAAACATACTAACAACAAAAGCCACCTGTACATATAGAGTCCAAAATACAACAGGTCCACCACAACCAAAAAAAAAAGTACAAGTCCACACTATATGTACATGGCACAACTCAAAAGGAAACTATCTCCAGTAGGGTCCTCCTCTAGGGACAACAGGGACAGGTAGGGATCTAGCTCGCGACTCCCTTACCTCGATCCGCGGAAACAGGCGCAGCAGCCGCAACAGAAGAAGGCTCTGCAAAAAGGTGGCAACAAAGGGTGTGAGAACTACTATCAAAAGAAGTAGTCCTCAGTGGGTACCGATACCGACCTCAACGGTCCACCCACTAAGTCTACGAGACTAACAGTATAGCTGGTAGGTAAAGAACAACAAAGTAAGCTGGAATAAACTCTACAGCTATCATGCTACTACCCTACCACTATCCAAGTCAACTCTCAAGTAAGCATCACCAAAGTGAGAAATCATCCCTGACCCAATCTATCGAAACCGCCCAAACGGGCTCGTCCAGCCAACTGCCTAGCCACACCGCACACTACCAAAAAGGGTAGCCGGTCCAAAACAGATCCACAATCTGTAGCGACATCAACGCAAAAGAGGCCTCACTCCGGAGCGGCACTCGGGGGAGCTACCCAACCGAGTTAGTACGAGTATCTCTGTCGAGCACAAACAGGCTCCGGGAGCTTAACCCAAACCGAGTTAAGTTATAAATAACGAGCTATGTATCTCTCTAGTATCTCTGTCGAGCACAAACAGGCTCCGGCAGGCTATAGTCAAAGAACAAAGGGGTCAAAAGGGGTCAAAGACTCTAAGCTCACGTGCCCTCAGCACAACCAGAAGCTAAAACAAGAGTCTGGGTCCACCGTCAACCCCGACGGCACCCGGTAATACAGAACAGTCTAACCCTGCTGTAAATATAAGCTCGGCATCCCAGCACGAGCGTAAACTCGTCCTATAACGAACTAAGTATCCACCTCGCACTAACAGTGGTGATACAAGAACAGAAACGGCTCCTAGAGCTAAATCTGATAACAGTTCGAAAAGTGACGGTTGTATGTTCGCGAGTTTTCTCCTAAGTCAATTCCCAGTTCAGCATGTAAAGTCATGTCAATAAATTATCAATTTATGCTCCAAATTTAGATTTCATATAAACACATGCAAATTCACGAATTCGAGCTACAACATGATTAAACAGATAATAAAACGGCATGCTGCACTCTCTACAACTTAGGAGGAAATCCGGCGATTTCGGTAACATCAACCCACCTCGAAAGCTATCTAACAACGGCTAGGAGTCGAGTGGAAGGCCTCCAAACAACGCCAGCCGAAATCGAGCTCAAATCTGTAACCTCGAGATTCGGACCCACCTGCTCACTGTTCTGGGCGCCCAGAACATCAGCCCAGAACTGCAGCCTGGCAGCACAACCCACATGTAATCAACATGCGATAAAATCCAAATCCTAAGTCCAAATGCAGTGGAATTTGGCTCAACTCACCAGCAGAGGTTCAAGAACAAACCCTCCAAATTTCAGCCAAATCGGAGTTCGACTCGATGTCCAAAAAGCCTAAACACTGAATCAGATCAACATCTGGACCCTCCTGCACATGGATCCAGAAGTTCCAGCACTTAAGCAAAACTCAAAAACAGCAAGAATTCAGGGATTCCAACAAATCTAGCTCATAGAAAGGTGTCACAAACCTCTCAAAAACTGTGATGGAACAATCCAAAACCCCTCCAAAGATCCTCACAAAGATCTAGATCTAAAAATCCAAGAAATTCCATCAATGACCCAAAAATTCAGCACTTAAGCAATTACTTAAAAATCTGAGCTAGAACTCACCTTTGAATCCTCAATTCAGGTGGGAAGGACCTCCAAACCAGCAAGGAAAGTGGAAGGATCAATCTTCACTTCGTAATTCCAGCTCCCAAGAGATTGGATCCAAAAGATCAAAGGAAAAACCCAAGTTTCAGCTCAAGAACACAAGGGGTCCAGTAAAACATCAACTGTAGCTTACATACCTGTCCAAATCGTGATTGGAAGGATTCCACTTCTTCCTCTGCGAGTCCTCTATCCAACAAACTAAGTTTCGTTGGATTTGGATATTTCTACACTGCACACGAGCACGAACACTCCAGGTCGACGTTGCAGTTTCAGCAGGAAATCAAGATCATTAATGGAGGAAGATGAAATTGGGAGAGAAGAGAGGGTTTCCCTTGCAAGATCCGAGTTCACCTTGAAGAGGGGAGAAAAGGGCCTCAGGGAAGGTCGTCCATTGCTTTTATAGACAAGGGATAAAGGTGCAGTGAGCCTCAAGAACAGAATACATCTAACCTGTACTCAGCAGGAAATTCCCAGATTCGGGCGCCCGAAACCCATGAAGTGGGCGCCCGGTTCTTCAGCCTGCACCAACTCGACCATCGGACTCTCCGCCGCGGTCCGGTGCGCCCAAACCTGGTCCGTCGGATCTCACCAACCGATCAACACGTGTCGAGCAGTTCGATACTCACGAGGTAGGATTTCCGAACTCACTTTCCGGGCGCCCGAAACATGGATCCGAAATGACTTAGTAATTTTCAGAAATGAGCGCTGCACAACTGGACGCCCAAAACAAGACTTCTGGGCGCCCTAAAGTTCAAAAGCCCAAAACTTCAGTTTTGGCTTGCTTCGGCGCTCCGAGTCCGTTTTCGCGTCTATTTGACGCCGAAACGACTCCGACTTGTCTCGACCTTCTCCAGAAGTGTCGAACAGTCAAGAATACTACAGTCATTCCGTCAGTTAGGCCCCAGGGGTACTACATCCTTCCCCCCTACGAAAAGTTTCATCCTCGAAACTCAAACTCAAACTCATACCTCAAGAAGACAGCTCGAAAAGGTAGGGATAGGATTCCCGCATCACCGTCTCCGGCTCCCAAGTCGCCTCACGCTCCTCGTGATTACTCCACTGCACTTTCACGTACGTACGGTATGACTCGGTTGCGCAATTCTTTCGTCTCGCGTGCAAGAATCCGCACCGGTCGCTCCTCGTACTGCAGGTCCTCAGCCAACTCAAGTGGGGTGAAGTCAATCACGTGGGAGGGGTCGAACACATATCTCCTCAGGGCCGAGACATGAAACACATCATGGACTCCAGAAAGTCGCGGTGGTTGGGCAATCATGTACGCTACCGGCCCCACTCGCTCTAACACCTCGAACGGGCCAACAAACCGTGGACTGAGCTTTCCACGAACTCCAAAACGGCGAATTCCTCTGGACGGCGAGACTTTCAGAAACACATGATCTCCAATCTGGAACTCCAAGTCTCGTCTCCTAGTATCCGCATAGCTCCTCTGTCGACTCTGGGCGGTCTCAAGACGTCGTCGAACCATCTTGACCTTCTCTTCCGCTTCCAACAGGATATCGGGACCCAAAGTCTTCCTCTCACCCACATCGCTCCAATGCAAGGGCGAACGACACCTGCGTCCATACAATGCCTCAAACGGCGCCATCTGGATGCTCGCTTGATAGCTATTGTTGTACGCAAACTCAACCAGTCCTAAGTGTCGATGCCACCCTCCACCAAAGTCTAGGACACATGCCCTCAACATGTCCTCCAGGGTCTGAATGATCCACTCAGACTGACCATCTGTCTGAGGATGAAAAGCCGTGCTGAACCGCAGCTGAGTACCCAGTGCTGTCTGAAGACTCCTCCAAAACTGTGAGACGAACCGTGTGTCTCGATCCGACACAATCGAGGTAGGCACTCCATGCAGTCTCACTATCTCGTCCAAATATAACTGAGCGAGTCTGTCCCTGGACCAAGTAGTCTGCACTGGTAAAAAGTGGGCAGACTTGGTCAGTCTGTCCACTATCACCCAAATAGCATCAAAACCAGCCTGCGACCTCGGTAATCCCACGACGAAGTCCATGGCGATCTGGTCCCACTTCCACTCGGGTATTGGGAGACTCTGAAGCTTGCCAGCAGGTACTCGGTGCTCCGCCTTTACCTGTTGACAAGTTAAACACTGAGCCACAAATCTCCCAATATGCCGCTTCATTCCATTCCACCAGAAGTGTGCCTTCAAGTCCTTATACATCTTGGTTCCACCGGGGTGAACCGTATAAGGTGAGTAATGAGCCTCTCTCACAATCTCCTCTCGGATCTCGGAATCCATAGGCACACACAGTCGGTCCCTGTACCGCAGTACTCCCGAGCTGTCAACACTAAAATCCCCTGTCTGCCCACTGGCAATCTGATCTCGAATCCTCATCAAGTAGGGGTCTACACTCTGTTTCTCTCGGATCCTATCCAACAGAGTGGGTTGCAAAACCAAAGACATAAGTTTTGCAGTAACCCCAGGGGATACCACCTCAAGCTCAAGCCACCTCAACTCCTCAAGTAATGGCGCCTGCTGAGTGATCATCATACTAAGGCTCTGCACTGATCTCCTGCTCAACGCATCTGCCACTACATTCGCCTTGCCGGGATGATACTGGATGGTAATATCATAGTCCTTCAACAGTTCCAACCACCGGCGTTGCCTCAGATTCAATTCCTTCTGAGTGAACAAATACTTGAGACTTTTGTGATCTGTGAAAATCTCACAGTGCTCACCATACAGATAGTGCCGCCACAGCTTCAGTGCAAACACTACAGCTGCCAGCTCCAAATCATGCGTAGGATAATTCTTCTCATAATCCTTCAATTACCGAGAGGCATAGGCAATTACCCTACCATGCTGCATCAACACACATCCCAAGCCACTGTGTGATGCATCACTATAAATCACAAATTCTTCCCCCATAACTGGAAGGGTAAGGATGGGAGCAGACATCAGTCTCTCCTTCAGCTCCTCAAAGCTACGCTGGCACTCAGCACTCCAAACAAATCTAATCCCCTTCCTTGTCAGACGAGTGAGGGGTGTGGAGAGCTTCGCAAAGCCTTCCACAAATCGACGGTAATATCCAGCTAACCCGAGGAAACTCCTCACCTCGGTAACCGTCGTCGGTCTGGGCCAATCCCGCACAGTCTCAATCTTCTGCGGGTCCACCGCTACTCTAGTGACTGAAATCACATGGCCCAAGAAAGCTACCTCTCGAAGCCAGAACTCGCACTTCTTCAGCTTAGCATACAACTTCTTCTCTCTCAAAAGTTGCAGCACAAGCCTCAAGTGCTCCTCATGCTCAGCATCGCTCTGAGAGTAGATCAAGATGTCATCAATAAACACCACCACAAACCGGTCCAAGAACGGCTTAAACACTCGATTCATCAAATCCATAAACGCGGCAGGGGCATTAGTCAATCCAAACGGCATCACCGTAAACTCATAATGCCCGTACCGGGTCCTAAAAGCCGTCTTAGGAATATCCTCGGCCTTCACCTTCAATTGGTGGTAACCAGACTGCAAGTCAATCTTCGAGAAGACACAAGATCCTTGCAGCTGATCAAACAGATTATCAATGCGCGGCAAAGGATACCTGTTCTTGATGGTCACTTTATTCAACTCTCGATAATCCACACAAAGTCTAAGTAAACCATCCTTCTTCTTCACGAATAACACCGGCGCTCCCCAAGGCGATACACTGGGTCTCACAAACCCTTTATCCATCAAATCCTGAAGCTGCGCCTTAAGCTCTCTCAACTCAGCCGGTGCCATTCGGTAGGGTGTCTTTGAGATTGGCGCAGTTCCTGGAACTACGTCAATCACAAACTCGACCTCCCTGTCTGGTGGCATCTCAGTCAACTCCGGGGGAAACACGTCCGGGAACTCGCGGACTACAGAGATGTCCTCGAGCTCTCCGGTGCTACTGCAGATACCTCAACGACAGTCGCCAGAAACGCAGTACATCCTCGACTCATCATCTGTCTCGCTCGTGCCGACGAAATCCACGTCGCAAACAACGTGCTCCTGCAGCCTCGATACGCGTACTCCTCCTGGCCTGGCTCGTGAAACGTCACGGTCCTCTCGCCACAGTCGATCGTCGCGAAGTAGCGCGTCAGCCAATCCATGCCGAGCACCACATCAAAATCCTGCAATCGCCCTAAGACCAACAGGTCTGCGGGCATCACCCAAGGTCCAAGCTGCACAGGGCAAGCCTGACAGCACTCCTCCACACGCAAAACGTGCTCGGGAATCTGCACCTCTCGTGCACAAGGTAACGGCCCTATCACTAGCCCATGCAAGGATGCAAATGCTCGACTAACAAAAGAATGTGATGCACCGGTATCAAATAATGCACGAGCTCTAATGCCAGAAATTAAAATGATACCTGCCACCACATGATCTGCCGCCGTGGAGTCCTCCAGTTGAGCCGCAAAGACTCTGCCGCTCTGCGCCTGCTGCCGCCGCTCACCCAGGCGTGGTACAGAAGCCCGATCCATCTGGCTGTGACTCGGTGGAGCTCCATAGGCCTGCTGATGAACTGGGGGTGCCGATGCGATCGATGGTACAGGCGACGCTGCTCGGGGACAAGCTGCCCGCAGATGTCCGGACTGACCACATCCAAAACACCGGCCCTCTCGCTGCTCGCACTGTCTAGGCCAATGTGGTCCTCCGCAGATGACACATCTCGGTGCTCCTCTCTGCTGCCGTCCCTGCTGACGGGATCCACCAGACCTCTGTCGCCCCGAAAACCCACGACCCTGAGAACGTGATCGTGGAGGTCTCGGCGGGCGTCTGCCGCTGGTCTGTCCTCCGTCCTCCGGAGTCGGGCGCTTCCTCTCCAAACCCTGACTCAGAGTGGCCGCCCGCTCACTCGCCGTCAAGGCTCCAAGCTCCACCCATAGCACCTGCTCGATCGACGCGTCCAAGGTCTGCAACCTCTGCGCCTGGACTAAGACAAATATCTCATGTCTCAATCCTCGCTCGAACAAATAAACTCTGTGGGCCTCATCTCTCGCTGCGAAAGGAACACAGTTCAGGAGTCTGGTAAACTCCCGGGTATACTCCTGCACTGTGCGATCTCCCTGGAGTAGACTCTTCAGATCCTCTTCGAGTTTTTGCTTCACGCTGTTAGGGAAATAGGACCCATACAGCATCCCGCAGAACTCGGCCCAACTCAAACGCAGCGCATCCAGCGACCTGCTCGATCTCGTCCTCGTCCACCAGATGCGTGCATCACCTGTCAGGCAGTGAACTGCCAAGTGAACCCGCTCCCGTTCTGGCACGAAGAGATCCTCAAATAACTTCTCCATCTCGCCTACCCAGGCCTCCACCACCCATGGCTCGGTGTGGCTACCATCAAAACGGGGTGGATCAAACCGACAAAAACGAGCCAGTCTCTCGGTCATCCGCTCCTGCTCAGCCTCCGACATCTGTCCACCTGACCGGGAAGTGTCGCCAACCGGTACGGCCGGAACTGCCGCAGCTGGGGGTACGGCTGCAGCTGGAACGTCCACTGGAACAGCAGGAGGTGGCTCCTGCGACTCCGTCGCTCTAGGGGCTGCACTCCACGTGTGAGTAATGGTATCACACATTCTCCGCAAAAGTGCACTCTGCTGCCTAGCTGACTCGGCTAGCGCAGTCAACTGCTCACACACATCAGGGGGTGCACTAGGTCCCGCCTGCTCAGGTACCACAGAAGGCGCGGGGGTAGCCCGCATCGGGGGTCGACCTCGGTGTCGGGGAGGCGCCATGCTCACCTGCGCAACACACAGATCAGTCAACAACCACAAAACAACACAAGACCCAATCAAGCGAAAGTCCAGAAGGTCGTCTCTTTTCCCTCGCTACTTGACGTCGTCTGCAGCCAACGCAAGTTCGCGACAGGAAAGGACACACGCCTTCGATCACTCCCTCCACTTAAGGATGAGTTCAACAGTCAAATCGATGACTTTCGCGGCAAGTCACGTCTCTCACATCTTGCATTCCTAAGGTCTGCCATAGCCTAGGGTTTACTAAGTCCCAACGACCTATTCCTAAGCTCTGATACCAACTTAATCTGTCACGCCCCGGATTACTCGTTTCCCTGGGCTCGCCAACAGATCCGCCGTATACATAGATTTTTCTAAGTATACGAAGCGATAGCTAACCTGTAAACAAACATACAAGCCACTACAAGAGATATATAGAGCTGCAATAAAACATACTAACAACAAAAGCCACCTGTACATATAGAGTCCAAAATACAACAGGTCCACCACAACCAAAAAAAAAAGTACAAGTCCACACTATATGTACATGGCACAACTCAAAAGGAAACTATCTCCAGTAGGGTCCTCCTCTAGGGACAACAGGGACAGGTAGGGATCTAGCTCGCGACTCCCTTACCTCGATCCGCGGAAACAGGCGCAGCAGCCGCAACAGAAGAAGGCTCTGCAAAAAGGTGGCAACAAAGGGTGTGAGAACTACTATCAAAAGAAGTAGTCCTCAGTGGGTACCGATACCGACCTCAACGGTCCACCCACTAAGTCTACGAGACTAACAGTATAGCTGGTAGGTAAAGAACAACAAAGTAAGCTGGAATAAACTCTACAGCTATCATGCCACTACCCTACCACTATCCAAGTCAACTCTCAAGTAAGCATCACCAAAGTGAGAAATCATCCCTGACCCAATCTATCGGAACCGCCCAAACGGGCTCGTCCAGCCAACTGTCTAGCCACACCGCACACTACCAAAAAGGGTAGCCGGTCCAAAACAGATCCACAATCTGTAGCGACATCAACGCAAAAGAGGCCTCACTCCGGAGCGGCACTCGAGGGAGCTACCTAACCGAGTTAGTACGAGTATCTCTGTCGAGCACAAACAGGCTCCGGCAGGCTATAGTCAAAGAACAAAGGGGTCAAAAGGGGTCAAAGACTCTAAGCTCACGTGCCCTCAGCACAACCAGAAGCTAAAACAAGAGTCTGGGTCCACCGTCAACCCCGACGGCACCCGGTAATACAGAACAGTCTAACCCTGCTGTAAATATAAGCTCGGCATCCCAGCACGAGCGTAAACTCGTCCTATAATGAACTAAGTATCCACCTCGCACTAACAGCGGTGATACAAGAACAGAAACGGCTCCTAGAGCTAAATCTGATAACAGTTCGAAAAGTGACGGTTGTATGTTCGCGAGTTTTCTCCTAAGTCAATTCCCAGTTCAGCATGTAAAGTCATGTCAATAAATTATCAATTTATGCTCCAAATTCAGATTTCATATAAACACATGCAAATTCATGAATTCGAGCTACAACATGATTAAACAGATAATAAAACGGCATGCTGCACTCTCTACAACTTAGGAGGAAATCCGGCGATTTCGGTAACATCAACCCACCTCGAAAGCTATCCAACAACGGCTAGGAGTCGAGTGGAAGGCCTCCAAACAACGCCGGCCGAAATCGAGCTCAAATCTGTAACCTCGAGATTCGGACCCACCTGCTCACTGTTCTGGGCGCCCAGAACATCAGCCCAGAACTGCAGCCTGGCAGCACAACCCACATGTAATCAACATGCGATAAAATCCAAATCCTAAGTCCAAATGCAGTGGAATTTGGCTCAACTCACCAGCAGAGGTTCAAGAACAAACCCTCCAAATTTCAGCCAAATCGGAGTTTGACTCGATGTCCAAAAAGCCTAAACACTGAATCAGATCAACATCTGGACCCTCCTGCACATGGATCCAGAAGTTCCAGCACTTAAGCAAAACTCAAAAACAGCAAGAATTCAGGGATTCCAACGAATCTAGCTCATATAAAGGGGTCACAAACCTCTCAAAAACAGTGATGGAACAATCCAAAACCCCTCCAAAGATCCTCACAAAGATCTGGATCTAAAAATCCAAGAAATTCCATCAATGACCCAAAAATTCAGCACTTAAGCAAGTACTTAAAAATCTGAGCTAGAACTCACCTTTGAATCCTCAATTCAGGTGGGAAGGACCTCCAAACCAGCAAGGAAAGTGGAAGGATCAATCTTCACTTCGTAATTCCAGCTCCCAAGAGATTGGATCCAAAAGATCAAAGGAAAAACCCAAGTTTCAGCTCAAGAACACAAGGGGTCCAGTAAAACATCAACTGTAGCTTACATACCTGTCCAAATCGCGATTGGAAGGATTCCACTTCTTCCTCTGCGAGTCCTTTATCCAACAAACCAAGTTTCGTTGGATTTGGATACTCCTACACTGTACACGAGCACGAACACTCCAGGTCGACGTTGCAGTTTCAGCAGGAAATCAAGATCATCAATGGAGGAAGATGAAATTGGGAGAGAAGAGAGTGTTTCCCTTGCAAGATCCGAGTTCACCTTGAAGAGGGGAGAAAAGGGCCTCAGGGAAGGTCGTCCATTGCTTTTATAGACAAGGGATAAAGGTGCAGTGAGCCTCAAGAACAGAATACATCTAACTTGTACTCAGCAGGAAATTCCCAGATTCGGGCGCCCGAAACCCATGAAGTGGGCGCCCGGTTCTTCAGCCTGCACCAACTCGACCATCGGACTCTCCGCCGCGGTCCGGTGCGCCCAAACCTGGTCCGGCGGATCTCACCAACCGATCAACACGTGTCGAGCAGTTCGATACTCACGAGGTAGGATTTCCGGACTCACTTTCCGGGCGCCCGAAACATGGATCCGAAATGACTTAGTAATTTTCAGAAATGAGAGCTGCACAACTGGACGCCCAAAACAAGACTTCTGGGCGCCCTAAAGTTCAAAAGCCCAAAACTTCAGTTTTGGCTTGCTTCGGCGCTCCGAGTCCGTTTTCACATCTATTTGACGCCGAAACGACTCCGACTTGTCTCGACCTTCTCCAGAAGTGTCGAACAGTCAAGAATACTACAGTCATTCCGTCAGTTAGGCCCCAGGGGTACTACAGTGCGTTGTAGATACTTAGAGTAGTGTAGGTTGAGATTACACTCGTGACGGGATGCCGAGTGGGTTGTTATAGTAGTGTTTAAGCTGTTTCATGCTGTAGGGTGCCGTCGAGATTGACGGTGGACCCAGATCTTTACTTTTGCATCAGATTGTGCCGAGGGCACATGAGGTTTGGTTTTTTGACCCATTGACCCCTTGTTGTGTCAATTTTAGCATGTGAGAGCCTGATTGAGCTCGACAGAGATACGCCTCGATACTCGGTAGAGGTCGCACCTCCCCGACTGCCGCTTCAGAGTTTAGCTTCATCGCGTTGATGTCGTAGCAGCCCCGTTTGGGCACGTTGCTTGGACCGGCCATCCCTGAGGGTGGTGTGCGTTGTGATTTTCGGACATAGGCTGGACGGGCCCGTTGGCAATCCGTTTAGATTGGATTAGTAGAGTTGGGTTTCGGGCTAGTGATGCTGATATACATTGAGGGCTTGACATGAGCATAGTGTAGTGATATAGTAGTGGCGTAGTAGCTGTAGATTCCTTCCAGCTTTTCTTACTCGCATCTTACTTACCAGTTTATCTTTTTGTTCTGAGGACTTAGTGGGCAGGCCGTTGACGTCGGTGACGATACCCACTGAGGACTACTTATTTTATAGTAGTTCTCACACCCAAATTTTTTTTTAGCATTTTTAAAAACCAGTCTTGCCCACGAGACGTACAGACCCGCCACAAATACAGAGTTCCTCTGTCCACGCGGACAGAGTCTCCTCTGTATTTGCACGGCATACCAACCATGTACATTCACACATACTAACACAACTCACAACATACATTTCCCACAATTCGAAAATATTTAACCAGATGCATGCATCCATACAGCTAGCCATCCTTATGAATGATGCATGCTCTACACACTCCTTAGGCGCTGGATGATGCAATGCACAGTACATTAAGCATCCTACTATTTGAAAGTGTTTTCCATCCGAAAACTTTATTTTAAAATCCTAAATAAGCAAGAAGCCGAAAACTATTTTGAAAACCATTTGAAAATCGTTTCCCACACAGAAATATATTTTACTTTTGAAAACCAACTACCACGAAGGGTAAAAAACCAGATGCCGTAAAACCACAGAAACTATTCTTTCATAAACTCATGAAAACCGTGCCATACATGATTAACCAGAAACCATAGTCCATCACATAATCACAGCCATAATCCAAACATAAAGAAGGTTAATCATCTAACTGAACTAGTAATTATTCAATACTAAACAAAAGGAAGGTAAATAAGGGTAGAGACTGCTAATGCGATCTAGCTAAATGCCGAACCTCACGCCACGTCGTGACCTGCCTCCTCACCCGTGCCACCTGTGGAGAAGAGGGTGAGAAACCAACCCGAGGTTTTCCAGTGAGTACGACAAAGCCACGAAGGCAAGCTATATTCACCGGGAAAAAAAATAGTGGAGATAAAGCTGATATAATATCATGAGCGAAAAGTAAACTACAGTAGCAATATGAACATACATGGATGATATAATGAATAACAGAAGTACCGCTACTGTAATAAAAAATCTTGTCAACTATATGCCTCAAAGGACGAAGTCTGAATCCTGTACCCAATCCATGTCCTGCCATATTGGTTTGTCGACCTCAGGCGATGCCTGTCACTATAATGCACCGACCTTGTCCAAGCGTCACACTAGACGACCTACCCGGATAAGTACACCCCTAGTCGGTGGCCAAACCGACTTGGTGTCAATGAATACCCCCAAGTGCCGTGACGAATCATGCAAGATGATCAATATAGCCTTCGGCGTAAAGCAGATGCCGTGGCCGAAGCCAGATGCCGTGGCACATAGATGCCCGAACTCTGATCAAACAAAATGAAACACAACGATAAAATAAGTGATGTGTTGCTTGGACCTAAAGGTCCCCAAATAGTCAAGTAACATAGCCTGCTCTGCATGTCGAGGACCGACTATCACTATGCAAGAATGAAAGCACAGATATACAAAGAATAATTAAGAGGTGCCGACATGTAGAGACGAATGTAATAAGTGTTGTAAGGTAAATGGTAGGGAACAGTGAAGATATGGTCTCACCGACTGCCAGCTCGAAGCACCTACCTCTACCGTTGAACAAATTCGGGTCGTCGATCCCCTGCCGATGCCTCATGCTATTTTTCGAACCTATATAGAGTCCAACCTAACCTGTAATTAGCTCAAACCCGCTAATTACCTTAGCTTATGATTCTATGTGAATCCAAATAGGCGAACAATCGGGTTTTCGGATCCCTTTCAACAGTCACCGAAAGATCACCCGATTGTCGCATCGACTCATTGGAATGTCACTCCAACCCACGGGATGTCCCGAAACAAGTTCCACACTTATCCTACCTCACCCGCTGTTCCAACACATCATTTTAATGCCGTTGGGATAGCTACACAAGTAGTGCGCCAACACGAGAAACTGAGGTTCCGAAAATTACCAGTTCGGCTCCCGGAATACCCACTTCGGCACCGGAACCACCCGCAGCCCTCTTACAGCGACTAGAGGTGTCAAACCTCATCCTAAAACCAGCCAATAAATCTTAATCTCTCTCTCCAAAACTTATAGGTAAAAAGGATGAAAGGATAAGCATTCAAGTGCTTAGGTGGAATCCATTAAATTGCCAAAATGCAAATAAGTTCCTTATCTTTCAAGTATCTAAACTTTAGTCCCCCACAAGCTAAATCTTGAGTTTCTGAGTCCGTTTTTGCATCTATTTCGTGCCAAAATATCTCCAACTCAATCAAACACTAAAAAAAATGCTGACTAAAAAATCATACTGCAACCTTACCTATTTGCTAAGGTCTAGTATATCACAATTTGGAGATCATCGGGTATTCTGATTCCGATTTTGCGGGATACCAAGACAGTAGGAGATGCACGTCGAGCTATATTTATCTTTTAGCTAGAGGAGTTATTTTCTGGAACAGTGCTAAGCAGACACTCATAGCTTCTTCTACTATGGCAGCTGAGTTCATAGCCTGTTATGAGGCATCCAATCATGGGATATAGCTGCGAAACTTTGTCACTGGGCTGCGAATCATGAATAGCATTGAGAGCCATTAAAGATATTTTGTGACAATAAATCGGTTGTACTGTATTCAAATAACAGCAGGAGCTCTTCGAAGTCGAAGCACATAGACATCAAGTTCCTTGTTGTTAAGGAGAGAGTTCAAAGTGGTCAGGTGTGCATAGAGCATATTGGCACAAATTCTATGGTTGCGGATTTGCTCTTCAAGGGTTTACCGCCCAAAGTGTTTCATGAGCATACTGCTCATATGGGTGTTAAGTTGTTTGATAATGTGCAGTTTTAGTGGGAGTTTGTATTTTAATGCTCTTTAATTTCAGGCACACTTTGTGCTCATTTTCTGTAGAATAAAGTATATGGTTTATTTCATACTATGAATGTGTTTTACCTGTTATGGTCTAGTATGATCTCATTAAAGAATAAAGTAGGACCAGTTGGAAATAGGCATGTTAAGATCACATTGCATGTAATTTCCATGGTATACATCCATACTCGATCTATGTCAATATGTTGGTATGGTGACCATTGATGGGTCGTTTGTATAACAAAGACCGCTTTGATCTCATGCTAATATAGTAGATGGACCAGATTGTAACTAAAGAGATATTTTAAGAAAAGATAGCTATTCTAGTGCGCACATATGATAATATAATTATTTCAAGGCATCATATGTAGCCCAAGTGGGAGATTGTTGGATTTAATTTTCTATATGTGGACTAACATATTAATCTACAATTGTATTATGGGCTATCTAATTTAACATGGCCATTAAGTGATCTAATATAGACTCTAGAGACATCTATTGGATATGAGCTGTTAATGTGTAGAAGCCTTATACAGGTCTAGTTAGGGTTTATGGGTGTAGTACACTGAATTTCAGTGCATCGTACCGAACTTCTACAAATTGTAGAGTTTCGGTGGAAAAATAGCATGAGAGGCTATATGTGAGGCTTCGGCCAAGTTTGGGACTTGTGCGAAGTATTTTCGGCGCAAAAGAGGCGTGAAAACGGACTTCGATAAGTTAAAACTGCAGAATTTGTAAACTCTGCATTGGATTCCGGTATGTGGACCTCATACCGGTACTGAAGTGATTAGTACCGGTATGTGATGGGTATACCGGAATGCCGTGGTTGAACCGAAAACCCAGCTCTCGGGTTTTACGGAATTTTCCGGGGTATACCGGTATGAGAAATAGTATACCGGTATACAATGTGCGAAACAGTGAGACCAGCTCTCGAGATTCTGCAGGATTCCTGAGGTATACCGGTATGCATATGCGCATACCGGTATACAATGCCCAGTTTTGGCTGGTTGTTGTGTTGTTTGTGGAGAGGGGCAAAATAGTCTTTTCACATGACTTAGGGGTGTATGAATGGCTGAGACCTTCTCCCCTTCTCATTTGTTTTCCTCTCTACTTCTCCTCTCCCTCTCCCTCACTTTCTCTCTCTAGAGATCTCTCCAAAGCTTGGAGAAGTGGTGGATTGGAGCTTGGAAAAGGCTTCCAAAGGAGAAAAGAAGCTTCTTGGTGCAAGAAGGAGCTTGGAGATTTCGTGATTAAGGTTAGTACCTCACGTTTTGGGTTCAAACCTTGGATTTAATCCTTTGAAATGAGGTTTTTGGGAACCCTTGGCAACTTAAACCACAAATGGTGGGTGTTTGGCCACGAACTCTAGGGTTTGGCTTGCATGCATGCAAACCCTAGGTAGAATGAGGGCTTTTGCAATGTGAGGTTCTAAAAATATTTGGACCTTCGATAATTGCAATTGAGGCTTAGGAAATCATGTTGGAACACTTGATTTCATGTATTGAGTTGATTTTAGGGTTCGTAACGAGTAACGAACCGTTTTCTTGTAGAAGCTTGGGTTGAAGCAAGAACTCTAGGCTTGGACACTTAGGAGCTTGAAGAATACCAAGATTTGAAAGCTCTTGAGGTGGGTTTGTGTTTACCGAAGTGATTAGGTCACTTCCATGTCTAGGATAATTATCCATTTAAAAATAAAATGGTATGTGTTGAGAACCCTAGCATTTTGCATGTTGGCAAAGGTAAAATCATGATAGGTAGAACAATGAACTCCTATTGCATGATGGATATTTCAAGTACAATTCAATTATTGATACTTGTTGCATGGTTGCATGTGAGATTTAAACCTAGTGTTATTGAACATAGGTTGGAACATGTGAGATTTAAACCTAGTGTTGTTGAACATAGGTTGGAACATGTGAGATTAAAACCTAGTGTCATTGAACATAGGTCGGACATGTGATTGGAACCTAGAGTCATGGAACCTAGGTTGGTAGTGAGAAAGTAAGCCTAGTGTTATCGAACATAGGCGAGACTTAGTGACTTGAACCTAAGATCATGAGATTTAGGTTGGCAAGTAATGTGAAGAATGGGATAGGCGACGATTTCGCGATCCCGGGTATGCGACGATTTCGCTACCATGCCACGAGTTGGCGGTGCCGACATGGGATAGGCGACGATTTCGCTACCGCGCCACGTGATGGCGGTGTCGAGGGGGAGATGTGCGACAAGGTCGCCATCCCGGGTATGCGACGATTTCGCTACCATGCCATGTGATGGCGGTGTTGAGACGGGGTATGTGACGATTTCGCTATCCCGAGTATGCGACGATTTCGCTACTCGAACTAGGAGGTGACAAGCTCACTCCTTGAATGTTGGAACAAATATGGTGAGACGGCGATTCCGAAACCATAAGTAAACGACAAGTAAAGAACTTGGTCATTGTGAGACATAGGATGAACCTAGGAGAGAATGATAGATTATATTTCATTTGGTTGCATCCTTTATGTTTATTTACTAAGCATGTAAATAATTGTTGCATAGTTATATATGATCTAACTTATGCATATGGTGTTTCTTTGGACCTGGTGGGTCGAGCTTCTCTCTTGGGTGGCCTTACCCACTGGGAACTATGTTTATAGTTATCACCCCACATTTTCCAGGTCCTTCCGCGAGTGAGGCGGCGGAGCGAGGCAAGGGTTTGGCTCTTTAGATAGCGGCCCTTCCATTTTGGTGATGCATAGAGTTGTACCCCTATTTTTGGACTATGATAGCTTAGGGGACTTTCATTCTTGTATGAATGTTGTATATTCCATAATTTTGGAACATGATGAATGGAATGATAGTGAAAGAAAAGAAAATTTTGGACATGTATATTGTGCCATGTGATGTAATAGAAGTAGAACTTCTTTATGTTGATGCTTTCCTAGTGCAACTCTTGTACTCCGTTCCTAGTTGGAACATTGTGGATAAGCTTGTGTTGTGACGCCTTGGGCGGGTAGAAAGGACTCTATCCGTTCGGCGGGTCTGGGGCATGCGCCCGTGCGGTTATCCTTTCCACCTAGTTGGTGTTAAAGGGCCGGCGGGGCGTGACAGATTGAGGTGGTATCAGAGCGTAGAAACGGTCTAGGTTGACCTAAGAAACCCTAGGATGGAAAAGACCCTAGGAGTGTAGGCTCGTGAGTGACGAGATCTTTGATGTGGCGAAAGATAAGTGATTGGGTTATGTCCTTATGCCTCTAGTTGGAAATAGAGGTAGATTCGAGGTGTGTCTTATTCTTCACCAAGTGTGTTCATGTTGGCGGCCGACAACATGAAAACCAAGTGAGGGGAATAAGGACCCTTGTGTGACTTTCGCATAGATTGGGTTCACGTTTATTTTCGTGAAATGTTATGCCGTAAATGACTTTGAATGTCATGAAATGACCAAAGTCATTGTGTTTTCAGGAGATAATGGTACGTGGTCGGCCTCCTACGAAGACCGGGCCCGGAGGATCGGGCGCGGCTCCCGAACAACTCGGGGAGGGCGAGAACTCGGCTCTCCGTAATGAGTTGACCGAGCTAATGGGCGTGGTTCGGCAATAGGCCGAAGCCATGCAGCGACAGGAGGGGCAAATTAAAAGGCTCCAGGATATGATGGCGCAGCAGGCGGCTGCGACTGGGGAGGTGAGGTCGGGAGTACCTCCGGCCTCTGCTTCGGCACCGGCCGAGGAGGCGACACCGGCGCCGGCCGTGGTGCCACCCGCGCCACCGGCTGTGGCCGAGGGGTCGGGTGCCCCTATGCCCGACTCCGAGATGGAGGATACGGAGCGAGAGCGCGCGCTTGCGGCTCTAATGAGGTTCAAAAAGTTCAACCCGCCTATCTTTAGCGGGGAGAACGTGGATCCATGGGATGTAGAGACATGGATCGACGCTATCGAGACGCTCTTTGAGGACCTTTATACCTTGGAGAGGGACAAGGTGCACCTCGCCGTTCATTGTCTAGAGCGGTCGGCGAAGGTGTGGTGGAAGGGAGTCCGACGGGATCGACTCTCTAGCCTTCCGCCACCATCGTGGGAAGAGTTTCGGGGTATGGTGTTCGCCACCTATTTCTCCGATAGCGAAAAAAGGAAGCTTCAAGAAAGGTTCCGCAAGTTGAAGCAGGGGAACCGCTCAGTGCGCGAGTACGAGAGGGAGTTCTCGTACATCATTAATTGCGTGCCGCACGTTGTCCGCGGAGAATTGGACAAGGTCGATTGTTTCGTGCGCGGACTTCGACCGGATATCTTTCGGGCGGTGCACACCCTCAAACTTAGGACCTTTGCGGAGGTCTTGGACCGTGCTCTTTGGGTGGAGCACGGGAATGCATGTGCGCGCGAGGAGCGCGAGTCGTGGGAGAAAGAAAAAGATAAAGAGAAGGGAAAGAAGCGACCGGCGGGTGGCTCGGGTGGGCAGTCTAGCTCTAAGCGGCCCCCGAAGCACCCGCAGTCGCAAAATCAATTCCGAGGGTCCCGACGGAACCGACCCTCAACCCAATGCCCGATTTGTAGCGGCCCCCACGGCCCTCAACAATGTGACTATCGTGAGGGCCGGTGCTACAAATGCGGACAGCAAGGGCATATGCGGTACAATTGCCCGACGGACGATAGCCGAGCACCGTCGTCGGCGTCGGCGTTTGCGCCACCGAGGCAGCTTGCGGGCATCCCACCCGCGGCGATGTCGGCGGGCCGTGCGTAGCCGCCGAGACCATTGGAGGGCCAGCGGCCAGCGCCGAGTGGACGGGTATTCGCCTCTCAGGTGGAGGAGCCTTCTGCCCAGGAGGACGTCGTGGCAGGTATTGTGTTAATTAAAGGCATTCGATGTAGAGCTTTGTTTGATACTGGTGCATCGCATTCATTCATTGCTCGATCATTTGCTATTGCACATGGAATAGAAATCATAGATGCCACACATGCAAGAACGGTGCAAGTACCTGAACACACTTTTTGCGTACATCACGCGTGTGTAGATTGCCCCGTGAGGGTTGAAAATTGGATCATGCCAGCTGATTTGCTGGTATTAAACCGAATGAATGAATATGATTTGATCCTAGGAATGGATTGGCTCTCTAAGTATCACGCTACTATCGATTGTGAGAGCCGGATAGTGAAGTTTAAAGAACCCGGGCACAAAGAGTTTGTGTACCGTGGGTGTAAGAGTTCGCTCTTTGCTTCAATGGTGTCCACGTCGCAAGCAAGGAAGCTCATTGCTAGTGGTTGCATTGCCTACTTGGCGACGGTAGTGGATGACCGTAAGGAAGTGTTGGGGCTCGAGGACATTCCTATAGTCCAAGAGTTCCCGGATGTGTTCCCGATGGAGTTGCCCGGAATGCCACCGGATCGGGAAATAGAATTTGTGGTAGATTTGCTCCCGGGTACGGCGCCGATCTCTAAGGCCCCGTACAGGATGGCACCCGCGGAGTTAAAGGAATTAAAAGCATAATTGCAAGATTTAATGGACAAGGGTTTCGTGAAGCCAAGTGTGTCACCTTGGGGAGCCCCTGTTCTATTTGTGAGGAAAAAGGACGGTTCGCTGCGGTTGTGTGTGGATTACCGCGAGTTGAACAAAGTGACCGTCAAGAATAAGTACCCGTTACCCCGAATTGATGACTTGTTCGATCAGTTGCAAGGGTCTCGGGTGTACTCAAAAATTGATTTGCAATCCGGTTATCACCAATTGAAGATCAAACCGGAGGATGTGCATAAGACCGCGTTTAGGACACGGTATGGACATTATGAATTCACGGTCATGCCTTTTGGGCTTACTAATGCCCCGGCAGTGTTCATGGACTTAATGAACCGTGTGTTCAAACCACTATTGGATCAATTTGTGGTTGTGTTCATAGATGATATTCTTGTCTACTCTCGGAGTGAAGAGGAACATAAAGAGCACCTAAGAATTGTGCTTCAAGTTCTTCGAGAGAACAAGTTATTCGCCAAATTGAAAAAGTGCGAATTCTGGATCCGTGAGGTCGCTTTCTTGGGTCACGTAATTTCCGCAGGAGGAGTATCTGTGGACCCTATGAAAGTAGAGGCAGTCAAGGATTGGCCTCGCCCGACCAATGTCACGGAAGTACGAAGCTTTTTGGGTCTTGCGGGGTACTATCGGCGGTTCGTAGAAGGATTTTCAAAAATCTCTGGTCCACTAACGCGTCTTACCCGCAAGGGAGCCAAATATGTTTGGAGCGAGGAATGCGTCCAAAGCTTTAAGGAGCTAAAGGAGAGGTTGACTTCGGCTCCGGTTCTCGCCTTGCCGATTGCGGGGGAGGGCTTTGTGGTGTATAGTGATGCATCACGGCGTGGTCTTGGGTGTGTGCTTATGCAAAGAGGACAAGTAATAGCATATGCCTCTCGACAATTGAAAAGCTATGAGCAAAATTATCCCACCCACGACCTAGAGCTTGCGGCGGTGGTCTTCGCACTTAAGTTGTGGAGACACTACTTGTACGGAGAGCATTGTGAGGTTTACACGGATCACAAAAGCTTAAAGTATTTATTCACTCAGAAGGAGTTGAACTTGAGGCAACGGAGGTGGTTGGAGTTGATAAAAGATTACGACTTGACCATCTTGTACCACCCCGGTAGAGCCAATGTGGTGGCCGATGCGCTCAGTAGAAAATCCGTGGAGAACTTCGCAATTGAGATGACGGGACAAATGCCGTTAATCAAGGAAATGGGCCGGTTTGACTTGGAGGTCGTGGCCCCGGGCGTCCCCGCTAAACTTATGAGTCTCGAGGTGTGGCCGACCTTGTTGGAGCAAATAAAGGAAAAGCAATCCGGTGATCCGGAGCTCCAAAAGGTGCGGGGTACTATCGAGAGCGGGCATGCCGGTGATTTTCATATGGACTCGAGGGGCGCAATTCGGTTTCGAAACCGATTGTGCGTGCCAAAAGTTGAGGATATTCGGGGGGAGATCTTGAAAGAAGCTCACGCTTCTCCCTATGCGATTCACCCGGGCGGCACTAAAATGTACAAGGATCTCAAAGTGCATTATTGGTGGCCGGGGATGAAACTTGATGTTGGACGCTTCGTGGCACAATGCTTAGTATGCCAACAAGTAAAGGCCGAGCGCCGCTTTCCGGCGGGAAAGTTACAAGGATTGCCCATTCCAGTTTGGAAGTGGGAGAATATCGCGATGGATTTTGTTGTGGGCTTACCTCGATCGCTAGGTGGCCACGATGCGATATGGGTGGTGGTGGATCGTTTGTCAAAGTCGGCACACTTTTTACCAATCCACACCACTTGGTCGGGAGACAAGTTAGCACAAGTCTGAAAGTTAGGGGGGTGCCCTAGGATCTATCTAGATACTATCAATCACCTAGAGGGGGGTGAATAGGTGTATAACAAAAATCACAAATCTCAATGCGATAAAGTAATGCGGAAAATAAAATCAGCACACCGAGATTTACGTGGGAAACTCCACCTTGGAGAAAAAACCCACGGGACCAACACGCGATAACAATCCACTAAGAATAAAAGATTACAAGGTGATTACCGACTCCACGGACTTAACCTCTCCTTTATCTTCTTTGGATCTCGCGCACACCACCGGGTTGTCCACGCCCCACGTTCGAATCCACGAACGCCACGCCTCGAATCCACGAGACGACCAACTTCGAATCCACGAAGCCCTCAACACGTCGAATCCACGACGCCCACTCGAATCCACGAGCGCACTCCGTCCGGAGCAAGATCAACAAAATTGATGATGGTTTATTGCTTAGAATATCATGAAAAATCTGTGGGAATTATCTCTAAGCAATCCTCAAATTGATTCTAAAAGAATATTGGGCATTAGGGCACCATGAATCAATTTGAGAGAAGCTTGATGTAGAAGATGAGGAAAACGGTCACCTACAAGCTTCTAGGGTTTCTCAAAGATAATATGTAATTTTCTGCACTTTAGAGACACCCCCACATCCTATTTATATGGTTTGGAGACAAAGAATTAGGTTGGAATTGAAAAACAGGACAATCAGGAAATTTCGTCGGGTTGGGGTCCGGACCGCGGGTATGGGGTCCGGACCCGGACACTGCCCAGGCGTTTCATTGTCCGGACCTCAGCCATCAGGGTCCGGACCCGGTCTGCGAAACTGCTCATCAGACCTACGGGTTCCGGACCTCAGCTTCAGGGTCCGGACCTCCGCCCTCAGGGTCCGAACCTCATCCTCAGGGTCCGGACCCTCCCTGCAAGACAACCAGGGAGGCGTACGGGTTCCGGACCTCATCCTTAGGGTCCGGACCTCGGAAGTTGGAAAACTTATTTTTTTATTTTAAAAAACTTTTTATCCATTCTAATGTCTTCCAAACACTTGTAAATGAATCTAAATCATCATCAAGATTATTTAAACTTACCAAGCATCGTGAATTCATACGTGGAGTCTTCGAGTCTTTGTTCTTCGTCTTTTCTTCTTCGAACCTTCAAGACTCCGACTCACTTCACGAAATATGCCA
This sequence comes from Puya raimondii, assembly GCA_016920855.1. NCBI lineage: Eukaryota > Viridiplantae > Streptophyta > Magnoliopsida > Poales > Bromeliaceae > Puya > Puya raimondii. The sequence goes on from JABWPP010000049.1 coordinate 19,853,973, forward strand.
ATATAAAATCCGTAACAATCTCCCCCTTTGGCAATTTCGTGACAAAAATACAAAAAAACATAAAACACTCACGATGCTCATCTCTCTAAACATGAAATTCATTGCCATCACCAAAACAATGAACTTCTCGCGTGAAAGATCCAAATGAAAAATAAAATTACAATTTAGTAACTCCTAAAACAAACTCTCTAACTTAGACAAACATGGAGTCTTGAAGTCTTGAGAGACCTGCAAAATATTTTCATTCTCCACGAACAAAGTTAGTAGAAAAAAATCAAAATCGCTCCCCCTTTGTTCATGCACTCTCTCCCCCGATGTTTATGCGTCTAAGTTATCATTACCATTTCCTCTCTCCCCCTTTTTGTCAAAAATTGCCAAAAGAGAAACACCAAAAATAGAGAGAAGTTCGAGAGAAATCAATCAAAATACAAGTTTAAAGCTTTTTCAATTTTGAAAATGTTAGTACATGAGAAATATAAATTCACATTGACTTCTTTCAATCCCTATTAATTTCATAAGAATTAAGAACTTTACTACACACTCATCATAATGTAGACAAAATATTATCCGATTTCTTAATTCATATAAACTTCAAAAACAAGTCATCAATGATAATCTAAAGGCTCAAAAACTATCAAGATGTAAACGGATTATGAAGATGACTTAAGTGATTCATCAAAGAGACAGAAAATTTGTCGCACAAACATTCAAATTTGAGATAAAACAAATAGCACAAGGGGTGGCTCTTTGAGCATCTTTCATGTATGTGGACCACCTTATAACTCCGAAAAATAAAAATTGTGACATTTTTCCTTTTGCATGCTTTTGCACTTATATATTTTTTTTTTTTCGGATATGCAATTCAATTCTCATGTGGTAGCTTCACACACTAACCGGACGACCGGGGTGGTAGCTCTTTCCTCCATGTGGTGGTAGTTTTCACACTCCTTTTAAGGATGTAACTCTTTCCACATCTTTCAAAGCATATGAGCATTTTTTTATAATAATAATTCCCCCTCGCTTATGCAATCTCTTATTTGAAAGAACATGTGACAAATTTTAGTCCATAAGAAATGACTATTCATCAAATTCAACACACACAACCGAGATAGGTTAAGCTCCTAAAGATTACACATGATTGCCTAAATTTGATGAATATAAGTATTAAGAATTCTCATAATAGATTACCTTCAAATATAATGAAAATAAAGTAAAACCGATAATTATTATGAAATTCATTAAGAGTGAATGAAAGTGAACTTATTGATATTCAATGCACTATTTAATGTTCTAATCATTCAAAGAATCCAAAAAAAATTGTAACAATGAAAGCACCAAAAACGTGTAATGCAATGAACAAAAGATATGCAATAAAAACCGATCAAAGCATTACTCTAAGTCAAAAACAAATTAAGGTTTAAGACAAGGAAAAATATCACCTTTCCGAACCCAAACTTGTCGAATTGTTGGTTGTCTTGCTTTGTTGTATTTGGGCACCGATTGTTTTGACTTTTGATCAACCTTTGGTCTCACCATCGCATTCCGCTTTGGAGTATTTGAGTGTTGTGGCTTTGACTTTCGGTTGACCTCGAGTACTCGACCTTTTTGATATTGCTTTTGAAACCGAGAGGGTTGTCGAGTGTTGAAAGATGCCGATAGATGTTTAGAAGATGCCGATTGAGTATTCTTACCTTTTCTAGGGCATGTCTTCTTGATGTGACCTTTCTTTCCACATCTATGACATACTTTCTCTTTTACACTTGTTGAGACTTTGGGAATAGAATTGTTTACCTTCTCAACAAATGTCCGCTCATATCCAACACCAAGTTTGTCCGTTTGACCCAAACCGAGCATACTATCAAGTTTCTTTGATCCGGAGGAGAATTTTTGTATGTCGGACTTGAGTTGATGGACTTGTTTGGTCAAAACTTGATTAGAGACATGAATTTCCTTGTATTGTAGTTCTAGAAAGCCAACCTTTTCTTGATGCGATTTGATCATTATCTCCGATTGGTTGAGCTTTTCTTGGAGGATTTTGTTGTTCTTCAATATGTTTTCCCTTTCCTCCGCAAGAGCTTTAGATGACTCCTTCAAGTTATTGTTTTCACTTTCAAGCTCCAACATTCGCCTCCTTAGCTTCTTGTTAAGCTTAGCCATCCTTTTCGATTCAATTAGAAGTTGGTTGTAGGCATCGGCTAAACCTTCATCATCCGACTCCCCCTCGCTAGTGCTATTTTCGCTCGATGTTTCATGCACAGAAGAAGAAGCAGAGGGGTTAGCAACAATTGATGATAAACAAAAAGTAGAAGGAGAAGAAGAAACGTGTGAAGATAGGGCAATGGCATCATTGGTTTCTTCTTCACTAGAACTCGATTCATTAGAAGTTGAATCGTCCCAAGTTCTAGCTTGTAAAGCCTTCTTTTTATAAGACTTTTTAGTGGGACAATCCGTGGAGATGTGACCGTAGCCACGGCATTTGTAACACCGGATCTCCCCTTCAAGTTCATCCTTTTCTTTAGAAGACTTTCCAAACTTCTTCTCTTTAGAGAATTTAGAATTTGAAGATCCTTTAGAAGAAGATTTGGATGTAGATCGATTTGACTTGTTCTTCCGGAAATTCCGACGAAATTTCTTCGTGAGACGCTCCAATTGATGTTCAAAATTGGCGAGCGAAATTTCTTCTTCATCGGAATCCGAGTTGTCGTCCTCCTCCTTCGTAGATTTGAGTGCAATACCTGTACTCTTAGAAGAAGACTTGGAAGAAGATTCATTAGTAGGAAAAGTCATTTCATATGTTTGTAAAGCGCCTACTAATTCTTCAACTTTCATCTCGTCCGGATGTGTTTTATAGTCTCAATGGCCGCAACCTTCGGACGAAATCTTTCGGGAAGAGTTCTCAAGATTTTTCTTACAACTTTAGATTCCGAGATTTTCTCTCCCAAATTTGCGCATGTATTGACTATGTCTTGAAGACGAGTATAGTACTCGGTAAAGGTCTCATGATCGTCCATGAAAATTGAATCAAATTTACTTGTAAGCATTTGAAGTTTTTGGACCTTTACCAAGCTAGTTCCCTCATGCGTAATTTGGAGAGTATCCCAAATCTCCTTAGCCGTTTCACACGCCGAGACGCGTGAAAACTCGGTTTGAGATAGAGCATTAAATAAGGCATTAATTCCTCTACCGTTGTAAGAAGATAAATCAATCTCTTCCTTACTCCATTTATTCCGAGGTTTGGTCTTGTCAACATTCTCTACCTTTTCGGTAGGATGTTTCCATCCAAATTCGATGGATTGCCAAACACGCTCGTCAATAGCAATTAGAAAAGCTCTCATGCGAACCTTCCAATATGCATAATTGGTTCCATCAAAAAACGGTGGCCTAAATATATTACCTCCTTCACCCATTATGAAAGATAAAGTCTAGAACCTGCTCTGATACCAATTGAAAGATAGGGGGGTGCCCTAGGATCTATCTAGAAGATACTATCAATCACCTAGAGGGGGGTGAATAGGTGTATAACAAAAATCACAAATCTCAATGCGATAAAGTAATGCGGAAAATAAAATCAGCACACCGAGATTTACGTGGGAAACTCCACCTTGGAGAAAAAAACCCACGGGACCAACACGCGATAACAATCCACTAAGAATAAAAGATTACAAGGTGATTACCGACTCCACGGACTTAACCTCTCCTTTATCTTCTTTGGATCTCGCGCACACCACCGGGTTGTCCACGCCCCACGTTCGAATCCACGAACGCCACGCCTCGAATCCACGAGACGACCAACTTCGAATCCACGAAGCCCTCAACACGTCGAATCCACGACGCCCACTCGAATCCACGAGCGCACTCCGTCCGGAGCAAGATCAACAAAATTGATGATGGTTTATTGCTTAGAATATCATGAAAAATCTGTGGGAATTATCTCTAAGCAATCCTCAAATTGATTCTAAAAGAATATTGGGCATTAGGGCACCATGAATCAATTTGAGAGAAGCTTGATGTAGAAGATGAGGAAAACGGTCACCTACAAGCTTCTAGGGTTTCTCAAAGATAATATGTAATTTTCTGCACTTTAGAGACACCCCCACATCCTATTTATATGGTTTGGAAACAAAGAATTAGGTTGGAATTGAAAAACAGGACAATCAGGAAATTTCGTCGGGTTGGGGTCCGGACCGCGGGTATGGGGTCCGGACCCGGACACTGCCCAGGCGTTTCATTGTCCGGACCTCAGCCATCAGGGTCCGGACCCGGTCTGCGAAACTGCTCATCAGACCTACGGGTTCCGGACCTCAGCTTCAGGGTCCGGACCTCCGCCCTCAGGGTCCGGACCTCATCCTCAGGGTCCGGACCCTCCCTGCAAGACAACCAGGGAGGCGTACGGGTTCCGGACCTCATCCTTAGGGTCCGGACCTCGGAAGTTGGAAAACTTATTTTTTTTTTATTTTAAAACACTTTTTATCCATTCTAATGTCTTCCAAACACTTGTAAATGAATCTAAATCATCATCAAGATTATTTAAACTTACCAAGCATCGTGAATTCATACGTGGAGTCTTCGAGTCTTTGTTCTTCGTCTTTTCTTCTTCGAACCTTCAAGACTCCGACTCACTTCACGAAATATGCCAATATAAAATCCGTAACAAAGTCTACCTGGACGAGATTGTGCGATTGCACGGGGTCCCGACCTCGATAGTTTCAGATCGAGATCCCCGTTTCACATCGCATTTTTGGAAAAGCTTGCAAGAAGCTTTGGGTACACGGCTCGATTTCAGTTCAGCATTTCATCCTCAAACCGACGGTCAATCGGAAAGGACAATTCAGATTTTGGAGGATATGCTTCGAGCGTGTGTGTTGGATTTCAAAGGTGCATGGCCTACTCACTTGTCGATGGCTGAATTTGCTTACAACAATAGCTATCAAGCTAGCATCGGTATGGCACCTTTTGAGGTTTTGTATGGAAGAAAATGCCGCTCTCCTATTCATTGGAGTGAAGTCGGCGAGAGAAGGGTCTTAGGACCGGACGTGTTACGTGAAGCGGAGGAAAAGGTCCGCTTAGCACGCGAACGCTTGTCGACGGCGCAATCTCGACAAAAGAGTTATGCGGATCGACGTCGACGAGATTTGGAATTCGCGGTAGGAGACCGCGTCTTCTTGAAAGTGTCACCCATGAGAGGGGTGAAACGATTTGGTGTTCGGGGTAAGTTAAGTCCCCGTTACATTGGACCTTATGAGGTTTTGGAGCGTGTGGGATCCGTGGCCTACCGGCTAGCTTTGCCACCAAAACTTGCGGGGATACACAATGTGTTCCATGTATCGACGCTCCGCAAGTATGTGTATGATCCAGCGCACGTTCTCGAGTACGTGCCTATAGAGCTCCATGAGGATATGACTTATGAGGAATTTCCCTTGTGTATCATGGATCGCGAGGTGAAAAGCTTGAGGAACCGTGAGATTCCTTATGTAAAAGTACAATGGACGAATCACGGTGAGCGCGAAACTACGTGGGAATTGGAAAGCTCGATGAGGGAGCGGTTTTCTTACCTCTTCGCTGAGTCCAGCTGAGGTATGATTTAGTTTCGCGGCCGAAACTCTCTTTAAGGGAGGAGGAATGTAGTACACTGAATTTCAGTGCATCGTACCGAACTTCTACAAATTGTAGAGTTCCGGTGGAAAAATAGCATGAGAGGCTATATGTGAGGCTTCGGCCAAGTTTGGGACTTGTGCGAAGTATTTTCGGCGCAAAAGAGGCGTGAAAACGGACTTCGATAAGTTAAAACTGCAGAATTTGTAAACTCTGCATTGGATTCCGGTATGTGGACCTCATACCGGTACTGAAGTGATTAGTACCGGTATGTGATGGGTATACCGGAATGCCGTGGTTGAACCGAAAACTCAGCTCTCGGGTTTTGCGAAATTTTCCGGGGTATACCGGTATGAGAAATGGTATACCGGTATACAATGTGCGAAACAGTGAGACCAGCTCTCGGGATTCTGCAGGATTCCTGAGGTATACCGGTATGCATATACGCATACCGGTATACAATGCCCAGTTTTGGCTGGTTGTTGTGTTGTTTGTGGAGAGGGGCAAAATAGTCTTTTCACATGACTTAGGGGTGTATGAATGGCTGAGACCTTCTCCCCTTCTCATTTTTTTTCCTCTCTACTTCTCCTCTCCCTCTCCCTCACTTTCTCTATCTAGAGATCTCTCCAAAGCTTGGAGAAGTGGTGGATTGGAGCTTGGAAAAGGCTTCCAAAGGAGAAAAGAAGCTTCTTGGTGCAAGAAGGAGCTTGGGGATTTCGTGATTAAGGTTAGTACCTCACGTTTTGGGTTCAAACCTTGGATTTTAATCCTTTGAAATGAGGTTTTTGGGAACCCTTGGCAACCTAAACCACAAATGGTGGGTGTTTGGCCACGAACTCTAGGGTTTGGCTTGTATGCATGCAAACACTAGGTAGAATGAGGGCTTTTGCAATGTGAGGTTCTAAAAATATTTGGACCTTCGATAATTACAATTGAGGCTTAGGAAATCATGTTGGAACACTTGATTTCATGTATTGAGTTGATTTTAGGGTTCGTAATGAGTAACGAACCGTTTTCTTGTAGAAGCTTGGGTTGAAGCAAGAACTCTAGGCTTGGACACTTAGGAGCTTGAAGAATACCAAGATTTGAAAGCTCTTGAGGTGGGTTTGTGTTTACCGAAGTGATTAGGTCACTTCCATGTCTAGGGTAATTATCCATTTAAAAATAAAATGGTATGTGTTGAGAACCCTAGCATTTTGCATGTTGGCAAAGGTAAAATCATGATAGGTAGAACAATGAACTCCTATTGCATGATGGATATTTCAAGTACAATTCAATTATTGATACTTGTTGCATGGTTGCATGTGAGATTTAAACCTAGTGTTATTGAACATAGGTTGGAACATGTGAGATTTAAACCTAGTGTTGTTGAACATAGGTTGGAACATGTGAGATTGAAACCTAGTGTCATTGAACATAGGTCGGACATGTGATTGGAACCTAGAGTCATGGAACCTAGGTTGGTAGTGAGAAAGTAAGCCTAGTGTTATCGAACATAGGCGAGACTTAGTGACTTGAACCTAAGATCATGAGATTTAGGTTGGCAAGTAATGTGAAGAATGGGATAGGCGACGATTTCGCGATCCCGGGTATGCGACGATTTCGCTACCATGCCACGAGTTGGCGGTGCCGACATGGGATAGGCGACAATTTCGCGATCCCGGGTATGCGACGATTTCGCTACCGCGCCACGTGATGGCGGTGTCGAGGGGGAGATGTGCGACAAGGTCGCCATCCCGGGTATGCGACGATTTCGCTACCATGCCATGTGATGGCGGTGTTGAGACGGGGTATGTGACGATTTCGCTATCCCGAGTATGCGACGATTTCGCTACTCGAACTAGGAGGTGACAAGCTCACTCCTTGAATGTTGGAACAAATATGGTGAGACGGCGATTCCGAAACCATAAGTAAACGACAAGTAAAGAACTTGGTCATTGTGAGACATAGGATGAACCTAGGAGAGAATGATATATTATATTTCATTTGGTTGCATCCTTTATGTTTATTTACTAAGCATGTAAATAATTGTTGCATAGTTATATACTAACTTATGCATATGGTGTTTCTTTGGACCTGGTGGGTCGAGCTTCTCTCTTGGGTGGCCTTACCCACTGGGAACTATGTTTATAGTTCTCACCCCACATTTTTCAGGTCCTTCCGCGAGTGAGGCAGCGGAGCGAGGCAAGGGTTTGGCTCTTTAGATAGCGGCCCTTCCATTTTGGTGATGCATAGAGTTGTACCCCTATTTTTGGACTATGATAGCCTAGGGGACTTTCATTCTTGTATGAATGTTGTATATTCCATAATTTTGGAACATGATGTATGGAATGATAGTGAAAGAAAAGAAAATTTTGGATATGTATATTGTGCCATGTGATGTAATAGAAGTAGAACTTCTTTATGTTGATGCTTTCCTTGTGCAACTCTTGTACTCCGTTCCTAGTTGGAACATTGTGGATAAGCTTGTATTGTGACGCCTTGGGCGGGTAGAAAGGACTCTATCCGTTCGGCGGGTCTGGGGCATGCTCCTGTGCGGTTATCCTTTCCACCTAGTTGGTGTTAAAGGGCCGGCGGGGCGTGACAATGGGGACCTACTGTATAAGGAACATAATAGGGTTGTGGTCCCTGAGTTAGATTCATGCCGTCATTCGCCCTGTCCCATTTTCAGAACAAATTAGAGAGACGACGAATCCAAACTTGAAAGCGCTCAATCCTAGGTGAAAGCGCTCAATCCTAGGCAATTCCAGTGTCGATATTTGAGAGACCTTAAAGTCTAAGAACGTGTTTCATCAGGCATGGATACCGGTAAGTGTTTATAATTAAATATATTAACGATTGTCTAATGGTTTACATGTGATTCTTGAGTTATTTGCATTTATTTGCATGAAAATCTAACATAATCCACTTCCGAGCGTCCGAAAGACCCTGTAACTTCAGTTTCAGCTACGTTTATAGTCTCGACTCCGTTTTTACGTCCATTTCACGCCAAAACGGCTCCAACTTAGTCCGACACTCTATAAACTTGCTGATCAACCACTCCAGCTGTGACCTTGCCTATTTGCCAAGATCCAGTATACTACAATAGCGATCTGAGATTTTACTTTTCATATGTTTTTAGATACAATTAGCGTTTGTGAAAAGTATGCATATTGTTTATCTTTTGAGGTTTCATTTTATTTCACCTGTTTATAGCAATTTAGAAATATTATGTATTTTATATACAAAATGGCGAGATTATTAACATGTAACTTGTGACTTGAGGATGCATTATGGTTTATTTGGGAAGTCATTAAATCATTGGAAATTCCAATCTTAGATGTCTTATATTTTGACAGAATGGGGGCTTATGTTGTTCCCAGACCCAACAGGAATGAGTTCCCACACTATTGGGAACGGGATTTTTATTGGAGCATAATCATTCCTCCCTAACAAGAATCTATAAGATATTGGTGACGGGAATGCATCCTTATAGATTGTTCTGCTCCATGACTGATAATTGGGGTTCGATCGGTTTTGAAGTTACTGCAATGTCTTAAGACAAATAGTTTTATGCTAATGGATCCAAAGGAGGACTAAACCTTTTGTTTTTTTTTTTTTTTTTTTGTAGAAGTCCACTCAATCCAGTTAAGAACTGATTCCTTCTTGCTTCAATGTTGTATAAGCTTTCTAACTGTAAGTTGGTGGCTCAAGTTTATCGTACATTCCTGAACTATAACACATGTTGTCACAAAGTGTAGATAGTAGGGATCAATAAGATTGGATACAACCGGATTTTTGACAAAACCATATTTGCATCCATTATTTTTAAGATGAGAATTCGAATGCAGATATATGGCGAATGCTAAATTTTTGCTACCATATCGAATAAAAAGGATTCAGATGAAGATATGACTCGGATTTGTATTCGAATATTATTCAAATAATAATATATATGAGTATGCATATATCACTATTCCTAGGGGGGGGGAAATGGAATGGGGGGGGTTGGGGGGGGGGGGGGGGTGGGGGGGGGAGGGAAGGGGAAAGCGGGGGGGGGGGGGGGGGGGGGGGGGGGGGGGGGGGGGGGGGGGGGGGGGGGGGGGGGGGGGGGGGGGGGGGGGGGGGGGGGGGGGGGGGGGGGGGGGGGGGGGGGGGGTGGGGGGGGGGGGGGGGGGGGGGGGGGGGGGGGGGGGGGGGGGGGGGGGGGGGGGGGGGGGGGGGGGGGGGGGGGGGGGGGGGGGGGGGGGGGGGGGGGGGGGGGGGGGGGGGGGGGGGGGGGGGGGGGGGGGGGGGGGGGGGGGGGGGGGGGGGGGGGGGGGGGGGGGGGGGGGGGGGGGGGGGGGGGGGGGGGGGGGGGGGGGGGGGGGGGGGGGGGGGGGGGGGGGGGGGGGGGGGGGGGGGGGGGGGGGGGGGGGGGGGGGGGGGGGGGGGGGGGGGGGGGGGGGGGGGGGGGGGGGGGGGGGGGGGGGGGGGGGGGGGGGGGGGGGGGGGGGGGGGGGGGGGGGGGGGGGGGGGGGGGGGGGGGGGGGGGGGGGGGGGGGGGGGGGGGGGGGGGGGGGGGGGGGGGGGGGGGGGGGGGGGGGGGGGGGGGGGGGGGGGGGGGGGGGGGGGGGGGGGGGGGGGGGGGGGGGGGGGGGGGGGGGGGGGGGGGGGGGGGGGGGGGGGGGGGGGGGGGGGGGGGGGGGGGGGGGGGGGGGGGGGGGGGGGGGGGGGGGGGGGGGGGGGGGGGGGGGGGGGGGGGGGGGGGGGGGGGGGGGGGGGGGGGGGGGGGGGGGGGGGGGGGGGGGGGGGGGGGGGGGGGGGGGGGGGGGGGGGGGGGGGGGGGGGGGGGGGGGGGGGGGGGGGGGGGGGGGGGGGGGGGGGGGGGGGGGGGGGGGGGGGGGGGGGGGGGGGGGGGGGGGGGGGGGGGGGGGGGGGGGGGGGGGGGGGGGGGGGGGGGGGGGGGGGGGGGGGGGGGGGGGGGGGGGGGGGGGGGGGGGGGGGGGGGGGGGGGGGGGGGGGGGGGGGGGGGGGGGGGGGGGGGGGGGGGGGGGGGGGGGGGGGGGGGGGGGGGGGGGGGGGGGGGGGGGGGGGGGGGGGGGGGGGGGGGGGGGGGGGGGGGGGGGGGGGGGGGGGGGGGGGGGGGGGGGGGGGGGGGGGGGGGGGGGGGGGGGGGGGGGGGGGGGGGGGGGGGGGGGGGGGGGGGGGGGGGGGGGGGGGGGGGGGGGGGGGGGGGGGGGGGGGGGGGGGGGGGGGGGGGGGGGGGGGGGGGGGGGGGGGGGGGGGGGGGGGGGGGGGGGGGGGGGGGGGGGGGGGGGGGGGGGGGGGGGGGGGGGGGGGGGGGGGGGGGGGGGGGGGGGGGGGGGGGGGGGGGGGGGGGGGGGGGGGGGGGGGGGGGGGGGGGGGGGGGGGGGGGGGGGGGGGGGGGGGGGGGGGGGGGGGGGGGGGGGGGGGGGGGGGGGGGGGGGGGGGGGGGGGGGGGGGGGGGGGGGGGGGGGGGGGGGGGGGGGGGGGGGGGGGGGGGGGGGGGGGGGGGGGGGGGGGGGGGGGGGGGGGGGGGGGGGGGGGGGGGGGGGGGGGGGGGGGGGGGGGGGGGGGGGGGGGGGGGGGGGGGGGGGGGGGGGGGGGGGGGGGGGGGGGGGGGGGGGGGGGGGGGGGGGGGGGGGGGGGGGGGGGGGGGGGGGGGGGGGGGGGGGGGGGGGGGGGGGGGGGGGGGGGGGGGGGGGGGGGGGGGGGGGGGGGGGGGGGGGGGGGGGGGGGGGGGGGGGGGGGGGGGGGGGGGGGGGGGGGGGGGGGGGGGGGGGGGGGGGGGGGGGGGGGGGGGGGGGGGGGGGGGGGGGGGGGGGGGGGGGGGGGGGGGGGGGGGGGGGGGGGGGGGGGGGGGGGGGGGGGGGGGGGGGGGGGGGGGGGGGGGGGGGGGGGGGGGGGGGGGGGGGGGGGGGGGGGGGGGGGGGGGGGGGGGGGGGGGGGGGGGGGGGGGGGGGGGGGGGGGGGGGGGGGGGGGGGGGGGGGGGGGGGGGGGGGGGGGGGGGGGGGGGGGGGGGGGGGGGGGGGGGGGGGGGGGGGGGGGGGGGGGGGGGGGGGGGGGGGGGGGGGGGGGGGGGGGGGGGGGGGGGGGGGGGGGGGGGGGGGGGGGGGGGGGGGGTGGGGTGGGGGGGGGGGGGGGGGGGGGGGGGGGGGGGGGGGGGGGGGGGGGGGGGGGGGGGGGGGGGGGGGGGGGGGGGGGGGGGGGGGGGGGGGGGGGGGGGGGGGGGGGGGGGGGGGGGGGGGGGGGGGGGGGGGGGGGGGGGGGGGGGGGGGGGGGGGGGGGGGGGGGGGGGGGGGGGGGGGGGGGGGGGGGGGGGGGGGGGGGGGGGGGGGGGGGGGGGGGGGGGGGGGGGGGGGGGGGGGGGGGGGGGGGGGGGGGGGGGGGGGGGGGGGGGGGGGGGGGGGGGGGGGGGGGGGGGGGGGGGGGGGGGGGGGGGGGGGGGGGGGGGGGGGGGGGGGGGGGGGGGGGGGGGGGGGGGGGGGGGGGGGGGGGGGGGGGGGGGGGGGGGGGGGGGGGGGGGGGGGGGGGGGGGGGGGGGGGGGGGGGGGGGGGGGGGGGGGGGGGGGGGGGGGGGGGGGGGGGGGGGGGGGGGGGGGGGGGGGGGGGGGGGGGGGGGGGGGGGGGGGGGGGGGGGGGGGGGGGGGGGGGGGGGGGGGGGGGGGGGGGGGGGGGGGGGGGGGGGGGGGGGGGGGGGGGGGGGGGGGGGGGGGGGGGGGGGGGGGGGGGGGGGGGGGGGGGGGGGGGGGGGGGGGGGGGGGGGGGGGGGGGGGGGGGGGGGGGGGGGGGGGGGGGGGGGGGGGGGGGGGGGGGGGGGGGGGGGGGGGGGGGGGGGGGGGGGGGGGGGGGGGGGGGGGGGGGGGGGGGGGGGGGGGGGGGGGGGGGGGGGGGGGGGGGGGGGGGGGGGGGGGGGGGGGGGGGGGGTGGGTTTTTGGTGTTTTTTTTTTTTGGGTTTTTTTTTTTTGGGTTTGGGGGGGGTTGTTTTTTGTTGGTGTGGGGTGGGTTGGGGGTTGGATTGGGGTATTTTGGGTATGGCGTTTGATTAGTGGTTTGCTTGTTTGTTTGTGGGGTTTGTGGATGATTGCGTGATTGTATTGTGAAGTGTGGGTGGGTTTGGAGTTTGGAATTTAGGCTGCGTTGTGATTGGATGTGATTGTGTTGGTTTGTGTGGTGTTTGGTTGCCACGTTTTGGGTTTGGGTTTGGTGTTGTTGATGCGGTGTCGTATGGTGGGTGTTGGTTTTTGGTTGTTTTGTTGGGGTTGAATGGATCTATATTGGAGGGTTTTGGGTTTTGGTGAATTGTGTTGGTTTTGTGAATTTGGTTCTTATTGAACTTAGCAAATATTGGTTTTTGTCGGTATTGTGGGGGGTGTGGGAAAGTGTGTGGACTGGTAATGTTTGGGGTGTTTGGGGGGAGTGAGGTGGGGGTGGGTTGTAAGAGTTTGTTGAGAAGCTGGTGGTCCGGTGTTAGTGGGGGGTGTATGGTACCAAGTGTGGGGGGGTGTTGGGATTTCTTTGGTGTGGGGGGTATTTGGACCCTGTGGTCTTTTTTATTTGTTGTTGTCATTTGTTTTAGACGAAATTTGGTGGGGTGTTGTGGGTGGATTTGTTTTTTGAAGGGATGAGTGGTGGGGTGGGTTGGTTGGGGATTTTTGATTGTGGGGTGGGTGAGTAGTGGTTGTGTTTGGGTTTTGGGTGTTGGAAGGGTGGATGTTTTGTTTTGGTTTGTTGTTGTTTGAAATGGTGATTGGTTGATTTGGGGGTTGAGTGTGGTTTAGTGGGTGGAGTTTTTGGGGTGGCTGGGGGGTTTGTTGGTGTTTGTTTGGTTTGTTGGTAGTTTTTGCACCGTTATTTTGTAAGTGTGGATTTTGAGTGGTTGAAAGTGTGATGGTGCAATGTGTATGGGGGTTGGTTGAGGTTGTATTGAGTATATGTGTGGTGTGGGTTGGAAACATGTTGTTGAGTTGGGTGAGTCTGTTCTGTGTAGGGGCGGTTAGAGTACGATGGGTAACATGTGAGATGTGTGTGGGCGGCATGATGAGTATTAATACGGTGCTAGTGCGACAGATATTGGGTACCGAACTTCTACAAATTGTAGAGTTCCGGTGGAAAAATATAGCATGAGAGGCTATATGTGAGGCTTCGGCCAAGTTTGGGACTTGTGCGAAGTATTTTCGGCGCAAAAGAGGCGTGAAAACGGACTTCGATAAGTTTAAAACTGCAGAATTTGTAAACTCTGCATTGGATTCCGGTATGTGGACCTCATACCGGTACTGAAGTGATTAGTACCGGTATGTGATGGGTATACCGGAATGCCGTGGTTGTAACCGAAAACTCAGCTCTCGGGTTTTGCGAAATTTTCCGGGGTATACCGGTATGAGAATGGTGGTATACCGGTATACAATGTGCGAAACAGTGAGACCAGCTCTCGGGATTCTGCAGGATTCCTGAGGTATACCGGTATGCATATACGCATACCGGTATACAATGCCCAGTTTTGGCTGGTTGTTGTGTTGTTTGTGGAGAGGGGCAAAATAGTCTTTTCACATGACTTAGGGGTGTATGAATGGCTGAGACCTTCTCCCCTTCTCATTTTTTTTCCTCTCTACTTCTCCTCTCCCTCTCCCTCACTTTCTCTATCTAGAGATCTCTCCAAAGCTTGGAGAAGTGGTGGATTGGAGCTTGGAAAAGGCTTCCAAAGGAGAAAAGAAGCTTCTTGGTGCAAGAAGGAGCTTGGGGATTTCGTGATGATTAAGGTTAGTACCTCACGTTTTGGGTTCAAACCTTGGATTTTAATCCTTTGAAATGAGGTTTTTGGGAACCCTTGGCAACCTAAACCACAAATGGTGGGTGTTTGGCCACGAACTCTAGGGTTTGGCTTGTATGCATGCAAACACTAGGTAGAATGAGGGCTTTTGCAATGTGAGGTTCTAAAAATATTTGGACCTTCGATAATTACAATTGAGGCTTAGGAAATCATGTTGGAACACTTGATTTCATGTATTGAGTTGATTTTAGGGTTCGTAATGAGTAACGAACCGTTTTCTTGTAGAAGCTTGGGTTGAAGCAAGAACTCTAGGCTTGGACACTTAGGAGCTTGAAGAATACCAAGATTTGAAAGCTCTTGAGGTGGGTTTGTGTTTACCGAAGTGATTAGGTCACTTCCATGTCTAGGGTAATTATCCATTTAAAAATAAAATGGTATGTGTTGAGAACCCTAGCATTTTGCATGTTGGCAAAGGTAAAATCATGATAGGTAGAACAATGAACTCCTATTGCATGATGGATATTTCAAGTACAATTCAATTATTGATACTTGTTGCATGGTTGCATGTGAGATTTAAACCTAGTGTTATTGAACATAGGTTGGAACATGTGAGATTTAAACCTAGTGTTGTTGAACATAGGTTGGAACATGTGAGATTGAAACCTAGTGTCATTGAACATAGGTCGGACATGTGATTGGAACCTAGAGTCATGGTCATGGAACCTAGGTTGGTAGTGAGAAAGTAAGCCTAGTGTTATCGAACATAGGCGAGACTTAGTGACTTGAACCTAAGATCATGAGATTTAGGTTGGCAAGTAATGTGAAGAATGGGATAGGCGACGATTTCGCGATCCCGGGTATGCGACGATTTCGCTACCATGCCACGAGTTGGCGGTGCCGACATGGGATAGGCGACAATTTCGCGATCCCGGGTATGCGACGATTTCGCTACCGCGCCACGTGATGGCGGTGTCGAGGGGGAGATGTGCGACAAGGTCGCCATCCCGGGTATGCGACGATTTCGCTACCATGCCATGTGATGGCGGTGTTGAGACGGGGTATGTGACGATTTCGCTATCCCGAGTATGCGACGATTTCGCTACTCGAACTAGGAGGTGACAAGCTCACTCCTTGAATGTTGGAACAAATATGGTGAGACGGCGATTCCGAAACCATAAGTAAACGACAAGTAAAGAACTTGGTCATTGTGAGACATAGGATGAACCTAGGAGAGAATGATATATTATATTTCATTTGGTTGCATCCTTTATGTTTATTTACTAAGCATGTAAATAATTGTTGCATAGTTATATACTAACTTATGCATATGGTGTTTCTTTGGACCTGGTGGGTCGAGCTTCTCTCTTGGGTGGCCTTACCCACTGGGAACTATGTTTATAGTTCTCACCCCACATTTTTCAGGTCCTTCCGCGAGTGAGGCAGCGGAGCGAGGCAAGGGTTTGGCTCTTTAGATAGCGGCCCTTCCATTTTGGTGATGCATAGAGTTGTACCCCTATTTTTGGACTATGATAGCCTAGGGGACTTTCATTCTTGTATGAATGTTGTATATTCCATAATTTTGGAACATGATGTATGGAATGATAGTGAAAGAAAAGAAAATTTTGGATATGTATATTGTGCCATGTGATGTAATAGAAGTAGAACTTCTTTATGTTGATGCTTTCCTTGTGCAACTCTTGTACTCCGTTCCTAGTTGGAACATTGTGGATAAGCTTGTATTGTGACGCCTTGGGCGGGTAGAAAGGACTCTATCCGTTCGGCGGGTCTGGGGCATGCTCCTGTGCGGTTATCCTTTCCACCTAGTTGGTGTTAAAGGGCCGGCGGGGCGTGACAATGGGGACCTACTGTATAAGGAACATAATAGGGTTGTGGTCCCTGAGTTAGATTCATGCCGTCATTCGCCCTGTCCCATTTTCAGAACAAATTAGAGAGACGACGAATCCAAACTTGAAAGCGCTCAATCCTAGGTGAAAGCGCTCAATCCTAGGCAATTCCAGTGTCGATATTTGAGAGACCTTAAAGTCTAAGAACGTGTTTCATCAGGCATGGATACCGGTAAGTGTTTATAATTAAATATATTAACGATTGTCTAATGGTTTACATGTGATTCTTGAGTTATTTGCATTTATTTGCATGAAAATCTAACATAATCCACTTCCGAGCGTCCGAAAGACCCTGTAACTTCAGTTTCAGCTACGTTTATAGTCTCGACTCCGTTTTTACGTCCATTTCACGCCAAAACGGCTCCAACTTAGTCCGACACTCTATAAACTTGCTGATCAACCACTCCAGCTGTGACCTTGCCTATTTGCCAAGATCCAGTATACTACAATAGCGATCTGAGATTTTACTTTTCATATGTTTTTAGATACAATTAGCGTTTGTGAAAAGTATGCATATTGTTTATCTTTTGAGGTTTCATTTTATTTCACCTGTTTATAGCAATTTAGAAATATTATGTATTTTATATACAAAATGGCGAGATTATTAACATGTAACTTGTGACTTGAGGATGCATTATGGTTTATTTGGGAAGTCATTAAATCATTGGAAATTCCAATCTTAGATGTCTTATATTTTGACAGAATGGGGGCTTATGTTGTTCCCAGACCCAACAGGAATGAGTTCCCATACACTATTGGGAACGGGATTTTTATTGGAGCATAATCATTCCTCCCTAACAAGAATCTATAAGATATTGGTGACGGGAATGCATCCTTATAGATTGTTCTGCTCCATGACTGATAATTGGGGTTCGATCGGTTTTGAAGTTACTGCAATGTCTTAAGACAAATAGTTTATGCTAATGGATCCAAAGGAGGACTAAACCTTTTGTTTTGTTTTTTTTTTTTTTTGTAGAAGTCCACTCAATCCAGTTAAGAACTGATTCCTTCTTGCTTCAATGTTGTATAAGCTTTCTAACTGTAAGTTGGTGGCTCAAGTTATCGTACATTCCTGAACTATAACACATGTTGTCACAAAGTGTAGATAGTAGGGATCAATAAGATTGGATACAACCGGATTTTTGACAAAACCATATTTGCATCCATTATTTTTAAGATGAGAATTCGAATGCAGATATATGGCGAATGCTAAATTTTTGCTACCATATCGAATAAAAAAGGATTCAGATGAAGATATGACTCGGATTTGTATTCGAATATTATTCAAATAATAATATATATGAGTATGCATATATCACTATGAACTAAAATTAACACGAATTAAAAATCTAATATAACGGAAGGTTCACACTCGTGTTCAAACTTCGTATACATATTATTGCGAGCCGATTTCCTAGACCGTTGACTCGGTCAAAGATCCTCCTTCGGGAAGTGCGCAAGGAGATAGAACGGCTACTAATGATGACCCTCGAAGTTAGCGCCCACTAACAGATCAAGCGATTCAGCTGATGAGGGATCGGATCAGCCGAGTTCAGCAACTACACAATGTTTTTGGTTCGGCTGAAGAGCCGAGTGAAGCTTATATGTATTGCAAAGAGAGTGAAATTGTTTACAAAGCGGGTTACACCGCGATGGCGTACGGTTCAAAGGGAATACTAACTTAAAACTACTCCTAGGAAAACAGGAAATGCGAATGAAAAAAATTTACAGGTAAACTACTCCTAGAAAGCGAAAGAAAATGCGTGGAATTGAACTGGTCTTCTTGTTCTCAGGGGAAAAAGATCTCTTTGTTAGGCGTCTCTTATCTATGTATAATTTCGCCCGTTATTATTTAGTTATTCCCCATGATCGGCCACATCCCTGATTTTGTGGGCCACCATCGGCCGATCCTAACCGCATAAGCCTTAACTACTTTTCGATTTTAAATGCGCTCTTCTCTGCTCCTGGCGCACCACATGTTACTCATTTCTGGCTTCAAGGGCCATTCTTGCGGTGCATCTCGGTTCACCACGTGGCGCGAATTTTATGGTACCAACAATTGCCCCCCCCCCCTCCCTCCCCCCCCGGCAGCTTTCGAACAATCGTTCGGTGGCTGGCGTAATTCCTTTCAAGGGCTCGGATGTCAAGGCCATCATTTCAAATCGCCTTGTACCGTCTACTCTTCTCAGCCGTCCCTTCATCTTCTGACGACCACGATCTCCCATATTCTTTTTGTCTCTTCTAATGCATTAATTAGGTCATTTATGGCCGCCGTCTTTTCATCATTAAAACTCTTTTTTGAAACTCCCTCCGACAGCTTTGCTGTTTTCACGCTTCGTCTTCCTCTCTTTCTTTCTATTTCCTCTCAACCTGAGATTTCCTTCTCTCACCTCTCTTCATCTATATCCCTTTCCATTCTCTCTAACCTTCTAGCTTCCTTTCTGTCACGCCCCGCCGTGCCTTGGCACCAAGTAGGTGGAAGGACAAAACGCACGGGCGCATGACCCAGATCCGCCGAACAGACAGAGTTTCCCCTGTACGTCCAAGGCGTCACAACCAGTATAATTCAAGAGGTTCCAAACAGGAACATAATTCATACAAAGATTGCATAAGGAAAGCATCATAAACTACTATGCTATTACAAGCATTCGCAATACAACCACATATTACATTTTTCTGTCTTTATTCGTTCTTTCCAAATACAATCAAATTATTATTACATTTCCATTCGTTCGAATACCCCTAAAGTACGCAGCAGAGGGTATTTCTATTCTGGTCACAGTGGTAGGACGCTAACTACTGAGTTACGCCCTTCCTCGCGCCACCGCGCCGCTCACGTGAGGACCTGAAAAATAGTGGGATGAGAACTATATAAAATAGTTTCCAGTGGGTAAGGCCACCCAATAGAGGAGCTCGACCCACCAGGTCCAAAGGAAGCATACGAGCATGGGTTAGTACATATACATAACCAATAAGCATATAACTTTACAATATACGAAAAGTAAACATGCTATGCTTCAACAAATGCGATAATAAAATCCATGCAATATATTTTTAACTGCTATTCCACTACCCATTTCATAACCAATCTGCTCCTAAGGTTCACTTACCTTAGCTAAGCCGTACTCGACTTGCCCTCGAGTTCAATATTAACGGGTTACCACCCTCCTAAGGTTTACATACATTAGATAAACTTTAACCGACTCACTCTAGAGTCAACATACTTGGGCCACCGCCCAACTAAGGTTTACATATTTAGTCAAACCTTCACCGACTCACTCTTGAGTCAAATATCCTTGGACCGCAGCCCAGCTAAGGTTTACTTATTTAGTCAAACCTTCACCGACTCACTCTTGAGTCAAATATCCTTGGACCGCAGCCCAGCTAAGGTTTACTTATTTAGTCAAACCTTCACCGACTCACTCTTGAGTCAAATATCCTTGGACCGCAGCCCAGCTAAGGTTTACTTATTTAGTCAAACCTTCACCGACTCACTCTTGAGTCAAATATTCTTGGACCGCAGCCCATCCTGACTTTACCACCTGGCGGCGAAATAGTCGCACTCGCCGAACGATGGCTTCAGTCAAACGGCGGCGAACCATCGCACTCGCCGAACAATGGCCTCGATCACCGGGCGGCGAACCGTCGCACTCGCCACTGGTGTCTAGCCCCCTGGCGGCGAAATAGTCGCACCCACCAGCTGATACAAAGATCACACGTCACCAGATCTGGGACTCCGGAATCCACTTTCACATCTCAAGGGTTCATCATTACCCTATGATACAACCCTCTTCGGGGTTCGTATACCTGTATCCAAGTGGTCAACCTACCACCATATTTTTCAACCTATGTTCAATGACACTAGGTTCAATGTCCTGTTTAAGTGATCTTCCTATCACTATGTTATCTCAACCTAGGTTCAACACTCTAGGTTCGCATACATTCCAACCTATGTTTAGTAACACTAGGTTATGTACCATCACATTCCAACCTATGTTTAGTAACACTAGGTTATGTACCATCGTGTTCCAACCTATGTTTAGTAACACTAGGTTATGTACCATCGCGTTCCAACCTATGTTTAGTAACACTAGGTTATGTACCATCGCGTTCCAACCTATGTTTAGTAACACTAGGTTATGTACCATCGCGTTCCAACCTATGTTTAGTAACACTAGGTTATGTACCATCGCGTTCCAACCTATGTTTAGTAACACTAGGTTTAACATGCATGCATCATCTCTCAAGTATATATATTATTATGAAATACTTAGATTCCTTACATGCAAGGTGAGCCCATGGCTCAAATCATTTTGATATATAAATCTATGCCAACATGCACATTATAGTTCATTCTTACCCTAGTTGTCCATATCTAGGATTTTCCATTCACATGACCTCTAGCCCATTTTGGACCATGTCAAATTCTCTAACATGTAGAGAAACTAGCTCCCCGCTATGTTCACATCTAGGCATACACATGTCCATATGTAACAATGTGTTCCACATGCCTACAATTCCAATCCGTGGTAGGTATGGTATTAACATCATATGATCTACACGTTCATATATATATACCACTTGCCAATTAACCTACCATTACATGCATCAAGTAAAATAATTATACTTTACTCTTTCGACATGGAAGTGACCTAATCACTTCGGTAAACACAAACCCACCTCATGTTACGGATTTTATATTGGCATATTTCGTGAAGTGAGTCGGAGTCTTGAAGGTTCAAAGAAGAAAAGACAAAGATTGAAGACTCGAAGACTCACCGTTTGAATTCACGATGCTTGGTAAGTTTAAATAATCTTGATGATGATTTAGAAACATTTACAAGTGTTTGGAAGACTTTAGAATGGATAAAAAATGTTTTAAAATATAAAAAATGAGTTTTCCAACTACGAGGTCCGGACCCTGGAACATGAGGTCCGGAACCCGTAAGCAGGTTATGCTGGTTCGCAGACCCGGTCCGGACCCTAGAAGCTGAGGTCCGGAACCCGTACGCCTCCCTGGCTGTCACGCAGGGAGGGTCCGGACCCTGAGGATGAGGTCCGGACCCTGAGGGCGGAGGTCCGGACCCTGAGGGCTGAGGTCCGGACCCCAGGCTGTTTCGCAGACCGGGTCCGGACCCTGATGGCTGAGGTCCGGACAATGAAACGCCTGGAGAGTGTCAAGGTCCGGACCCCATACCCGCGGTCCGGACCCCGACCCGTTGTGAAGTTTTGGAAAGTTATTTTTTCTATCCTACTTTGATTCTAATGTCTCCCAAACACGTAAATAAGATGGTAGATTCCTTAAAATATCTTTGCAATCCTAATTTGGTTCCAAACCTTTCTAAAATCAGTTTTGCAATCCTAGTCGAAATCGGTTTGCTTCCAAACCTTTCTAAAAACTGTTTTTTAGTCCTAATCCATTTCGGATTGCTTCTAACCTATAAATAAGATGTGGGGGTGTCTCTAAAAGGTAGACCACCCCCACATCTTATTTATAGGTTAGAAGCAATCCGAAATAGATTAGGACTAAAAAATAGTTTTTAGAAAGGTTTGGAAGCAAACCGATTTCGACTAGGATTGCAAAACTGATTTTAGAAAGGTTTGGAACCAAATTAGGATTGCAAAGATATTTTAAGGAATCTACCATCTTATTTACATGTTTGGGAGACATTAGAATCAAAGTAGGATAGAAAAAATAACTTTCCAAAACTTCGCAACGGGTCGGGGTCCGGACCGCGGGTATGGGGTCCGGACCTTGACACTCTCCAGGCGTTTCATTTTCCGGACCTCAGCCATCAGGGTCCGGACCCGGTCTGCGAAACAGCCTGGGGTCCGGATAGGGGTGTAAAACGGGCCGGGCGGCACGTGGCCCGCCCGGCCCGGCACGGCCGCGGGCCGGGCTGCAGCACGGCACGGGTGCTGTAGCACCCGTGCCGGGCCGGCCCGGCCCGAGCTACGGGGCCGTGCTGGGCCGCGCCCCTGGGGCCCGACGGCCCGGCACGGCACGGCCCGATGCGGGCCTGGGCCGTGCCGGGCCGCGAAGAGGCGGGCCGCCCGGCACGGCACGGCCCGGTTGGGCCGTGCCAGCCGGGCCAGCATGGCCCGCACCCCGAGGCCCAAGGCAAGATGCCTTGGGCCTCGGGGTCTCAGCCCTCCTCCCCAGGAGCTCTCCTCCCAAGGTCTGCTAGGCAGACCTTGGGAGGAGTGGTTTTGGTCCAATGGACCAAAGCATTTTGGTCCATTGGACCAAAACCCATCCCTTTTCTTTTTCTTTTTTTTTTAAATAATACAATTTTTTTAAAAAAATTTAAATATTTACTATATTATAACTATTTTTATAAATTTTTAATTATTTGATCAAAATATAAGTTTAAATAAAAATAATTTATTATTTCTCTTTTTAAATTTTATAATAATTTTTTAAAAAAAATTAAAAACAAATATCTTAAAGGGCCGGCCCGAAGCACGGCCCGGCCCGGCACGGCCCGTGCCTTCCGGGCCGAAGGGCCGTGCCGGGCCGGAGGCTAGGCGGCTTGGGCCCGGCACGGCACGGCCCGAAATTGAAACCGGGCCGGGCCGGGCCAGCCCCTAGCCCGTTTCGGCCCGGAAAATGTGGGCCGTGCCGGCCCGGCACGGCCCACATTACACCCCTAGGTCCGGACCTCAGCCCTCAGGGTCCGGACCTCATCCTCAGGGTCCGGACCCTCCCTGCGTGACAGCCAGGGAGGCGTACGGGTTCCGGACCTCAGCTTCTAGGGTCCGGACCGGGTCTGCGAACCAGCATAACCTGCTTACGGGTTCCGGACCTCATGTTCCAGGGTCCGGACCTCGTAGTTGGAAAACTCATTTTTTATATTTTAAAACATTTTTTATCCATTCTAAAGTCTTCCAAACACTTGTAAATGTTTCTAAATCATCATCAAGATTATTTAAACTTACCAAGCATCGTGAATTCAAACGGTGAGTCTTCGAGTCTTCAATCTTTGTCTTTTCTTCTTTGAACCTTCAAGACTCCGACTCACTTCACGAAATATGCCAATATAAAATCCGTAACAATCTCCCCCTTTGGCAATTTCGTGACAAAATTCAAAATTACATAAAACACTCACGATGTTTATCTCTCCAAAAATGAAATTCATTGCCATCACCAAAACAATGAACTTCTCGCGTGAAAGATCCAAATAAAATTCAAAATTACAATTTTATATCTCCTAAACAAACTCTATGACTTAGACAGACATGGAGTCTTGAAGTCTTGAAAATCCTGCAAAAATTTGCATTCTCCACGAACAAAGTTAGTAGAAAAAATATCAAAATCGCTCCCCCTTTGTTCATGCAATCTCTCCCCCTATGTTTATGCGTCTAAGCCATCATTACCTCTCTCCCCCTTTTTGTCAAAAATTGCCAAAAGAAAAAACACCAAAAAATAGAGAGAAGTTCGAGAGAAATCAATCAAAATACAAGTTTAAAGCTTTTTCAATTTTGAAACCACTTGTGATAAAATTTCAAGCAATGTTAGTGCATGAGAAATATAAATTCACATTGACTTCTTTCAATCCCTATTAATTTCATAAGAATTAAGAATTTTACTACACACTCACCATAATGTAGATAAAGTATTACACGATTTCTTAATTCATATAAACTTCAAAATCAAGTCATCAAAAATAATCTAAAGGCTCAAAAGCTATCAAGATGTAAACGGATTATGAAATGACTTAAGGGATTCATCAAAGAGACATAAATTTGTTGCATAAACATTCAAATTTGAGATAAAACAAATATCGCACAGGGGGTGGCTCTTTGAGCATCTTTCATGTATGTGGACCACCTTATAACACCGAAAAAATAAAATTTTGTGACATTTTCCTTTTGCATCCTTTTGCACTTGTATAATTTTTTTTTTTTTCGGATATGCAATTCAATTCTCATGTGGTAGCTGCACACACTAACCGGACGACCGGGGTGGTAGCTCTTTCCTCCATGTGGTGGTAGTTTTCGCACTCCTTTAAGGATGCAACTCTTTCCACATCTTTCAAAGCATATGAGCATTTTATTTTAATAATAATAACTCCTCCTCGCTTAAGCAATCTCTTAGTTGAAAGAAAATGTGACAAATTTTAGTCCATAAGAGAATGACTATTCATCAAATTCAACACACACAACCGAGATAGGTTAAGCTCCTAGAGATTACACATGATTGCCTAAATTTGATGAATATAAGTATGAAGAATTCTCATAATAAATTATCTTCAAATATAATGAAAATAAAGTAAAATCGATAATTAATATGAGATTAATTACGAGTGAATGAAAGTGAACATATTGATATTCAATGCACTATTTAATGTTCTAATCATTCAAAGAATCTAAAAATCGCAACAATGAAAGCACCAAAACATGTAATGCAATGAACAAAAGATATGCAATAAAAATCGATCAAAGCACTACACTAAGTCAAAAACAAATTAAGGTTTAAGACAAGGAAATATATCACCTTTCCGAACCCAAACTTGTCGGATTGTTGGTTGTCTTGCTTTGTTGTATTTGGGCACCGATTGTTTTGACTTTTGATCAACCTTTGGTCTCACCATCGCATTCCGCTTCGGAGTAGTTGGTTGTTGTGGCTTTGAGTTTTGGTTGACCTTGTATACTCGACCTTTTTGATTGTGCTTTTGAAACCGTGAGAGTTGTCGAGTGATGAAAGATGCCGATAGATGTTTAGAAGATGCCACTTGAGTTTTCATTTTAAGGCATGTCTTCTTGATATGTCCTTTCTTTTCGCATGTATGGCATACTTTCTCTTTTACACTTGTTGAGACTTTGGGAATAGAATTTTTTACCTTCTCAACAAATGTCCTCTCATATCCAACACCAAGTTTGTCCGTTTGACCCAATCCGAGCATACTATCAAGCTTTTTCGAACCGGAGGAGAATTTTTGTATGTCGGACTTGAGTTGATGAACTTGTTTGGTCAAAACTTGGTTGGATGTGTGAACTTCTTTGTATTGTAGTTCTAGAAAGCCAACCTTTTCTTGATGCGATTTGATCGTTATCTCCGATTGGTCTAGCTTCTCTTGGAGGATTTTGTTGTTCTTTAATATCGACTCCCTTTCCTCCTCAAGAGCTTTAGTTGTGGTCTTCAACATTTTATTTTCATCCTCAAGTTCCAATAGACGGTTCCTCAACTTTTTATTGTACTTAGCCATCTTTTTCGATTCCTTAAAAAGTTGTTGATACGCCACAAAGAGATTTTCCTCGTCCGACTCCTCTTCGCTCTCATCAAATAGAGGAGGCCGACTAATATTACTACCTTTTTCACCCATAATGATATATAAATCTAGATCCCGCTCTGATACCAATTGTAAGTTAGGGGGTGCCCTAGGATCTATCTAGAGTATATCAATCACCTAGAGGGGGGTGAATAGGTGTATAAACAAAAATCACAAATCTCAATGCGATAAAGTAATGCGGAAAATAAAATCAGCACACCGAGATTTACGTGGGAAACTCCACCTTGGAGAAAAACCCACGGGACCAACACGCGAAAAAACAATCCACTAAGAGTAAAGAATTACAAGGTGATTACCGACTCCACGGACTTAACCTCTCCCTTCTCTTCAGAGGATCACGCGCACCAACGGGTTGTCCACGCCCCACGTCCGAGTCCACGAACGCCACGTCCCGAATCCACGAGATGCCCAACTTCGAATCCACGAAGTCAACAACACGTCGAATCCACGACGCCCACTCGAATCCACGAGCACCAACGATCCGAATCCACGAACCATCCAACTTCGAATCCACGAAGTCTTGATCACGCCGAATCCACGACGCCACTCGAATCCACGAGCAAGAACAAATAACGTTGATGATGTAACGTTGGTGATGGTTTATTGCTTAGAATAACATTGAAAATCTGTGGGAATAATCTCTAAGCAATTCTAAAATTGATTCATGGTTTCCTAATTTCTAATATTCTTTTAGAATCAATTTGAGAATTGCTTAGAGATTATTCCCACAGATTTTCAATGTTATTCTAAGCAATAAACCATCACCAACGTTACATCATCAACGTTATTTGTTCTTGCTCGTGGATTCGAGTGGCGTCGTGGATTCGGCGTGATCAAGACTTCGTGGATTCGAAGTTGGACGGTTCGTGGATTCGGATCGTTGGTGCTCGTGGATTCGAGTGGGCGTCGTGGATTCGACGTGTTGTTGACTTCGTGGATTCGAAGTTGGGCGTCTCGTGGATTCGGGACGTGGCGTTCGTGGACTCGGACGTGGGGCGTGGACAACCCGTTGGTGCGCGTGATCCTCTGAAGAGAAGGGAGAGGTTAAGTCCGTGGAGTCGGTAATCACCTTGTAATTCTTTACTCTTAGTGGATTATTTTTTCGCGTGTTGGTCCCGTCGGTTTTTCTCCAAGGTGGAGTTTCCCACGTAAATCTCGGTGTGCTGATTTTATTTTCCGCATTACTTTATCGCATTGAGATTTGTGATTTTTGTTTATACACCTATTCACCCCCCTCTAGGTGATTGATATACTCTAGATAGATCCTAGGGCACCCCCTAACTTACACCTCACACTCTTCCGATTGCTTGTAGACACTTGCAATCGGGCTCTTTTCCTCTTGGCCTCAAGCTTGGTCTTCAAGCTCCTAGCCCTAACACACATGAAGGATTCGTTAATCCGAGTCGAACTCATAACGACCTCATCTCTCCAAATCATTCGAAATGGAATTGTCCCACATGTTCTACTAACCCCAAACTAGGGTTCTAAAGGATTAAAACATTTTTTAAAACCCTCCACAAGAAAATCCCTCTTTCAACCTAGGGTTTTCCAAAACTCATGGCAAAACCCAAAATCTCTTGCTAATCTCTACAATTTGTAGTCTAGATTAGCCAAGGGTCTCCAAAACTTTATTTCTTAGTCTTAATCCGAAACCCTAGCTACCAAATCCAAGGACTTACCTCGGATCCGCGAGCTCACCAAGCCACCATGCATGCACGAGCTCGAAACTTCACTCCTCCAAGCTTCCCAAGCTTGATCCCCGCCAAGATCTTCAATTCGGAGGAGAAGGAGAAGAAGTGAAGAGAGGGAGAAGAGTTTCTCACCCTCTCTCTATGTGTGTGTTCCCTGAGGAGAAAGGGGAAGGGTTCCCCTTTAAGTAAGCCTCCCCTCAGTGAAATTACCAATTTACCCTTCGAAATCAGCATTCTGCATACAGTATTCCGGTATACGGGTTGGCGTACCGGTATACGGGTTGGCGTACCGGTATACCACGAGGAATTCCGCAGAACCCGAGAGCTGGATTTTCGGATTCTGCCATTGTATACCGGTATCTCACATCGCATACCGGTATACGCACTCCAATTCCGGTATGAACTTCCACATACCGGAATCCCACTGCAGATTTCTCAATTTCAGCAGTTCTAGCTTTCCGAAGTCCGTTTTCGCGCCTAATTTGCGCCGAAAACACTTCGCACAAGTTCCTAACTTGGCCGGAGCCTCACATATGGCGCCGCATGTTATCTTTCCACCGAAACTCCATAATTTGTAAAAGTTCGGTGTACTACATTCCTCCCTCCTTAAAAGGAGTTTCGTCCGCAAAACTAAGATCACACCCCAAATCTATTTACCAATTAGATGAGGGTATCATTCGTTCCTCGCGTTCTCAGGTTCCTGCTCAGTCAGGAGTACATTCCATAGTCCATGGGTCTTATATTCCCGATATTGCATAAGGAATATGTCTCGTTGCCCTTCCTTACTAGGTCAACATCACATCATCTTCGCGATGTTTTCGTTCGAACACTTTGTTCGTAATCTCAATTTCACTTCACCGACAATGCCAGACTTGGCAATTGGTGACTTCACCAATCAGGTGAAAGGTATGACCGAGCGTCTGTTCCTTAGGTCACATTCATAATTCTCTTACACACGACTAATGCTCTTATACTCTTAGAGCCATCGGTCAAACCGCTTATCTCGGTTTACAACAAATGGTCCACAGACCAAAGCTCTCACGTAGGCCTACTGCCTAAACCTGTCCCAACGTCGCGTAACATCTTTGCTCGCAAACGTAAATCCAATCGTTCCTCGGCGGAGTCCTCACTTAGGACTTTGCGCAATACTCCATCCAGGAGTAACCAAGACCCCAAACCTCTACTAAGTCCTAGAGTTGGGTCACATCCACACTCTCGGTGTACTACCATTCATATGGTTTCACAAGTGGCATTCCATGCCCCCGGGTCATCGTTTGGACTACCGCCCCGACCATAAATCTCTGCCCTACCCTCAGGTCTCGGGCTACTGTCACACACAGCTGACTGCGCCTGTCCCTAAGGCCCCCAGGCTCCACAGTCCACAATGGTCCAGGCACGGATCGTCCCCAAGCAATACCCGAATACCGTCGCTACACGTGTCCTGCACGCTATACCAAGCGACAACAGTCTCTACCGGCTCCTAAGCACCAGTGCGAGCCACTAGCTCTCAAGCGGTTCTTGGCCTCCTTCACACTTAGTAATGCTCAAGTGTTACTGCCAACCAACCCTCTCGGCTAACCAGAAACCAATATTCCACGAGTACTTACACTCGAGCGTTCCACGCTACTACATTCATTCGCGTAATCCACAAGCACTAAGCTACCACGCTTATGCTCACTCGCATTGTGAGCATCACAATCTACCTCAATTGGAGGTATAACAAGGCTCACTCGCCACTCTTGGCGATTACCTTATCAACTTCACAACCGTCATCGATTCACTATAACGATATTCAGAATTTGCGAACTATTAACACGTTTTCAACGTCACAACTCGACTCTTGCCATTGGCTACTCACATTGCCCTAATATCGAGAGTCAGCTCGCCTACAATCATTGTTGCCTCAAGCCACCAACTAGGCGTAACACCCGCAATTTGCCGGTATCATCAAAATCTCTAGCCGCTCCAACAGCAATACATGTCTCCATGACACGAGCATAGCTGGGTATCTATCCTTACCCATAACCTTGGTCCTGGCTATAATTACACTTGCATCGTAGTAACAGACCACAACATTTGCATGTAATGCTCCAGTGTCACATTATGCTCTACTTATGTTTTCAACAATCAAAACATACCTGCCACGACGCCGTCGACAGCAGTAGATTCCATCACCTGAGTCACGTACCCAAGGCCACTTGGCGCCCGACGCAAACCCTCAGGTTGCTTCAACATCAATGCATGCTCCCCAGACCTTACCGCAGGTGACACACCCGCGAACTGTCTTGGAACAGAAGAGGTCGCAGCAAGTGTCAGGGCTCGGCTATCCTCCTGCAGGCACTCATCCCGCATATGGCCCGGTTGCCCACACCTGAAGCACTTGCCCTCCCGCTGATCACACTGTTGTGGGTGATGAGGGCCCCCACAAATAACACAACTCGCCGAGGACCGAGTATGGTAGGTCCCCGGGGCACGAGATCGTCGACGCGAACGGGTCGAGACTCGTCTGGAACTCGACTGTCCACCAGATTTACTCGATGATCGTCCCATCTCTATTTCCTTGTCATAACACTCGCGCTCCTCTTGCACGAACGCATTGCCCTGTTCCACCCACAGGGCCCGGTCCAGCACCTCGACAAAGGTTTGCAGTTTGAAGGGATGCACAACCTTAAAAATCTCGGGCCGAAGTCCGCGCACGAAATAATCGGCTTTGTCCTTGTCATCCCGTATCACATAAGGGATACAATTTACAATGCGAGAGAACTCTCTCTCGTACTCTCTCACCGAGCGATCACCTTGCCTCAGCTTCCTGAATTTTTCCTGAAGTTTTCTCTTTTCACTATCAGGGAAGTAGGCAGAGAACACCAGTCCTCGAAATTCCTCCCAAGTCACTGGAGGGAGACTAGAAGGTCGGTCTCGCCGGACTCCCTTCCACCACGCCTTTGCCGACCCTTGCAAGCAGTGTGCGGCAAAATGCACCTTGTCTCGCTCCAAGGTGTACAAGTCCTCAAACAGGGACTCCATAGAATCGATCCACGCTTCTACGGTCCACGGGTCTATTTCTTCCCCGTCGAAGGTAAGCGGATTGAATTCCTTGAACGTCATGAGGGCAGCTAAAGCTCGCTCCCTCTCCGCTTCCAATTCCACAGAATCAGGGGCCCAGGCACCAACATCTATTTGCGAGGTACCCGCCGCGGCTCCTGATGATACTCGACGCGCTAATCGCTCCACGGTCTCATGGAGTCTCCTGACTCGTTCCTCCTGGCGCACGGCAGCCTCCTGCTGTCGCTGTGCCATCTCAGCTTGTTGTTGCACCACTCCAACGAGTGTGGCCAACCGTTCACGAAGCTCCGGGTCTCCACTTGCCCCAGGTTGCACAGGGACCCCACTAGGTCCATCCCGTGTTGATCTCGTCGGAGATCGCCCACGTGACGCCATCGTATCCTGAAACACGACAACTTCCGTCAACATCCTCGACCTTTTAGGCCAAGTACAAACATGATTCCAATTACGGACACAAATTAGGCGAAAGTCACACAAGGGCGCCTATTCTCATCCCTTGGGTTCATGTTGTCGCGCGCCAACATGAACACACTTAGCTGAGAATAAACCACGCCTTAAATCTATCTCTAACATCCTATTAGAGGCACAACCAATACACGACCCAATCGATTACTCTTTCGCCGCACATCACAAGTCCTCGTCTCTCACAAGTTTACACTCCTAGGGTTCTTTTTCCATCCTATGGTTCCTCAGGTCCACCTAGACCGTTTCTACGCTCTGATACCACCTCAATCTGTCACGCCCCGCCGTGCCTTGGCACCAAGTAGGTGGAAGGACAAAACGTACGGGCGCATGACCCAGATCCGCCGAACAGACAGAGTTTCCCCTGTACGTCCAAGGCGTCACAACCAGTATAATTCAAGAGGTTCCAAACAGGAACAGAATTCATACAAAGATTGCATAAGAAAAGCATCATAAACTACTATGCTATTACAAGCATTCGCAATACAACCACATATTATATTTTTCTGTCTTTGTTCATTCTGTCCAAATACAATCAAATTATTATTACATTTCCATTCGTTCGAATACCCCTAAAGTACGCAGCATAGGGTATTTCTATTCTGGTCACAGTGGTAGGACGCTAACTACTGAGTTACGCCCTTCCCTCGCGCCACCGCGCCGCTCACGTGAGGACCTGAAAAATAGTGGGATGAGAACTATATAAAATAGTTCCCAGTGGGTAAGGCCACCCAAGAGAGGAGCTCGACCCACCAGGTCCAAAGGAAGCATACGAGTATGGGTTAGTACATATACATAACCAATAAGCATATAACTTTACAATATACGAAAAGTAAACATGCTATGCTTCAACAAATGCGATAATGAAATCCATGCAATATATTTTTAACTGCTATTCCACTACCCATTTCATAACCAATCTGCTCCTAAGGTTCACTTACCTTAGCTAAGCCGTACTCGACTTGCCCTCGAGTTCAATATTAACGGGTTACCACCCTCCTAAAGTTTACATACATTAGATAAACCTTAACCGACTCACTCTAGAGTCAACATACTTGGGCCACCGCCCAACTAAGGTTTACATATTTAGTCAAACCTTCACCGACTCACTCTTGAGTCAAATATCCTTGGACCGCAGCCCAGCTAAGGTTTACTTATTTAGTCAAACCTTCACCGACTCACTCTTGAGTCAAATATCCTTGGACCGCAGCCCAGCTAAGGTTTACTTATTTAGTCAAACTTTCACCGACTCACTCTTGAGTCAAATATCCTTGGACCGCAGCCCAGCTAAGGTTTACTTATTTAGTCAAACCTTCACCGACTCACTCTTGAGTCAAATATTCTTGGACCGCAGCCCATCCTGACTTTACCACCTGGCGGCGAAATAGTCGCACTCGCCGAACGATGGCTTCAGTCAAACGGCGGCGAACCAACGCACTCGCCGAACAATGGCCTCGATCACCGGGCGGCGAACCGTCGCACTCGCCACTGGTGTCTAGCCCCCTGGCGGCGAAATAGTCGCACCCACCAGCTGATACAAAGATCACACGTCACCAGATCTGGGATTCCGGAATCCACTTTCACATCTCAAAGGTTCATCATTACCCTATGATACAACCCTCTTCGGGGTTCGTATACCTGTATCCAAGTGGTCAACCTACCACCATATTTTCCAACCTATGTTCAATGACACTAGGTTCAATGTCATGTATAAGTGATCTTCCTATCACTATGTTATCTCAACCTAGGTTCAACACTCTAGGTTCGCATACATTCCAACCTATATTTAGTAACACTAGGTTATGTACCATCGCGTTCCAACCTATGTTTAGTAACACTAGGTTATGTACCATCGCGTTCCAACCTATGTTTAGTAACACTAGGTTATGTACCATCGCGTTCCAACCTATGTTTAGTAACACTAGGTTATGTACCATCGCGTTCCAACCTATGTTTAGTAACACTAGGTTATGTACCATCGCGTTCCAACCTATGTTTAGTAACACTAGGTTTAACATGCATGCATCATCTCTCAAGTATATATATTATTATGAAATACTTAGATTCCTTACATGCAAGGTGAGCCCATGGCTCAAATCATTTTGATATATAAATCTATGCCAACATGGACATTATAGTTCATTCTTACCCTAGTTGTCCATATCTAGGATTTTCCATTCACATGACCTCTAGCCTATTTTGGACCATGTCAAATTCTCTAACATGTAGAGAAACTAGCTCCCCGCTATGTTCACATCTAGGCATACACATGTCCATTTGTAACAATGTGTTCCACATGCCTACAATTCCAATCCGTGGTAGGTATGGTATTAACATCATATGATCTACACGTTCATATATATATACCACTTGCCAATTAACCTACCATTACATGCATCAAGTAAAATAATTATACTTTACTCTTTCGACATGGAAGTGACCTAATCACTTCGGTAAACACAAACCCACCTCACACTCTTCCGATTGCTTGTAGACACTTGCAATCGGGCTCTTTTCCTCTTGGCCTCAAGCTTGGTCTTCAAGCTCCTAGCCCTAACACACATGAAGGATTCGTTAATCCGAGTCGAACTCATAACGACCTCATCTCTCCAAATCATTCGAAATGGAATTGTCCCACATGTTCTACTAACCCCAAACTAGGGTTCTAAAGGGTTAAAACATTTTTTAAAACCCTCCACAAGAAAATCCCTCTTTCAACCTAGGGTTTTCCAAAACTCATGGCAAAATCCAAAATCTCTTGCTAATCTCTACAATTTGTAGTCTAGATTAGCCAAGGGTCTCCAAAACTTCATTTCTTAGTCTTAATCCGAAACCCTAGCTACCAAATCCAAGGACTTACCTCGGATCCGCGAGCTCACCAAGCCACCATGCATGCACGAGCTCGAAACTTCACTCCTCCAAGCTTCCCAAGCTTGATCCCCGCCAAGATCTTCAATTCGGAGGAGAAGGAGAAGAAGTGAAGAGAGGGAGAAGAGTTTCTCACCCTCTCTCTATGTGTGTGTTCCCTGAGGAGAAAGGGGAAGGGTTCCCCTTTAAGTAAGCCTCCCCTCAGTGAAATTACCAATTTACCCTTCGAAATCAGCATTCTGCATACAGTATTCCGGTATACGGGTTGGCATACCGGTATACGGGTTGGCGTACCGGTATACCACGAGGAATTCCGCAGAACCCGAGAGCTGGATTTTCGGATTCTGCCATTGTATACCGGTATCTCACATCGCATACCGGTATACGCACTCCAATTCCGGTATGAACTTCCACATACCGGAATCCCACTGCAGATTTCTCAATTTCAGCAGTTCTAGCTTTCCGAAGTCCGTTTTCGCGCCTCATTTGCGCCGAAAACACTTCGCACAAGTTCCTAACTTGGTCGGAGCCTCACATATGGCGCCGCATTTTATCTTTCCACCGAAACTCCATAATTTGTAAAAGTTCGGTGTACTACATTCCTCCCTCCTTAAAAGGAGTTTCGTCCGCGAAACTAAGATCACACCCCAAATCTATTTACCAATTAGATGAGGGTATCATTCGTTCCTCGCGTTCTCAGGTTCCTGCTCACTCAGGAGTACATTCCATAGTCCATGGGTCTTATATTCCCGATATTGCATAAGGAATATGTCTCGTTGCCCTTCCTTACTAGGTCAACATCACATCATCTTCGCGATGTTTTCGTTCGAACACTTTGTTCGTAATCTCAATTTCACTTCACCGACAATGCCAGACTTGGCAATTGGTGACTTCACCAATCAGGTGAAAGGTATGACCGAGCGTCTGTTCCTTAGGTCACAATCATAATTCTCTTACACACGACTAATGCTCTTATACTCTTAGAGCCATCGGTCAAACCGCTTATCTCGGTGTAGTACACTGAACTTCAGTGCACCGTACTGAACTTCTACAAATTGTAGAGTTCTAGTGAGAAAATGGCATGAGAGGCCATGTGTGAGACTTCGACCAAGTTCTGGACCTATGCGAAGTGTTTTCGGCGCAAAAGAGGCGTGAAAACGGACTTCGATAAGTTAAAACTGTGAAATATGTGAAGTCTGCATTGGATTCCGGTATGTGAATTCCAATACCGGAATTGGAGCTCTGGTACCGGTATGAGAAAGGGGTATACCGGAATGCCCTGGTGAGACCGAGAATCCTTGCTCTCGGGTTTGCGGGATTTCTCGAGGTATACCGGTATGTGAAATGGCATACCGGTATAGGATGCGCGAAACAGAAAACCCAGCTCTCGGGTTTGCGGGATTCCTTGAGGGTGTACCGGTATACGAAAATTGGTATACCGGTATGCGATGGTCGAAACAGTGAGCTTACTCTCGGGTTTTGCGGAATCCCGGAAGGTATACCGGAATTAACCCCCGTATACCGGTATGCAAATGGGCATACCGGTATACAATGCCCAGAGTGGGCTGGGTGTTGTGTTTTGATTGGAGAGGGGCAAAAGTGTCTTTTCACATGCCATGGGTTATTTGAAAGGGCTGGGAACCCTCCCCTTTCACAGACCTTCTTCCCCAACTCTCCTCTCCCTCTCATCTCACTTTCTCTCTCTAGAGATCTCTCCAAAAGCTTGGAGAAGTGGTGGATTGATCTTGGAAAAGACTTCCAAAGGAGAAAAGAAGCTTCTTGGTGCAAGAAGAAGCTTGGGGATTTCGTGGTTAAGGTTAGTACCTCATGTTTTGGGTTCAAACCTTGGATTTAATTCTTTGAAAAGAGGTTTTTGGGAACCCTTGGCAATCTAGATCACAAATGGTGGTAGATTGGCCACGAAATCTAGGGTTTGGCTTGCATGCATGCAAACCCTAGGTAGAATGAGGGCTTTTGCAATGAAGGGTTCTAAAAATATTTGGACCTTCGATAATTGCAATTGAGGCATAGGAAATCATGTTAGAATACTTGATTTCGTATTTTGAGATGGATTTAGGGTTCGTAATGAGTAACGAACCTTTTTCTTGTTGAAGCTTGGGTTGAAGCAAGAACTCCAAGCTTGGACACTTAGGAGCTTGAAGAACACAAGATTTGGAAGCTCTTGAGGTGGGTTTGTATTTACCGAAGTGATTAGGTCACTTCCATGTTTAGGGTAATTATCCATTAAGAACAAAATGGTATATGTATGTGAACCCTAGAACTTGCATGTTGGCAATGATAGAAATCATGATAGGTAGAACAATGAACTCCTATTGCATGATGTTTATTTCAAGTATAATTCTATTATGGGTACTTGTTGCATGGTTGCATGTATGATTAAACCTAGTGTTATTGAACATAGGTTGGAACATGTGAGAAAGTTGAACCTAGTGTCATTGAACATAGGTTGGAACATGTGAGAGTTGAACCTAGTATTATTGAACATAGGTTGGAACATGTGAGAGTTGAACCTAGTGTCATTGAACATAGGTTGGAACATGTGAGAATTTAACCTAGTGTTGTTGAACATAGGTTGGACATGGAATGAAACCTAGAGTCATGGAATCTAGGTTGAGAACAAGAAAGTAAACCTAGAGTTATTAAACCTAGTGAGACTTAGTGACTTGAATCTAAGATCATGGAACTTGGGTTGTCAAGTAAGAAATGAGAACAAAGGGGATGTGCGACGATTTTGCTATCCCGGGTAGGCGACGATTTCGCTACCGTGCCACGAGTTGACGGTGCCGACATGGGATGTGCCACGATTTTGCTATCCCGGGTGTGCGACGATTTCGCTACCGCGCCATGGATTGGCGGTGTCGAAGGGGGTATGCGACGATTTCGCTATCCCGAGTATGCGACGATTTCGCTACTCGAATAGGAGGTGACGACTTCACTCCTCGAATGTTGGAACAACTATGGTGCGACGGCCATTCCGCACCCGTAAGTAAATGACAAGTAAAAGAACTTAGTCAATGTGGAACATAGGATGAACCTAGGAGAGAATGATAAATTATATTTCATTTGGTTGCATCCTTTATGTTTATTTACTAAGCATGTAAATATTGTTGCATAGTTATGTATATGATCTAACTTATGCATGTGGTATTTCTTTGGACCTGGTGGGTCGAGCTCTTCCCTTGGGTGGCCTTACCCACTGGGAACTATGTTTATAGTTCTCACCCCACGTTTTTCAGGTCCTTCCGCGAGTGAGGCGGCGGAGCGAGGCAAGGGTTTGGCTCTATAGATAGCGACCCTTCCATTTTGGTGATGCATATAGTTGTACCCCTAGTTTTGGACTATGATAGCATAGGGGATTTGTATTACATGTATACATTTTGTATATTCCATATTTTGGAACATGTTGTATGGAATGAAAAGAAAATTTTGGCATGTATAATTGTGAAATGTGATATAATAGAAGTAGAACTTCATATTGTTGATGCTTTCCTTGTGCAACTCTAGTATTCCGTTCCTAGTTGGAACATTGTGGAAAGCTTGTGTTGTGACGCCTTGGGCGGTTAGAAAAGACTCTATCCGTTCGGCGGGTCTGGGGCACGCGCTCGTGCGGTTATCCTTTCCACCTAGTTGGTGTTAAAGGGCCGGCGGGGCGTGACAGACTGAGGTGGTATCAGAGAGTAGAAACGGTCTAGGTGGACCTAAGAAACCCTAGGATGGAAAAGACCCTAGGAATGTAGGCTCGTGAGTGACGAGACCTTTGATGTGGCGAAAGATAAGTGATTGGGTTATGTCCTTATGCCTCTAGTTGGAAATAGAGGTAGATTCGAGGTGTGTCTTATTCTTCACCAAGTGTGTTCATGTTGGCGGCCGACAACATGAAAACCAAGTGAGGGGAATAAGGACCCTTGTATGACTTTCGCCTAGATTGGGTTCACGTTTATTTTCGCGAAATATTATGTTGCAAATGACTTTGAATGTCGTAAAATGACCAAAGTCGTTATGTTTTCAGGAGATAATGGTACGAGGACGAATTCCTGTGCGGGCTGAGCTCGGAGAACCGAGCAATGCTCCCGAACAGCCCGGGGAGGGCGAGAACTCGGCTCTACGTAATGAGCTAACCGAATTGATGGGCGTAGTTCGGCGACAGGCCGAAGCCCTGCAACGACAAGAGGAGCTGATTAAAAGGCTCCAAGACGACATGGCGCAGCAGGCGGCTGCGACTAGGGAGGATAGGTCGGGTGTGCCTCCGGCCTCTACTCCGGCACCGGCCGTGGAGGCGACACCGGCGCCAGCCGTGGTGCCACCTGCGCCACAGGTTGCGGCCGGGGGGTCGGGTACCCCTATACCCGATTCCGCGATGGAGGACGCGGAGCGAGAGCGCGCGTTGGCGGCTCTTATGAGGTTTAAAAAGTTCAACCCGCCTATCTTTAGCGGGGAGAACGTGGATCCATGGGATGTGGAAACGTGGATCGACGCGATAGAGACGCTCTTCGAGGACCTCTACACCTTGGAGAGGGACAAGGTACACCTCGCCGTTCATTGTTTGGAGCGGTCGGCGAAGGTGTGGTGGAAAGGGGTTCGGCGTGATCGACTCCCTAGCCTTCCACCACCGTCATGGGAGGAGTTCCGGGGTATGGTGTTCGCCACCTATTTCCCCGATAGCGAGAAAAGGAAGCTTCAGGAGAGGTTCCGCAAGTTAAAGCAGGGGAACCGCTCGGTGCGTGAGTACGAGAGGGAGTTCTCGTACATCATCAATTGCGTGCCGCACGTTGTTCGCGGGGAGCTAGACAAGGTTGATTGCTTCGTGCGCGGACTTCGACCGGATATCTTCCGGGCGGTGCACGCCCTTAAGTTGCGGACCTTTGCAGAGGTCTTGGACCGTGCTCTTTGGGTGGAGCACGGGAATGCTTGTGCGCGCGAGGAGCGCGATTCTTGGGAGAAAGAGAAAGAAAAAGAAAAAGGAAAGAAGCGACCGGCGAGTGGCTCGGGTGGGCAATCTAGCTCTAAGCGGCCCCCGAAGCACTCGCAATCGCAAAATCAGCCTCGTGGGTCCCGACGGAACCGACCCCCGACCCCGTGCCCGATTTGTAGCGGCCCCCACGCCCCTCAGCAGTGTGACCATCGTGAGGGCCGATGCTACAAGTGCGGACAGCAGGGGCACTTGCGATACAACTGCCCGACGGATGACAGCCGAGCACCGTCGTCGGCATCGGCGTTCGCGCCACCGAGGCAGCTTGCGGGCATCCCACCCGCGGCGATGTCGGCGGGCCGTCCCCAGCCGCCGAGACCAGTAGAGAGCCAGCGGCCGGCACCCAGTGGCCGGGTATTCGCCTCGCAGGTGGAGGAGCCTGCTACTCAGGAGGACGTCGTGGCAGGTATTGTGTTAATTAAAGGCATTCGATGTAGAGCTTTGTTTGATACTGGTGCATCGCATTCATTCATTGCTCGATCATTTGCTTTAGCACATGGAATAGAAATTATAGATGCCACACATGCAAGAACGGTACAAGTACCCGAACACACATTTTGCGTACATCACGCGTGTGTAGATTGCCCCGTGAGGGTTGGAGACTGGATCATGCCAGCTGATTTGCTGGTGTTAAATCGAATGAATGAGTATGATTTGATCCTAGGAATGGATTGGCTCTCTAAGTATCACGCTACTATTGATTGTGAGAGCCGGATAGTGAAGTTCAAAGAGCCCGGGCACAAAGAGTTTGTGTACCGTGGGTGTAGGAGTTCACTCTTTGCTTCAATGGTATCCACGTCGCAAGCAAGAAAACTTATTGCTAGTGGTTGCATTGCCTACTTGGCGACGGTAGTGGATGACCGAAAGGAAGTGTTGGGACTTGAGGACATTCCTATAGTCCAAGAGTTCCCGGATGTGTTTCCGACGGAGTTGCCCGGAATGCCACCGGACCGGAAAATAGAATTCGTGATTGATTTGCTCCCGGGTACGGCGCCGATCTCTAAGGCCCCGTACAGAATGGCACCCGCGGAGTTAAAGGAGTTAAAAGCACAATTGCAATATTTGATGGACAAGGGTTTCGTTAAGCCAAGTGTGTCACCTTGGGGAGCCCCTGTTCTGTTTGTGAGGAAAAAGGACGGATCGCTGCGGTTATGTGTGGACTACCGCGAGTTGAACAAAGTGACCGTCAAGAATAAGTACCCGTTACCCCGAATTGATGACTTGTTCGATCAGTTGCAAGGGTCTCGGGTATACTCAAAAATTGATTTGCAGTCCGGTTATCACCAATTGAAGATCAAACCGGAAGACGTGCATAAGACCGCGTTTAGGACGCGGTATGGACATTATGAATTCACGGTTATGCCTTTTGGGCTTACCAATGCCCCGGCAGCGTTCATGGATTTAATGAACCGTGTGTTCAAACCACTATTAGATAAATTTGTGGTTGTGTTCATAGATGATATTCTTGTCTACTCTCGGAGTGAGGAGGAACATAAAGAGCACTTGAGGATTGTGCTTCAAGTTCTTCGAGAGAACAAGTTATTCGCCAAGTTGAAAAAGTGCGAATTTTGGATCCGTGAGGTCGCTTTCTTGGGTCACGTAATTTCCGCGGGAGGAGTGTCGGTGGACCCTATGAAAGTTGAGGCGATCAAGGATTGGCCTCGCCCGACCAATGTCACGGAAGTGCGGAGCTTTTTGGGTCTTGCGGGGTACTATCGGCGGTTTGTGGAGGGATTTTCAAAAATCTCCGGTCCACTAACGCGTCTTACCCGCAAGGGGGCCAAGTATGTTTGGAGCGAGGAATGCGACCAAAGCTTTAAGGAGCTAAAGGAAAGGTTGACATCGGCTCCGGTCCTCGCCTTGCCAATTGCGGGGGAAGGTTTTGTGGTGTATAGTGATGCATCACGGCGTGGTCTTGGGTGTGTGCTTATGCAAAGAGGACAAGTAATTGCATATGCCTCTCGACAGCTAAAGGGTTATGAGCAAAATTATCCCACCCACGACTTAGAGCTTGCGGCGGTGGTCTTCGCACTTAAGTTGTGGAGGCACTATTTATACGGTGAGCATTGTGAGGTTTACACGGATCACAAAAGTTTAAAATATTTATTCACTCAAAAGGAGTTGAACTTGAGGCAGCGGAGGTGGTTGGAGTTGATAAAAGACTACGACTTAACCATCTTGTACCACCCCGGTAGAGCCAATGTGGTGGCCGATGCGCTCAGTAGAAAATCCGTGGAGAACTTCGCAATCGAGATGACGGGACAAATGCCGTTGGTCAAGGAAATGGGCCGATTCGGTTTGGAGATCGTGGCCCCGGGCGTTCCCGCTAAACTTATGAGTCTCGAGGTGTGGCCGACCTTATTGGAGAGAATAAAGGAAAAACAATCCGGTGATCCGGAGCTCCAAAAGGTGCGGGGTGCTATCGAGAGTGGACGCGCCGGTGATTTTCATGTGGACTCGAGGGGCGCACTTCGATTTCGAAATCGATTGTGCGTGCCAAAAGTTGAGGACATTCGGGGAGAGATCTTGAAAGAAGCTCACACTTCTCCCTATGCGATTCACCCGGGCGGCACCAAAATGTATAAGGATCTCAAATTACATTATTGGTGGCCGGGGATGAAACTTGATGTTGGACGCTTTGTGGCACAATGCTTGGTGTGCCAACAAGTAAAAGCCGAGCGTCGCTTTCCGGCGAGAAAATTGCAAGGATTGCCAACCCCAGTTTGGAAGTGGGAAAATATCGCAATGGATTTTGTTGTGGGCTTACCTCGATCATTAGGTGGCCACGACGCGATATGGGTGGTGGTGGATCGTTTGACGAAATCGGCGCACTTTTTGCCTATCCACACCACTTGGTCGGGGGACAAGTTGGCACAAGTCTACCTCGACGAGATTGTGCGGTTGCACGGGGTTCCGACCTCGATAGTTTCAGATCGAGATCCCCGTTTTACATCGCACTTTTGGAAAAGCTTGCAAGAAGCTTTGGGTACACGGCTCGATTTCAGTTCAGCATTTCATCCTCAAACCGACGGTCAATCGAAAAGGACAATTCAGATTTTGGAGGATATGCTGCGAGCGTGCGTGTTGGACTTCAAAGGTGCGTGGCCTACT
The DNA here is from genome assembly GCA_016920855.1 of Puya raimondii. Classification (NCBI taxonomy): domain Eukaryota; kingdom Viridiplantae; phylum Streptophyta; class Magnoliopsida; order Poales; family Bromeliaceae; genus Puya; species Puya raimondii. The sequence continues at coordinate 19,895,700 of JABWPP010000049.1, forward strand.
CATTTACCGATGGCTGAATTTGCTTACAATAATAGCTACCAAGCTAGCATCGGTATGGCACCTTTTGAGATTTTGTATGGAAGAAAGTGCCGCTCTCCTATTCATTGGAGTGAAGTCGGCGAGAGAAGGGTCTTAGGACCGGAAGTATTGCGTGAAGCGGAGGAAAAGGTCCGCTTGGCACGTGAACGCTTGTCGACGGCGCAATCTAGACAAAAGAGTTATGCCGATCGACGTCAACGAGATTTGGAGTTCGCGGTAGGAGACCGCGTCTTCTTGAAAGTGTCACCCATGAGAGGGGTGAAGCGATTTGGTGTTCGGGGTAAGTTGAGTCCCCGTTACATCGGGCCATATGAAGTTTTGGAACGTGTGGGATCCGTGGCATATCGGCTAGCCTTGCCGCCAAAGCTTGCGGGGATACACAATGTATTCCATGTATCGACTCTCCGCAAGTATGTGTATGATCCGGCGCACGTTCTCGAGTATGTGCCTATGGAGCTTCATGAGGATATGACTTATGAGGAGTTTCCCTTGTGTATCATGGATCGCGAGGTGAAAAGATTAAGGAACCGTGAAATTCCTTATGTGAAAGTGCAATGGACAAATCACGGTGAACGCGAAGCTACTTGGGAATTGGAAAGCTCGATGAAGGAGCGGTTTCCTTACCTCTTCGCTGAGTCTAGCTGAGGTATGATTTTAGTTTCGCGGCCGAAACTCTCTTTAAGGGGGGGTGGAATGTAGTACACTGAACTTCAGTGCACCGTACTGAACTTCTACAAATTGTAGAGTTCTAGTGAGAAAATGGCATGAGAGGCCATGTGTGAGACTTCGACCAAGTTCTGGACCTATGCGAAGTGTTTTCGGCGCAAAAGAGGCGTGAAAACGGACTTCGATAAGTTAAAACTGCGAAATTGGTGAAGTCTGCATTGGATTCCGGTATGTGAATTCCAATACCGGAATTGGAGCTCTGGTACCGGTATGAGAAAGGGGTATACCGGAATGCCCTGGTGAGACCGAGAATCCTTGCTCTCGGGTTTGCGGGATTTCTCGAGGTATACCGGTATGTGAAATGGCATACCGGTATAGGATGCGCGAAACAGAAAACCCAGCTCTCGGGTTTGCGAGATTCCTTGAGGGTGTACCGGTATACGAAAATTGGTATACCGGTATGCGATGGTCGAAACAGTGAGCTTACTCTCGGGTTTTGCGGAATCCCGGAAGGTATACCGGAATTAACCCCTGTATACCGGTATGCAAATGGGCATACCGGTATACAATGCCCAGAGTGGGCTGGGTGTTGTGTTTTGATTGGAGAGGGGCAAAAGTGTCTTTTCACATGCCATGGGTTATTTGAAAGGGCTGGGAACCCTCCCCTTTCACAGACCTTCTTCCCCAACTCTCCTCTCCCTCTCATCTCACTTTCTCTCTCTAGAGATCTCTCCAAAAGCTTGGAGAAGTGGTGGATTGATCTTGGAAAAGACTTCCAAAGGAGAAAAGAAGCTTCTTGGTGCAAGAAGAAGCTTGGGGATTTCGTGGTTAAGGTTAGTACCTCATGTTTTGGGTTCAAACCTTGGATTTAATTCTTTGAAAAGAGGTTTTTGGGAACCCTTGGCAATCTAGATCACAAATGGTGGTAGATTGGCCACGAAATCTAGGGTTTGGCTTGCATGCATGCAAACCCTAGGTAGAATGAGGGCTTTTGCAATGAAGGGTTCTAAAAATATTTGGACCTTCGATAATTGCAATTGAGGCATAGGAAATCATGTTAGAATACTTGATTTCGTATTTTGAGATGGATTTAGGGTTCGTAATGAGTAACGAATCTTTTTCTTGTTGAAGCTTGGGTTGAAGCAAGAACTCCAAGCTTGGACACTTAGGAGCTTGAAGAACACAAGATTTGGAAGCTCTTGAGGTGGGTTTGTATTTACCGAAGTGATTAGGTCACTTCCATGTTTAGGGTAATTATCCATTAAGAACAAAATGGTATATGTATGTGAACCCTAGAACTTGCATGTTGGCAATGATAGAAATCATGATAGGTAGAACAATGAACTCCTATTGCATGATGTTTATTTCAAGTATAATTCTATTATGGGTACTTGTTGCATGGTTGCATGTATGATTAAACCTAGTGTTATTGAACATAGGTTGGAACATGTGAGAGTTGAACCTAGTGTCATTGAACATAGGTTGGAACATGTGAGAGTTGAACCTAGTATTATTGAACATAGGTTGGAACATGTGAGAGTTGAACCTAGTGTCATTGAACATAGGTTGGAACATGTGAGAATTTAACCTAGTGTTGTTGAACATAGGTTGGACATGGAATGAAACCTAGAGTCATGGAATCTAGGTTGAGAACAAGAAAGTAAACCTAGAGTTATTAAACCTAGTGAGACTTAGTGACTTGAATCTAAGATCATGGAACTTGGGTTGTCAAGTAAGAAATGAGAACAAAGGGGATGTGCGACGATTTTGCTATCCCGGGTAGGCGACGATTTCGCTACCGTGCCACGAGTTGACGGTGCCGACATGGGATGTGCGACGATTTTGCTATCCCGGGTGTGCGACGATTTCGCTACCGCGCCATGGATTGGCGGTGTCGAAGGGGGTATCCGACGATTTCGCTATCCCGAGTATGCGACGATTTCGCTACTCGAATAGGAGGTGACGACTTCACTCCTCGAATGTTGGAACAACTATGGTGCGACGGCCATTCCGCACCCGTAAGTAAATGACAAGTAAAAGAACTTAGTCAATGTGGAACATAGGATGAACCTAGGAGAGAATGATAAATTATATTTCATTTGGTTGCATCCTTTATGTTTATTTACTAAGCATGTAAATATTGTTGCATAGTTATGTATATGATCTAACTTATGCATGTGGTATTTCTTTGGACCTGGTGGGTCGAGCTCTTCCCTTGGGTGGCCTTACCCACTGGGAACTATGTTTATAGTTCTCACCCCACGTTTTTCAGGTCCTTCCGCGAGTGAGGCGGCGGAGCGAGGCAAGGGTTTGGCTCTATAGATAGCGACCCTTCCATTTTGGTGATGCATATAGTTGTACCCCTAGTTTTGGACTATGATAGCATAGGGGATTTGTATTACATGTATACATTTTGTATATTCCATATTTTGGAACATGTTGTATGGAATGAAAAGAAAATTTTGGCATGTATAATTGTGAAATGTGATATAATAGAAGTAGAACTTCATATTGTTGATGCTTTCCTTGTGCAACTCTAGTATTCCGTTCCTAGTTGGAACATTGTGGAAAGCTTGTGTTGTGACGCCTTGGGCGGTTAGAAAAGACTCTATCCGTTCGGCGGGTCTGGGGCACGCGCTCGTGCGGTTATCCTTTCCACCTAGTTGGTGTTAAAGGGCCGGCGGGGCGTGACACTCGGTTTACAACAAATGGTCCACAGACCAAAGCTCTCACGTAGGCCTACTGCCTAAACCTGTCCCAACGTCGCGTAACATCTTTGCTCGCAAACGTAAATCCAATCGTTCCTCGGCGGAGTCCTCACTTAGGACTTTGCGCAATACTCCATCCAGGAGTAACCAAGACCCCAAACCTCTACTAAGTCCTAGAGTTGGGTCACATCCACACTCTCGGTGTACTACCATTCATATGGTTTCACAAGTGGCATTCCATGCCCCCGGGTCATCGTTTGGACTACCGCCCCGACCATAAATCTCTGCCCTACCCTCAGGTCTCGGGCTACTGTCACACACAGCTGACTGCGCCTGTCCCTAAGGCCCCCAGGCTCCACAGTCCACAATGGTCCAGGCACGGATCGTCCCCAAGCAATACCCGAATACCGTCGCTACACGTGTCCTGCACGCTATACCAAGCGACAACAGTCTCTACCGGCTCCTAAGCACCAGTGCGAGCCACTAGCTCTCAAGCGGTTCTTGGCCTCCTTCACACTTAGTAATGCCCAAGTGTTACTGCCAACCAACCCTCTCGGCTAACCAGAAACCAATATTCCACGAGTACTTACACTCGAGCGTTCCACGCTACTACATTCATTCGTGTTATCCACAAGCACTAAGCTACCACGCTTATGCTCACTCGCATTGTGAGCATCACAATCTACCTCAATTGGAGGTATAACAAGGCTCACTCGCCACTCTTGGCGATTACCTTATCAACTTCACAACCGTCATCGATTCACTATAACGATATTCGGAATTTGCGAACTATTAACACGTTTTCAACGTCACAACTCGATTCTTGCCATTGGCTACTCACATTGCCCTAATATCGAGAGTCAGCTCGCCTACAATCATTGTTGCCTCAAGCCACCAACTAGGCGTAACACCCGCAATTTGCCGGTATCATCAAAATCTCTAGCCGCTCCAACAGCAATACATGTCTCCATGACATGAGCATAGCTGGGTATCTATCCTTACCCATAACCTTGGTCCTGGCTATAATTACACTTGCATCGTAGTAACAGACCACAACATTTGCATGTAATGCTCCAGTGTCACATTATGCTCTACTTATGTTTTCAACAATCAAAACATACCTGCCACGACGCCGTTGACAGCAGTAGATTCCATCACCTGAGTCACGTACCCAAGGCCACTTGGCGCCCGACGCAAACCCTCAGGTTGCTTCAACATCAATGCATGCTCCCCAGACCTTACCGCAGGTGACACACCCGCGAACTGTCTTGGAACAGAAGAGGTCGCAGCAAGTGTCAGGGCTCGGCTATCCTCCTGCAGGCACTCATCCCGCATATGGCCCGGTTGCCCACACCTGAAGCACTTGCCCTCCCGCTGATCACACTGTTGTGGGTGATGAGGGCCCCCCACAAATAACACAACTCGCCGAGGACCGAGTATGGTAGGTCCCCGGGGCACGAGATCGTCGACGCGAACGTGTCGAGACTCGTCTGGAACTCGACTGTCCACCAGATTTACTCGATGATCGTCCCATCTCTATTTCCTTGTCATAACACTCGCGCTCCTCTTGCACGAACGCATTGCCCTGTTCCACCCACAGGGCCCGGTCCAGCACCTCGACAAAGGTTTGCAGTTTGAAGGGATGCACAACCTTAAAAATCTCGGGCCGAAGTCCGCGCACGAAACAATCGGCTTTGTCCTTGTCATCCCGTATCACATAAGGGATACAATTTACAATGCGAGAGAACTCTCTCTCGTACTCTCTCACCGAGCGATCACCTTGCTTCAGCTTCCTGAATTTTTCCTGAAGTTTTCTCTTTTCACTATCAGGGAAGTAGGCAGAGAACACCAGTCCTCGAAATTCCTCCCAAGTCACTGGAGGGAGACTAGAAGGTCGGTCTCGCCGGACTCCCTTCCACCACGCCTTTGCCGACCCTTGCAAGCAGTGTGCGGCAAAATGCACCTTGTCTCGCTCCAAGGTGTACAAGTCCTCAAACAGGGACTCCATAGAATCGATCCACGCTTCTACGGTCCACGGGTCTATTTCTTCCCCGTCGAAGGTAAGCGGATTGAATTCCTTGAACGTCATGAGGGCAGCTAAAGCTCGCTCCCTCTCCGCTTCCAATTCCACAGAATCAGGGGCCCAGGCACCAACATCTATTTGCGAGGTACCCGCCGCGGCTCCTGATGGTACTCGACGCGCTAATCGCTCCACGGTCTCATGGAGTCTCCTGACCCGTTCCTCCTGGCGCACGGCAGCCTCCTGCTGTCGCTGTGCCATCTCAGCTTGTTGTTGCACCACTCCAACGAGTGTGGCCAACCGTTCACGAAGCTCCGGGTCTCCACTTGCCCCAGGTTGCACAGGGACCCCACTAGGTCCATCCCGTGTTGATCTCGTCGGAGATCGCCCACGTGACGCCATCGTATCCTGAAACACGACAACTTCCGTCAACATCCTCGACCTTTTAGGCCAAGTACAAACATGATTCCAATTACGGACACAAATTAGGCGAAAGTCACACAAGGGCGCCTATTCTCATCCCTTGGGTTCATGTTGTCGCGCGCCAACATGAACACACTTAGCTGAGAATAAACCACGCCTTAAATCTACCTCTAACATCCTATTAGAGGCACAACCAATACACGACCCAATCGATTACTCTTTCGCCGCACATCACAAGTCCTCGTCTCTCACGAGTTTACACTCCTAGGGTTCTTTTTCCATCCTAGGGTTCCTCAGGTCCACCTAGACCGTTTCTACGCTCTGATACCACCTCAATCTGTCACGCCCCGCCGTGCCTTGGCACCAAGTAGGTGGAAGGACAAAACGTACGGGCGCATGACCCAGATCCGCCGAACAGACAGAGTTTCCCCTGTACGTCCAAGGCGTCACAACCAGTATAATTCAAGAGGTTCCAAACAGGAACAGAATTCATACAAAGATTGCATAAGGAAAGCATCATAAACTACTATGCTATTACAAGCATTCGCAATACAACCACATATTACATTTTTCTGTCTTTGTTCATTCTTTCCAAATACAATCAAATTATTATTACATTTCCATTCGTTCGAATACCCCTAAAGTACGCAGTAGAGGGTATTTCTATTCTGGTCACAGTGGTAGGACGCTAACTACTGAGTTACGCCCTTCCCTCGCGCCACCGCGCCGCTCACGTGAGGACCTGAAAAATAGTGGGATGAGAACTATATAAAATAGTTCCCAGTGGGTAAGGCCACCCAAGAGAGGAGCTCGACCCACCAGGTCCAAAGGAAGCATACGAGCATGGGTTAGTACATATACAACCAATAAGCATATAACTTTACAATATACGAAAAGTAAACATGCTATGCTTCAACAAATGCGATAATGAAATCCATGCAATATATTTTTAACTGCTATTCCACTACCCATTTCATAACCAATCTGCTCCTAAGGTTCACTTACCTTAGCTAAGCCGTACTCGACTTGCCCTCGAGTTCAATATTAACGGGTTACCACCCTCCTAAGGTTTACATACATTAGATAAACCTTAACCGACTCACTCTAGAGTCAACATACTTGGTGAGTCAAATATTCTTGGACCGCAGCCCATCCTGACTTTACCACCTGGCAGCGAAATAGTCGCACTCGCCGAACGATGGCTTCAGTCAAACGGCGGCGAACCATCGCACTCGCCGAACAATGGCCTCGATCACCGGGCGGCGAACCGTCGCACTCGCCACTGGTGTCTAGCCCCCTGGCGGCGAAATAGTCGCACCCACCAGCTGATACAAAGATCACACGTCACCAGATCTGGGATTCCGGAATCCACTTTCACATCTCAAGGGTTCATCATTACCCTATGATACAACCCTCTTCGGGGTTCGTATACCTGTATCCAAGTGGTCAACCTACCACCATATTTTCCAACCTATGTTCAATGACACTAAGTTCAATGTCCTGTTTAAGTGATCTTCCTATCACTATGTTATCTCAACCTAGGTTCAACACTCTAGGTTCGCATACATTCCAACCTATGTTTAGTAACACTAGGTTATGTACCATCACGTTCCAACCTATGTTTAGTAACACTAGGTTATGTACCATCGCGTTCCAACCTATGTTTAGTAACACTAGGTTATGTACCATCGCGTTCCAACCTATGTTTAGTAACACTAGGTTATGTACCATCGCGTTCCAACCTATGTTTAGTAACACTAGGTTATGTACCATCGCGTTCCAACCTATGTTTAGTAACACTAGGTTTAACATGCATGCATCATCTCTCAAGTATATATATTATTATGAAGAGCTAGTCTCCTATACTATCTATAGTACCGGGGCTCCGGTACTATAGTCGCTTTTTCGATCTTAGGGTGTTCAAATCAACGATCCACACCGTTGAAACTGATCTAGGATATTTGAAGTTCTTAGGAATAAAATTTTATAATTTTTCGACGTAATTTACTTTGTGATCAAACCATTTCAAAATTGTCAAATTTCAATGGTTATTATGACGAGTTTGTAGTTTAACGGTGGAGAAGAATCTAAATTTATTCAAATTTTGATAGAAAATACTTTAAACTATATAGATGAAGGTCAACATCCTTGATCTTGAATTCGAAACTCCTATACTCAAATTTTAAGGATTATTCAATTTCCACCGTTCATTTTGACATGATTTATTTACTAAGTAAACGATATCGAAAAAAACTAAAATTTTATTCCTAAGAACTTCACATACCCTAGATCAGTTTCAACGGTGTGGATCGTTGATTTGAACACCCTAAGATCGAAAAAGCAACTATAGTACTGGAGCCCCGGTACTATAGATAGTATAGTAGCCTCATTCTTATTATGAAATACTTAGATTCCTTACATGCAAGGTGAGCCCATGGCTCAAATCATTTTGATATATAAATCTATGCCAACATGCACATTATAGTTCATTCTTACCCTAGTTGTCCATATCTAGGATTTTCCATTCACATGACCTCTAGCCCATTTTGGACCATGTCAAATTCTCTAACATGTAGAGAAACTAGCTCCCCGCTATGTTCACATCTAGGCATACACATGTCCATTTGTAACAATGTGTTCCACATGCCTACAATTCCAATCCGTGGTAGGTATGGTATTAACATCATATGATCTACACGTTCATATATATATACCACTTGCCAATTAACCTACCATTACATGCATCAAGTAAAATAATTATACTTTACTCTTTCGACGTGGAAGTGACCTAATCACTTCAGTAAACACAAACCCACCTCACACTCTTCCGATTGCTTGTAGACACTTGCAATCGGGCTCTTTTCCTCTTGGCCTCAAGCTTGGTCTTCAAGCTCCTAGCCCTAACACACATGAAGGATTCGTTAATCCGAGTCGAACTCATAACGACCTCATCTCTCCAAATCATTCGAAATGGAATTGTCCCACATGTTCTACTAACCCCAAACTAGGGTTCTAAAGGGTTAAAATATTTTTTAAAACCCTCCACAAGAAAATCCCTCTTTCAACCTAGGGTTTTCCAAAACTCATGGCAAAACCCAAAATCTCTTGCTAATCTCTACAATTTGTAGTCTAGATTAGCCAAGGGTCTCCAAAACTTCATTTCTTAGTCTTAATCTGAAACCCTAGCTACCAAATCCAAGGACTTACCTCGGATCCGCGAGCTCACCAAGCCACCATGCATGCACGAGCTCGAAACTTCACTTCTCCAAGCTTCCCAAGCTTGATCCCTGCCAAGATCTTCAATTCGGAGGAGAAGGAGAAGAAGTGAAGAGAGGGAGAAGAGTTTCTCACCCTCTCTCTATGTGTGTGTTTCCTGAGGAGAAAGGGGAAGGGTTCCCCTTTAAGTAAGCCTCCCCTCAGTGAAATTACCAATTTACCCTTCGAAATCAGCATTCTGCATACAGTATTCCGGTATACGGGTTGGCGTACCGGTATACGGGTTGGCGTACCGGTATACCACGAGGAATTCCGCAGAACCCGAGAGCTGGATTTTCGGATTCTGCCATTGTATACCGGTATCTCACATCGCATACCGGTATGCGCACTCTAATTTCGGTATGAACTTCCACATACCGGAATCCCACTGCAGATTTCTCAATTTCAGCAGTTCTAGCTTTCCGAAGTCCGTTTTCGCGCCTCATTTGCGCCGAAAACACTTCGCACAAGTTCCTAACTTGGCCGGAGCCTCACATATGGCGCCGCATGTTATCTTTCCACCGAAACTCCATAATTTGTAAAAGTTCGGTGTACTACACTTTCAATGGCTCTGATTCCTCCTCTTCCTTCGTCTCCTTCTCTTGACTATACTCTCTTTCGAAAATATATCCAGTCGGACCCTTCTCGTCTTATACTAGGTCCTTCGTTTATGGATACCCCTATTCCTGATGATTTCCCTTTCTTGGCTGATGGCTTTCCTTTAATGGCTGATGTCATTCATCTGCCTCCTTGGTCGACATTGAAAACATCGGGAAAAAACCTCCGGACTTGGCCTAGCATTTCCGATGCCTATCTGGCTTGGTTGGACCGAGTCAAGAAATCTTACGCTGAACTTTGGCGCGAAGTTGGAATTTATGAAGCCATCCAACTTTCGAGAACTCCTCCTCAAGCCGACAACCTTCTTCTAGCTGCAGCTTTATACTTCTGGTCCCCTGTTTCCAACACTTTTCTTTTTCGATCGGGGCCCTTTACCCCAACTCTTCTTGATGTAGCGGCGATAGTCGGTCTCCGCCCTCACGGCATTATTCTTTCGATGGCCTACAATCCTGATGGAGTAAATAATTTTGAGGCCTATCTCGACCCAAAGGCGGACCTTGCTTATACTAAGTTCATCCGCCGGTTCGTAGGCCAAACTCCTGCTCCAGTCACAAGGAAGGAGCATACTGTCTTTCTCCTTTATTGGCTCTGCCACAATCTCTTCTGCACTCGTTCGCAGAAGATCAACCGAGATTTTGTTCCGATCGCCGTTGCCCTAGCTAACGGCGAGAAGTTGGTATTGGGTGCATATTTTCTTTCATTTGTATATAGAGAAATTTTTGAATCAATCAAACCACTACCGTCGGGGAATAGCGTGGTAATCAGCTCTGGTTGCGGCGTTTTGTGGTTTCTGCAAATGTGTTTGCAAATTTATTTTCTTTATCTATGCCAAACTCCCTTAAATTTGGATTCGGCTCCTCATTTTGACACATATGGTTTGGCCCTCGGCTGTCCAGAGCCTTTAACCTCGGGTCAACCAGTTGATTTTTCTAGGTATTTCAAAGTTTTTTATGAAAAGGACTAGCGTCTTATCATCAAATGGTCCCCTTTTGGAGAACGTCTTACCGGTCTGCCTTGGCTTCTCGCTCAGTTTGAAGCCATCAAGGATCAACTGGCTTCTTCTCTCGCCAGCGAATATTCTAATGTTTGGTATTCTTTGCTGGCCCCTCGGGATCTGCATGTCGGCTTGAAGACACGCTCCAAGTTGACACCTAGCACTAAAGTGTATTCCCCTCAATACGTGGCGTGTCAATTTGGATTTGTCCAAGCGGTTCCAGCCCCGGCTAAATTCTTTACGGCCAATACTGCTTGCGGCCGTCCTCCTACAAAGAGTGCAGCCGAAGCTGATTGACTCTCGGCCATGGGAACTCGTCTCCGACGTTTCTTCAAACTTGTGAGTTTCTGGCCGAACCACTCAGGGGTGGTTGATTTCGCTTCACCAAAGCTTGGGAAGCTTTTTGTGAAAAGATCTTTTGCACGATCATGACTCCTACCCTTCGTAAAATTCATCATACAGAAGGTACATTATCTCATATTTGATTTAATTTTATTTTTCTTTCTTTCCTTTAATTCATTTTATTGGCTTCCCATTAGCTTCTATGGGTAAGGAGATTTCGCCTGATTCTCCAGTGCAAGAGGATTCGGGAGAAAATTCTGACAAGGATCCGGGTGATTCGCCTCGCCCTTTGATGGTAAATCCTATTCTTTGATGAATTTTCTTTTTACACATGTGCTCGGCTAACATATTCTTTTCAGTCGGTTCCTGCCTCCACTTCATCAGCCCAACGTCCCGGCAAACGGCCGATAGGGTCTGACCCCCCGACTTGTTCGCCGCAGCAGAAACGGCGCAAAACTGTTGCGATCAGGATTCGTTCTGCCTCTGTGCCAACTGAAGATTTACCTTCGACAGAGGTTCCATCGGCTGTTGCCTCAGCCGAAGGGGCGGATTCTGCTCAACGGACTTTCACTAATCAAACATCAGCCGAGGTAAATCCTCAGCCTATCCTGATTGATTCATCTTCTTCTTTTCATTCTTCAATCGGATCACCACTATTATCCCCTTCGGTCAAGCAGACACCTTCAGGAAGGGTTTTGCACGCTCGCTTTGCCTCAGCCCTGGGGAAAGCGCTTTCTAACGTCAAGAGGCAAGCTCGTCGGGAAGCTCGTCTCGACAAGAAACAGGAGGATGAGAAAAAACGAACAGAGAAAGAAAAAAAGGTTGAAGGGGGAAGGAAAAAAGAAGAAGAAGAAAAGATAAAGAGAGACAATCAGAGAAAGAAAGAATAAGAGAAGAAGAAGAAAGAAAGAAAGAAGATCAAAAGAAAAAAGAAGAACATAACAAAGGGAAGAAGAAGAAGCGAGGAAAAAAGAAGATGAACCGAGGAAAGAAAGGGAAAGAAAGAAAAAGGAAGAGGAAGAAAAGAAGAAAGGAGAAGAAGAGAGAGAGAAGATTAGGATAATGGAAGAAGTGGGTGTAGACTTTCCTGCCGAACCTCCAGCCGAAGTTTCTTTCAGGAGTACTAATTGTACTCCCTCTTCAGTGACCCGAACAAATGAAATTTGATTCGGGTCAGTGTCGGCCCAGTTGATATGGCAGACATCTTCCAAATTAATATCCACCATTTGCGGCCTTCCTTCGGCCCTGATTTCCTCTACACGATCTCCTACCCACTAGAATAGCTTCCCATGCAGGGTAGACGGCACACATTCATTTGCGTGAATCCAATCACGTCCAAGCAGCAGATTATAATGGCTATCTGCATCCACTACGAAAAAAGCTGTTCGAAGGGTTTTGAACCCGACTGTGAGCTCGGTTATAAGTACACCCTTGGCCTATTGACCGTTTCCAGTGAAATCGGTCATAGTTGTATCGGTAGGCTTGAGTTCGTCTTCACTCTTAGGCATGACATTGACCATCGCCCCACCATCAATCATGACTCGGCCCACAAGCCGTCCTTCTATTAAGGCCTTGATGAATAAAGGCCTCACGAACCTGGTCTGCAGGGCCGATGGCTTTTCGAATACCACCACATCGGCCGCTCTGATGTCTTCCAGTTGAAGTTGAGCTACCATCAACTCCTCTCCATAATGGATTGGTTCCTCCAACTCTGTAGACTCTGCTCTAAATGAGCACGGCAAAGCATATACCATGCTCACATCAGCCGAACTTTCTTCGGCTGATTTCTCCTGCACTTTCTGCTTTTTCTCTTCTGATTCCTTAGCTGCTTCGGCCGAAGAATCACTTTTTGGCCGAATTTTCCCTCTCCTTAGGAGGCCACCGTTCTCACTTAATGATTGTTTCTAAGGAAACGATTTTCTCCTCCGACGTTTTTTGTGTGACTTTCTTTGTCGGCTCTGCCGGAGCCGACTGTTCAATCTTAGATTTTAACCATGGCACGGATCCACCCGCTTTATAATTATTTTTCATAGACCGAAAGAACAGCGTGATTCAGGCCGCTTCCATACATTCGGCATCATCCCTTTTGCTTCTTTCCAGTTCTGTCTTGTCTCGACTTGCATCCTTTACTGCCGACGCTTCTGAGTTTTTGTCAGCATCGGCCCATGCCATTTGGCCGGTGCTTTGGCTGTGTGTCATTGATCAATCGGCACATCGGCTGGTACTTTAACAGTTCCGAGGTGCTCCCTCAGAATTTCTCTCATTTCCGAGGGTCTCGGCCACGGTTGGATGCTGAGTTAATTAACTAATCTTCGACCGAGGAATTCTATATCACCCTCGGTCATACCTTCAAATTTCGACTTGGGTCTCGGCCTGGGTTGATGATGCCAGCTGGGCCTATCCCGGGTATCTCTGCTGAATGCCGAAGGGTTTCCTGGATAATTCCTTCGGCTCATCCTTTCTTCAGTTTGGTGATGGTAGTAATCATTTAGGACCTTTTGAATTAAAAGATCCTTTTTATCTTTCCTAGACTCTACTTCCTCTTCAAAGTCGTTCGAATCTTCCTCCGAACAATCGTCCGGATCACCTTCTGCCTCAGGCAGATCTTCAGGGAATGCCATGAATTCTTTCCATTCCCCGTGTAACTTCTTCTCCTGAATGATCGCTTCCCGGTCGCGGCGTGTCACTTCGGCCTTGCATCATATGCACCAGCCGACCTTCATTTATCTCTTTCTGAATTTGCCCTTTAAAGGCTGTGCAATCGTTCGTTCTGTGGCTCCACGAGTGATGTCACTTATAATATTTTCTCTTTTTTAATTCTTCTACAGAAGGTATCGTTTGACCTTCTTAGAGTTTAATCCTGCCATCTTTCAACCACCGATCAAAAATCAAATCGGTTTTTGCCACATCAAAAGAATAGGTATATGCAGTAACGCGCGCTTTAGCCTCGCTAGCCTTAGCTGGCTCTAAAAAGGCACATTTATAAGGGTGACGATTCTTAACCATCTCTGCTGCATATGCTTCGGCTTCATCAGCCGAATTTTCTGTTTCACTAGAAGTGCTCGGCTTATCTTGAGCCGAGGTTTCTTTAATAAAAGAAATATTTTTCTCTTTTTCCTTATTCCAATCCATATTTCGGCTCCATCTTGGCCGATCATCATTGTTTCCTTTCCTGAATTGCTCATATTGAGCAACTCGAACGCCCAAATCAAACAAGTTTGGAAAATACTTATCTTCAAAGTGATCTTTGATTTTGAAATATAAATCATTAAATGCTATCTTAGCAAATTCTGATTCTGGCATTCTAACAAAACATCGACTCCTTGCCGTTTTGAATCGGTTTAAATATTCCTCAACCGACTCGCCCGGCTTTTGCCGATATTGAGCCAAATCAGCTACCGATAATTGCGGTTCTGATCTATAAAATTGCTCATGAAATTTTCTTTCCAATTCGTCCCAATCTCGGACAGAATTGGCAGGCAGACTGGTGTACCAAGTAAATGCCGTTTAGTTAACGACGTGTTAAACAGTCGGAGTTTCAAAAATGGATCTACAGCTGCCTCCCTACATTGGGCCATGAACCGCGCTACGTGTTCGACCCTGTTTTCGGTCTCGTCACAAGAGAATTTATCAAACTTGGGCATTTTCAATTTGCTGGATAAGGATATTCTAAATCAACATTTGTGGGATAAGGAGACCGAAATACAGGCCGCATTGCCGGCCTGGCTCCTACTCCAAAAGTGTTTCGGATAGCTTCTTCAATCTGAGCGTACAATTCATTATTGTACCCTATTGCGGGAACAGGGCCTGAGCCTGAGTCAGATTCAGCCCTGGCGGAAGCTCATAATTCTGCATTGCAGGATTAGGTCCCAGCATATTATTAGGGCCTTGCCCCCCAGCCCTTATCCCCATGTTTTGGGGTTGATAAGCCGGTAACGGTGGTGGAGAAGGAAAACCCCACGCTACTTCAGACTGTTGACTGGCGTTTACATTCACCTGTCTATAAGCAGCCTGAAATGGAGCGATTTGAGGCTGCGTAATCGCCGGTGTCACTAGATTTTGTAACACTGGCGTAACTACAGGTCCTTGTGGACCCACCATGGGTTGTTCATTTCGTGTTAACAATTGCCCAATCCGGGCAATATTCTCATTATTGATAGCGGCCAACACTGCATCTAAGCGAGCAGTGCTCTGATGACTATTTTGGTCTAATACTTGTAACACTCGAGTCATCTGCCCGAGTGCTTGAGATAAACTTGACTCCTGATGAGCCGACTGCCCGCTAGTCTCACCTCCTGCAGGTAATACAGCATTATGCTCATTTGCATTTTCTGTGCTGCTTACCTGGTCATTCCCAGAAGGTCGAGGAACAACCCGGTTGCGGAGGTTCATAGTATTATCATCGGCTATAATATGATAAAGTTAATGAGAGATTACCTGAAAAGTTATGGTCCCACCGGGCGTGCCAAAAAATTATTGCGAGCTGATTTCCTAGACCGTTGACTCGGTCAAAGATCCTCCTTCGGGAAGCGCGCAAGGAGGTAGAACGGCTACTAATGATGACCCTCGAAGTTAGCGCCCACTAACTGTGACACCCCAGGTAGTCCTATATAAAAGATATAATAGGGCTAAACCTCTCAACCCGGCTTAAGCATTTTGGGTGGTGGCCAGGCCCAAGAGGTTGAGAGAGTTGAGCGTGCTAGGACGGGAGTAGTCCTAGGATGGGTGACCCCCTGGGAAGTCAGGGGCGTCACAGTTGGTATCAGAGCCAATTACCAGCCGGAAGTGTGAGATGAGTCTCGGATGAGCCAGGTGTAGTTATGGGTAGAGCATGGCTCCCCAGGGTTTATGGGTAGAGCGCGGCTCCCCCGGTTTAGGCTAGCGAGATGAGTCTCACACCGCCTGGTACTTGTGAGTCGGAGCCTGACGTGGACGTCAGGGCTTAAAGGGGGGGAGATTGTGACACCCCAGGTAGTCCTATATAAAAGATATAATAGGGCTAAACCTCTCAACCCGGCTTAAGCATTTTGGGTGGTGGCCAGGCCCAAGAGGTTGAGAGAGTTGAGCGTGCTAGGACGGGAGTAGTCCTAGGATGGATGACCCCCTGGGAAGTCCGGGGCGTCACACTAACAGATCAGGCGATTCAGCTGATGAGGGATCGGATCAGTCGAGTTCAACAACTACACAATATTTTTGGTTCGGCTGAAGAGCCGAGTGAAGCTTATATGTATTGCAAAGAGAGTGAGACTGTTTACAAAGCGTGGTACACCGCGATGGCGTACGGTCTCAAAGGGAATACTAACTTAAAACTACTCCTAGGAAAACAGGAAATGCGAATGAAAAAGAAATTACAAGTAAACTACTCCTAGAAAGCGAAAGAAAATGCGTGGAATTGAACTGGTCTTCTTGTTCTCAGGGGAAAAAACCCCCTTTATTAGGAGTCTCTTATTCCGCCCATTATTATTTAGTTATTCCCCATGATCGTCCACATCCCTAATTTTGTGGGCCACCATCGGTCGATCCTAACCGCATAAGCCTTAATTGTTTTTCGATTTTAAATGCGCTCTTCTCTGCTCCTGGTGCACGACATGTTACTCATTTTTGACTTCAAGGGCCATTCTCGCGGTGCATCTGGGTTCACCACGTGGCGCGAATTTTATGGTGCCAACACATATATTTTATTCAACAAAATTTAATATTTAATGAATACAAATACAATTTTATTATGAAACTCATAATAAAATAAACGAAGAGCACAATAAAACCCATTTTATCTCTCTAAATATATATTAACATTCATCTTATCTCATAAGGATGAAAACGGTCGAATACGATCGGATGTTTTGAGAAACCATATTCGCATTCGATATATTTTTTTTTATTTTGTGTTGATGCAAATTTAGATATGAATATTTGTCGAATGCCAAGATTTGATATCCATAGTCGTATCCTATTGAACTCGGTATCAGATACGACCGGAGGTTATCGTAACCACTTTCACGCATAGTCGACAGTTTTGATTTTACTATCTAATCTCACGTTTCTTTTGTATGAAAATTTCTAATGTTAAATTCTATTATAATGTAATGGGTTTCATTAAAGAACTAATAAAATATTCCACCGAATAGTGGAATAGTTTATTAGATTGCAAATATTGTTTTTTTTTAAATGCCATAATATTCTGATAGGAACATAAGAAATCTAACATATTATAAATAAGGGTTAATTGCATACAGGTCCCCGCAAATATAGTGAATAGCAAATATATCCCTGCAAAGTTTAACTTTTGAAAAATGTCCCTGCAAAAGTCCTAAGTTATGCAGATATATCCCTCTGGTCTGTTTCTGTTAGAACTCTGTTAAAATTTTAACAGCAGATGAGTGAAATGACATTTTTGCCCTTACAGATATGTCCCTCTAAAAAGAAGAAGAAGAAGAAGGCAGCAGCGGCGGCCGGCGGCGGTGCCCCCGCTTCCCTCCCGTGGTGGTGTCCCTCGACGTGTGGATCGCCGTGCCCGCGCTCGTCGAGGAGCGCCGGCGCCGGCTCCTCCTGCAGATGGGCCTCGACGCCGTGGAAGGGCTGGGCGGGGTGGGTGGCGGCGGCGGGGTCGGCGGCGCGGCGCCAATGGACGGCGAGGGAGGAGGCGGCGAGGGAGGCGAGGAGGCCCTCGATGGAGTGGACGTGGAGGGAGAAGACGCACTCGTAGCGGCGGCGCCCGATGTGGGAGAGGGATCAAAGGGACCTCCAAAACGAGGACGACGAGGACGAAGACGACGAGGGTTTCTTCGAGGGCTTCGGCTTGGGATCGGGGGAGAAGAGGAGGAGGCGGGATCGGCCGGCGGAGAGGAAGCGGCGGCGGCGGCGGAGGCGGAGGAGGGAGGAGGAGGAGGGAGGGGGCGGCGTCGTTCCGATCAAGGAAGAGGAAGAGGAGGAAGAGGATGAGGGTAAAATCGTAAATTCACATAATTAACTAACCATGGTTAAGCATGTTAACTGTGGTTAACTCAGTTTTTCTAACAGAGTATAACAGCAGGGATATTTTTGCAGACGATAGGACTTTTGCAGGGATATTTTGCAAAAGTTAAAATGTGCAGGGATATATTTGCTATTCACTATATTTGCGGGGACGTGTATGCAATTAACCCTATAAATAAATTCTTATAGGGATGTAGGTTAGATAATAAAATTAAAATTTTAAGACTTGGTGCCCCTGTTTTAAAATGGGGCATAGCGGAAGTAAGGTCCACACATTTTTAGCTAATTTGCCTTTTGATAATACCCTTGTTTACGCTTTGTGGGAGCTGCAAGCTGCAAGAACAAGTTTTCTTGAAATGCATGCCATTATTTCT
Source organism: Puya raimondii (assembly GCA_016920855.1). Taxonomy (NCBI): domain Eukaryota; kingdom Viridiplantae; phylum Streptophyta; class Magnoliopsida; order Poales; family Bromeliaceae; genus Puya; species Puya raimondii. Next base: position 19,914,114 of record JABWPP010000049.1, read on the forward strand.
TGAGCTTGTTTAGGCTATTAAATCTTAACAAAATTATAGCTATTTTATACTTATTATTACTCGTTTGTTTGTTTTGCTTAAGCACACTTTTGAATTATGGTAAAAAGTTAACTTTTGGTTGATTTAAATTGATTGTTTGTGCAAATTTTCTCTTAGATCAAAATGGTTGCTGTGTGGTATTCACAGTTTAAAAAAGCATGTCCGAAGCGCGCGCCTAGGCATAGGTAGCTAATAGGCGGGCGCTCTCACCTAGGCGCAAGCCTAGCGCGCACCCAGCGATGGGCGCAAGGAACAGCCAAGGCGCGTCTTGTGCTTGTGACGAATTAATCAGTATGGAATATAGGTAGGGATGAAAGTGTTTAGGATAAACTCCGATCGAATCCGACACGGATGAGAATTCAGATGTCATAATTATGCATCCGGTTGAATTCAGATTTGGATATTATATTTACGATATTTTTGAATTTGGATTCAGATGCAGATACATTAGAGTATTTTGAATTCGGATTCAGATTTGAATTTGGATTCGAATTCGAATTCGGATATCCGAAAAATAATATACATTATTAATTCATATATTGTGGAAAAATAAAAAAATGGTTGGTGTTGTCTAGATAGTAGAGAGCTTTTTTTTTATGTGAGAGGTGTGGAATTTGATTTCCCACATCTCAAATTATTTTTGAAATATAATAAAAATTATTTAAATATATATTTAAATTATAATTATTAATCAAAATTTGAAAATATTGATTGGTGTTTGAGGAGGACGGTAATGCATATATCGTGGGGTAATAAGGTAGTTTATTGTATTTTTTGTTTATTTTATTATGAGTTTTATATTTAAATTAAATTTATTTTTATTAAATTTTTAGATATTATTTGATAAATTATAAGTATATAAAAAATTTGAATATAAATGTAAAGTTTTAGTTACATTGTTGCTAATTCTAATTTATATTTATATATACATATTAGTATATATTAATATCAGAATAATCTTCGAATTCGAAAAAATATCTGATCTTATTTAAATTCGTTTTTAGAAAATATGGTAATAAAAATTGGCCAATTTGTATAAAAAATCCACTAGTTTTGTGAGTTTGCAAAAGTGGGCCACTATTTTGAATTTTGTAAATTCGGACCGAATTTTCAAAAAACTGACGAAAATACCCTTATTCCCTTATCTCTTTTTTTTTTTTTCTCTCATTCTTTTTTTTCCTCTCCGACCCTCATCGCCTCCTCTATCGCCATCGCGGCTCTGGGTGATGGTAACGAGGGTAGCGCTGCCTCCTCCGCCTCCGCCTCCGCCTCCGCCGGCACTGGTACCGATGTTGATACCGGAGGAGGAGAACTCGGAGCCGCCTCCGCCTCCGCCTCCGTTGGCACCGACGCCGGCGCCGGAGGAGGAGAACTTGGAGTGGGCGCGGGTGAGGGTGGAGCGAACGGAAACGATGAGGTCGTGGCCGAGGAAGTGCTCGCCACCCGTGACGGTAAGGACGAAAACGCTCCCATCTCCATGGAGCGAAAAAAGATGCATAGGGTAGAAAAAAAGGAATAAAAAGTAAAGAAAAAAAATTCTCCATGAAAGACCATTATATATTGTCGCTGTTACAGGAAAGCCCAAGAATCAGAGAAGAAGGAAGAAGAAGATGAATATTGAACTATTAAAATAAAGTTGCACTATTTCACAAGAAAATTGTACTGTTTGAGATGAACGTTGCACTCTTTGAGATGAAAATTGCACTTTTTGAAACGAAAGTTGCACTCTTTCGACAAAAGTAACATTTTTCAGAGAAAATTACACTCTACCACCCTCGCTATCGCGAGCCTCTCCACCCCACGCGCCGCGTCGGAGCGCCGAAACCTGGAGATGACCCACCTCCGCTGCGAGGCTCGCGCCGCCGCCGCTGTCGGAGAGGTCGTGCGAGGAGGGGGGAGGGGGCGGAAGATGTTGGCGGAGACGGTGTGGACGAGCTCATCCTGGAGGGGCTCGGGGAGGCGCCCCAAGGAGCCGAATTGGACGAACTCATTGAGCTCGTGCTAGGTCTGGCGCTTCGCCTCCTTCTTGCGCGGGGAGCGGAGGGGGTCGAAGAAGTCGAAGAGGAAGGAGAAGATCCGGAGCTTGCGGAGAAAGAGCGTGGGGCGGTCCGGCACGAGCACGTTGTAGAGTAGGGGGAATGGCTTGATCTCGAACACCTGGTGGACACCATGGCCGCCTTGATGCCCCTGGTGCGGCGGCGGAAGCGGTGGAGGCGGCGGCGGAGATGATGCGGCGGCGGCAACGGCGATGGAGGAAGAGCCTGGGGAGAGCGGGGGTGCGGCAACGGTGGCGGTGGTGGAGCGGGAGGCGTGGTGGTGGAGACGAGCAGGGAGGGGGGAGGAGGGGTCGAGGAGGAGGTCTCGGATTTGGGCAGCTTGCGGCCGCCACGCTTGATGATCTTTGTTGAACATGGCGCGGGCGCCGGTGGTGGCGGTGGCGGTGGCAGTGGCGGTGGCGGAGCGCCGCCGCCGCGTGGGAATAGGGCGAGCCTCGCACGGGGGAGGTGGGTCGTCTCCTGATTTCAGCGCTCTGACGCAGCGAGCAGGGTGGAGAGGCTCACGCTGGCGAGGGTGGTCGCCATGAAAGGTAAAGTGCAATTTTCTCTGAAACAGTATAACTTTTGTCGATAGAGTGCAACTTTCGTTTCAAAAAGTGCAATTTTTATTTTAAAGAGTGCAACGTTCATCTCAAATAGTGCAATTTTCTTATGAAACAGTGCAACATTCATTTTCTTCTTCCTTCTTCTTTGATTCTTGGGCTTTCCTGTAACAGCGACGATATATAAGGTCTTTCAAGGAGAATTTTTTTTCCTTATTTTTTCTTTTACTTTTTATTCTTTTTTTTTCCCTACCCTCTTCATCTTTTTCCTCTCCTTGGAGATGGGCGCATCTTCGTCCTCACCCTCATGGGCGGCGAGCACATCCTCGGCCACGACCTCATTGCTTCTGTCCGCTTCGCCCTCACTCGGGCCCACTCCGAGTTCTTCTCTCCGGTGCCGGCGCCGGCAGAGGTGGAGGCGGAGGCGGCTCCAAGTTCTCCTCCTCCGATGCCGGCGCCGTCGGAGGCGGAGGAAGAGAAGGCAGCGCCACCCTCGTTACCGTCGTCGAGGGCCGTGGAGATAATGGAGGAGGCGATGAGGGCCGGAGAGAAAAAAAGAACGAGAGAAAAAAAAAGAGAGAAAAAGGAATAAGGGTATTTTCGTCAGTTTTCTGAAAATTCGGTCCGAATCTGCAAAATCCAAAATAGTGGCCCACATTTGTAAAATCGCAAAACTAGTAATTTTTTATGCAAATTGGCCATAAAAATTTAACATTCAACACATATCTATATTTGAGTTCATATTTGAAAAAAAAATGCGAATATAGTTTTGTCAAATATGCCACCATATTTGACTGCCTTGAAATCTATAATATATAAATATAATGAATCCTCAGTTGCTTTAGTCCACGTGGTGGGAAAGGGGAGCCGAAGGGAGAGTGGGAGGGGGAGGCGGTGGCAGTGGAGGTAGGTGTGGGCCCCAGCCGGATGAGCGAGGGGCTAGGCCCAGCAAATTTTTATTTTATTTTAATTGTTCTCTCTCCACTAATTTGAACAAAGGGAATTGGGCTTTTGTTTCTTTTAATCAAATTTAATTTTTCTTTCTATCATTATAAAATTTAAAATATATAATTTTTTACGCATAATTTTTAATAGATTAAATTATATGTATTAAACATAAATTTTGATTTTATAATATTGATCACTTAAATATATATTGTACAATAAAAAATAAAAAAAAGAGATAATGAAGTTTAAGTTAATATTATTTTAATAAATTTAGTTATGAGAATTACATGAAATATATTAACTAAATCTGTAAAGCTAAACAATACATTCAAATTTTGAAGTCAAAGCATCATTGACTAGCTCAAATATAATATGTAGAAAGGTTGGATAGTAAAAATAAAATTTTGAAAGGTTAGATAACTGATTCAAAATGGTTCATAGTTCGGAAAAGTTTTATATATTTTTACTTTGATTTTAATATCAAACTTTAATGCCATATTTATAGTCTGATGAGTGATCAATTTTACATTTAAAATCTTTTGAAATATCCAAAATATGATTGGACGACTTTTAATTTTAACAATTAGGCATTCTAAAATTTATTAGATAGTTTAACATATTCTTTCCTCGAATGAAATTACTAATTAAACAAAATCAATCGATGCTTAACTTTATCCTCGTCTGTAATAAAATTAAAATATAAAAAAGGTAAATGATGCTTTTGGTCCCAAACTATAAAATGCGTGACACTTTAGTCCTCGAATTTTAATGTGTTATATTTTTTTGCTCAAATTATGAGGCACATGACAATTTAGTCCTCAAACTTTAATTAGTTGTAATTTCTGGCTCGAATTATAAGACATATAATAATTTAATTCTACAAATACTTAAAATAAAAAAATATTAATAAAAAAATATTCTTTATAATGTAGATAAGACTATTTAATATATATTTTTATAATTTTTAGTTATAATTTTTTTAATTTTAAAATTAAAGTAAATATATATCTTAATTAATTAAAATAATATTTATTCGCTGTAAAGCGGGGCCTACACTAGTAGATGAATAAATTCTTTTTTGGGTCCAACGCGTTTAAATATTTTAAGAACAAACCCTAACGAAAAAAAAAAGAAAGAAAAGAAAGAAGCCTTCGTTGCCCTTTCTCTCCTTCTCTTTCTCTTTCTCGTTCGCCTCCGCTCCTTCCGTACCCCGTCACCTCTGCAGCTCCGCTCCTCCCGTTGGCGGGCTTCTCCCTCTCGCTTGCCTAAATAGATCCGCTCCACAGCCGCTTGCTCCCTGCGGAGTGCCCTCAGAGGTGTTCATCTCTCTCTTTCCCCCTTCCCCCTTCCCTGCTTTATCTTCTTCACAGTACCAACGAAGCGCAATGGAGAACAAAACGAGAATGGCATAATTTTGAGTACTCTTATGCCCCTTCTTTTAAGATCTAACAGCAACGAATCTGTTTGCCTGCATATTATGTGGAACAGAATGGGAGAAAATCAACAGCATTTTAATTTATTTGTGTATAAAACACTATTCCACTCTGTCTTTTTTTTATTTTTTTAAATAAAATAGGATTATACCATATTTAAACTCTCTCTGTTTTTTTTTAATAAAACAATATCCTAATTTAACTGATTGGCCCCTCTCTTGCATATTATCTGAGAATAGGATGGAGTAAATATTATTATTTTTCTTAAAAGTCTGTTTTTCCTTTTTTTAAGTGAAAATGTAAAATAGGTTACTATTTTAACACTCTCTCTCTCTCTCTCTCTCTCTCTCTCTCTCTCTCTCTCTCTCCCCCCTTATGTGTGCAGCTGTGCATAGGATGAAGTAAATTTTGTTTTTTTTAACAATGCTTTACTCTGATAAAACAATTTCTGTTTGAATAAAACAGATCCCTGTTTCTACTTGAAAAGAACCCTTAAAGAGTTTTTAGTGCTTATGAAATGTTTATTATGATAATATGATCTTAAAGAGCTTTTAGTGCCATTTAACAATTGTTCGAAAGTATATTAAAGAGTTTCTTGTTTATTTCAAGACATGTGCGCCTCACTCGCTCAGGCGTGCTGCGCATGCATCTTGCGCCTTGCACCTAGGCTCCAATAGCCCTTTGTGCCTTGGTGCGCTTTGGGCTTTTTCAAACACTGGTGGTATTTAATTTCTACGCAGTTCGTCATGTACATACCACAGTCATTTAGTGCAACTCTTGACATCTTTCTATTTCATTTATCCTTCTTTTTTTGTCTAGAGGATGGCTGATGAAGCTTTCCAAGACGGTGGCAGTTCAGTGCAAGAAGTTGGTGATGGATCAGACTCAGCTATCGAAATCAATATCAAAACTCTTGATTCTCAGATTTATAAATTTCGTGTTGGCAAAGATGTAATGTTCCTTTTCTAGCTGTAGAGCGCACTCTGATAATTTTAGATCTATGCTGTTTTCTTTTTCCCTTTTTCTACTTTTCGCTTGCAATGTGCATCACAAAAATTAATTGTCAGCGTTTCTTAGCATTGAAGGCATAAGCAGAAAGGCTATATGTAATATGCTGATGATGCCATAACAAGCTGGCAATCTAACTTATTGGTTTAGCTTCGGTTTTTCATTTGGAACGCAATAGTTAAGAAACATGGCAAGTAAGGATAATGACATTGATTTCACCTGATTATGCCTTTTTGCCTATTGCTTAAACTTATGATGTGGTTGTTGTGCCATTTGGATTCCATTGCTTCAGTAGAGGGAACTGATCTGTTCTTACATGTTCTTTGGAGATTTAAGGCTGTAAACATGCTATCTTGTTTTTTAACCTATAACAAAGTTGAGAATGTGTTGAATACAGTATTGACAGTGCTAAGCATTTCATGTTGAAGATGTTACTTATGTGCATATAGTTTTGACAAGTTATGAGTTTCTTTTAGTTTCAAAAAACTATTTTAGCTTTATTTGTTTTAAGTTTTGTTAAATTAAGACTATAAAGTATCCCTATAATACTTTTAATATATATAGATTAGACTTAATTTAACACAGTTTTCCATCCATGGAGTAACTTTGTGCACATTTTATATATTTTATTTATTGCTTTTCGAGCCTGTGGTCTGGACAGTTGCTCACCATTCGGATCGATGACCTAGTGACCTGGTGCCTAGTTGTGTTAATGTCTGGGCCTGGTCCAATAATTATGGTTTTGACTGAAACTCCAAAACTAATATCCAATCACTTTAACTTCGTTCGTGGATCTTGAGCGAGGACCTGAAACTAATCTAACAACATAATAGTTAGTTGAAACTTCAGCTTTGGTTGGTTATGATCTAGAACAAGCCCCCGAAACTAATCCAACAACATAATACTTTGGCCTCCTAGCTTTTAGAACCAAATCCAATATATTAATTGGTTATTTTTGTTCCTTCTATCATACTTTGATCTCTTTTGGGGATACTAATATGAACCTTAACAATATTTCATATATAAGTAGCATAAAGTATAATTCTAATACATCAATATATTGGAAATTCAGTTTTACTTTCTTAGATTGAAACTACTTAATTTTAAGACTTTTCAGTCAACATTTGAAAATAAAACCTGATACTGTTGCCATATTTACTATCATTATATGGTCCATATGCAGCTCACCTTCAGAATGAACTGCATATGGCTTTGCAGTAAATTTTAGGCAGTGTCACTGCCTATGCCATAATGCAAAAACTATGTGACATACGAATATGGGATGCAACATTTTGATAGTATGCTCAAGTATAATGTTCTCTTTGTGATACTAACATGACATATTGGCATGATAGAAAACATTCCAAGGTAATTTACAGCTTTGACGTTGTTTTGTATCCATAGTTTTCTATTTTGGTTATTCTTTAGCTATTCTTTTCTAAATTGATTGCACTTTTCTTAATGTAAGCAGTAGCATATAGTAATTTGCTCTTTACTTGGGGATAACATTATGTAATTTAATGAAGATATTTTTAATTCAACGCCTTTGTTTCAAACTTATACACTGTTACAGATCTTATTCATTTTTGTGGCTGATTGGGGTTGTAAATCAAACAATCTGTAGATTTATAGCTTGGTTAGGCTTGCTAATCAGGCCGGAGGCTCTAGTTCACAAATGTCCTGAGCGGAGAACATGGGAATGAGAGAAATTTCCTATAGGCCCAACTGGGCTTTGTTCCAGATGCTGATTGCATTCCCTGAGTGTTTGTCGTTAGGGTTGTCTTGACCTTGATGCAACCTAGGGAGTATTAACAACTTGAGCATGTTCATCTTGCCTTGTTTCTATAATGTTTAGAAACGAAACAGAAGTAGCTTTTCTGATGAATACAGAACACCTTTTTCGCTGAATCCTAGAATCTCTGCATTCCTGAAATGTCTTTATCTTTCACATCTTTTCTTTGCAAGACTGCTTGTTTGTAGATTTGGCTCATTCACTTATTTACCTGATTGTACATCTATTGTAGATGCCGATACCTGTTTTGAAGGAGAAGATTGTAGGTGTGACTGGTGTTCCAATGGACCAGCAGCGGTTGATATTTAGAGGAAAAGTTCTGAAGGACGATCACCTCTTATCGGAATATCGTATCCATTTTCTTTATGTACTTCTTTTTCATGTCTAACTTTTGAGATACATATCATATATTTTTGTAATTAGCCTTTTTAGATATTTACATCTATTTAGTTCTTGTACTCTTCATTTTTACTCAGTTTGTTACTTATGTTAGAAAATTAATTTGTACTCTTCATTTTAGTTTAGTGTTACTTAGTTTGTTACTTATGTTAGAAAATGACTTGACTCGTACTCTTCATTTTAGTTTAGTGTTTTTTTTCCTTATTTTAGAAAATTTAAGGTCTAATTATAAATTTGAACCTAAAGTTTGAGCTGGGTTTAATTTGTCTTTAGAGTTTTAATTATAACAATTTATTCTCGGAAATTTGAGCCCAATTTCTACATCATTATCAAAGTTTCATATTTAACCTTCAAGTTTGACGCCAACTTTTATTGGTCCCTACATTTTAACCATGTCAATTTCGTCCATATGTTTTAACAAAGAAAAGTCTAATGGTAGTGTGTCACACCCCAATAATCCCACATCGGATAGGAATGGGGATGTGATTGGGTATATAACAAGACTTAGACACTAGTAATAATAACTGGGCTTAAGCATTTTGGGCCGGTTTATTGTTGCTAGTGGGCTGGGTCGTTACATTTGGTATCAGAGCCGGTTCACCAGCTGGAAATGTGTGGCGAGTCTCGGCTGAGCCAGGGTCTGAAAGACAAGGTGATAGGCTATACCAGAGTCTGAATGACAAGGTGACCGGCTATGCCAGGGTCTGGATGACAAGGCTAGCGAGACAAGTCTCATATCGCCCGGTGATCTTGGACTGTGTGTGTGATTGGACTGACGAGGACGTCAGGGTCTTAACAGGGGGAGTCTGTCACACCCCAATAATCCCACATCGGATAGGAATGGGGATGTCACTAGTAATAATAACTAGGCTTAAGCATTTTGGGCCGGTGGTTTGGGCTCAACGGGTTATTGTTGCTAGTGGGCTGGGTCGTTACATAGTGTTGGATGGTGGATTGAAAAGAAGGGCTTAATTATTATGCTGAACAAACTACTAGGACTAAAGTGTTGCAATTGAAAAATGAGGATGAAATTAAAATCCAGTTCAAACTAACCTAGGTCAAATTAAAATCCAGGTCAAAATGAGGATGAAGTTAAAAAAGGGCCAAATTAATCCAATTTCAGGCTTCATTTGGCTAAACTTATCTGATTTTTGTTTTTAAAAAACTCAAAACTCTTATGTAATTGAATGTGTTGGCTGATAAACTTCTTTGATAGTTAGTTTGCAAACTAATCACTTTTTTAAAAGAAGTGAAAAATAGTTTCTACTATGTTTATCTGTTTTGGTCAAGGTTGTAAATAGTGGATAGCGGGCACATAGCGTTCGGAGGGTCTCATAGCGAAAAGCGAATAGCGAGCGCCATAGCGGGCGCTATGAACCCATAGCGGGTTTCATAAAAACAAACTTAATATGTTTATGTTAATTATAAAAATACATATAATTTTGAAGAAAAGACAAAATTTTGAAGAAAAGACAACTAATCATTCCATTTTTTTAGTATTGCAAGCTTATACATATTTAATGTCATTATTTATTAAGATTAATTTTAAAATATTACGATTTAGCAAACCAAAAAGACATAAAACTAGAAAATCTATAATCCATTAACAATCTAAACAATTTGTAAATGGATGTCAAAAAGGATGTCTTAGGTAAATGATTAAAATCTTATTCTCTATTAAAAAACGGATTGCCTCTTTATCTTACAAACCCTTAGAAACAGGGTTTGATCTTTTTATTTTACTTGAGAACCCAACCCGATTAGATGTTTTAACCCGTTTGCACTTTTTTAAGTTTTGGGCTCATAGCGCCTGCTTTCGACCGCTTTATAGCGGCCGCTTTATTAAGACCTATGCCGCTAAAGCGGCTGCTATGAACCCGATATGCTAAATTCTGCTTTAGAGATAATGGTGTAGTGGTAGCACATAAAATCCACTATAGCGGCCGCTATGGCCGGCATAGCGGCCGCTATTTAAAACACTGGTTTTGGTTGCCAAACAAACTGTATTACTATACGGATTTCAAACAATTAGGCATTCATCCATCTATTGACACATTCAACCTCATAGAATTTCAGTTAAAAGTAAAACTCAAAAATTCCGAGCGTCAGTAGAACACAATATACAGGTTGATGTTTCTAGCTGAAATGTTCTTGTTGTGCATATATATTCTCTAATAACCTTTATTTTGTATCACCCCTTCCACTTCATTATGCTCTTGGTGAAAACAGTTTTCCATTGTCAACAGCTGCATACTATTCCTTAGATTATGTTCTCTCTTTTGTTTGATCATATCCATAAAAACAGCTGTGTGCTATCCTTTTGCTTTTTTTGTAATACTTAAGATGTTGGTTTTGACAGTGCTATTTTTTCATCACTGTTTTTTTGGATATCTTGGTGTCGCCGGGTGTATTTAACAAAATTAGTATTTCTTGGCACGGGATAAAATTACCTGTTCTTCTCATACATGTCGTTTATTCTGGATCTTATAATGTGAGGAGATACAACTTTTTTCTTTTGTTAAGCTTGTATATTTGGTAACCTTGACAAAGTATAGATGTGGAAGATGGGCATACACTGCATTTGGTTGCTAGACAACCAGCTCAACCACAACGTCCTACTGAACCAGGGGCAGCTTCAGGAGATAGCAGTCGTAATAATGGTAAGTTTTTTTTTTTGGTTCGGTTTTGTGACTCTAAGTGAAGTTTAATAACTCTTCATGGGTCTTCGAAGTTTGGTTTGCTAGTTGTTGTGCCTTGTCATTATTGCCAGGATCACTAGCAATTTGAGCATTAAATTGCAGAGCTTTCATTAGCACTTTCCTGATAAGTATTTTGATTTAATTTGATTGGGTCATGTTATTTAGGTTGGCCAATGTTTTTAATTTCTCTCTTTGCCAGTAGGAGATAAATTCAAATTATGTGCTGTTAGTGTAAATGCTTGCTGACCTATATCAGATAGCATGTTCACAGCTCACAGAGCTACCTTTTTTCTTGATATGCTAGTGCTTGCAGTCAGAGGGCAATATCATACAGCAGGACACATATTTAACAAACTACATTTTGACTTGTTAAAGTGCTATATCTTCTCAATTGTTTCATCCGTCAATGCAAAAGATTAAAGGTGTCCGTGGACCGGGTCGGGTCTAGGTAGTTGATATACTGTACCCGTATCCTAAAAAGAAATAGGTAGAAAAAAAAATATATACCCTACCCATTTAACTTCGGGTCGGATCCGGGTCTGGGTATTTAAGTTAATAATATACCCATCGGGTCTATTTGAGCGGGTCTGGGTAGTGACTACCCGTATACTAACCGCTTAAGACCGGTACGGGTCGGGTCTAGATCGGGTATGGGTACCCGTATGCATATATTTTTTAGAGACTTTATTAAACAATCTATGGACAAACCATAAACTTCTCACTATAGAAAACTCGCGTTCTAATGAGTTGCACCATTTGTTCAAAAGAAAGATTCAAGCTGTAAACAGAGTGGCTAGGGTTTAAAAAATGAGTAAAATAAAAAAAAGAGTAAACATAATGACTGGGGCAGGGCTTAAAGTGCCGCCCCGTGCCGTACCGTGCCTCCAAGAAGGGGCACGGTACAAGGGGGTCCCCCCCCCCCGGCGTATCGCGCGGGACTTACCGTGCCGATTCCTTTTTTTGTTTGCTTTTTTTTTCTTTTTTTTTGGGGTATCCGAAGCATCCTAGGTACCCACACCCCCCAAAGACATTGCAAATCGAAGATCTACTTGTTAGGTAAGTCAAAAAAGTTATAATTTAATTTTTTTGTTTATCAATATACGGGCAAATTTTTAATTTACATATCCGACCTATACTGCGGGCTCGGGCCTATCGGCCCGAGCCCTCCGCTTCCACCACAGACATCCATTTTTTCTTCACAAATTATTTTATCAAAATTTGTCGCACCGCGAAGCTTTTGGCGAATTAGGGGAACTAAATCGAACTCAATAAACAAATTTTGAGGCACATCAAACATAAAATTTTATTTTTGCGTTAGAAGATTGAAAATACTGATAAAATTAAAAGTTAAATTAAATCAATTGATACTTAAATTTATTTAATTTATATTTTTTTGATAGATCTAATAATTTTTTCAAAAAATTAATTAAAAAATAAAATTTTCAAATACTTTTTAAAATAATTTTTTCAAATAATTTTTAAAATAATTTTAAATTTTTTTAATGTATTTTATAAAAGAAAGACTGTAATATGGTCAAAAGAAAGAAAGATGTCTTTGCATTTTAAAAATTCTAATCTGTAAAAATTTCTATTCTGCATCAGGTATAGTTGTACTTTACGTACAAAAAAGCTTACAGGTATGTTAATTGATGAGTATAGTAAGCTATACATAGCAAATATTCATAATTATTTGATTAATCTTTCAAAATAACATTATAAGAGCTTATTGGAACAAAAAAAACTGAAATAAGTCCGTGCCAATAGGAGGTCATGCGTATCCATCGACACGCAAGCGTATCATGTGTCGGCACGGAAGCATGCCGGTGCCGTACCGTGCCAGGCAAACAGCGGTACGCTCTCGTGCCACGGCACTTTAAACCTTGGACTGGGGTTTCACTAGGATGCAAATACAAGAAGACCCTTCATCTATAAGTCCTATTGAAATTGATCCCTCAACTTCAAATCTTTTTTATTTACTATCGGGCATTTCACTGGGTCCGGGTTCGGGTTCGGGTCCGGATTTGAAAACTCTTCAGGACCCTACCCATAAAAAGGTCGGGTTCTGGTAGGGTCCAAGTTGGTTATGGGTATAAAGTATCAGCACCCATACTCGAAACTTTAATGGGTAATTTTTTTTACCCGTATACTATCCATTTTTTGTCGGGTATGGGATATCGGGTATTTTTGGACAGCTTTTCAAAAGACTACATAATTATTGATTGAAATAAATGTATTTATTCGTTTCTTTCGTTAATGATAGTTTGTAACTTAAATCTTTGGTGTATTAAAGTTTTGAGTGAGTGACAATGCTGGTAGTGAATACTGAGAAAACAGAAGCATGAGATGCTTGTGTGAATTGGTACTTTCTACCAGTCATTTCCATTTTGTTCTTCTAGCATTTTCTTTGTAAGATTTTTGAATCAATGTTTTTTCTTTTTTCTATCACATCCTTCTTTCTGCAGCAAATATTTTGGTCATTAACAACATTGCTTGCCACTAAGCTATTTCAACACTTCATGTCTGAATGCTACTAGCTTGGTGGTTCACGCAACACATGGTTGATTTAAGGATGATTATGCATGATGTGTCATCCCTTGCTAGGTGGTATGTATTGGTGCCCCATGTAACCTTAAAGCCTTGATGTTGTCGAGCTTCTTCAGTGACAAATGCAATGATGCTTGGCATCATGCTGACACCTTTTCTTTAGTTGAATATGTGGGTTTGATGAACTGAATCTTAGTTTGTTGAATTTATTGTTTTAAGTCCCTTTATCCTTTGTTGTATTTCTGGGACTGACTTGTGATTAATCAAACTTTGCTGATAATTTGATTTATCCTGCCCGGCGCATAAATAAATATCAAAACCTTGTAATCAGTATATTGAAAAGTCATCATTGCATGAAATTGAGCAATAAAAGCATAATATATATAAAGCACGTGTGTATGTATATGTGTATGTACGTGTGTAACGTACCTATACAAGTGTGTATTTCAGTAAGGCTATCTTATATCGTGTGCATCTATTTGTAGGAAATGAAACGACTGGAAATGCACAGCAAAACAGGGCGGGACAAGTTTCGCATAGTGTCGTTGTTGGGACTGTAAATATTGCTGACCAGGGCGAAGGGATGGGAGCTGATATTACTAGGGTGGGCTTTCTATTCTTAAATCTTAGTTGGTGGAAATTTGTCAGACTGCAGTATTCTATTTTGCTTACTTGGCTTATGAGTTATATCTTTTTCTCTTTGGGGGGTTTAAAAATTTTCACTTTTGTTTCAGGGTATTGGGGAACTTCTGCGTTCTTTGGGACTCGGGATTCTTGCTCCTGCTGGAGGAGTTAGCAGCACTTCGTCTACTTCGGTAAATACCCTTTTCTTTAACTGCAACTTATTATTTGAGACTTTGTTCCTCTTTGGCCTAGTTTCTAGAGTACTTTGTCTACTACTCCAGAAAGCAGCTACCATGCATTTGGCCAATAAAATGTATAGAGCTATTTGCTGTGGCAGAAAGCTGAAATGGTATTCTAAGCCCTAAAATGAATGTCCCATTGGAAGCATTTTGAACCTTTTACTCCTGCTATGGCAGGAAGCTGGTTTTTCTTTTCTTTTTTTATTTTTCTGAGTTTGTTGGTATGGAATTGGATCGTATTACTAAATGTTTTGCTTTCTGTGAACAGCATTACTAAATAGCAATTATCCAGAAGCTATAGTCGTCCCAAACTGGTTTCACGTAGCTTTAATGATATTTGATCCTTGCTTTCATGTAGGTCCCACCAAATGGTGAAACTGAAGGGCCACAAAATGCTGGTAGTAGAACTCAACCTGGAAATCCTGTGCAGCCAGGATTTGCAATTCTCAATCACCAACTTCAAATATCACCTCTTCTCCCGGCAGCATTATCTCGTCATACGGTAGACTGTTTCTTCTTATCTTTTTGTTAACAATTTTTGTGGGCATTTTATTTATATGTTCTTTATTCAGGTTATTCCTGATTCCTTGGCTACCCTTTTGGAGTTCATCAATCGCATGGACCTAGCATTGCAGAACAATGGTAATGTCACACTTTTATGTATTTAATGTTAAAAGGTATTTTTCATATTCTGTTAACCATGTTTAAATGTATTTTTGTGTTTGAAGGTTATCACTCTTCTGCTGCTACCAATGTTCAGCATCCGCAGATGTCTGATGCCGCTCCTTCTAGGTCAAGAGATCTACCAACTCCAGAGGTCTTGGGTTCAGTTATTGAGCGAGCACGACAACTTCTTACTGGCAATGCAGCATCTGCACTTTCTGTATGCTCTAATCTTGGTTTTTGTGAAGTTCTTTAATGTGGATTTATTTGTCGAAAAGTAATGGGCTGTATTTGACGTCTGCTGCCATTTAGCAGCTAAAAAATTTCCAAATGGCTAGTCTTCCACCAAAAAAATAAAACGACAACCATATATTATGAAACCCTGTGATTATAGGGGCTGCAAGTAATGCTGCTTTTTATTAGGCTTCTGTTTAGGTGTTTACACGATAACTGTCCCACAATTAGGCTGCGAACTGTCCCTACAATTTCTTTTGCACCCAGGGGGTCACCCATCCTAGGACTACTCCCGTCCTAGCACGCTTAACTCTCTTAACTTCTTGGGCCTAACCACCACCTAAAATGCATAAGCCGGGTTAAGAGTTTAGCCCTATTATATCTTATATATAGGACTATCTGGGGTCTCACAATCTCCCCCCCTTTTAAGCCCTGACGTCCTCGTCAGGCTCAGACTCACAAGTACCAGGCGATATGAGACTCGTCTCGCTAGCCTTGTCATTCCGACCCTGGCTCAGCCAAGACTCATCTCACACTTCCGGCTGGTAATTGGCTCTGATACCAACTGTGATGCCCTGGGACCTTTTCCCTCATTCATCTCTGTATTTCCATGCTCTCTGATACTGCAATGGTTTTTCTTCCCTGTGTGAACGAATTCCATGTCACAAGTCTTGGTTGGGAACTTATTATAACGAAGTCACCAAGTAATTCGACATGAAGGTGGTGGGAACTGCTAAGACATGTTAAACCAGAGATGCGCTTAGAGAACGATCCATAAATACAACAAAGCATTTTGGTGGATTTGTTATTCATGTACTCCTCTTAAGGCTAGCAATATAAAAAGGTAGTTTGTGATTTCTTTAGCTTCAACACTTTATTTCTCCCACATAAATGGATGAGTACTTAGGTCGTGCTTCATCTATCAAATTCCGTAGGTATAATTTAGAATTTAACTGAGGAGATTGCTTTGATGGTTGGGGACAATGTGGGGGATTGGGGAGTTAAGGCGGAGTGAGACTTGGTAAATGGCTGGAGAGTTAGGTCGGAGGTGGGCTTGGGAATTGATCATAGAATTTGGCCAGAGGTGGGGCTGTAGATTAGGCTGGAGAACTGGGGGAAGAAGAGCCATGGAAAAGAAGATGATCGTTATTAGAAGTTTTCAGGGAAATATTTATGGGCGTAATGTTGTCATTTAAATCGACCTTGATAACTTTTCAATAGTTAATGCTGGGCAGTTGCCAGCGTGTTGCAAGGGCCAATATTTCAGAGATTTAGATGGATATGTTGGAGTTACTTCAAAGTTTGCTGCCCTGTTTGGATGCATGAACATCTTCTTTGGTATATCCCATCGATTTACTCAAGAAGCATGTAGTATTTGATAGATGAGGAGTGTGATCAAAATTGTTCAAAATGGATATCATATTTAGCATTTTGAGTTATTTTTTCCAAGTAAGATAAATTACCTCGTAGGTCAAATATACTATCTTATCAAATCATGGGTGCCAAGGCCTTTCAATGAGTAAAAACCAAACTCCTATCTTCCAATCAGACAAGAAAATCTTCATACCGAGTATGTTGGATGTCTTGTTTCGACATCCAAACAGGGCCTTTAGGAACAGGAAAGCAATTTTAGAAGTGTACAGGATATGTAGTAATTAATCCAATTTTATAATGTAGTGATTCGACTTTATTTGTAAGCACAAGAAAACTGAATAGTCAAATGAAAAACAAACTTCTATGGTCATTTTCGCTAGAATTCTAAAGTTGAATTGAACTCCTTGATTTGAATCTACCTTATCTCTTGTCCAGTTCAGTGATATTAAAGATGCTAATAATAATTCACAGAATCTGTGCTCAAAGCGCAAATGTTTCTTTGACCTGTTGTGATTTACAATTAATTTGCAACTCCAAATTCAGTGTTCGGTAAATATTAACTACTATGATAATTTGGTGTCATGAAATATGCACGAAATATTCCATTCTCTAAATGATTATTCCAGCATATTGCACAACGTCTGGAGGGAGAGGCTACTTCAATTGATGCAGCTGTGCGGACTCAGATTCAAAATGAGGCGATGCATGCAGGACTAGCTATGCAGCATTTAGGTGCTATGCTTTTGGAGCTTGGTCGGACAACTATGACGCTTCGCATGGGGCAATCTCCTGTATGCTAATTATTTATATTTGTTTATAGTTTGAGTCCCTTGAACCATTTGCTGATTTCTTTTTTGAATGGTGCAGGCTGAATCTTTTGTAAACGCTGGACCCTCAGTTTATATATCTGCTACAGGTCCAAATCCTATAATGGTTCAGGTTGCCTTGTATTTTCTCTACTTCCTGATATTAGAAATTTTTGATTGAGCAATTTTTGCATCAACATATTGCTTTCTACTGCAGCCTTTTCCACTTCAGACTAGCTCCTTGTTTGGTGTTGGCCCTACCCCTTCTGTAAATGGAGCTTCTGGTCCATTGGCTGGTGGAGATCCTTCGAGAAACATCAACATCCATATTCATGCTGGTGATGAAATGTTATCCCCCTCTATTACCTTTCTACTGCGAGAATTTGTTGTCTGGATGTGGTGCACTGTGGGCTGATCCCTAAAATACAATCCTTGATGTTTTAAAGTGGAGTTTTAAGCCGTTGGGCGTGATCGCCAACACCTAAAGGGCCTCCATGTTAAAAAATCCTACTTTTTAAAAGCCTAGTTCTCATGTAACAAACAATAGCGAACCATTGACTTTTTGGAATAAGTTTCCCAGAACTTCCTATTTTTCATAGTAGAACATTTAGAGATTTAATGGACATGGTTTACATTTAGATTCTAAGGTCTCTAGGGTTACAAATATATGGGGCTGCTTTGTGTCTGAAATGATGGACCAGATCCAGGGATTAATTTCTCTTCTAGTAGGGCGGTGGTCTAAAATCTTCCTTACCAACAGGTACTTCAACAACTGGTGGTGTTTCAACTGCTGGTACAAGGACAACTTCAGGTGATGCTGCTCACGGAGAACAGCCTAACATGGAACAAGTTGCCCAAGGTGGGAATATTTCAGGTGATTCAGCTTCAATACGAGGGATGCCAGCAAGGACAGTAGTTGCAGCTATACCGGCACGCTCACCTGCTGAGAGTGGAAATCATGTTCTAAGTGTTATTTATCCTATTCAAGTGAGGCCTCAATCACCATCACTCCCTAACCAACCGGCCTCTCAGCCCAATGCGGCCGTTGTTATCCCGCAAACTTTCTCAGGGCCTGGTGGTATCCCTGCGGTAGTTGCACAGATTAATGCACGCGCCACTAGTGCTTTATCTGGAAATGTGGCAGGCCAGAATTTATCATCTTTTACTTCACCAAGTACCGAAGCACAAGGATCTTATCCAACTGTGAACATTGGAGCACAACCTGCTGCTACATCTAACCCATTTCCTCCAGCTTTCTCAGAGGCAAGTTCTGCGCCCGCGCTTTCCGCTTCAACAAGTGCACAGAACGATAATGCAGTGCCCAGTGCTACTGCAAGGAATAGCTTGTCATCTTCATCATCGAACATGATTGAGCTTGATAATATTAATCGCGGTGATTCTGCAGCTGGATCATCTAACAGTGATGTTCCCTCCAGTTCATCAGCTGATAAGTCCATGGAGAAAAATTCCCAGCCAGATGGAAATATGGGCGCTTCTCGACCCAGCTCTGAAAGTGATATGCCTGCTCCCTTGGGGTTAGGTTTTGGGGGTTTGCAGCCTAAGGTGATAAAGAATGTCAGCTTGCTATATGAAACGTTGAAAAATGATACTCAAATTTGGTTAAATTTTTTATTTCTTGCTTTCTAGTTTTTAATGCTTGCATTAGATATCTATATACTTCTCTTTTATTGTCTTCCTCAGAGACGCAAACCAGCAAAACCTAGCGGGAGTGAAACCTCTTCGGTAAATCAAAATCAGCAATCAATCACTAGGGGCCAGCAGATTCTGCGATCTCTTGTGTCACAAAGCTCCGATTCGAATAGACCAATGAATGGCCAAGGCTCCTCCATTCCAACACCGTCCTCTACCATAGGACAAGCCGATGTTGGCAATATGATATCGCAAGTCCTCCAGACCCCTGTTTTCAACAATCTTTTGACAAATGTAGCTGAGCAGACCGGCGTCAGCTCGCCCACTGATTTGAGGAGCGTGATGGAACAGTGCATGCGGAGCCCTGCATTAAGGAGCGCGCTGGATGGTATGGTTCAACAGGCTGAAGGACAAGGTGGTGGTGGCCAAGACCTTGGGAGCATGTTACTCGGTTTGGGCGGTGGTCAGGGTGGGCTTGGTTTTTCAAGGATGATTCAGCAGATGATGCCTGTTGTCTCACAAGCTCTAAGCGGAGGATCTCCATGGGCTACAGCGGTCAATGGTGTGCAATCTGAATCTCGGCACCTGAGGAATGATAGTAGAACCTGTCGATCTGACATGTCAAACAACAGGGATACTTTGGTACATATTTATACCCCATTTAAGCGTACTTTTTTTTTGGTTTTTTGGTCTTGAATTCCGTGTTTCTAGGTACAGATTGCTATGTCAGCGAAAAATAGTTCAGCATATCTTTGGCTCTTTATTTGTTTCCCTCTTTTTTCTTTCTTTAAGGAAGAGGAGAATGAATGCAGAAATCTTGACATTGAACAAATTGCCTTTATGTGTTATGCACCAAAATTGCAAATAGAAAGGCGGAGCGAGCTACTGTGTGCTTCTTTGACAATCACTCACTGCATTTAGTGCCGTTCATTTGATTGACTTGGCAAAAGCCAAAAAGATGGATGCTTGGGATTCCCTCATGCAGTCACTTTGACATTATAGTTGCTTTTTGATGTGTCTATGATGTCCAAACTAGGTAGTCTCTTCAAGACAATCTCTGAAGTCAAAAAGAGGCTTCTATATTCTTTTAGTTAACTTATGGTAGTGGCCTACCAAGGACAGGACGCACTTTAGGAAGGTAATACACCAAATCTAATCCTTTGTTTGGATGGAGAGAATAGAAGAGAAGAAAATAAAATGAAGGAGAGGAGGAGAAAAGAAAGTATTTTGCTCTCATGTTGTATGGATGAAGGGAAGAAGACAAGAAAAAATAACACTCCCTTTCTCTCCACTTTTCGAAGGGAAAAAAGATCGACCATTATGGAAGGTCTTTTTCTCTTCCTCTCTCTTTTCTTTTCTTTCCTCATGTTTCAATTCAAACGAGATAAATGACTCTCCTAACTTTCTTTTCCTTTTTCTCATCTCCATCCAAAGGGAGTGTAAATAGCTGGATCTTCTGGCAAGTAATTGAAACGGAAATTGAGTTTAGCACCTGTTATTCATTGAAACGAACGAGAGAGAAAATTGCAGAAATTTGTTGGGAGATCAATGTTTTCCAACTTCCAGATCAGGAAATTCTGTCTTCTTCTGATCTTTTTTGCTTTGTCCTTAATGTTTTATCCTTTAATTTACTGTCCTTTTCTTTTCATCAGTGGGAGTGTTTGATAGGAAGCTTTGCTTTTTACATGCTCCAATGCGTTGCTTCTGGATGTCGAGCACAGGAACTTACCTTCTCTAGGAACTGTATACAAAAGCATGTGATAATTCATTTACTTGTTGGTCTTGTTAGGTTTTTACCCAAGCCTTTTCTTTCATATATTTCTCCATCCACCTAATCATGTCCAACATATTTAATTAGGAGATAAAACATGGTCCTCGTCTAAGTGTCTACCTAATATGACTGGTCATTTTTTATTTTTAAAAGAGACTAACAAACTTGACAACTTCTACCAGCTGATTTTTTTTCCTTTTTATATTGATATTTTGTGGTCAGATTGATCTCCATCAAGCTTGTGAAAGAATTGCACGGCATGATTCCCCTGCAGATATTTTTCATGCTGTGCTTGAAGGTGCTGGTGGTCTGAATGGTGAAGATAACGACTTCCATGATCTTGTTGGGGAACTTAGTGGGAATACAGAGCTTGCAAATGTACGTATTATCTCTCCGTTTTGCATGTACATCTTCCAAAGTTTTCATGCTTTTGCTTAGTGTTTTAAATAGTGGCCGCTATGCCCGCCATAGGGGCCGCTATAGCGGATTTTATGTGCTACCGCTACGCTATAATATGTAAAGCGGTATATAGCGGATCGGGTTTATAGCGGCCGCTTTAGCGGCATAGGGCCCGCTAAAGCGGCCCCTAGCGGCCGCTATGAAGCGATTGGAAAGAGGGCGCTATGAGCCCAAACCTTTAAAAAGTGCAAACAGTTTAAAATAGCTTATCGGGTCGGATTCTTAAATGAAATATAAAGATCAAACCCTGTTTCTAAGGGTTTGGGAGATAATTATTTACCTAAGATATCCTTTTTGACATCCATTTACAAATTTTTTAGATTGTTAATGGATTATAGATTTTCAAGTTTTATGTCTTTTTGGTTTTCTAAATATTTTAAAGTTAATTTTAAATTCTTAACATTACATTAAATATATAGGCTTGCAATACTAAAAAAAAAAAAGAATGATTAGTTGTCTTTTCTTCAAAATTATATGTATTTTTTATAAGGAACATAAACATATTAAATTTGCTTTTATGAAACTCCCTATGAGTTCATAGCGCCCGCTATCCGCTTTCCACTATGAGACTCTCCAAACGCTATGTACCCGCTATCAGCTATTTACAACCTTACTTTTGCTGATAATTGGCTACATCTGCGGAGCACGTCTTAATAAAATAATTTCTTTAAGCATTTTTGATTTGGCATCTTGCAATTGAAATTGGCTACCTTCGCTACAGTTTGTTGTTGTACAACATTTAGTATTGATTAAAGGAAAATGCTTGCTGTATACCCCAAAAAGGGGTGTAAATCTTACACCTTTTCATCCTAGGTTTCACAAATCCTTTGAATTTTTAATATTAAAAATAAAAAGAAGTTGACAAGACGAGAACCCTATGTATTGCAGATACTTCTATAAGCTTCGCGTATCCGAGTCCGACACGAACATGCCATGAACACGCGTTCGGCGCAGGTCCATAGCGCATCCCGTTAATATATATATATATATATATATGAGCTAGGTTGGTATACTATCGGTAGCACGGAGGCCGCACGGAGGCCTCCGTGCTACCAAGTTGTTTTCGATGATGCGGCTTCCAAATCGACGATCGGCTCCGTTAGAGTATCTATTTGGAAACTAAATTTCATAATTTTTCGACATTATTTGGTTAGTGATCAAAAGGTCTCAAAATTGACAATTTTAATGGTGGATTTGATGCGTTTGTGAATTTAACGGTGTAAAACAATCCAAATCTGATGAAATTTTTATAGAAAATTATTTTCGCTATTTAGAGAAAGATCAGTACCTCTGATGTTAAATTCAAGTCTTTTATCATCATTTTTTATGAGATTTTTATTTTCAGCCGTTCATTTTTAGACTACCCGTTTGATAGGTAAATGATGTCGAAAAATTATGAAATTTAGTTTTCAAATACTTTCAATAGTGTAGATCAAGTCTAACGGAGCTGATCGTTGGTTTAGAAGTTGGATTATTGAAAACAACTTGGTAGCACGGAGGCCTCCGTGCTACCGATAGTATACCAGCCGGACTCTATATATATATATATATATATATATATATATATATATATATCTAATTTTATTTTATTTATATAAATATATAATGTAAGATAATAAATATTTTGGTTTTTGATGAATACATACAATTTTTTTGGACAATATAAATAAATTATGTATGGTCGAGAATTTCTTTTCTTAAAACATATGAATTATTAATGAGAATTTTATTGACTTTCATTCGTATGAGAAATATATTAATATTTTAGTAAAATTAACTACTTACATATAATAATATATATTATTATATTAATACTATTATGTTTTATTAGCGGTGCCCATGCCATGTCCGTGTCCTAATTTTTTGGAAACTGTCGAGTCGCCGTGTCCGAGTCGTGTCGTGTTCCGTGTCTCGTG
Organism: Puya raimondii; assembly: GCA_016920855.1. Classification (NCBI taxonomy): domain Eukaryota; kingdom Viridiplantae; phylum Streptophyta; class Magnoliopsida; order Poales; family Bromeliaceae; genus Puya; species Puya raimondii. The sequence continues at coordinate 19,937,311 of JABWPP010000049.1, forward strand.
TCAGTGTTCGTGACGCCTAGAGAGAATCCAAAAAAGTTTCTAAACCCTAGGATGGAGGGGTGTAAGATTTACACCTCCTTTTGGGTGTACAGATAGCATTGTCTTGATTAAAACCATGAGGCTCGTATATCCTCTCTAGAAACATCCTACAAATTCAAAATCTGCTTATTCATATTATATACCATAGATTTGTGTCATGTTTGAGTCATTCATGACACACAATCTCTAGTGCTGGTTAGTGAAGGCAGTTTTGCATGGTGTAGAGCGCAGCGATACTTGTCCTTTACATCAGAAATCATAGCTAGGAAATATTCAATATCTTTTCTATAATCTTATGCTAAAAAGGCAACCATTAATGTATATTTTTCATTCTCCATCGAATAAGCACTAGATTTGAATGTACCAGGAATTAATATGATTTGTCTTCCAAGTGTGATTGAGTCATCTGATATCCCTGTGTTGGCATAGATCGCTATTGTAGATTTTTGGTTCCTTTTTCTTTGTTGAACTCTAACATTGGCCATCTATTTGATCTGAAGTTCTGAACGATAATGTTCTTTCCTTCCCAATAAGAGTAGTCATCGCTTGATGGCTTTGAGACTGTTAAGCGTATTAACTTGCCCAAATAGAAGGAAATGTGACATATGTTGGATACCAAAGATCCTTTTTTGTGATCTAAAGTTAGATTTGCTGCTACCTTCTTACCATGTATTTTAATCTATAGACCTAATCTTTACTAGTTTTATGAGTAATATAATTCTCGTTTACTTGTATAATGGTCTCCTTCCATTTGCCGAGGTAGCAACTGTTGTTCCTAGTACACATATGTTATGATAGGACATCTTGTCTCGTTTTATTATTGATTTTGACATCTGTGGGCGCTGCTCACCAACAAATGACTATCGAATCTTTTTGGTGCATATAGTTTTTTTTTTTAACAGTATTTGAAGTGATTAAAGAATAATTCTTGTTGCATTTTGTTTGATGCCTCTAAATTCTATATTATATCCCTCTAATTTTTTGTTCTTCTAGGAATATATGAATCTCTTGCGCAATCAAATTCATCAGAGGCTGCAGTCAGAATCCAACTCCAAAAGCAAGTCATGAGATCCATCTTTTTTACTTCTATACAAAGCTGATCCTCTTTTTTGTCGCATAATTTGAGATGCATCTTATGAAGGATTTGTTAAACTTGGATTTTGCTGGATACTGCAAGTGTTTAAGTACATTCTGGTCTCGTCTGTTGTGAAAAGTCTATACTTATTATCACCATGGATTACGCTAGATGTGCTTTCATAAATGTCCGTCTAGTGTATTACCATAGATACACTTTTGTAAATGTGTAACAGCTACTATGTATGTATCTGTTTTTGAAGACGGGTTGTATATACTTGTCATCTTCGCGGGAAATTACGTGAATATTTGACAGTTATCGAAATGTATGACTGCCTTGAAGATTGGCACATACCCTAAGATGCTTTTGATAATATATCATCTTATTGTACATTAAGATGATCCAAGAGATGGCAGCGTTGGTGTTTTCTTTGAATGATTGTGAAGAATATATTGTGTAATAATACCGGTGGTTCTTGAGTGTGAGATTGTGGAAGGCTTATTGTTCGTCGTTAGATCTGCCACATCTCATTTACGCATAAAGTTGGATCTAAGTACTATTGTCAGGTAGCCTCTATGCCAACATTGAGGGCTGGCGTAAGTATCTCATGGTCTGCCAAATTCTAATTATGCATTTGTGCATGCTGATGCTGTTGGACGAAAAAGGAGATTTCAGTGGAGTTTGAGTGAAGTCTGTAGAGATAAACTTTTCTATTTTTTGAATAGGATCGAAGAAAATATATCTTATGCTGAATTACTGCAATTTGTGCGACGTAGTATAATTTATTATGCCGATGTGGTATAATATCGTATGCTCAACCACTGCAATTCGCATGGCGTCGTATAACTTATGGAAACAATTAGAACATTATTACATTATGCTTTTCCTTAACCACATAATGCATTCGCGTTTTCGTCTTAGTTGCTTTTGCCTTTTAGGGCATATTTGGTTGTCCTAAAGTGAAGCGTCGAAAATAATACTTTTAGATAGTAATATTTTATTGGTTGTTTCACTTGTGAAAGTGAATATAAAAGTCACATTACAAAAGTGGGTTATAACAAAATCTCGTATTTTTTACTTTGGCCTTAAAAAATTTGTAGTCACGAAAATGAAGAGCTTATTTAAAAAGGTTATATTTACTTTTAATTTTAATATTTGAATTTATTTTTAGAGTTGAATTTCAACTTAAATTTGATTTGAAATCATGAATTTAATTTCACATTTTGAATTTTATTTGTAATTTCAAAATTAACACAAAATTTTAAAATTCAAATTTGCAAATTTATTTTTAAATTTAAAGCTTAAATTTAAATTTTTATTCAGATTTTAACTGTAGTTTTAAATTTTAAATTTAAATTTTAGTCAAATTATTTATAGCTACAAATTGCAATGTGAACCTTGAATTCAAATTATTTCGAACTATAAATTCAAATTATCTATTGAAACTTAATTCCAAATTTAAATTTTTAAGTTGAAATTTAATTTTAAAATTTAATTTCAGTTATGAGTTATAACTTAAACTTTAAATTCAAATTACAAATTTTAATTGTATGTCTTCAATTTTAATTATAAATATAACTCATATTTAAATTTAAAATTAAGATTTAAAATTTAAATTTGAATTTCAAATATAAGTGTAAATTTAAATTTGAATTTAAATTACGAGTATCAGTTGTTTGTTTATATTTTTCTCATCGTTATTTATAATCAAATAATCGAAACCACAAAACTATAATTTTTTATTTTTGACTTTATAATTGTATCCAACCAAATAATCGAAATCAAAAGTTATTTTTTATAAAAGTCACTTTTTATAAATATATATATATATATATATATATATATATATATATATATATATATATATATATATATATATATATATATATATATATATATATATATATATATATATATATATATATATATATTATTTTAACCGCTTTTATGTAACCAAACGTACTCTTAGTATAGATATATTGTTAAGTCTCAACCAGACTTTAATTTGGGCTAAGGAATGATTATATTGCAAATCCATAAAGGGAAGCAGTCCTAATCTTAAGAAAGATTCAAACGTATTATCTCCCGGCTATACGGTAGACGTTTAATTTCAGTTGCTTGATTTTATACATCTCTTAGGGATGGTTAGCGGTGGAAACGAGCCGAGCTCGAGCGAGCTTGCCTCAGCTCAAGCTCGGCTTGAAATTAATTTCGAGCCTAAATTTAGGCTCAAGCTCGGCTTGAAATTAATTCGAGTCGAGCTCGAGCGAGCCTAATTTCGAGTCGAGCGAGCTCGAGCCCTAAACGAGCCGCTTGAAATTCTTAATATCATGCAATCTATAGTTTAATTTTTATAAAACATTATTAAAAATTTGATACAAAAAGCTAAATAATTCAACATACAAAATAAACGGATGAAATATGACATTATAATATTAAAAAAATTTAGAAAAAAAATGACTTTGCGAGCAAGTGGGAGAGAGAGAGTAATTAGAGTGGGATTTTGCTGATTTGGTTTTGTGGGCCAGCATATATGCCCAATAATCTAAACACTATAAACATATAATTAAAATATATAGTATGTATTATTATATATATTTAAAATATATTATATATATATTTTATAAGTGGTGCTACCCGTACACCCGTAAAGGGGGTGTATAGGATACACCCACCCATCCAAGGGTGGGTGGGCTTTTACTTGTCACATCGATGTGACAGGCAGAAGCCCACCACTCTAGAATGCACAGGTGTATCCCATACACCACCTTTAGAGGTGAATGGATAGATTTTTTCTTATTTTATATATAATTATATATATATATATATATATATATAAATTTTAATATATACATACATAGTCTAACTATGGTGCTTCCGAAAGCATAAAGGAATTGGTGCTTCCAAGATTTTTACTCTTGGATCTACCCCTTTGAGCATTTCTAATCCTTTGATTAATATTGTTCCCCTAGAGTGACCACTAAATAATAGGCGGAGCCACTATCATCCCAACCGTACAGTTCTGAATCCAAGGGTTAAAAAGTCAGAAGCATCAAGTCATTTATACCTCCGAAAGTATAGTAGTTATACTATATATATATATGAGTTGAGCTGGAATACTATTAATATTATTTGGGCTTTTTTGCTATCGATTTTTTAGCCGTTAGATCTACACTTTAATCAATTCTACCCTTTACATCATACTATTCAACCAACCACCCACTCAACCTTAGGGGAATCACCACTAAATCTTAGGGGACCATTATCATTTTAACCATACAATTTTTTATTCAAAGGTTAAAAATTCGATAGCAAAAGAGCCCAAATATCATCAATAGTATTCCAGCCCAATTCTATATATATGTTTTCGAGCTTTTCGAGCCTAATTCGAGCGAGCCCAGTAATACTCAAGCTGGGCTTGAAATAAATTTTGAACTTTTTTTTTTGTTCAAGCTCGGCTCATTTAATTTCGAGCCGAGCTCGAGCGAGCCGAATTTCGAGCCGAACGCGAGCCAAACACGAGCTGGCTCGCTCATTTGCCAGCCCTAGGGATGGTAATAGGGAGGGTCCAGTCGAGGCAGCTTATTTCTGTGCCGGCCAGAGATAAATGGGGACCCAGACTCATATCCACACCCTGTCGAGTTGAAAGTCGCCCTTCCGGTTCCAAACCCTGCTCTGAAACTTTTCGTCTCATACCACCTAAACAGTTTAAAATTTATCGCACTTCAACTACAAAACAACTAATTCATATATAATAGGTTAACATTATTAAATATTGTACGAATTGAGCTCCTATGCCTTTTTAAAATATCATTATTGGTGCTTGTAAATTTTTGGCCTTTGGATGAAGATTTGGAGGGTTAGGATGATAGTGGTCCCCTAGGGTTGAGTGGGTGGTTGGTGGAATAGCATAATCTAAGGTACCGTTTGGTTCGAGAACAAACTATTTTTGTTTATTCTTGGAATAGGTATAACTTCTGGGATAGATAGGAATTATTTCAATTTTGTATTTGGACGAGAATCGAGATATTTAGAATAATAAGAAAAATTACGTTTGGTTGATTGAGTTGAAATAGTAGGGATATAAGAGTAATTATGATTGAAAATAAAAATAATTTATCTAAATAATAAGCATCTAAATATTAGTAAAATAATATTTTAATAAGTTAATAAATAAATGAGCCCGGCTACTATACTATCGATAGTAGCAAGTGCTTGGTGCTATAGAGTTTTCTGCCGTTAGATCTACCCCTTTAACCATTTTCACCCGTTAGATCATATTATTCAACCAACCAACCACTCAACCTTAGAGGACCACTATCATCCTAACCGCACATCCCTTCATCCAACGGCCGAAAACCTAATAGCACCAAGCGCTTGGTACTATTAATAGTATAGTAGCCTAATTCTAAATAAATTAATTAAAATTACTATATGAGATGACGAAGATGACGATAATTAGTAAATAACTATAAAAAATAAGTCAATATTTTAATATTAATTTATTATTTAATTATTTATATTTTTAGTTAATATATTAATTATATAAATTAAAATAATAATTATTTAAATAATATAAATGTTAGTTAATGATTGAATATGCATATCAAATGGCTAACTATTTAATTAGATAGTTAATATAAATTATAAATAAATTATTATTTAATTATTTATTAATTTAATAAGTTAAATAATTAATTAGTCAATTATTAAAAAAATTTAATTGCATTAATTAATTATAATTTATAATTATTTGTAACTTAATTAGTAGAGGAATAAAGTAGATAATAGCTTGTTCCACCCAATACGTGGAACTACTATTCCCCCTTATTAACGGGTTATTTCGGAATAACCCGTTAAGAGGAGAATAGTAATTCTTAGCAATTTTTAATACCATTTGGAAGAATAAGGAAAATAAATTTCTTATTCTTCTTTTATCCTTTGAACCAAACATAGCCTGAGGTATAAAAGTGGTCAAATGGATAAATCTAACGGTAGAAAAATTTACAAGCACCAAATGCTTGTTACTTCTAATAGCACCATAGCCTGACTCATATTGTACATATATTAACAAAGTTATCAGAATGGGATTGATTTGAGATGGGTGCGAATCTTTAAATACAAATCCGCTAAAAACCCGTGACAAGTTTGAAATCTTCTACGCTATACCCATCCTGTAGCTCATTTCAGTCACCTTATATCCACCCCATTCAGAGAGGCATTGGGACAATGCCATCCGATTAACCCGTCACCAGTGCGGGCACTAAAAACAATGAGTATTGTAAGGCAAAACATCTATAATATTATTAGTTTGCTTACGTCAAGGGAAAAATCTAGATATTTGGGGCGTTAGCTTGCTTACGTTAAGGAAAAAATTCTAAATATTTGAGGCAGGTCAGAACGGGAGCGAATTTTTACCGAATCGAAATAGATCAAGTGAAGGATGGAATCCTCTGCCTCTTGCTCTATTTTCTTAGCAGATGGGGATAGATTTAGGATGTGTTATTCTTTTTTTCTTAGTTTTGGCCCATACTTTCCGTTCCATTCAGGGCGGATTCCATCAACCTGAATCCATTTGCACATGTAGATGAAAAGTCACTGTGAGACACAAGATGATTTTAAATGCATTTTATTAAAGATTAGAAAAAAAAAATAATGATATGAACTCACATCCCCACACAATCTAGGTTTAGAAGGTCAGCGGTCAACCAAAATTAGTCCAACGTAATACAAAGAAAATAAATTAGAAAACTGTAAATGTCTAGATAAATCAACAAAACTATGAGCAGCCTCGGATGGAGGAAACTCCTATCGGAAAGGCTAAAAAAAAATGCTACAGCATATACTGAATTTTTTTAAAAAAGCTACTGCTCTGTCACTTGCAGGGCAACTTGTTGGGGTTTATTTCTTTTATTGTGATTTAAAACTCCTTATTAATCTTTGGGACTCTTGGTGTCGCCTGCTGCTGCTCGGCTCATGTCGATGCTTGCAGCTCGGCTCATGTCGAAGCTTGCAGCTCGGCTCCTCTTGATGTCGCCTATTGCTTCTTGGCTCCTCCCGAACCTTGCAACTCGGGTCTCTTTTTGTCTTCGCCTGGTGCTGCTCGGCTCCTGCCAAAGCCTGCAGCTCGGCTCTCTTTCTGTCGTCGCCTGGTGCTGCTCGCCTCATCTTGCTGACGCCCAGTCTGGTTCACTTTCTCTTAATCATATCTTTTTGATATCCTTCTTGGGTTTTGGTCCTGCGGGGTTCTACCTGTGTACAGGCCCTGTGGGCGGCGCCTCGGTAAGGTACAACAGCTTGCAGGAGACAAAGTCGTTGGACCCCACTTCCCTAGGCTGCGTTTGGCAGCTCCTGTCAGTGACTCCTATCTGAATATAGGAGAGGGTGTAGAGATGATAAAGAGTGATAGAGTTTCACACTGAGACTTGTATCTTGTTCTTTTATTCTTTGAGCTTTATTAAGTTTCTTCTATACTTGCTGGATCTCTAAAAAGTTGTTTGGTTCGATTTGCATCACCCTGGAGACGTGCCGATGGGTGGACAGTGGTCATTATATCGCTAGGAGTGATTGCCAGAGCCTTGCACGTGGAGGGGCAATCTCACTTCTAGGATAGTGCCTAGCACGCCTCGACTCACAGGCCTCATCTGATCTTTACATTTATATAATAATCTTGCATGCAATTTTAAATAGTTGTTGGAACTTTCTATTAAAAGATGATTAAAAGGATATAATTTTACTAAAAGATTAGAGAGATTTCTCCAACATTCTAGAAGCGAGACTATTTAATCTTTCTATTTCTTTTAGTACAAAATATTATATTGCTATAATCTTGAGTATATATACTGTTGTTGCTGCACTGATAATTCATATTATAGTATTTTACTGCTGTCATATATTTTACGTTTGATGGTCGTAATTTTAAGAGATGGCAGAACCAAATGAGGTTATGGCTTACCACACTTGGGCTTGTTTCTGCTATCTCACTATCCTGTCGAGAATAGCAATGGATCTGCACCTGAAGGTGCAATTTAGATTGCCGTCAACAGACCTTATACTCGGAGCCAAGCCCAAGCCGGATCCACTCCTCCTTCCATTGAAACCGCTGCTGCACCCGCACCTTGATCTGCACCTCCTCTTGACCCTAACATGATCAACTATCACTGCTTGAACCGAATTCTTAGTACCCTATCTGATAAACTGTGTGAAACTTACTATAGTGCTAAAACAGCTAGGAAACTTTGGACATCTTTAGAAAACAGGTATGGTCAAGTTGATCATACCCAGAAGAGATACAAAGCTTCAGATTTGATTAAGTTTAGGTTGGTAGATAGTAAGTCTATGTCTAACCAACTTCATTTTGAGTATATATTTGAGCAGCTTAGATCTAGTGTTGTAGATCTTGATGATAGCTTTTTAGTTGCCACCCTTATAGATAAGTTGCCACCCTTATAGATAAGTTGCCACCCTCTTGGTCGAACCATGCAAATGATTTTAACCACAATCAAAGAGAGCTTTTCCTGAATTATGTTCTAAGATCCATTAAGATAGAAGAATCTAACCGAGCTAGGATAAGAAGGCATGTGAGCCTACAACCCAAGCCAACCTAGTAGAGAATCCCAAAAATAAGAATAGAAACTTTCAGCCTCATAAGAAATTTAAGAAGAAGCCTTTCTACCATAGAAAGTTTAACCCAAACTTTAAGAAGCCTAAACTTGAGGGGAGTGGAGGCAACTCTGGTTGCTTTGTGTGCGGGAAGACCAACCACTTTGCGAGGGACTGCTACTTCCGCAAGACTCGCACTTCCGCACCAAAGAAGAAGAAGAAGGGAGCTCCGCTAGAGCACCAAATGAACATGCTGACTGCTGGGCCTGACCCTTCTGACTCCACTATCAGGTTAGGATCTAGTTTATCTGAAGTTAACCTTACCTTTAGTTCTTCTGATTGGTGGATAGATACTGGAGCACACATTCATGCTTGCTCTGACCGCTCTTGGTTTTCCACTTATCAGGACTCATGTGGAGGATCGGTGAACATGAGGAATGCAGCCTCTTCTCGTGTGCTTGGGACCGGTCGAGTGGATTTGAAGTTGACCTCTGGGAAGACCCTAACCTTGCACAGAGTCCACCATGTTCTTGATATTAGGAAGAATTTGATTAGTAGTTCTCTTTTAGTTCAGCAGGGTTTTAAGTTAGTTTTTAAATATAATAGGAAAGTTATTACAAAGGGTGTGAATTTTGTATAGAAAGGATTTTTGAGTGATGGTTTGTTAAATTATCAATATCTTCTACTTCTATTAATGTAAGCGCCCTTATTTTGAATGTTGTTTCTACTAATGTTTGGCATGAAAGATTGGGACATGTGATGCTTGCATCAGTATCTCAGTTTCAATTCAAACATGGGTTTGATTCACACTCCATGTTTTGAGAAATATTTACCATCCGGAAAGAGGAAAAAAATGGAGTCTTTGTCTAAAGAAATATGCGATCTAATAGATACATATAGAATTCTGTGGAAAGCCGTATTCGATGAAAGTCGTATGTACAGCTTGGAGGGAGATCTTTCATACCTTTCGAGATCCACCCTACAATATGGGGTTAAAAAGCCAAAATAAGTGATTCGTTTTTAGCCCTTATAAAAGATTGATGCATCTTGATTTGATCCCTAAATCTGATTTATCTGATCATAGATGTGAAATATGTATGCAAGCTAAGGAGCTTAGGAAACCTTTCAAATCAGTGGATAGAGATTGTAATCTTTTAAAACTTGTGCACAGTGATGTTTGTGATGGATGTAGACCTAGTAGAGGTGGAAATAAGTATTTTGTGACTTTTATAGATGATCATTCAAAGAATTGTTATGTTTACTTGATCAAGTCAAAAGATGAGGTTTTAAGCAGATTCAAGATTTATAAGGCTGACGTAGAAAATCAATTAGATAAGAAAATCAAGATTTTGAGATCTGATCGAGGTGGTGAATATAGTTCAAATGAGATGACTACATTCTGTCAAGAATATGAAATTGTGCATCAAGTGACTGCTCTTTATACACCTCAATCGAATGGAGTTGCTGAACATAAGAATAAGACTTTGATGGATATGATAAATTCGATGATTATTAGTTCAGGTGCACAAGAGAACTTGTGGGGGGAAGCTTTGATTTTTGCAAGTGTGATTCTAAATAGGATTCCCCATAAGAATTCTGCTGTGTCTCCCTATGAGCTTTGAAAAGGTAGGAAACCTAATCTGAGTTATTTTAAAGTGTGGGGTGCCTAGCTAAAGTTGAAATACCTAAGAACAAGAAGAGAAAGATTGGACCTAAGACTATAGATACAGTTTTTATAGATTATGCATTAGATAGCAATGCCAACAGATTTCTAGTGGTGAACTCTGAGATTAGTGAGATTTCTAACAACACTATTATTGAGGCTAGAGATGTAGTGTACTTTGAGGATATTTTCTCTTTTAGGACTAGAGTAGATAGGCCTACTCCAGCTGAGCCTATAAAGCTCTAGCAGACCTAGAGTTAGTGAACCTATAGGAGAGACTGAACCTAGGAGAAGTAAGCGTTCTAGAGTAGAGAAAATTTTTGGAGATGATTTTTGTGTCCTACTTGTAGAAGATACTCCATCTATCTTTGGCCAAGCTATGAAGCCTGTAGATGCATCGTTTTGGAAAGAGGCTATTAATTTTGAGATACAGTCTATTCTACAGAATAATACTTGGGAGTTGACTGATTTACCTCTAGGATGTAAGCCTGTAGGTTGTAGATGGATATTTAAGAAAAAGTTGAGATCTGATGGTTCTGTAGATAAGTATAAGGCTAGACTAGTAGCACAAGGCTTTGCACAGAAGCCTGGTGTAAATTACTTTGATGTGTATGCACCTGTTGCTAGGATTATTTCTATTAGAGTGTTGATTACTTTAGCTTCTGTCCATGATTTGGTTGTTCATCAAGTGAATGTTAAGACAGCTTTTTTGAATGGCGATTTAGATAAAGAGGTCTATATGAAGCAACCCAAAGTTTTGTAGTTTCTGGACATGAGAACAAAGTGTGCAAATTGACTAGATCTTAAGCAAGCTCCTAAGGAGTGGCACTTGAAATTTGATTCATTAGTTGTATCAAATGGTTTTTATGTGAACAAGCTTGATGAATGTGTATATTCAAAGGAATATGATGGACAGATAGTGATCTTGTGTTTGTATGTTGATGATATTTTAATTTTTGGTACTAATATGAATATGATAAATGATGTGAAGAAGTTGCTAGATGAAAATTTTGATATGAAAGATCTTGGGCAAGCAGATGTAATTCTCAACATGAAGATCATTAGAAAATCGAGTGAAATTGTTATGAGCCAATCTCACTACAATGAACAGTTATTAAAGAAGTTTGAATACTTTGATGTTAGACCTGTAGTGACACCCTATGATCCTAGTGTGCACCTTAAGAAGAATAGAGGAGATCCAATAGGTCAGAATATATATGCACAGATTATAGAATCCTTAGGATATCTAATAGACTACACTGGACTTGATTTGGATTATGCCGTGAACAGATTGAGAAGATATACCCATAATCCAAATAGAGAGCATTGGAATGCTTTGGAAAGAGTTTTGAGATATCTGAAGGGGACTGTGTCACGCCCCGGGTTCCTACTTTTCCGGGCTCGCCAACAGATCCGCCGTATACACAGGAGTTTTCCATGTATAAGAAGCGATAGCTGAACCTGCAAACATATAAGCACAACTACCAAGGGGTAACAGAGCTGCTAAAAATAGAAATATATGTATATATGAAGTCAACTGTACATACATGTCTCCAAAATACATCAATGTAAATAAAACATAAGTACAATATCATTGCTGTCCATACATATAACATCACTGTATGTACATGGCTACAAAAATAACTAACTCCAAGGGTACTCCTCTAGCACGATGACCAGGGTGGACAGGGATCTAGCTCGCGACTCCCTTACCTCGATCAGAAGCAGCAGCGGTAACCGAAGGCTCTGCAAGAAAAATGGTTACAGCGGGTGTGAGAACTACTGTAAAATAAAGTAGTCCTCAGTAGGTACCGTCGCCGACCCCAACAGCCTACCTACTAAGTTTACAAGACTAGCAACATAGCTGGTAGGTAAAAAAATAGTAAGGTAAGCTGGAATAAACCCTACAGCTACAATGTCACTACCCTACCACTATTCATGTCGTGCTATCTGTGTACATATGCATCACTAGTTGAGAAACAGTCACCACTGACCCAATCCACAAGGACCACCAACGGCCAGTCCAGCCTGTACCCTAAGCTGCACCGTACATCACCCACGGGGGTAAACAGTGAAAGAGCATGCCCCATCGGGCCTACTGCTACGCACAAAAGTCCAACTCCGGAGTGGCACTCATGGGCGACCCAGCTGAGTGTAAATGCGAATCTGATAGCTCAATCAGGCAACTACAGGCTATAATCGAAACCAATGGGTCAAACAGGTCTAAGGATCAAAGTTCACATGCCCTCGGCACAATCTGATGCAAAAAGTAGAGGATCGGGTCCACCGTCAATCCGGACGGCACCCACCGACACGAAACAGTCTCAACTCTGCTGTAAAGTAGGCTCGGCATCTCAGCACGAGTGTAATCTGAACCTAAACTAATCTAAATATCCACGACGCACTAACAGCGGTGATACAAAAGTGAAATCAGGTCCTGAAGCTAAATTTATTAACTTTTTGAAAAGTGAGGTGCGTAGGTTTTGTGAGTTTTCTCCTAAGTTAAGTCCCAGTTCAGCATCTAAATTTTTTCTAAAATTATTAGATTAAGCTCCAAATTCATATTTCATGTAAAGACATGCAAATCTATAAATTCGAGCTACTAAATATGATAATCAGTGCAACAGAAGGCATGTTGAAATTTCTACAACTTAGGTGGAATTCTAAAGATTTCGGTAGACATTAACCACCTCAAGTGCTGATCCAACCACAGAACGAAGGACTCGAGAACCAACAACTTGAACAACTCCCTCTCCAACTACAGCACTTCTGAATCCTCCAGCAGCAGGTTCTGGGTGCCCAGATCTTGAGTCCAGATCTGCCCACTGCCAGCTCCAAGTCTGCCTGAGTTCAACTTCAAATTTAGCTCAATTCTGGGTTTAAAGTTAGAAAAACTTCACCAAACTTACGCCTGCAGTGAAGAGGGTTGAAGTGAACTTAGTCCTCAGCTCCCTCACAAAGATCGAACTCCCAAAACAGCCACAAAAGTTCTCCCCTGCAATCTCGATCCAGAAAGGAGAGTCCAGATCACGGTCCAGAATTTCAGCACTTAAGCACTCCACTCTAATTAAGCTAGAGTCTGAGAATTATCACTTATAAATCTAGTGGAGAGGAGTCTAAAACCTCTAGAGATGAGGGAAGAATCAAACCAAATCCAGCAATTAGCTCTCCACCAAAATCTGGATTCAAAAATCCAAGAATTTCATCAAAACCTCTGAAAATAGCACCTAAGACTTATTTACTTCAAATTCAGCATTACTCACCTCGAAATCCGAGAATCCTGGTGAGGAAAGCTTCTAAACCAGTGTGGAAGGATGAGGAACCAATCCCAACTTCAAAAATTCAACTACAACAAAAATCGGATAAAAAAATCCAACAGAAGGCCAAATTTCAGCTCAAAACACCAATTTCACTAAAATTTAGCAATTGGATGCTACTAACCTGAATTAATTGGTGTTAGAATGGATTCCCACACTCTTCTATAAGTCCACCATCCACGAAGTAGTTCCCCACAGCAAGTGGAAGCCCCAATTGATCACAACCCCTCAATTAGTCCAAGTTGCTGCTAGAATTTCAGCTGAAATCTCTATGTTCCAATGAGAAAAGTTGAATTTTAGGGAGTTTAGAGAAGATTTGATGAGGAATTTGGAGTTGGCTGTGAAGGAGAGTGAAAAAGAGTTTTCAGGGGACGTCCAACCATTTTTATAGAGGTGTTGGTTGGATAAAATGAGCCACAGGAACAAAAGATGCTAACCTGTTACAGTGCAGAAATCTCCAGTTTCGGGCGCCCTAAACCACTTATGGGTGCCCTAAACTACTCACCACCAAGGTTCCAACCACTTGGGCGGTCTGGTGTGCCCTAAACGGTTCCGACGGATCTCACCTACCGCTGGACACGTGTCAACATGTTCGATATTTACGAGGGAGAATTCGGACCCAACTTTCGAGCTCCCTAAACTGAATCCAAAATGACTTCAGCAACATATACAAAACAGCACCCTGAATCTGGGCACACTAAACTTCTGGGCATGCTAAACTGCCAGAACTTCAGTTTTGGCTTATTTGAGTGCACCGAGTCCGTTTTCGCGTCCATTTCGCCAATCTAAATCGACGGTAGTATTAAGCCAATCTAAGAAAACTCATCACTTTAGTAACCGTCGTCGGTCTAGGCCAGCCCCGAATAGCATCAATCTTCTTCGGGTCAACTGCCACTCCAGCGGCTGAAGTCACATGGCCCAAGAAAAAAACTTCCGAAGCCAAAATTCGCACTTCTTTAACTTGGCACACAACTTCTTCTCTCTCAAAAGCTGTAGCACTATCCTCAAGTGCTCTTTATACTCTGCATCACTACGGAAGTAAATCAAAATATCATCAATAAACACCACTACAAATCTATCCAAGAACGGCTTAAATACCCGATTCATCAAATCCATAAATGTGGCAGGGGCATTAGTTAATCCAAAAGGCATCACTGTAAACTCATAATGCCCGTACCGTATTCTAAAAGTCGTCTCTTCGGCCCTCACCTTCAGTTGGTAGTAACTCGACTGCAGATCAATTTTCGAGAAAACACAAGATCCTTGTAGCTGATCAAACTAATCATCGATACGCCACAAAGGATACTTGTTCTTGATGGTCACTTTATTCAACTCTCGATAATCCACACAAAGTCTAAGTAAACCATCATTCTTCTTCACGAATAACACCGGCTCTCCCCAAGGCGACATATTGGGTCTCACAAATCCTTTATCCATCAGATCCTGAAGCTGCGCCTTAAGCTCTCTCAGCTCAGCCGGTGCCATTCTGTAGGGTGCTTTCGAGATTGGCGCAGTTCCTGAAACCACGTCATCACAAACGCAATCTCCCTGTCTGGCGGGATAGTCGTTAACTCAGGGGGAAACACATCCGAAAACTCACGGACTATAAGGATATCCTTGAGTCCCGGTGCCACCGTAGGCACCTCTACAACAGTCGCCAGGAAGGCAATGCATCCCCAACTTATCATCTGTCTGGCCCTCGCTGAAGAAATCCAAGTAGCAAACAGCGTACTCCTGCAGCCTCTGTAGATGAACTCCTCCTGGCCTGGCTCGCGAAACGTCACTGTCCTAACTTCACAGTCGATCGTCACGAAGTAACGTGGCAGCCAATCCATGCCGAGCACTACATCAAAATCCTGCAACTGCCTTAAGACCAACAGGTCTGCGAGCATAATCCAAGGTCCCAATTGCACTGGACAAGCCCAACAACACTCTGCCACATGCAAAATATGATCGAAAATCTGCACCTCTCGTGCATGTGGTAACGGCCCTATCTCTAGTCCATACAGTAATATAGTTCCTCGACTAATAAATAAATGTGATGCACCGGTATCAAATAATGCACAAACTCTAATACCAGAAATTAAAATGATACCTGCCACCACATGATCTGCTGCCGTGGAGTCCTCAACTTTAGCTGCATAGACTTTGCCGCTCTGCGCCTGTTGTCGCCGCTCTACCTGCCACGGCACAGAAGCCCTATCTACCTGGCTATAAGTCGATGTAGCTCCGAATGTCTGCTAAGGTACAGTAGGTGCTGACGCCGTCGAAGGTGCTAGTGACACTGCTCGAGGACAAGCTGACCGCAGATGTCCTGGCTGACCACATCCAAAACACCGGCCCTCTCTCTGCTCACACTGTCGAGGCTGATGCGGTCCCCCACAAATGACACACCTCTTTGACCTCCACTGCTGCTGTCCCTGCTGACAGGATCCACCAGACCGCTGTCGTCCTGAGGACCCACGACTCTTTGAGCACAATCGTGGAGGCCTCGGAAGACGTCTACCACTAGTCTGTCCCTCGTCGTCAGCGGCCGGACGCTTCTTGTCCTGACTCTATCCCGGTACTGCCGCCCGCTCTCTGACTACTATCGCTCCTCGCTCGACCCATAGTGCCTGCTCAATCGACGCATCCAAGGTCTGCAATCTTTGCGCCTGCACTAATGTGAAGATCTCCGGCTTTAATCCTCGCTCATACAGATAAACCTTGTGAGCCTCGTTCCTCGCTGTGAAAGGCACGCAGTTCAGCAATTTAGTAAACTCTCGGGTGTACTCCTAAACTGATCGGTCTCCTTGTAGATTTTTCAGATCTTTCTCGAGTTTCTGCTTTACGCTGCTTGGGAAATAGGACCCGTACAGCATCTCATGAAACTCGCTCCACCTCATCTGCAGCGGATCTAAAGATCTATCCTACCGCATCCTCCTCCACCATGCACATGCGTCGCCTGCCAAACAATGCACCGCCAGGTGGACATGCTCGCGCTTCGGTATGAAGAGGTCCTCAAACAACTTCTCTATCGCGCAAACCCATGCCTCCACAACCCAAGGCTCGGTGCGGCTACCGTCAAAGCGGGGCAGATCAAATTTGTAAAAACGGACCAACCTCTCTGTGATCCGCTCCTGCTCGGCCTCTGTCATCTGCTCGCCTGACCGCGAAGTGTCTCCACTAGGCACGGCCGGTGCTGTCGCTGGTGGGGGTGCAACTGCCGCGGGAGCACCCGCTGGGGTAGTCGAAGGTGGCTCCTGCGGCTTCGATGCTCTAGGTGCTGTACTCGGCTGCCTGGTCACCTCTGTCAAGGCAGCTAACTACTCCCTCAAATCCATGGGTGCACTGGGTCCCTCCTACTCTGGCACCTCAGGTGGCGCGGGATTAGCCCGCATCGATGGTCGACCTCGGCGTCGGGAAGGCTTCTTGACCACCCGAAATAAAGCTCATATCAGTTACAACACACAAGGCAACTCTCGACCTAGTCAAGCGAAAGTCTAGAAGGACGTCTCTTTTCCCCCACGATATTATGTCATCTGCAGCCGACATAATTCGTTTGGCAGGAAAAGATACAACTCCTTCGATCACTCTCCACACTCTGGGGAGAGTTCAACTACTCAATTACTGACTTTCGCAGCAAGTCACGTCTCTCACGTCTTGCTTTCCTAAGGTCTGTGTCACGCCCCGGGCCCTAGCGGAAGCCCACCAGGCACGTGCACAGACCCGCCGTGTACACCGAGCACCCCCCGATGCACACAAGGCGTCTACAACAACAACAAATGAAGTAGCAGGAGTACATCCTAAATACGGTGATCAGAGCAAGTACATAATTCAACTACTAAATCCAGTCTATCACAAAACCACAATCTCAAGATATACAATAAGATTACACATCTTGAATGCTAAAAGATCACCCAATTGGATACAACTATACACCTTTCACTCAAAACAAAAGGAACGGCATCAAGGGTCCATCTATAATATCATCGTAGAGGCTCTAGCTAGTCGCTAACCCCTTGCCACGATCCGAAGCCTCTCCCACTGCGGAAGGCTCTGAAACAAAAACCAACAACAAATGGGGGTGAGAACTATTCAACAATAGTTCCCAGTGGGTAAGCCGCCGAGAGTGGCGAAATACACCACTAGGTCAACTGAGACAACGATATATATATCTGTAAAATAAAGCATAAAGCAGTAAAGAATATGTAATGATTCTACTACTATCGTGCCTCCACATGTCAATGCCGTCTAACATGAATATGATTTTCTACTATCATATGCACAAGTACTTTATCCATACTAGTTTACATGCATGTCCATCTTTATGCTATAACCACTAGCTAAAGGAAAAACCTTCCATTATCAACATATAGCCATGTCACTATACTAATCATCATGTGTATAGTTTTACTACCACTATGGTTGCCAATACAAGTAGTGACTATCATGAATGTCCAACTACTATGAATGCATCCAAACGGTGTCAGGGTAAATAATGCCATAAATTATGTGTTCACTTATGTTCCAAGTAGCATGCTATATGTCATGCAAGAATTCTACACTATCATATGATTGAATATGCAATGTCGACCATTCATATTCATATACCATGATCTATTTAGTTGTAATGTCAAATATTACTTTTATCACGATTTTCCTACCATAGGGGACTTTCCAAAGGTAAAGTCCCGGCTTGTGCCGTTCCTAATGGCCCCGTGGTAGTCAACATTCTCACGCTAAGAATGAGCCTCGCCCACAGCAATCCACTTCGGCGCCCAATCCCGCACGAGCGAGCATGATGTCGCAAAAGGCCAACTCCGGAGTGCCGGCTTGTAGGGAGCGACCCTCACAAGCTTGTGCGAATGAGCACAATGGCAAGCAAGCATAGTGAACAGCATAGGAAATTCGTTCATCATGTCTAAAACATGGAATCACAACATCGACTCGAGGGTCGGAATCTATAACACATATGCCATATGCTCTCACTTATTCGTTGGTATGTCAGTACCAATATGCAACATGTCTCTAACATGTGAATATTTACATCTCACTTATACTAATAAGAATGGATCTATGTCTCATTCATGACCCCAACGGGTTACTATCATATACCATAACCAAAGCCATGTTCAATGCATTATACTAATGCTGTTTTCGATGTATTTTACTAATGCCATTATCGATGCATTCTACTAATGCCATAATCAATGCATTATACTAATGCCAACAAAATCATAGTTCATGATGTGCATATGCCTTGCTACATAATCCCCCACTACATGGAGGATGGAAATCACCATGCAAGTAATCTAACTATCATTTAACTAAGCAATTACATGCTTTTGCCATTTACATAATCAAGTGTGTAGGGAACCCTTTCCTCATGTTTTAAACATGGAATTTTGATCAACGACCTAAAGGTCGAGTACAATGTCACAAAGCCAATCATAGTTGCTCACCTAATTGAGGTGCAACACACTTAGCTCTGCATCTTGTGCAATATGTCATGTTCTTCCTTTTCTCTATAGCAAGCATACTACGATATGCGTAACTAAATTCAATCATCCACTAGTCATGTAGTGTCTCACATGATACCACTTATCTCTAACATGCATCTCATAATTCGCGAAGGAGGAACCTAACATCACAATGCCATTGTATGTGTTCTAGCATGCATGTTAACCTCATAATCCTCTACTATATAGAGTATGCCAAATTCCACATGTAACATGAAGATGTCATGTGTTCACAATTTCTACCATGTCATAAATAGCATGAATATGCATCTAATCAATCCTATAACAAGATAGAAGACATAGGGGGAGTTCACCCATTTCGGTGAGGTCAGACTCACCGGATACCCATCGAAACTTGTTCGTTCCTTCAAACGAAGTTGTCCCCTAAGCTTCATATGCCCTAAGAAAATTTTTCAAGGGGTTAGGAGCTTCGAACAAGCTCACCACGAAATTCACCAAAAATTATGAGAAAAATAGGTGAAAATTACCTTCATCCATGAAAAACTTGTGCAAACTCCAAATCAACACAATGGAGCTTCAAATCCAACCTACAAGAGTGTCCTACACTCATCAATTCAACCCCAAAAGCCTTCATAAGAAAAGCCCCAAAACAAACCCTAGTTTTCAAGAAACTAGGTTTTCCAACAAAATCTCTACAAATCTCATACATAGAGATAGCTAGAAGGCTACAAACCTCATTTCAAGGTCCAAAACAAGCTACAAGGTACTAGGGTTGAAGCTAAGTCCACCAACAAGCCTCATTCTCCAATCCTGAGCTCCCCTCAAAGCCAAGAAGCAAGCCTCCAAGAAAAAAAATAGAGAAAAAGAGATCAAATCCATGCTTTAGAGGGTTTGGAGGAGAGAAAATCAAGAGAGAGAGAGGGAAGAAGCTGACCTTTCTCCTCCATGGTCTCAGCACAAAGGGCAACAATGAGAGGGTTGAGGGGATATATTATATAATGTAACAATATCCCCTAAGGCCCCTCAAAACTCAGAAATTACAAAACTGCACGTAATCTGGTTCTGCAGCACTGCGTACCAGTACACTGTTTGAAGTAAAAATATTTATACTGTGATTCTTAGGGGGTTCGATTTTATCATTAGCAAAAATCAATTAAATTAATATGATCTTGATGGGATTCGATTTTATCTTTAGCAAAAAATCAATTACATTTAGATTAATATGATCTTGATATATTTCAAATGGGCCTAGAATTTTCGTATTCAAAAGAAAGCCCATTTATCATTCGGGCTTTATTCCAATAAGAAAAAATGCTGCAATAAGTTAGGCCCACCCAGTTTGGATTGAGCCCAATCCACTGGATGAAGGCCCATCCCTACACCCATACGAAATCCGCATGCGAAATTTAAAGTTTTGAATATTTAAATTCAAATTCAAAACTCCAACTATTTCTCCACCCATTCCTCAACCAACAATTCAAAATTTAAATTCAAAACTCCCAACTATTTCTCCACCCATTCCTCAACCAACAATTCAAAATTTAAATTCAAAACTCCCAACTATTTCTCCACTCATTTCTCACCCAATTATTGAAAATTCGAATTTAATTCGAAATTCAAGTTCAAATTTCGAATCCTTAACCGCCCACAAATCTCTCAACCCACTCCACTATAAATAGAGGATAGCAATTTTAAAAAAAGAGATTAGCATAAGGAAAAAAAAAAAGAGAGCAAAAAAAAAAAGGTGAGAGAAAGATCCACACTCTTCTATATACAAAAATCGAAGAAGAAATTTTTTTTTGACCCGTCCTACTTCGCCCAATCCGTTACGTACTCCGCTTCCCCGTCAGATCATCAGGTATATATACAAATTAGAAAAGAGACCTCTTGCCGTACTGAAGGGAATTCTTTTCTTCTTCTTTTTCTTTTTTTTTTTTCTTTATCTTCTTCCCTTTTCAAAAAAAAAAAAAGAAAAAAGGAAGAAATATCTCCCCCTCCTTCTCTTGACCGTGCGGTCAAAGAGAGAGGAGGGAGGTGTTCTTTTCAAAAAGGGAAAAGAAAATAATAGTAGAATAAAAAAAAAAAGAGAATTTTTCTTCTCTCCTTCTTTCTTTTCCTTTTTTTGCCCCGCAAAGATTGCGCCATCGACGTCGTCGCCATCGAATCCCATTTTAACATCTTCAATGAGCGAGGGGAGGAGGGTCAATGATCCTCCGTTTCTTCGGACCTCTCCACCTCATTCGAATTTGTTAATTAAAGGGATGGGTGGTTCGTTGTCATGTCGCCTCAACCGCTTTCAACATTGACTTGATTTTTTCGAAAGAAGAAGGGAGGGGATTCAATGGTTCCCCGCTTCTTCGGACCCTTCAACTACTTTCGAGAATGTCAAGTCAAGATCGCCGCAAAACAAAAAAAAAAGAAAAGAAAAGAAAACCACGAAATTCCATACTTTGGTTTCTTCGTTTTGATCCAAACCTGCTCGGATGATTTCTTCGGACATCTGAATTTTGGTTTTGGTTCAATTCGAACCATAATAAAATTGCAAATAAAGGGATTTCTTCGGACCCCAAATCAAATCGCGATTTTAAAAAAAAGGGATTACAAATAAAGTTCAAAAGAGGATTTCTTCGGACCCCAAATCAAATCGCGATTTTAAAAAAAGGGGATTACAAATAAAGTTCAAAAGGGGATTTCTTCGGACCCCAAATCAAATCGCAAGTTCAAAAGGGGATTTCTTCGGACCCCAAATCAAATCGCAATTTTAAAAAAAGGGGATTTCTTCGGACCCCAAAATAAAATTGCAAATAAAGGGGATTTCTTCGGACCCCAAATCAAATCGCGATTTTAAAAAAGGGGATTTCTTCGGACCCCAAAATAAAATTACAAATAAAGTTCAAAAGGGGATTTCTTCGGACCCCAAATCAAATCGCAAGTTCAAAAGGGGATTTCTTCGGACCCCAAATCAAATCGCAATTTTAAAAAGGGGATTTCTTCGGACCCCAAAATAAAATTGCAAATAAAGTTCAAAAGGGAATTTCTTCGGACCCCAAATCAAATCGCAATTTTAAAAAGGGGATTTCTTCGGACCCCAAAATAAAATTGCAAATAAAGTTCAAAAGGGGATTTCTTCGGACCCCAAATCAAATCGCAATTTTAAAAAGGGGATTTCTTCGGACCCCAAAAATAAAATTGCAATTTTAAAAAAAAGGGATTTCTTCGGACCCTTAACTCAAATTGCAAAAAAGAGGCTTTCTTCGGACTTCAAATTCAAATAAAAATAAATTCAAAGGAATTTGCAAAATGGCCGCAAATAAATTAAATTTAATGTTGACCCAGAATTCCGGCTCAGTCAACATTATGAGCTCCAATTCAAACCCAATTCAAGCCCAGTCAACATACAGGCCCAGTCAATATTCGTGTTCTAATCCTGGCCCAGTCAACATTTCGGGTTCCAATTCAGACCCAGTCAATAAGCAGGTCCAGAATGGCTCAGCTTAATTACGGGCTCCAATTCAGGCCCAATCGAGAAGTAACAACCCAAATCCATTCTAACCCAATATGATAATCCAAACTCATTCTAGCTCCATATAATCCAAACCCAACCAAGTCCACATAAAATCTAAACCCATTCTAGCTCCAAATGAAAATCCAAACCCAAGCCTAAACCCAATCAAACCCTCTCATGAAAACCCAAATAAAATGCAAACCCAAACCCAAACCTATTCTAGCCCAAAATGAAAACCCAAGCCTAAACCCAATCAAACTATAAAATCCAAACCAAACCCAATTATTCCACAATGAAAATCCAAACCCATCTAAATCCAAACTCATTCTAGCCCACAATAAAAATTCAACCTACATCTAGTCCACAATAAAAGTCTAACCCAATCTAACCCAACCCAATCTAGTCCACAAATAAAACCCAGCCCATAAAACCACTAAGGCCCAAAGAGCATCAAACCCAATCATGAACCAATTCCATACCCAAATCCCATGGATCATAAACCAAAATTTATGGATCATGAACCAAATCCCATACCCAAACCTCATGAGCCATGAACCAAATTTCATGGATCATGAACCAATTCCATACCCAAATCTCATGGACCATGAACCGAATTCCATGGATCATGAACCAAATCTCATACTCAAATCTCATGAGCCATGAATAGAATCCCCTACACCAAACCTCATACACCAAGTTCATGAATCATACATCAAATCTTATGCCCAAGTTCATGAACCAAATCTCATGAACTAAATCTCATGAACCAAATCTCATGAACCAAGTCCATACACCAAGCTCATGAACCAAATCATACCCAAACTCTTATGAACCATACACCAAGTTCATATGACGTTTTCTACGGGCCAAGTTCATAAATTGAACCCAACTTCGTCATGAACCTTTTCCTTGCTCTAGCCCATATACCTAGAGTAAAAATCAAATGCGAGATCGACTAACCCTAATATATATACTTAGGGCTAAGTCAACCCCACCGCCTTAGCACATATAACTAAGGCAAAATTATTTCCAAACTGACAGAGTTTTAAACTATATACTTGGAACTCCGTCAAATCCAAATGCAATCGAGCTCTAATATATATACTTAGAGTTCATTCAAGCTCGACTAGTCCTAACACATATACTTAGGGTCTAGTCAGCCTTTTGCTCTAGCATATCTACCTAGAGTGAAAACCATATTCAATCGAGCTCTAATATATATACTTAGAGTTCATTGAAATTAAACCCGACGAACCCTAACGCAATATCTTAGGGTTTAGTCAGATCCTCACTCTAGCACATATAACTAGAGTGAAAAGTATATTAAATTCGGTTAATCTTGATACATATACTCAGGAATTAGCCACCCTTTACCTTCGGGTAGCATCAAATCCGACCCACCTCAATACATATACTTGGGGTTTGGTCACATCTTCTCTTTGGGACTTACAACCAAGGCGAAATCAAATATAATTGGACTCTAAAATATATACTCAGAGCCAATTAGACTCTAATACATATACTAGAGTCTAATGACGATTAGGTCTTAATACATACACTTAGGACCTAATCAACTCCATATCCAACTGAATCCTGATACATATATCCAGGATTCGGTCAATCATTCCATCCTCTTTATGAAGGTCTCTTAATCGAAGGTGCCCCAATCTTCAGGGGGTAATTAACAATAGATGCTTGCGTCTATTGGAAGCCATGGATCCGCAATACCTGATACCCATATACATATAAAATACCAATCTGAATCATGAATACAACCCCACGGGAAAATCCATCGAACCGTGCGAGGTGCGTCATTCGTGGTGGCAGACAAAATGGCACGCCCGGTGGGACATGGCTTCTCCTTCCATCTTCGAGATCTTAAAAAAAAAGAAAAAAAAAAGAAAAAAAAAAGTGAAAATGAGTCCTAACTTCTATCTTTTTGCATCAGGAAAAAATGGCACCAACATCGAAGAACGTTGTCGCCGCACAAACCAACTCGATGATACTGGAGGCAGGATCGCGAGTCTGCTTGCCCACATCCGTTCTGACCTTCGGAGCTGCAGGCGCCTCAATCCAATTTGGTACCATTCCAGAAGCTGTCCGAGCTGCTGTCATAGCTCAAACTTCTACTGCTGTTGGGGGCATGATTACCCCTACTGTTGCTGCTGCTGGGGGCATGATCACTTCCGCCGACCCTTCTCAGGATGTACACAATGATGTCATTTCTCGCCTGCCATCTCGAGGAAGACGACCCAATGTGGTCATTCCCAACCCTCCTCGCCGACCCATAGGCGAACGACTCACTTATCAACCTGCATCCAAAAGGATGGTGTCTGAGGAAGACTCATTTTCCCAAAGGACCTGCTACAGAAAGCGTCAGTATTCGATAGGCTGGCACTTTCTAATGATACTGCGACCGCTATTCCTCCGACAAGAACATCCTTTAAGAGGAACAACCGCCGCCGACTCCATAGAGGAAAAGTGGCTGGGGGCAAGGACAATAACGTCCAAGAGCCCCAAATGATTCATTCCGCACTTCCGATTCACAACTCTTTCTCTCCATTAGAGTTTGTGAAGAAAAATGCAACGACTGCTGTTCTACGGCCGACTATAAAAATAAATCGGTTAGAAGCTTCAAAGAAATATCAGGAGGACGACATCTCTAAAAGAATCTACAAGGCCTACAAAGCCATTAAGGGACGGATTGGAAAACAGTCGCTACCATCTCGTAACAAAGTATGGGTACGAAAAGAATCCATCTCGATGACTAAAGGCTCGCAAGAGGAAAATAAAGCAAGAGATATGGTTGTCCATACTGTTCGAATGGTTGGACACCAAGAGCTCGATCAATCGGAGGAGCAAGAGACGCTAAACCAGATGCTTACTAGAGCTGCTGCTCGCAGAAAGGGGGCAGCAAGGCAAAATGAACCAAGGCCATCTAATCTTCAAAGACTACCAACGGACGCGTCATTGCCAGACGATCCTCACGATGTAGACGAAGAAGAAGAACCTGTTTTCATGACCAATGATCCAAAAGATGCCGTGATTGCATCTTTAAAAAGACGAATTGATGAAAAAGATAGAGATATAATTAATCTCTACAAAAAAATGGATGAAGTAATGGGGCTGCTACTGAATGTACAGTCCAATCTCGGAAATCAACGAAATCAAACTGCACCACAGACAGATGAGGCGCATCCGACTGTGAATACATCGCAGCCAGCCCAGACGGCACCTTCTATCGCGCTGCAACCAGCACCGTTAGAACCGCAAAACCAAGGCACTTTTCTTATGACGAAAGAAGAGATCCAAGAGTTAATCTCGTCGCAAGTCAGACAAACGATTGATGAGGCAGCTCCAAAACGGAAAAACAGGGGGCATCCATATCCTATAGAATACGACAATATTTCATTTCCTGATGGATACATAGTCCCTAAATTCAAGACATTTTATGGAATAGGTAATCCTGATCAACACTTGGCGCACTTTAGAGCCACATGTGGAAATACTGGGGGCAACAGTGCACTCCTCTTACGTCAATTCCCTCAAAGTCTTTCAGGAGTGGCGTTCGAGTGGTATTATTCACTCGAAGATGAATCTATCAAAACATGGGATGAAATGGAGGAAGCCTTCAGAACAAAATTTGCCACCGTCAGCGATAAGATTACGATAGCTGATCTGGTCGCCACCAAAAGAAGGAAAGATGAATCGATGTTAGAGTACATCACACGGTGGCGAAATTTGAGCATCAGATGTGAACAACCTATTGAACAGACCCAAGCTGTTGGGTTGCTCATGGGTAATGTTGATAATTGGATGGCTCCATTTTTATGTACCACCAAATGTGCTACATTTCAAGATTTGATATTAAATGTTTCTAGATTGGAGAGAACAGATCCACACGCCCTGATGGACCTCCAAACCCAAAAGCACAAACGGGAAGAAGGAAAGAAAGCCGAAGCAAAAGCCGAACATTTTAAGGCTGCTCGCGCTAATATAGTGGAGAAAAGAAAGAAAGTTATGACCACTACAACAGAGCGAGCACCCTCGAAACCTGTATTGGGTGGAAATAACTTTAAGGGGCCCACCTTTGAAGAAAGAAAGAATAAAATTTATCCTTTTAAAAGGGATAAGGTGAAGAAAATCTTTAGAGACGCCCTAAAGAGCGGTCTCCAACTACCAGAACCAAGAAAACCAGAAGAGGTTGGGAAGACAAGTGATCCGAATTATTGCTTGTATCACCGAATGATTAGCCACCCAATTGAAGATTGCTGGGTATTCAAGGATTGGATAGAAAAGCAATACAAAGCCGGCATAATCACCCTTTCTCAAGCTGTGCTTACGGATCCGCCAGCTGAAAGTACAAATTTCGTGAATATAAAGGATGAAGATAAAGAAGAAGGGGATATACTTCCTCCTGAATTTTGGAACGTCTTCTTATCGAAAAAGACTCATAAAATGTTAAAATATTTGAACACCGTTCCTGGAATTACATGGAGGAGTCCGTTGCATCCTGAAGTTCAGACTTCCTCATCTGAAATCCCACCTAATCCTCCTACTTTGGAAAAGCGGAAAATGCTCTTAAAGAGGAAGATACGAAAATATGTGGAACCTGCTCAGCCCGAATATGAGAAGCGGGATATTGAAAAGTACATAGATTCCTTGGAGGAATATGTGCAAGGCGAATTACCGTCAGTAACAGTACAAGACTTCGTAATAAAAGCACTGGAAGATGCAGAGAGTGAAAAGAAGTCTCGGGAACGTAAAAATAAAGAACTCTTTTGGCCTGAAACATGTAGGGTTATTTCGGTCGGAAACGGCGAGGATGACCTCCCGGACTGTCGGAGAATGTATGACAGTCAAAATCAGCTAGCACAAATGCAAGAGGTCATGACCTCAAATTTTGATAAAGATCAATGAAAAATTATTAGACCTGAAGATACAACAGAATGTAATGTTCTCCATGATAATTGGAATTGAGGCTAGGGTAGAGCAAGTAATGAAATCAACACCCGCCCCTCGACGACAAAAAAAAAAACAAACAAGGAGGCGATCCTTTAGACGTATTCGAGCCCCATACTGAAATACAAAGTGAAGTTATATCCCAACCTTCGCCCAAGGTGCCTCAAGGAGACGATGTGAAAGCTTCACATACAACTCGAGGAACTTCAAAATTGGTGTCCTATATTCGTGAAAACCATGAAGAAAGATATCGCCCACACCCTGGGTATCTTGATCATCGTAAGAAAATATCAAAAGACAAATCATGCATCAAGGAAACATGCCGTGTTATCACAATATCGGACGACACCTCTCAAGATTTCACGATAAGAAGAAGGCAAGATAAACGACCAATTGTGACGAGCACAAAAGATGATGACACATGGGATCTATACGAAACTCCGAGTCCATCAAATGAAATTAAAAAATTGGACGCGATAGAACCACGCCTGCTTGGAGTCGAATGCGAATTAAAGGTCCTTCGAATAGAGATTCGGTCTCTGAAGACGAATCTAGACTGTGTGGCTGCTGGTGTAAAAGGTCTTAACACCCAAATGAAAGCCATAATGGGTGTATTACAATCTCAAAACTCTAAGAGGCCTCGGGTTGAAACTTGTTTAACGATTGATGGCGAGATTCAGGAAGAACCTGAAGATTCCCTCCAAATCAAGTTGAAGTCAGGAAAAGTACTACCAGAAAGGCAAGCCCCTCCACAAAAAGACAAAGATAAGGAGATACAAATAAATGAAGAAGCCCCAACCTCCTCAAATCAACTAAGGATGACGAAGAGTGAATACAATATCCTTGCACATTTAAGAAAAGTGCCGGCTTTGTTAAGCGTGTATGAGGCCCTTATGATGTCAAAAGAGCTCCGAGATGTGCTAGTCTATGCTTTACAAAATCCAGAGCCCTTTCAAGCATTTTTTTTGCAGAAGCGAGTATGAAGGAGGCATTGTACCTTATCCATACGGTCAATACCACCTTTACGGATAAAGATTTGTTGTTGGGAACGACTCATCATAATAGGCCATTGTATGTAACGGGAACTTGCGATGGGGACAAGATTAACCGCATCCTGATCGACCCAGGATCCTCAGTTAATCTTTTAACCTTGAGAACCCTAAAAAGTCTAGCAATGGATATAAGCCATTTATCGTCAGAAAAATTTTTAATTCAAGGGTTCAATCAGCATAGTCAAAAGGCATTGGGATCGATCACACTCCCCATTAAGTTTGGAAAGCTACGCACGGAGGTTAAGTTCTATGTTATAAATGCAGACACTTCATATAAAGCTTTACTAGGTAGACCGTGGCTGCATGAAAATCACATCATTCCTTCTACTCTCCATCAATGCATGAAGTATATCAAAGATGGACAGGAATATAGAATTGATGGTGACATAAGCCCGTTTGGAGTTCATGAAGTGCGATACGAAGACGCGAGGTATTTTATTGAATCTGAAGATGATGTAAGAGAAAATATAGAAACTAAAAGAAGACCACCATCTAAAGAACCTAGTAAAGCTGCTATTCCCCATTTTGGAAGCGATTCAGATTCCGATGACGATGAAGAATTATTGCAGTTAGCCCAACAGTTTCAAGCAAGAAAACCTTGGGGCGAAGATTCAGATGATGAAGAAGGGGCTGATGTAATCTATAATGGCATAAATGAAGTAAATATGATCAAAAGAACTCCTGAGCTAAGTGAAGATTCCCTAGTTATAATCCGTGCACCCGAAAAACACTATAAAGCCCTATCCTCGAGGGGGACGATGAATGTAGCTAATTTGGACACATTTTTTGTACCTCCGAAAGTCGAAATAGTCAATGGAAAGAAAGAAATAATGAAGGGAATTCTCTTTTACAAATCAGAAAATGAAAAGCCTATTGATCTCATCAAACTTGAAAACTCTGATGATGAAACATTTGAAGACATAAAAATACCAGGATATTTTTCTGATAAATTAAAGAGTATAATTTATAGATCGGGTTGCCCTACAAGGAGATCGAGATCCAATCGTAAGTTATGTCAAAGGATGTGGGATATTCCTCAAAATAAAATCATTCTTCCAAATGGGCGCACAAGCCATGCTAAAGGATTGGGGTTCAGCAAAAATCTTTCGCGGCAAACATATTTATACATGCAATATGGTTACCATAAATATGGAACCAAATGAGGAATACAAACCTCTTGACTTTGAACAACTGAAAGACGGAGGACAAGCAACTATAGACGAGCTATTGGAAATAAATTTGGGAACTGAGGAGGAACCGCGACCTACTTATATAAGTACCTTACTACCGAAGGAAGAACAAAGCAATTTGAAGGCTCTGCTATTGGAATTTGTCGACTGCTTTGCTTGGACTTATAAAGAAATGCAAGGCCTCGATCCCGAAGTGGCTGTTCATAAACTCACCATCAATCCCGATATTCGCCCAGTCAAGCAAGCTCCGAGAAGAATGCGAGTTGATTTAGAAGAGCAGATCATCGCTGAAACTAAAAAGCTTATCGAGGCAGGTTTCATTAGAGAAGAGAAGTATGCCGATTGGATCGCTAATATAGTCCCTGTAAAGAAGAAAAATGGACAAATTCGCATTTGCGTAGACTTCAGGGACTTAAATAAAGCTTGTCCAAAGGATGACTTTCCGTTACCCATCACTGAGTTGATGATCGATAACGCGTCTAGCTGTGAAATATTCTCATTCATGGATGGGTCGTCAGGGTATAACCAAATAAAGATGGCACCTGAGGATGAGAAGCACACTGCATTTAGAACCCCAATTGGTATATATTGTTATAAAGTTATGCCTTTTGGTCTAAAGAATGCTGGAGCAACGTATCAAAGGGCCATGACTAAAATATTCGACGACCTGCTTCATAAAGTCGTCGAATGTTATGTTGACGATCTAGTTGTTAAAGACCAAAAAAAAGAGAAAACCATCTCCAAGACTTGAGAATAGTCCTCACTAGACTAAGAGAGTACCGATTAAAAATGAATCCTCTTAAATGTGCATTTGGGGTCTATTCTGGAAAATTTCTGGGGTTCATTGTCAGACATCAGGGAATAGAGATCGACCCGTCGAAAATCAAAGCAATCTCAGAAATGCCCCCACCGAAAAATTTAAAGCAATTACGCTCTTTTCAGGGAAGATTGGCGTACATCAGAAGGTTCATATCAAACCTATCTGGTAGGATCAAACCATTTTCAAAACTGATAAAAAAAGATGCACCTTTCATATGGGATAATGATTGTCAAATTGCTTTCGACGACATCAAGAAATATCTACTGGCTCCTCCTGTACTTGCAGCCCCCATACATGGAAGACCTTTAATATTATACACCGCAGCGCTTGAAGGCTCACTAGGCGCCCTCCTAGCCCAAAACAATGAAGAAGGGAAAGAAAATGCGCTATATTATCTCAGTAGAATGTTGGTGGGGGCAGAGAACTCATATTCACCTATCGAAAAACATTGTTTAGCGCTTATATTTGCCGTTAAAAAGTTGAGGCATTACATGCTTGAACATAAGATCCACTTAATCTCTAGGATCGACCCACTCAAATTTTTGATGACGAGACCAGTCTTGACAGGAAGATTAGCAAAGTGGACTGTCATCCTTCTTGAGTTCGACATCACCTATATGCCACAAAAAGCTATTAAAGGTCAAGCACTTGCCGACTTCCTCGCAGCACATCCAGTACCCGAGAATTCTCCATTGATCTGTCATCTACCGGACGAAGAAGTTTTGCTCACGGAAGATAACCAACCCTATTGGGAGATGTATTTTGACGGAGCGTCTTCAATCCTTCCGGCTCTTAGACCAAACATTCCACAAATCAGAGCAGGAATAGGGCTTATCTTTATAACGCCAGAAGGGGGTATTTTGCGATATTCATTAGCTCTTTCAGAACCCCGCACCAATAACGAGGCTGAATATGAGGCTCTGATTGCTGGCCTAGAAATAGCAGTTCTCATGAGCGTACAAAATTTACACATATATGGAGACTCCCAATTAATCATCAATCAAGTTGGAGGCGAATTTAAGGTACATAAACCCGAACTCATCAAGTATCAAGAAAGAGTAAAAGAACTTATGAAGGAAATACCGCACATTACACTAAAAAGAATCTCAAGAGCTGCAAACGGAAAAGCTGATGCTCTAGCGAGACTAGCTAAAGAACTCGCTGAACCGAATTTAGATGAAATCCAGGTGATCATCAGAAATAGAAGAATACTTTCTCCCACTGATTTAAGCCTCACTGAAGAACCCAAAAGAGCTCAAATAATGGAAGTTGAAGATCAAAGCGATTGGAGAGAGCCCTTTATCAACTATTTTAAATATAATGAATTGCCTCAAGAGGCATCAAAACAAGTCCAACTCAAAAAGAGAGCAATGAGATATATTTTCGTGAACGACACGCTGTATAGAAAATCCTATGATCAGTTATGGCTTAGATGTATATCACCTGAAGAAACCAGAAAAGTTATGCACGAAGTGCATTCGGGTTTGTGCGGCGCTCATCAATCTGGCCCAAAAATGCGGTTGAAAATTAAACATTTAGGTTATTATTGGCCTACAATGATCCAGGATTGCATGGAATATGCCCGAAAGTGCCATCAATGCCAGGTTTATGGTGATTTTATCCACCAACACCCACACCCTCTACACCCTACGATCGCATCTTGGCCATTCGATATGTGGGGTACTGATGTAATAGGGCCTATTAATCCTCCTTCCCTTCGTGGACATAAATTCATTCTCGCCGCCACCGATTACTTTTCGAGATGGGCTGAAGCCATCCCCTTGAAAGAGGTAAGGGCAAATGATGTATTGAGGTTTTTCAAAGAAAATATCTTAAATCGCTTTGGGGTCCCACGTCGAATCATATCTGATAATGGTCCGGCTTTCAGAAGCTTCAAAATCAGCAGATTTGCTACTCACCACAAGATCGACTGGCGGTATTCGTCAATATACAATGCCAGGGCTAATGGACTTGCTGAAGCCTTTAACAAAACTCTTATAAAACTTTTGAAGAAAATCATTGGCAAGAATAAAAGAGAATGGTATGATAAAATCTCAGAGTCACTTTGGGCTTATCGAACTACATATAGAACCCCCACTCAATCAACACCGTATTCTCTAGTATTCGGGACGGAAGCAGTGCTCCCTCTAGAAGTGGAAATACCATCACTCAGGATCGCAGTGCAACACGAATTAACGAATGAAGAAAACGCCTTGTTGAGACTCGACGAGTTAGAAGGTTTGGAAGAAGTCAGACTCTCAACTCAGCAAAATTTAGAACTTTACCAAGCGCGAATGTCGAGAGCTTATAATAATCTCGCCCGCTTTCGTACCTTCGTAGTAGGCGAGCTAGTATTGGTCCTCCGACGACCCATCATAGTTAATAAACATGTAGGAGGAAAATTCGATCCAAATTGGGAAGGACCTTATGTAATTGAAAAGGCATATGAAGGAGGATCCTATCAACTAATTGATGCCAAAGGAGAAAGACCCATGCCGCCAATCAATGGACGTTTTCTAAAAAAATATTATGCCTAAAAAAAAAAAAAAAAAAAAAAAAAAAAAAAAAAAAAAAAACCAAAAGAAAAAAAAAAACCCGGCTGTGGTATAACCCCACAGGCAAAATCGGGATCCCCGCTGTGAGAAAACCTTTCAAGGCTCACAGGCAAAAGTTAGGGGAAGGTATCTGGTGAAAACCCATTCGGGCGCCAGACTACCTAAAATATATTTTGCTTATGACGGAATGCTAACTCACCTTAGGGTCGGTTATGCGCAGCAATTTCGATTGCTTCTCGAGGCAAAATAAATCAAATAAACCCATGTTCCCTAAATCCTAAAATATATTTTGCTTATGACGGAATGCTAACTCACCTTAGGGTCGGTTATGCGCAGCAATTTCGATTGCTTCTCGAGGCAAAATAAAAAAAAAAAAAAAATAAAAAATAAAAAATAAAAAAAAACCCGGCTGTGGTATAACCCCACAGGCAAAATCGGGATCCCCGCTGTGAGAAAACCTTTCAAGGCTCACAGGCAAAAGTTAGGGGAAGGTATCTGGTGAAAACCCATTCGGGCGCCAGACTACCCAAGATATATTTTGCTTATGACGGAATGCTAACTCACCTTAGGGTCGGTTATACGCAGCAATTTCGATTGCTTCTCGAGGCAAAATAAATCAAAATAAATTCACATTCCTTAATATCCAAAACGCAAATTAGGCCAAACCAAGCAAACAGGATAGCAGAAAGGGCTAAAAAATAAAAATAAAAAAAAAGGAGAAAGGAAAAGAAAATATGTATATATTCCTGAATGTAATAGTAATAGGCCCTAAAAAAAAAAAGAAAAAAAAAAAAAAGGGTGCAATTACATTTCAAATGTTTTGCGATAGTCCTCGAAGTTTGCAATAAGACCACGAAGAGTTGCTAACTCCTTCTCTGCAGTATGACTCTCTTTAGCCTCTATAAGCTCCCGTTCGGCTTCAGTCGCCTTCCCTTCTATCTTTTCTCCAGTTGAGTCCAATTTCTGAAGACAATCTTTAGCCACATTTATCCGATTTGATAATTCTACATTTGAAGCCCTCTTATCAGCAAGAATTTTCTCCAGTTCGGCTATCTCTTTCTCTCGACAAGCAAACTCGGAAGAATATTGCTCCAAGTTATGGCGAAGGAGGTTCTGAGAAGAAAGACACGCCTCGAGCTCCTTTTCTAACATATCTAAACCCTCTTCAGCTTTTATCAGTCGAACCGAGGAAGAAAAAGTTGGAAGAGATGCTACTTTCTCGATCGCTGCCGCACCATCCAATAACCGTTGAAAGCGCATTTCCAAATTTGAGATATTAATACCAAAAGTAGAAAGACTACGGCAATGGCTTAAGACTCTCTCTCCCGAACAGTTTTATAATCTCGATAGCTCGAAACTTTTACCATGTCAATAACTTGGCTGATCAAAACCGAGCCGACATATTCAGTGATGGCTGGATCAAGATTTTGAACAGCCTCTTTTGAAACCTCCTCGATCAAAGATGTGCCCTCTGCGATGACATTTCCAATAGCCTCCTCTTCGTTCATGTCCGCAACAATCCCCTCTCGAGCTATATCATCTTCGACGACCTTCTCTTGAGCCACATCCTCCTCCTTAAAAAAAAAAAAAAAACAAAAAAAAAAAAAAAAAAAAAAAAAACAAAAAAAAGAGGATTAGAAAAAAGAAAAAAAGAAAGAAAAAAGAAAAAAAGAAAGTAACACTTATAACGAAAAGTGGTTATATGTCGTAAATACCGAAGAATTATGAGTGGGAGGTGTCGGAGAAGGCTCATAATCAACTTCGTCATCATAATGGGAAGGAATGGTTTGCGCAATCCCTGCAATGATGGCAATAATTATAATAAAAAATAAAAAAAAAGGAGAGAGAGAAAAGAAGAAGGGAACATACCTATAGGAGAATGAGTTGATGAGGGAAGTCCTTCGTCTTGCACATAAACACCTTTAGGTGTCGGCGAGGGAAGCTCCTCACCAATCATGCGAGTATCTTCAGGGATTGATGACGGAAGCTCATCAGCAGTGTAGCTCACCCCTACAATAATAATAATAATAACAGTATATATATATATGTATATATATATATATATATATATATATATATATATATATATATATATATATATATATATATATTTATATATATATAAAAAAATTTAAAAAAAAAGAAAAAGAAAAAAAGAGAGAAATGAAAAAGAGAGACCTTTGAGGGATATAGAGGAACTCTCAGCAATGATTAGGGGCAACTCATCGGTATTCTGCCTCTTCGAAGAAAGAGAAACGTCCGGAGATCTTTTCCTTTTCGTCTGTACCTCAACATGCGCAGGGAAAGAGCATCCTTCTGAATCCTCCCTTATATGATAACGTTCCACATAATCATAAGGGGCTGGAAATATCTCTGTTCTTTTTGGAGAATTACGAAGCTCGAATGACAATTGCGGTGGAACCGGGCCCTCCGACATGTTCTCATTCTTTTTTCTCGGACAAGACTCACGTTCAACAAGAAAATTTACGCCATGCTGGAAGTAAGAATATAAACTGTTTGTCCACCACCTCGCATAATGAGATGAAGGCTTGCCAAAACGATCGTTACCAGGAATAAAAAACTTCGAAGAAGGACTGATCTTAGTCAAATCTAACCAATAGCCAGCAAGAACACTGGTCGAAACCATTTCTCTAGGCACATCAGAAGATCTTGGAAAGTGCTGGTCAAATCCAAATTGCCTGGCAAAGCGATGGGGATTATAAGGTTGCGCATACAAACCACCACCTAAGCGAAGAGGTAGAATGCTATGCCTTAGAGATAAAACCCATTCCTGAACTTCCTCAGGAAAATCAGACCTCCCCTTCATGTCGACGACTTCATGGACCCAACCTTCACCTGAACAATTGAAAAAATAGGGCCGCCATATAAAATTTCTTTCATCCCTCAAATGTTGACGAGCTCTTTTTGAATCGAAAGGAGTAGACATTGCATCCATAAAGCTCAGCATATCCGGAATTTTCTTCAAGCCGGGCATATTTTTAATATCCCCCCTAATCGCCCTACGAGTATAAACCTTCTCGAAGCGAGCACCAACCCATGCGAAGAGAAAGTCAATTGGGAACCGACAATAGGGATACGCCGGTCCGCGCTGGTCAGTTACTATGCGGCCTAAAGCAACTTGAATCGCGCACAGTACAGCAGGAGCTAATGCCACTTTCACTCCATGGGCCATTTGAGAAGCCATGATAAAGACCTCTGGTCGAATAACATCCTTTTTGCCATAAGGCATCACGAATTTACAGAGCCAAAGTGTCAGGAACGCTGCTAGATACCCATCCTCTGAGTAAGTTGGAGCTTTCTTGCGTTCTTCTTCGCTAATACTATTCTTCCTCGATTTGGAGGTGGATTTACGAGGGCCCCTATACCAAAAATCTACCCAATGATTATGATAAACGGCTTTATTGGGTCTCCGTTGAACAAGCCATTCATATGCACTAAGCAATTGGCGGAGATTACATGGATAATTCTTGAGCTCCGAGTTGGTAGGGATGAATTCGTCATACATCTCCCCAATTATTGATAAACCACCCAACTCTTTAATGTCCCATAAACTTATCCCAATTTCGCCATAAGGAAGATGAAAGGTATTTGTATCCGAACACCATAATTCTACTAAACCCTTAAATAGCTTAGGATTTTTATCATACCTTCCTTTGAAAGCGATAACTGCTCCCAGTATTTCGGCTTGGACGAGCTGAGTCTTATACTGAGCGATAACATCATCAGTCCAGTCCTCAAGACCATCTACGTCAGTCCTATCTCCAAATGTTTTAAAACCATACCAGCTCGGATGATCATGCAAGATTTTCACACCAAGAGATTCTAGTACATCCCTATTTCTCGCTGCCCCTAATGGCTCCAAGAGTATGACATCTTCCTCGCCACTGTTAGCATAATGCGTGCTAGTAAACGACGCCACCCGAAGATGCCGCTTCACCGTCCAATCCTTCAATTGAATACCGCCAAAAGGGACGGGGGGTTCTGCTGTACGTCCTAATATAGGCAATGCTCGAGATAAATAAAGTCCTGCAGACAATGGCTCATCTTGACTCCCCATACTCTCCTTGCTAAAAAAAAGAGAAAAAGAAAAAAAAAAGAGTATTATAATAAAATCAAAAAAAAAGGGAAATTTTTTATGGTTTCGGGGTCCGAAGAATTGTACGGTTCGTAAAAAAAAAAAAAAAAAAAAAAAAAAAAAAAAAAAAAAAAAAAAAAAAAAAAAAAAAAAAAAAAAAAAAAAAAAAAAAAAAAAGGGAAGTCGTACGGGTCAACAAAAAAAAAAGTCGTGCGGCTCAAAAAGAAAAAAAAGAAAAAAAAGTCGTACGGTAAAAAAAAAAAAAAAAAAAAAAAAGAAAAAAGTCGTACGGTAAAAAAAAAAAGAAGAAGCAAAAAAAAGAAAAAAAGAAGAAGCAAAAAAAAAGAAAAAAAAGAAGAAGCTTGCACGTTCCAAAAAAAAAAAAGAGAAAAAAAAAAGAAAAAAAAAAGAAAAAAAAAAGAGTTGTACGGTTCTCGTGTAAAAAAAAAAAAGAAAAAGAAAAAAAAAGGTGTGCACCTTTCCGCCGCGCGCAAAACTCTCTCAACGAAAAGGTGGGGGGCAATTTGTTTGAAGTAAAAATATTTATACTGTGATTCTTAGGGGGTTCGATTTTATCATTAGCAAAAATCAATTAAATTAATATGATCTTGATGGGATTCGATTTTATCTTTAGCAAAAAATCAATTACATTTAGATTAATATGATCTTGATATATTTCAAATGGGCATAGAATTTTCGTATTCAAAAGAAAGCCCATTTATCATTCGGGCTTTATTCCAATAAGAAAAAATGCTGCAATAAGTTAGGCCCACCCAGTTTGGACTGAGCCCAATCCACTGGATGAAGGCCCATCCCTACACCCATACGAAATCCGCATGCGAAATTTAAAGTTTTGAATATTTAAATTCAAATTCAAAACTCCAACTATTTCTCCACCCATTCCTCAACCAACAATTCAAAATTTAAATTCAAAACTCCCAACTATTTCTCCACCCATTCCTCAACCAACCATTCAAAATTTAAATTCAAAACTCCCAACTATTTCTCCACTCATTTCTCACCCAATTATTGAAAATTCGAATTTAATTCGAAATTCAAGTTCAAATTTCGAATCCTTAACCGCCCACAAATCTCTCAACCCACTCCACTATAAATAGAGGATAGCAATTTTAAAAAAAAGAGATTAGCATAAGGAAGAAAAAAAAAGAGAGCAAAAAAAAAAGGTGAGAGAAAGATCCACACTCTTCTATATACAAAAATCGAAGAAGAAAATTTTTTTGACCCGTCCTACTTCGCCCAATCCGTTACGTACTCCGCTTCCCCGTCAGATCATCAGGTATATATACAAATTAGAAAAGAGACCTCTTGCCGTACTGAAGGGAATTCTTTTCTTCTTCTTCTTCTTTTTTTTTTTTTCTTTATCTTCTTCCCTTTTCAAAAAAAAAAGAAAAAGAAAGAAGAAATATCTCCCCCTCCTTCTCTTGACCGTGCGGTCAAAGAGAGAGGAGGGAGGTGTTCTTTTCAAAAAGGGAAAAGAAAATAATAGTAGAATAAAAAAAAAGAGAAATTTTCTTCTCTCCTTCTTTCTTTTCCTTTTTTTGCCCCGCAAAGATTGCGCCATCGACGTCGTCGCCATCGAATCCCATTTTAACATCTTCAATGAGCGAGGGGAGGAGGGTCAATGATCCTCCGTTTCTTCGGACCTCTCCACCTCATTCGAATTTGTTAATTAAAGGGATGGGTGGTTCGTTGTCATGTCGCCTCAACCGCTTTCAACATTGACTTGATTTTTTCGAAAGAAGAAGGGAGGGGAATCAATGGTTCCCCGCTTCTTCGGACCCTTCAACTACTTTCGAGAATGTCAAGTCAAGATCGCCGCAAAACAAAAAAAAAGAAAAGAAAAGAAAACCACGAAATTCCATACTTTGGTTTCTTCGTTTTGATCCAAACCTGCTCGGATGATTTCTTCGGACATCTGAATTTTGGTTTTGGTTCAATTCGAACCATAATAAAATTGCAAATAAAGGGGATTTCTTCGGACCCCAAATCAAATCGCGATTTAAAAAAAAAAGGATTACAAATAAAGTTCAAAAGGGGATTTCTTCGGACTCCAAATCAAATCGTGATTTTAAAAAAAAGGGATTACAAATAAAGTTCAAAAGGGGATTTCTTCGGACTCCAAATCAAATCGCAAGTTCAAAAGGGGATTTCTTCGGACCCCAAATCAAATCGCAATTTTAAAAAAAGGGGATTTCTTCGGACCCCAAAATAAAATTGCAAATAAAGGGGATTTCTTCGGACCCCAAATCAAATCGCGATTTTAAAAAAGGGGATTTCTTCGGACCCCAAAATAAAATTACAAATAAAGTTCAAAAGGGGATTTCTTCGGACCCCAAATCAAATCGCAAGTTCAAAAGGGAATTTCTTCGGACCCCAAATCAAATCGCAATTTTAAAAAGGGGATTTCTTCGGACCCCAAAATAAAATTGCAAATAAAGTTCAAAAGGGAATTTCTTCGGACCCCAAATCAAATCGCAATTTTAAAAAGGGGATTTCTTCGGACCCCAAAATAAAATTGCAAATAAAGTTCAAAAGGGGATTTCTTCGGACCCCAAATCAAATCGCAATTTTAAAAAGGGGATTTCTTCGGACCCCAAAAATAAAATTGCAATTTAAAAAAAAAGGGATTTCTTCGGACCCTTAACTCAAATTGCAAAAAAGAGGCTTTCTTCGGACTTCAAATTCAAATAAAAATAAATTCAAAGGAATATGCAAAATGGCCGCAAATAAATTAAATTTAATGTTGACCCAGAATTCCGGCTCAGTCAACATTATGAGCTCCAATTCAAACCCAATTCAAGCCCAGTCAACATACAGGCCCAGTCAATATTCTTGTTCTAATCCTGGCCCAGTCAACATTTCGGGTTCCAATTCAGACCCAGTCAATAAGCAGGCCCAGAATGGCTCAGCTTAATTACGTGCTCCAATTCAGGCCCAATCGAGAAGTAACAACCCAAATCCATTCTAACCCAATATGATAATCCAAACTCATTCTAGCTCCATATAATCCAAACCCAACCAAGTCCACATAAAATCTAAACCCATTCTAGCTCCAAATGAAAATCCAAACCCAAGCCTAAACCCAATCAAACCCTCTCATGAAAACCCAAATAAAATGCAAACCCAAACCCAAACCTATTCTAGCCCAAAATGAAAACCCAAGCCTAAACCCAATCAAACTATAAAATCCAAACCAAACCCAATTATTCCACAATGAAAATCCAAACCCATCTAAATCCAAACTCATTCTAGCCCACAATAAAAATTCAACCTACATCTAGTCCACAATAAAAGTCTAACCCAATCTAACCCAACCCAATCTAGTCCACAAATAAAACCCAGCCCATAAAACCACTAAGGCCCAAAGAGCATCAAACCCAATCATGAACCAATTCCATACCCAAATCCCATGGATCATAAACCAAAATTTATGGATCATGAACCAAATCCCATACCCAAACCTCATGAGCCATGAACCAAATTTCATGGATCATGAACCAATTCCATACCCAAATCTCATGGACCATGAACCGAATTCCATGGATCATGAACCAAATCTCATACTCAAATCTCATGAGCCATGAATAGAATCCCCTACACCAAACCTCATACACCAAGTTCATGAATCATACATCAAATCTTATGCCCAAGTTCATGAACCAAATCTCATGAACTAAATCTCATGAACCAAATCTCATGAACCAAGTCCATACACCAAGCTCATGAACCAAATCATACCCAACTCTTATGAACCATACACCAAGTTCATATGACGTTTTCTACGGGCCAAGTTCATAAATTGAACCCAACTTCGTCATGAACCTTTTCCTTGCTCTAGCCCATATACCTAGAGTAAAAATCAAATGCGAGATCGACTAACCCTAATATATATACTTAGGGCTAAGTCAACCCCACCGCCTTAGCACATATAACTAAGGCAAAATTATTTCCAAACTGACAGAGTTTTAAACTATATACTTGGAACTCCGTCAAATCCAAATGCAATCGAGCTCAAATATATGTACTTAGAGTTCATTCAAGCTCGACTAGTCCTAACACATATACTTAGGGTCTAGTCAGCCTTTTGCTCTAGCATATCTACCTAGAGTGAAAACCATATTCAATCGAGCTCTAATATATATACTTAGAGTTCATTGAAATTAAACCCGACGAACCCTAACGCAATACCTTAGGGTTTAGTCAGATCCTCACTCTAGCACATATAACTAGAGTGAAAAGTATATTAAATTCGGTTAATCCTGATACATATACTCAGGAATTAGCCACCCTTTACCTTCGGGTAGCATCAAATCCGACCCACCTCAATACATATACTTGGGGTTTGGTCACATCTTCTCTTTGGGACTTACAACCAAGGCGAAATCAAATATAATTGGACTCTAAAATATATACTCAGAGCCAATTAGACTCTAATACATATACTAGAGTCTAATGACGATTAGGTCTTAATACATACACTTAGGACCTAATCAACTCCATATCCAACTGAATCCTGATACATATATCCAGGATTCGGTCAATCATTCCATCCTCTTTATGAAGGTCTCTTAATCGAAGGTGCCCCAATCTTCAGGGGGTAATTAACAATAGATGCTTGCGTCTATTGGAAGCCATGGATCCGCAATACCTGATACCCATATACATATAAAATACCAATCTGAATCATGAATACAACCCCACGGGAAAATCCATCGAACCGTGCGAGGTGCGTCATTCGTGGTGGCAGACATACACGAATTGGCGTACCGGTACTGGCGGTTCCGGTACCAAGAGCCTGGTTCCGCAGAACCCGAACTTCGAAATCTCCAATTTGTACTGCGTTCCGGTACCTCAAAAATCAGTACCGGAACTAACTAAATCAGTACCCGTACCCCAAATCCAGTACCGGTACTCAATACAAATTCTGCACCTTTTGTAGAATTTGATCTCCGGAGTCCGTTTTCGCGCTTAATAAGCCTCGAAAACACTCCCAAGCTCTCCAAAAATCAAAACCCCTAGAATAGTATAAAGCACTATTTTCTCACTAGAACTCCGCAATTTGCTAAAGTTCAGTGTGCTACAGTCTGCCCAAGCCTAGGTTTCTTAAGTCCCAACGACCTATTCCTAAGCTCTGATATCAACTTAATCTGTCACGCCCCGGGTTCCTGCTTTTCCGGGCTCGCCAACAGATCCGCCGTATACACAGAAGTTTTTCATGTATACGAAGCGATAGCTGAACGTGCAAATATATAAGCACAACTACCAAGGGGTAACAAAGCTGCTAAAAACTGAAATATATGTATATATGAAGCCAACTGTACATACATGTCTCCAAAATACATCCCTGTAAATAAAACATAAGTACAATATCATTTCTGTCAATACATATAACATCATTGTATGTACATGGCTACAAAAATAACTATCTCCAAGGGTACTCTAGCACGATGACCGGGGTGGACATGGATCTAGCTCACGACTCCCTTACCTCGATTAGAAGCAGCAGCGACAACCGAAGGCTCTGCAAGAAAAATGGTAACAACGGGCGTGAGAACTACTGTAAAACAAAGTAGTCCTCAGTAGATATCGTCGCCGACCCCAACGGCCTACCCACTATGTCTACGAGACTAGCAACATAGCTGGTAGGTAAAGAAACAGTAAGGTAAGCTGGAAAAAACTCTACAGCTACAATGTCACCCTACCACATTCATGTCGTGCTATCTGTGTACATATGCATCACTAGTTGAGAAACAGTCATCACTAACTCAATCCACAGGGACCGCCAACGGCCAATCCAGCCTGTACCCTAAGGACATGTTTGTTTCACCAAAACTGGACTTTGGGTTGAAGTGGACTTTGGGTTGAAGTGGAGTTCGGTGAAAACTACTTCTTTCCCGCTGTTTGTTTCGTAGTTATGGAAATGAAGTTTCATTAATTCTACTTTTTGTTTGGTAGAAAGTGTATGATGTAAAACTATAATTTATGTATAAATAATAAATAATTTAATAAATAAAAAAATATAATTATATTTTTATATAATTAAAATTTAATTTAAAACAACTAATTATTTTTTTATACATAAATTATAGTAATACAATAATAAAATTATAAAGTAAAAAAAAATATTAATACTTAATTAATTAATTTTTATCATATTTTAATTGTACAAACTAAATAAAGAAAATATTAAAACTTAACTAATTAATTTTTATCATATTCTAAATATGCCAACCATAATTAAATATATTTAAATATAACTATCTTTACCTAGTATATTATTTTATTATTTTCTCTTTATCTCTCTTCACCGTAATTGACGCCTACAGTGCGCCGAAGTCAATTACGCCGTTTTAGGTTAACTCGAGTTTCGATCGTAACTTTTTTACGGCGAACCAAACAAAGGAAGTGATGGTTTATGGCGAAAACGACTTTTCCCCTCTCCACTTCCACCCCACTTCTACCCAAACAAACATGCCCTAAGCTGCACCGTACATCACCCATGGGGGTAAATGGTGTAAAGCAGCGCCCCGCCGGGCCCACTACTACGCACAAAAGTCCAACTTCGGAGTGGCACTCATGGGCGCGACCCAGCCAAGTGTAAATGCGAATCTGAAAGCTCAATCAGGCAACTATAGGCTATAATCGAAATTAATGGGTCAAACAGGTCCAAGGATCAAAGTTCACGTGCCCTCAGCACAATTTGATGCAAAAAGTAGAGGTTCGGGTCCACCGTCAATCCGGACGGCACCCACCGACACGAAACAGTCTCAACTCTGCTGTAAAGTAGGCTCAGCATCTCAGTACGAGCGTAATCTCAACTTACACTAATCTAAGTATCCACGACGCACTAACAGCGGTGATACAAAAGTAAAATCAGCTCCTGAAGCTAAATCT
Organism: Puya raimondii; assembly: GCA_016920855.1. Classification (NCBI taxonomy): domain Eukaryota; kingdom Viridiplantae; phylum Streptophyta; class Magnoliopsida; order Poales; family Bromeliaceae; genus Puya; species Puya raimondii. The sequence continues at coordinate 19,981,564 of JABWPP010000049.1, forward strand.
GTTAACTTTTCGAAAAGTGAGGTGTGTAGGTTTTGTGAATTTTCTCCTAAGTCAAGTCCCAGTTCAACATCTAAATTTTTTCTAAAATCATTAGATTAAGCTTCAAATTCAGATTTCATGTAAAAACATGCAAATCTATAAATTCGAGATACTAAACATGATAATCAGTGCAAAAGAAGGCATGCTGAAATCTCTACGACTTAGGAGGAATTCCGAAGATTTCGGTAGACATTAACCCACCTCAAGTGCTGATCCAACCACGGAACGAAGGACTCGAGAACCAACAACTTGAACAACTCCCTCTCCAACTACAGCACTTCTGGATCCTCCAGCAGCAGGTTTTGGGTGCCCAGATCTTGAGTCCAGATCTGCCCACTGCCAGTTCCAAGTATGCCTGAGTTCACCTTGGAGTTTAGCTCAATCCTGGGTTTAAAGTCAGGAAAACTTCACCAATCTTACCCCTGCAGTGAAGAGGGTTGAAGTGAACTTAGTCCTCAGCTTCCTCAAAAAGATCAAACTCCCAAAACAGCCACAAAAGTCCTCCCCTGCAATCTGGATCTAGAAAGGAGAGTCCAAATCACGGTCCAGAATTTCAGCGCTTAAGCACTCCACTCTAATTAAGCTAGAATCTGAGAATTCTCACTTATAAATATAGTGGAGAGGAGTCTAAAACCCTCTAGAGATGAGGGATGAATCAACCAAATCCAGCAATTAGCTCTCCACCAAAATCTGGATTAAAAAATCCAAGAATTTCATCAAAACCTCTGAAAATAGCACCTAAGACTTATTTACATCAAATTCAGCATTACTCACCTCTAAATCCAAGAATCCTGGTGAGGAAAACTTCTAAACCAGTGAGGAAAGATGAGGAACCAATTCCAACTTTAAAAATTCAATTACAACAAAAATCGGATCCAAAAATTCAACAAAAGGCCAAATTTCAGCTCAAAACACCAATTTCACTAAAATCTAGCAATTGGATGCTACTAACCTGGATTAATTGGTGTTAGAATGGATTTCCACACTCTTCTATAAGTCCACCATCCATGAAATAGTTCCCCACAGCAAGTGGAAGCTCCAATTGATCACAACCCCTCAATTAGTCCATGTTGCTGTTAGAATTTCAGCTGAAATCTCTATGTTCCAACGAGAAAAGTTGAATTCTAGGGAGTTTAGAGAAGATTTGATGAGGAATTTTGAGTTGACTGTGAAGGAGAGTGAAAAAGAGTTCTCAGGGGATGTCCAACCATTTTTATAGAGGTGTTTGTTGGATAAAATGAGCCACAGGAACAAAAGATGCTAACCTATTACAATACAGAAATCTCCAGTTTCGGGCGCCCTAAACCACTTCTAGGCGCCCTAAACTGCTCACTACCAAGGTTCCAACCACTTGGGCGGTCTGATGTGCCTTAAATGGTTCCGACGGATCTCACCTACCACGGGACACGTGCCAACACATTCGATATTCACGAGGGAGAATTCAGACTCAACTTTTGGGCACCCTAAACTGAATCCGAAATGACTTCAGCAACATATACAAAACAGCACCCTAAATCTGGGCACCCTAAACTTCTGGGCGCCATAAACTGCTAGAACTTCAGTTTTGGCTTATTTGAGTATGCCGAGTTCGTTTTCGCGTCCATTTCGTGCCAAAATGACTCCGACTTGTCCCGGCACTCTACAAATGTGTCGACCAATCGCTGATACTATAGTCATCTCGACAGCTAACCTCCAAGGACACTACAGACTGTGTCTTATCGATTGCATTATAGTGGTTTTCCTACAATATTGGAAGGATATAGTGATGCCGATTGGATTAGTGATGCAGCTGATGTGAAGTCTACTATTGGATTTATTTTTCTCCTAGAAGGAGCAGTTGTTTCTTGGAAGTCAACGAAACAATCTTTGATAGCTAGGAGTACTATGAAATCTGAACTCATAGCTTTAGATACTACTGTAGCAGAGGCTAAGTGAATTAGAGAGTTTCTGTATGATTTGTCACTAATGGAGCGACCTTTAGCACCTATATGTATTCAATGTGATTGTAGATCTACAATTGGTAAATGTGTCTAAGAGAATATGGAGAGTAAGATGAACAATTCATGAAAGTGAGATATAAGTTTTATTCAACAAAATATGAAGGAAAATGTAATTGCATTGGAATTTGTGAAATCTACGAAAAATTTGGTTGATCACCTTACCAAGGGATTATCTAGGACTGTGATCGTACAATCGTCGAGGGGGATGGGCTTTAGCCCACAATAGAAGTTATTGGCGACAGCAACCCAACCTGTTGCAGGTTCAATGGGTAGAAACAAGTCGAATAGGTAGCTGTGAGGAGCACTGATTTTATATCTATGGCGACAGTGCTCATATCGGCAAGTTGATAGGAAGGGCATTGGCCCTGAATGGTTCTGAGACTTTAAGGCAGGGTGTGATCTTACAGACACCCTTTTTTGAGGACCTACTATATGTGTGGAGTTGTGAGGCCGCGACTATAGGGAGAGGGCGGTTTCCTAAAACACACATGAAGCGATATTAGCGCATGGCCGTAAAAGCGCTCACCCGCATTGAACCTAAACGGCTGTACCAAGTGTGCGGTTTGTGGAAATCCGATTCACCAGCCTTCGTTCAAGGTATAGTCCACCATTGTGCCCTCAGATGTATATAGACAATCACTAAGTGAAGGTTCAAACCCGAAAGGTACCTTCGCCGTATACGTGGTATAAGTGATTTAGCACCTTATTTTATATTTTAAATTTAATCATCTTTTCTTTTAAAGTTTTATATCATGTGGGGAATTTTTGGGGTTTATTTCTTTTATTGTGATTTAAAACTCCTTATTAATCTTTGGGACTCTTGATGTCGCCTGCTGCTGCTCGGCTCATGCCGAAGCCTGCAGCTTGGCTCCTTTTGATGTCGCCTGCTGCTTCTCGGCTCCTCCCGAAGCCTGCAGCTCGGCTCTCTTTCTGTTGTTACCTAGTGCTGCTCGGCTCATCCTTCTGACGCCCAGTCCAGTTCACTTTCTCTTAACCATATCTTACAATATCCTTCTTGGGTTTTTGTCCTGCGGAGTTCTACCTGTGTATAAGCCCTGTGGGTGGCCCCTCAGTAAGGTACAACGGCTTGCAGGAGACAAACCCATTGGACCCCACTTCCCTAGGCTGCATTTGGCGGCTCCTGTCAGTGGCTCCCATCTATATATAGGAGAGGGTGTAGAGATGATAAAGAGTGATAGAGTTTCACATCGAGACTTACTTTTTCGTCTTGTTCTTTTATTCTTTGAGCTTTATTTAGTTTCTTCTATACTTGCTGGATCTCTAAAAAGCCCGTTTGGTTCGAGTTGCAGCACCCTAGAGACGTGCCAACTGGGTGGGCATGGTCGTTGTATTGCTAGGAGTGATTGCCGGAGCCTCGCACGTGGAGGGGCAATCTCGCTTCTAGGACAGTGCCTAGCACGCCTCCGACTCACAGACCTCATATGATCTTTACATCTATATAATATTCTTGCATGCAATTTTAAATAGTTGTTTGAACTTCCTATTAAAAGATGATTAAAAGGATATAATTTTACTAAAAAATTAGAGAGATTTCTCCAACACAACTAACACAAGACAGGCATATTATATGCATCCATAACCATGGAGAACAATGGTGTTTAGCATTTTTTTTCCTCCTTTGTATCTGATGATTGTTCATTAATTATTACTATTGTCTTCATATAAATTAATGTACGCATGTACGCATATGCTAATGTAATCGTAGCGCATATCACGTGCTAGGCGTTTAGTTTAAGAAAAAGATGCTAACGCAACCATTAAGCCTACCATGTGCGAGGCGTATGTGGCTTAGAATAACATTTCAACGGGTGAATTAATCATACACAACGAGAAATAAAAGCATCATAGTCTAACACACACAAGATTAATTCCTCATATGTGAGAATGCAGTGGCTATACCTAAAATGAGCTAATTATTGTGCCAATATTTTTAAAAACAAAACAATTTGTGTGCACGCGCGCACACATAGAGTAAACCTACTATTCTCTTATGAGTATAGGGGCCTTCGTACTTATCATGCCCCGGGTCACAGCAGAAGCCCCTCGGGTATGCCAACAGACCCGGCGTATGTATGAGGACGCATCTCGCACATATGAAGCATATACAACCAATCTGCTCAAAGCATGTACCAAGAGTGCATGAACAAAAGAATACGTATCAGAGTCTAATATAAATACACAAATATTGCTACCAGAAACAAGTCATCAACACCACACAAAAAAAAAGAAGAAAAAAACAATTTTGTCGGCCTCTTCCAGCCCAATATGTACAATTTGCTATATATACACATCGTGTGGTCCTCCTCTAGTACTCGCTAGGGTAGGGGACACTACCTAACTCGCGATCCCCTTATCTCGATATGTCGATGGCATTGAGGGCTTTGAAATAAAGATAACAATAGGAGAGTGTGAAACAAATAGTACAGTCGACGACAGCGACGAACTACACCACTAGGTCTATTGGAGGCATCAATACTAAAAGCTAAATAGAATAAATGATCATAAGGTATACTGAGCTGGAAATAAAACATCTGCTATCATGCCTCTATTAATAAATACTGGAAACTATAAATCATATCTCTGATGCATCAACTAAAATAACTACTAATAACCAATACCAAATCACCCAATTACATCGACTGACTCATAAGTTCGGTCAAGCCTGCGCCGCCTCATGTCCAGCCCCCACCTGTAGTAGTCCACTCTCATGCAGGCAAATACCACAAACTATCTCACAAGGCTAACCTCCGGAGGGCCTATTCGTGGGGCGCTACCCACCCGAGTATAATATACTACATATATCATAGAGTCCAATTCGGCTCTTGCAGGCTATAATCATATGCGATGATCAACAAGATCATAATCACGCTGTTTACTTGCCCTTTGGCACTTTCAAATCACATTTTATTTACTTTTCACATTTTATCTGCCCCTTGGTGCTTTCCCATCTTTTCACAATTTTCTTGCCCTATGGCATGTTCACTGTCTATCACAATATGATTCCTATATATCACTGTCTAAATAGCATGATTCAAGTAACGTGTATATGCACGATACTACTGTGAAGTTTAGATACAAGTATTTTCCAACGACTATCATTTATTCCAACTTTTCTGCTCTCTCTTTAACAAGTTTTCTGTAACAAAGCACCAAAACAACATGTTTTCCAACAGGGTCAACATATCATGCCATCAAACCATCTACTCAAGGTATGCATATAGACATAATAGTTAGTTCGTCAATTTCGGCAACATAATACCCACTTAATCAAGCTCTAAGTAAGATACCCACAACACTACTACATAGCACCACCACCAACATACCGGGACCAAACAAAATCAGCTCCCGAGTCACACAACCAGAATCCTCAAATTACTAACTACTACAAAATCATCAATTCAAATCTTAATTCCTCAATCTTTAACTCATATTTTTATTACCTTAATTCCAGTATAGGATATAAGAACCTCAGCTAAAATAATCCAGCATTTCCCCTCCTCACCTCCTAGCTTCAATCTTCAACTACCCATGCATCAAGGGTCACCTACAGAAAGGTAATCAAATTCTGGGCCCTCCTAAACATGGATCCAAAACTTTAATATGGAGGAAACCAAGAGAAATAAAAGGAAAGGAGAGGAATTTCCCAGTTGGAAAACATTAATAGAGAAGCCGAGGCCAAACACCCTTTTATAGGGATGCAATAATAGCGCTTTAGCCCCTCAAATCTCAAGAAATTAACAAATAAAACTCCTCAGTTTGGAAAATGATTCAGGAGCCCAGAGCTACACTGGGTGTCCGATATCTCATTAGTCCAATGGTTTCGGGCGCCCAGATCAACAATGAATTGTCTGAAACTTAAGTAGCATTGCGATCTCAGCCTTTCGGGTGCCCGAACTACCATTCGGGCGTCCAAAACATAAGTAGTGTGTCACCTGCTCATTGATTTACATTTGTGAATATACTGGACTTTGGCAGATTGACAAAGTTTTAGTTTGAGTTGCTTGACGTTCTTAAAATGCTGGGTCAAGTTAGAACCGTTTTGGAGCAAAATTGATGCAAAAACAGAGTTTGGAATCAAGTTCTGGCTCAATTTGAGCAATTGGAGGGTTTTCGGACGCTGGGAAATGGTTTGGATGCCCGGAACCACTGTGCGGTGGACTAATTTGAATTTGGACCCCATGTTACGGATGCTCAGTCTGTCAAAGGAAGACCGAAATTTGATTTTGGGCCTTGAATTCAGACACCTGGTATTACTGTAGCAGCTCGAAAATTCGTCAGTTATTAAGGAAGTAAGTTAGTGACTCAGCATGCTGAGTCACTAAACTTTCGGACGTAGGACTGAGCACCGGGAAAGGATTTTGGGCGCTCTTACGGTCATTTCGGATGACCGGTGAAAGAGGGGACATCCGAAATGCCTCGATACATAAGTTTCGGACACATGAACTGAGGAACCGGGTGCCCGAAACACTAGATTTTGGCTGAGGATGAAATTTTTAAATTCAGGGACTTTGGTGCAATTGTTATATTATATGTGTGTATATATATAAGTAGGGGGTCTCCGTATTTGATTTTCTTCTCCTCCTTCTTCTGCTCGTGCTGAGGAGAGAGGTACAGAGAGAGAACAAAAGAGAGAGAGGGAGCTTGAGGCAAGTTCGTGATTGGGGAATTATTCAGAAGCTCAATTTTGGAGGTAGGTAAAAATACAAATTTGAATTTAATTGAGCTTTTGATATTTTGATAGATGATTTTTGAATATGGTACTTTTAGGATTGGTTTTTGCTGTGTGAAAACTGGTGCTGAGCGTTCCTTTCCTCGATTTTCTTCGAGACTACTATTCAGGTGGGTTCCACGTTGCCGAACATGGTGAACTAACCTCTACGTCTATTTTTTCTATCTATTATAGTCCTGTAATATTTGTTAGCATCATTATTGTAGTTGTTGTCTTCTTGTATATCCATGTATCCTTATTTGAGATTATCTGAGATTGATGGCATGCTGTTTATGTGGATTGAGATTCTTACTCATGTTATACATTGTTCTTGTTGAGATACTATGATAAATGTAAAACCGTAAAACTGTTAAAAAAATTACAGAGTGATAGTAGGACATATGACATATAATTATGACTGAGGACACTGGACAGTTGATTATGATCTTTTTGATCATCGCATTGACCATGGCCTGCAAGGCCACAATGAGCTTGACAAATGGCAGTGATATATAATACTCGGTGGGGTCGCTCTCCACGAGTGCCGCTTCGAAGGCGGGCTAATATAGATGTGTTAGGTAGCCTACGTGTTGACGCTGCACCTGCAAAAGTGTGGTCCGGGCAGTAGGCAGGCACAAGCTTGACCAAACGTATAAGATGGTTGTGACGATTGGGTCCTATGTTATTGTCTGATTCTACCTGACATTGATGCACGTTTCTTTTTGCCGTCACATTGGTTTATTTAGAGATCTGATTACTATTTACCATTTATCCTGCTTATACTTAGAGGCATAATATTCGTTTTATTTTCAGTTCATATTATGCTCAATTACTCGCTCATTTATTGTTCATTTACTATTCTTGCCTCTGATAGATCTAGTGGTGTGGGTCGTTATTGTCATCGACTATACTAGTAGGAACTATTGATTATAGTTCTCAACCCTCCTTTGTTGTTTCTTTTTTAGAGCCTTCAGTACCAGCTTCAGATCGAGATAAGGGGATAGAGAGCTAGATAGCATCTCATACCCAGATGGTGTCTGCCAGAGAAGGACCCTGTGGATAGTTTCATTTATAGCAGCATTGCATATGATAAACTGGCAAGGCTAGTGTTAGCTGTACTTATATTTATCTCTTGATTGAGGGCGGTGATGTACTTCTGTAGTTTATGTTGATATTATCATATAGTGGATTTATATATGCTGCTATACCCGTTGTTTATTTATATACTCTGATACCTGCTTAGTTTTGGACTCCAAGGAATATTGATAGGTTTCGTTGTCGCTTCGGGTGTGCACAGTGCGCCTCATGAATCCGGTGGGTCTGTTGACACACCCGTAGGCTTCTGCTGCAACTCTGGGCATGACGGATTAAGTTGGTATCCGAGCATATGGATAGGTCAAATGGACCTAGGAAACCCCAGGATTTTGACTGACCTTAGGGACATAGGATTTTGGCTGAACTTGTGCAAATAGTGGAGTTCTAGTGAAGAGTAGCTTGAGAAGCTATTCGAGTGGTCGCAGAGAGGTTCGGGGAGTGTTCGAGTGTTTTTCGGCGCAAACTCGGCACGAGAATGGACTTCAGGAAGTCAAATCTACTGAAACTGCAGATTCTGCACTTAGCATCGAAACTAAGGAGTATCGGTATCCAGTTGCGTGGAGAAGAAACCTACGTTTTGATTTTTCGGATCTCTTCCCGAGTACCGATACTGATTTATTGAGTACCGGTACTGATTCAGATGACTACCAGTACACAGTAGAAAGTCACGAAAACCATCGTTTGATTGTGGAACTAGGCTGGGTGTATCGGTACTAATGATCATGTACCAATACTGGAGCTTGAGTACCAGTACTCAGCACTGTAAAATCCCAGTATTGACTAGTTGTGAATTGTGGAATGTGGGGAGTTAGTTGCAATTGTTGCAACCTCATATTTAAGGGGACTACACCCCCCTTTCTCCCTCAGCAGTGAACACAAGAACACATCTCTCTCTTCTCTCTCACTTTCCTTCTTCTCTCTCTAGAGATAATCTCCAACACTTGGAGCTTAGGAAAATCAAGCTTGGGGGAGAATTTGGAGGAGTAGAGCAAGCTTTTTGGAGCAAGAAGAAGTTTGGAAAAGTAAGGTCAAAGGTGAGTTTTTGAGGTTTTGAGTTAGGATTTTGGATTTAACCTTTATAAATGGAATTTTAGAATATTCTAGGCAAATCTAGGCTATAAATTATAGAGATTTGCCATGAGATTTGGGTTTTATTGTAGTTATGAAAAAATCCTAGGTCAAATTGGGATTTTTGTGTTTTGAGGGTTTAAAAATATTTTGACCCTTGAAAACTCTAATTGAAGGTTAGAGAAACACGTGGAACGACATCTTTTTGAGGAACGACATCATTTTGAGGAATGTCAAGGTCTTGTGGGTCGATATGAAGTTTCGAGCCGATTTAGAGTGTTGGGGCGGATTGGCTAAGAGAGGAGCAAATCATCCACGAGGGCCTAATTGTAAGTGTTTACAAGTAATTAGGGGTTAATCGAAGTGGGTTGTGCTTTACCGAAGTGAATTGGTCACTTTCACGTCTAGTGTAACAAGTTGCATTGAGTTTATACATATGGTACAAGAACTAAACATCCTAATTGGTAAAATAACATGCGTGAATATATTTTACTTTAGATTAATTGTTACCATGGTACAAGAACTAAACATTATTGTATATCTCGGTGTGGACAATTAGGATGATGACACTCTCTAAGGATAATCAAGAATTGGACATGCATGTATGGATAAAAATAGTGCCATCTAACTTAGGTTGGAAAAATATAGTGGGTAGGATAGCAACTTGGATATGATGACATGAAACCTAGAAAGGTTGACAATGTAAAGTGAAAACATATGTACCCTTGACTAGACCAAGAAAGCGACGATTCTGCTATCCAATGACTTGAGAAAGCGGCGATTCCGCTACCTATATACTTGTTGTCGGGGGCAAATGGCGATTCCGCCACCTAATGCCAAGATGAAAGCGGCGATTCCACTATGTATGACCCTATAGTCAGAGGGTGAAAGCGGCGATTTTGGTACCCAATGTCAAGATAAAAGCGGCGATTCCGCTATCGATTGACTCGTGATCGAAGTCGGGTGACATGGACCGGATAATGAAATAGTGAGTAGAACATGGTTTACATCACAAGGTTAGCTTTCATTATCGCATGGAAAGAGGCATATCATAGTTGATTTATTTTGCATGTTGTAGAGATATATGTTACATGCTTGAGTTAAGTATTTATTTATCTTATGCTTGTGTTGCCTCCTTCGGATCTGGTGGATCGAGCACTTCCCTTTCGGTGGCCTACCTACTGGGAACTATTTTTTTAGTTCCCACTCCCAAATTTTTCAGGTCCATCTGCGGACGACGCGACGGAGTAAGGAAAGGGCATAGCACCATATATAAAAGTCTTTTCCACCTTTTGGTGTTCCCCATAGATGTACTATTTTGGAAAATGTAAAGAAAAGAAAAGAAATTGTAATGAAATATTTTAGATTGTATTTGAAAAAAGTGCAATAAATGGACATGATGTAATAGATAGTTTTACTTTATGTCCTTTGATATCTTCCTTATGCAATTCTTGTATATTATTTTTGGTTGGAATGAGTTGTATATACAGGTTCTGATACCTTGGGCGGACAGGAGAAATTCCATCTGTTTGGCGGATCTGTGCACGTGCCTAGTGGTGCTTCCGTTGCGGGCTCGGGGCATGACAGATTAAGGTGGTATTAGAGCGTAGAAATGGTCTAAGTGGACTTAGGAAGCCCTAGGATGGATAACCCAGACCTAGACTCGTGAGAGACGGTGACTTATGTATTAGGGCGAAAGTTGAATAAATTGGGTCAAATTATCGATATGCATCTAATAGGAAGTTAGAGGTTGATTCAGGATGTAGTTTATTTTCAGCCGAGGGTGTTTATGTTGGTAGCCGACAACATGATGCTGAGTGATGGGAATAAATACCATTGCATAACTTTCACCTATTTTGAGTCCACTATTTGAATATTGCTTTGTATTTGACCTGGAGTGTTGAGGTATTGACCAAGATCGTTGTGTTTCTAGAAGTGATGGTGCCGCATGGACAACCTCCAATGAGGTCTAGGCTAGAAGCGCCGACCAAGGTCCCCGAGCAATTCAGGGTGAGCGGAGATTCGAAACTTTGTGAATGGTTGGCTGCACTTATCGGAGTAGTATAGCTACAAGCTGAAACCGCACAACGCCAGGAGGAGCAGATAAAAAGGCTCCAAGAGACTATGGTGCAACAAGCGGCCACGGCTTGTGTGGGTCAAGAGCAAACTATGCCTTCGATCAATGCCCCAAAAATAGCCGAAGGGGTGAACATGGCAGCCATACCAGTGGTGGCATGCTGTGCGCTATTGGGAGCCGCGACGGGTACCCCTCTGATGGGTTCGGGCACATCTGTAGTACACTGAATTTCAGTGCATCGTACTGAACTTCTACAAATTGTAGAGTTCTAGTGAGAAAATGGCATAAGAGGCTATATGTGAGGCTTTGGCCAAGTTCGGGACTTGTGCGAAGTGTTTTCGGCGCAAAAGAGGCGTGAAAACGGACTTCGATAAGTTAAAACTGCAGAATTGGTAAAGTCTGCACTGGATTCCGGTATGTGAACTCTAATACCGGAATTGGAGCTTGGTATACCGGTATGTGAAATGGTATACCGGAATGCCGTGTTGAAACCGAGAAACCTAGCTCTCGGGTTTGTGGAATTTTTCGGGGTATACCGGTATGTGAAAATGGCATACCGGTATACTGTGTGCGAAACAGTGAAAGCAGCTCTCGGGTTCTGCGGAATCCCTGAGGTATACCGGAATAAACACCCGTATACCGGTATGCAAATGGGCATACCGGTATACAATGCCAGAGTGGGCTGAGTGTTGTGTTGTGTGTGGAGAGGGGCATTTTGGTCTTTTCACATACGTGGGGGTATTTGAGAGGCTGGGAACACTCCCCTTTCACAGAGTTCTTCTTCCCCACTACTCCTCTCCCTCTCCTCTCACTTTCTCTCTCAAGAGATCTCTCCAAAAGCTTGGAGAAGTGGTGGATTGATCTTGGAAAAGACTTCCAAAGGAGAAAAGAAGCTTCTTGGTGCAAGAAGAAGCTTGGGGATTTCGTGATTAAGGTTAGTACCTCACGTTTTGGGTTCAAACCTTGGATTTAATCCTTTGAAATGAGGTTTTTGGGAACCCTTGGCAACCTAAACCACAAATGGTGGGTGTTTGGCCATGAAATCTAGGGTTTGGCTTGCATGCATGCAAACCCTAGGTAGAATGAGGGTTTTTGCAATGTGAGGTTCTAAAAATATTTGGACCTTCGATAATTGCAATTGAGGCATAGGAAATCATGTTAGAACACTTGATTTCCCATATTGAGATGGATTTAGGGTTCGTAATGAGTAACGAACCGTTTTTCTTGTAGAAGCTTGGGTTGAAGCAAGAACTCTAAGCTTGGACACTTAGGAGCTTAAAGAATACAAGGATTTGAAAGCTCTTGAGGTGGGTTTGTGTTTACCGAAGTGATTAGGTCACTTCCATGTCTAGGGTAATTATCCATTTAAAAATAAAATGGTATGTGTTGAGAACCCTAGCATTTTGCATGTTGGCAAAGGTAAAATCATGATAGGTAGAACAATGAACTTCTATTGCATGATGGATATTTCAAGTACAATTCAATTATTTATACTTGTTGCATGGTTGCATGTACGATTAAACCTAGTGTTATTGAATATAGGTTGGACATGTGAGTTTTTAACCTAGTGTCATTGAACATAGGTTGGACATGTGAGTATTTAACCTAGTGTCATTGAACATAGGTTGGACATGTGAGTATTGAACCTAGTGTTATTGAACATAGGTGAGGCATAAGTGACTTGAACCTAAGATCATAAGAATTAGGTTGGCAAGTAATGTGAATGATTGGGACGTGCGACGATTTTGCTATCCCGGGTATGCGACGATTTCGCTACCTATGCCATGAGTTGGCGGTGATGATTGGGATGTGCGACGATTTTGCTATCCCGGGTATGCGACGATTTCGCTACCTATGCCATGAGTTGGCGGTGATGATTGGGATGTGCGACGATTTTGCTATCCCGGGTATGCGACGATTTCGCTACCTATGCCATGAGTTGGCGGTGATGATTGGGATGTGCGACGATTTTGCTATCCCGGGTATGCGACGATTTCGCTACCTATGCCATGAGTTGGCGGTGATGATTGGGATGTGCGACGATTTTGCTATCCGGGTATGCGACGATTTCGCTACCTATGCCATGAGTTGGCGGTGATGATTGGGATGTGCGACGATTTTGCTATCCCGGGTATGCGACGATTTCGCTACCTATGCCATGAGTTGGCGGTGATGATTGGGATGTGCGACGATTTTGCTATCCCGAGTGTGCGACGATTTCGCTACTCGAATTGGAGGTGACGATTTCACTCCTTAAATGTTGGAACTAATATGGTGAGACGGCGATTCCGAAACCATAAGTAAATGACAAGTAAAAGAACTTAGTCAATGTGGGACATAGGATGAACCTAGGAGAGAATGATAAATTATATTTCATTTGGTTGCATCCTTTATGTTTATTTACTAAGCATGTAAGTAATTGTTGCATAGTTATATATATCTAACTTATGCATATGGTGTTTCTTTGGACCTGGTGGGTCGAGCTCCTCTCTTGGGTGGCCTTACCCACTGAGAACTATGTTTATAGTTCTCACCCCACATTTTCCAGGTCCTTCCGCGAGTGAGGCGGCGGAGCGAGGCAAGGGTTTGGCTCTTTAGATAGCGGCCCTTCCATTTTGGTGATGCATAGAGTTGTACCCCTATTTTGGACTATGATAGCATAGGGTATTTTCTTTCTTGTATGAATGTTGTATATTCCATAGTTTTGGAACATGATGTATGGAATGAAAGTGAAAGAAAAGAAAAATTTGGGCATGTATATTGTGCCTTGTGATGTAATAGAAGTAGAACTTCTTTATGTTGATGCTTTCCTTGTGCAACTCTTGTACTCCGTTCCTAGTTGGAACATTGTGGATAAGCTTGTGTTGTGACGCCTTGGGCGGGTAGAAAGGACTCTATCCGTTCGGCGGGTCTGGGGCATGCGCCCGTGCGGTTATCCTTTCCACCTAGTTGGTGTTAAAGGGCCGGCGGGGCGTGACAGACTGAGGTGGTATCAGAGCGTAGAAACGGTCTAGGTTGACCTAAGAAACCCTAGGATGGAAATGACCTAGGAGTGTAGGCTCGTGAGTGACGAGATTTTGATGTGGCGAAAGATAAGTGATTGGGTTATGTCCTTATGCCTCTAGTTGGAAATAGAGGTAGATCCGAGGTGTGTCTTATTCTTCACAAAGTGTGTTCATGTTGGCGGCCGACAACATGAAAACCAAGTGAGGGGAATAAGGACCCTTGTGTGACTTTCGCCTAGATTGGGTTAACGTTTATTTTCGTGAAATATAATATCGCGAATGACCTTGAATGTCATGAAATGACCAAAGTCATTGTGTTTTCAGGATAATGGTACCTGGACGGCCTCCTAAGAAGGCCGGGCCCGGAGGATCGGGCGCGGCTCCCGAACAACTCGGGGAGGGCGAGAACTCGGCTCTTCGCAATGAGTTGACCGAGTTAATGGGCGTGGTTCGGCGACAGGCCGAAGCCATGCAGCGACATGAGGAGCAAATTAAAAGGCTCCAAGACGAGATGGCGCGGCAGACGGCTGCGACTAGAGAGGAGAGATCGGGAGTACCTCCGGCCTCTGCTTCGGCACCGGCCGAGGAGGTGACACCGGCGCCAGCCGTGGTGCCACCTGTGCCACCGGTTGTAGCCGAGGGGTCGGGTGCCCCTATACCCGATTTCGACATGGAGGATACGGAGCGAGAGCGCGCGCTTGCGGCTCTAATGAGGTTCAAAAAGTTCAACCCGCCTATCTTTAGCGGGGAGAACGTAGATCCGTGGGACGTAGAGACATGGATCGACACAATCGAGACGCTCTTCGAGGACCTTTATACCTTGGAGAGGGACAAGGTGCACCTCGCCGTTCATTGTCTAGAGCGGTCGGCGAAGGTGTGGTGGAAGGGGGTTCGGCGTGATCGACTCTCTAGCCTTCCGCCACCATCGTGGGAAGAGTTTCGGGGTATGGTGTTCGCCACCTATTTTCCCGATAGCGAGAAAAGGAAGCTTCAAGAAAGGTTCCGCAAGTTGAAGCAGGGGAACCGCTCGGTGCGCGAGTACGAGAGGGAGTTCTCGTACATCATTAATTGCATACCGCACGTTGTCCGCGGAGAGTTGGACAAGGTCGATTGTTTCGTGCGCGGACTTCGACCGGATATCTTTCGGGCGGTGCACGCCCTCAAACTTAGGACCTTTGCGGAGGTTTTGGACCGTGCTCTTTGGGTGGAGCACGGGAATGCATGTGCGCGCGAGGAGCGCGAGTCTTGGGAGAAAGAGAAGGATAAAGAGAAGGGAAAGAAGCGACCGGCGGGTGGCTCGGGTGGGCAGTCTAGCTCTAAGCGGCCCCCGAAGCACTCGCAGCCGCAAAATCAATCCCGAGGGTTCCAACGGAACCGACCCTCGACCCAATGCCCGATTTGTGGCGGCCCCCACGGCCCTCAACAATGTGACCATCGTGAGGGCCGGTGCTACAAATGCGGACAACCGGGCCATATGCGGTACAATTGCCCGATGGACGATAGCCGAGCACCGTCGTCGGCGTCGGCGTTTGCGCCACCGAGGCAGCTTGCGGGCATTCCACCCGCGGCGATGTCGGCGGGCCGTGCACAGCCGCCGAGACCATTGGAAGGCCAGCGGCCAGCACCTAGTGGACGAGTATTCGCCTCTCAAGTGGAGGAGCCTGCTACCCAGGAGGACGTTGTGGCAGGTATTGTGTTAATTAAAAGCATTCGATGTAGAGCTTTGTTTGATACTGGTGCATCGCATTCATTCATTGCTCGATCATTTGCTATTGCACATGGAATAGAAATCATAGATGCCACACATGCAAGAACGGTGCAAGTACCGGAACACACTTTTTGCGTACATCACGCGTGTGTAGATTGCCCCGTGAGGGTTGAAAATTGGATCATGCCAGCTGATTTGCTGGTATTAAATCGAATGAATGAATACGATTTGATCCTAGGAATGGATTGGCTCTCTAAGTATCACGCTACTATCGATTGTGAGAGCCGGATAGTGAAGTTTAAAGAACCCGGGCACAAGGAGTTTGTGTACCGTGGGTGTAAGAGTTCGCTCTTTGCTTCAATGGTGTCCACGTCGCAAGCAAGAAAGCTCATTGCTAGTGGTTGCATTGCCTACTTGGCGACGGTAGTGGATGACCGTAAGGAAGTGTTGGGGCTCGAGGACATTCCTATTGTCCAAGAGTTCCCGGATGTGTTTCCGACGGAGTTGCCCGGAATGCCACCGGATCGGGAAATAGAATTTGTGGTAGATTTGTTCCCGGGTACGGCGCCGATCTCTAAGGCCCCGTACAGGATGGCACCCGCGGAACTGAAGGAATTGAAAGCACAATTGCAAGATTTGATGGACAAGGGTTTCGTGAAGCCAAGTGTGTCACCTTGGGGAGCCCCTGTTCTATTTGTGAGGAAAAAGGACGGTTCGCTGCGGTTGTATGTGGATTACCGCGAGTTGAACAAAGTGACCGTCAAGAATAGGTACACGTTACCACGAATTGATGACTTGTTCGATCAGTTGCAAGGGTCTCGGGTATATTCAAAGATTGATTTGCAATCCGGTTATCACCAATTGAAGATCAAACCGGAGGATGTGCATAAGACCGCGTTTAGGACGCGGTATGGACATTATGAATTCACGGTTATGCCTTTTGGGCTTACCAATGCCCCGGCAGCGTTCATGGATCTAATGAACCGTGTGTTCAAACCACTATTGGATCAATTTGTGGTTGTGTTCATAGATGATATTCTTGTCTACTCTCGGAGTGAAGAGGAACATAGGGAGCACCTAAGGATTGTGCTTCAAGTTCTTCGAGAGAACAAGTTGTTCGCCAAATTGAAAAAGTGCGAATTTTGGATCCGTGAGGTCGCTTTCTTGGGTCACGTAATTTCCGCAGGAGGAGTAGCTGTGGACCCTATGAAAGTAGAGGCAGTCAAGGATTGGCCTCGCCCGACCAATGTCACGGAAGTGCGAAGCTTTTTGGGTCTTGCGGGATACTATCGGCGGTTCGTGGAGGGATTTTCAAAAATCTCCGGTCCACTAACGCGTCTTACCCGCAAGGGAGCCAAATATATTTGGAGCGAGGAATGCGACCAAAGCTTTAAGAAGCTAAAGGAAAGGTTAACTTCGGCTCCGGTACTCGCCTTGCCGATTGCGGGGGAGGGTTATGTGGTGTATAGTGATGCATCACGTCGTGGTCTTGGGTGTGTGCTTATGCAAAGAGGACAAGTAATAGCAGACGCCTCTCGACAGCTAAAGAGCTATGAGCAAAATTATCCCACCCACGACTTAGAACTCGCGGCGGTGGTCTTCGCACTTAAGTTGTGGAGACACTATTTGTACGGGAAACATTGTGAGGTGTACACGGATCACAAAAGCTTAAAGTATTTATTCACTCAGAAAGAGTTGAACTTGAGGCAACGGAGGTGGTTAGAGTTGATAAAAGATTACGACTTAACCATCTTGTACCACCCCGGTAGAGCCAATGTGGTGGCCGATGCGCTCAGTAGGAAATCCGTGGAGAACTTCGCAATTGAGATGACGGGACAAATGCCGTTAATCAAGGAAATGGGCCGATTTGACTTGGAAGTCGTGGCCCCGGGCGTCCCCGCTAAACTTATGAGTATCGAGGTGTGGCCGACCTTGTTGGAGCAAATAAAGGAAAAGCAATCAGGTGATCCGGAGCTCCAAAAGGTGCGGGGTACTATCGAGAGCGGGTGTGCCGGTGATTTTCATGTGGACTCGAGGGGCGCAATTCGGTTTCGAAACCGATTGTGCGTGCCGAAAGTTGAGGACATTCGTAGGGAAATCTTGAAAGAAGCTCACACTTCTCCCTATGCGATTCACCCGGGCGGCACCAAAATGTATAAGGACCTCAAATTGCATTATTGGTGGCCGGGGATGAAACGTGATGTTGGACGCTTTGTGGCACAATGCTTAGTATGCCAACAAGTAAAGGCCGAGCGTCGCTTTCCGGCGGGAAAATTGCAAGGATTGCCCATTCCAGTTTGGAAGTGGGAAAATATCGCGATGGATTTTGTTGTGGGCTTACCTCGATCGCTAGGTGGCCACGATGCGATATGGGTGGTGGTGGATCGTTTGTCAAAGTCGGCACACTTTTTGCCAATCCACACCACTTGGTCGGGAGACAAGTTAGCCCAAGTCTACCTGGACGAGATTGTGCGGTTGCACGGGGTTCCGACCTCGATAGTTTCATATCGAGATCCCCGTTTCACATCGCATTTTTGGAAAAGCTTGCAAGAAGCTTTGGGTACACGGCTCGATTTCAGTTCAGCATTTCATCCTCAAACCGACGGTCAATCGGAAAGGACAATTCAGATTTTGGAGGATATGCTACGAGCGTGTGTGTTGGACTTCAAAGGAGCGTGGCCTACTCATTTGCCGATGGCTGAATTTGCTTACAATAATAGCTATCAAGCTAGCATCGGTATGGCACCTTTTGAGGTTTTGTATGGAAGAAAATACCGCTCTCCTATTCATTGGAGTGAAGTCGGCGAGAGAAGGGTCTTAGGACCGGACGTGTTGCGTGAAGCGGAGGAAAAGGTCCGCTTGGCACGCGAACGCTTATCGACGGCGCAATCTAGACAAAAGAGTTATGCGGATCGACGTCGACGAGATTTGGAGTTCGCGGTAGGAGACCGCGTCTTCTTGAAGGTCTCACCCATGAGAGGGGTGAAGCGATTTGATGTGCGGGGTAAGTTGAGTCCCCGTTACATTGGACCTTATGAGGTTTTGGAACGTGTGGGATCCGTGGCATATCGGCTAGCCTTGCCGCCGAAACTTGCGGGGATACACAATGTGTTTCATGTATCGACCCTCCACAAGTATGTGTACGATCCGGCGCACGTCCTCGAGTATGTGCCTATAGAGCTCCATGAGGATATGACTTATGAGGAGTTTCCCTTGTGTATCATGGATCGCGAGGTGAAAAGTTTGAGGAACCGTAAAATTCCTTATGTAAAGGTACAATGGACGAATCACGGTGAGCGCGAGGCTACATGGGAATTGGAAAGCTCGATGAAAGAGCGGTTTCCTTACCTCTTCGCTGAGTCCAGCTGAGGTATGATTTTAGTTTCGCGGCCGAAACTCTCTTTAAGGGGGGTGGAATGTAGTACACTGAATTTCAGTGCATCGTACTGAACTTCTACAAATTGTAGAGTTCTAGTGAGAAAATGGCATAAGAGGCTATATGTGAGGCTTTGGCCAAGTTCGGGACTTGTGCGAAGTGTTTTCGGCGCAAAAGAGGCGTGAAAACGGACTTTGATAAGTTAAAACTGCAGAATTGGTAAAGTCTGCACTGGATTCCGGTATGTGAACTCTAATACCGGAATTGGAGCTTGGTATACCGGTATGTGAAATGGTATACCGGAATGCCGTGTTGAAACCGAGAAACCTAGCTCTCGGGTTTGTGGAATTTTTCGGGGTATACCGGTATGTGAAAATGGCATACCGGTATACTGTGTGCGAAACAGTGAAAGCAGCTCTCGGGTTCTGCGGAATCCCTGAGGTATACCGGAATAAACACCCGTATACCGGTATGCAAATGGGCATACCGGTATACAATGCCAGAGTGGGCTGAGTGTTGTGTTGTGTGTGGAGAGGGGCATTTTGGTCTTTTCACATACGTGGGGGTATTTGAGAGGCTGGGAACACTCCCCTTTCACAGAGTTCTTCTTCCCCACTACTCCTCTCCCTCTCCTCTCACTTTCTCTCTCAAGAGATCTCTCCAAAAGCTTGGAGAAGTGGTGGATTGATCTTGGAAAAGACTTCCAAAGGAGAAAAGAAGCTTCTTGGTGCAAGAAGAAGCTTGGGGATTTCGTGATTAAGGTTAGTACCTCACGTTTTGGGTTCAAACCTTGGATTTAATCCTTTGAAATGAGGTTTTTGGGAACCCTTGGCAACCTAAACCACAAATGGTGGGTGTTTGGCCATGAAATCTAGGGTTTGGCTTGCATGCATGCAAACCCTAGGTAGAATGAGGGTTTTTGCAATGTGAGGTTCTAAAAATATTTGGACCTTCGATAATTGCAATTGAGGCATAGGAAATCATGTTAGAACACTTGATTTCCCATATTGAGATGGATTTAGGGTTCGTAATGAGTAACGAACCGTTTTTCTTGTAGAAGCTTGGGTTGAAGCAAGAACTCTAAGCTTGGACACTTAGGAGCTTAAAGAATACAAGGATTTGAAAGCTCTTGAGGTGGGTTTGTGTTTACCGAAGTGATTAGGTCACTTCCATGTCTAGGGTAATTATCCATTTAAAAATAAAATGGTATGTGTTGAGAACCCTAGCATTTTGCATGTTGGCAAAGGTAAAATCATGATAGGTAGAACAATGAACTTCTATTGCATGATGGATATTTCAAGTACAATTCAATTATTTATACTTGTTGCATGGTTGCATGTACGATTAAACCTAGTGTTATTGAACATAGGTTGGACATGTGAGACGATTTTGCTATCCGGGTATGCGACGATTTCGCTACCTATGCCATGAGTTGGCGGTGATGATTGGGATGTGCGACGATTTTGCTATCCCGGGTATGCGACGATTTCGCTACCTATGCCATGAGTTGGCGGTGATGATTGGGATGTGCGACGATTTTGCTATCCCGAGTGTGCGACGATTTCGCTACTCGAATTGGAGGTGACGATTTCACTCCTTAAATGTTGGAACTAATATGGTGAGACGGCGATTCCGAAACCATAAGTAAATGACAAGTAAAAGAACTTAGTCAATGTGAGATATAGGATGAACCTAGGAGAGAATGATAAATTATATTTCATTTGGTTGCATCCTTTATGTTTATTTACTAAGCATGTAAGTAATTGTTGCATAGTTATATATATCTAACTTATGCATATGATGTTTCTTTGGACCTGGTGGGTCGAGCTCCTCTCTTGGGTGGCCTTACCCACTGGGAACTATGTTTATAGTTCTCACCCCACATTTTCCAGGTCCTTCCGCGAGTGAGGCGGCGGAGCGAGGCAAGGGTTTGGCTCTTTAGATAGCGGCCCTTCCATTTTGGTGATGCATAGAGTTGTACCCCTATTTTGGACTATGATAGCATAGGGTATTTTCTTTCTTGTATGAATGTTGTATATTCCATAGTTTTGGAACATGATGTATGAAATGAAAGTGAAAGAAAAGAAAAATTTGGACATGTATATTGTGCCTTGTGATGTAATAGAAGTAGAACTTCTTTATGTTGATGCTTTCCTTGTGCAACTCTTGTACTCCGTTCCTAGTTGGAACATTGTGGATAAGCTTGTGTTGTGACGCCTTGGGCGGGTAGAAAGGACTCTATCCGTTCGGCGGGTCTGGGGCATGCGCCCGTGCGGTTATCCTTTCCACCTAGTTGGTGTTAAAGGGCCGGCGGGGCGTGACAACATCGGCCCCCGATTATGTGGAGATGGAGGCGGAGAGGGAGCGAGCGCTTGCGAGCCTCACTACCTTCAAGAAGTTTAATCCGCCTATATTTGATGGAGAGAACATGGACCTGTGGGTCGTGGACACATGGGTCGACTCCATGGAGAAATAATTTTATACATGTTGGAGCGGGATAAAATATACCTAGCCACACATTGCTTGGAGAAGTTGACAAGGGAGTGGTGGAAGGGGGTCAAGCAAAATCGATCCTCTAGTCTCCCTCCTCTATCTTGGGAGGAATTTTTGGGGTTGCTGTTCAGTACATATTTTTCTAATAGTGTGAAGAAGACCCCAAGAGGACTTCTGGAAGTTGCGACAAGAAAACCGCACGGTGAGAGAGTATGAAAGGAAATTCTCTCACATTGTGAATTGCACTCCGTATGTGGATCGGGATGATAAGGATAAGGCCGAGTGCTTAGAGCGTTAACTTCGGTTGAAAATTTTCAAAGTCGTCCACTCCTTCAAGCTTCAAACTTTTCCCCAAGTTTTGGACCGAGCATTATAGGTGGAGCAAGGCAATGCCATCGCGCAGGAGGAGCGCGAATCCTAATGACAAGAAGAAGGGGAAGAAGCGATCGTCGGGTGGTTTTGGCGGTCAGTCAAACTCTAAGCGACCACCGAAGTACCCGCACTCACGATCTCAAGCCCAAGAGTCGTACCCCACTCGATCCTCGATGAGGGGCATCATTTGTAATGGTTCACATAAATCACAACAGTGTGAGCCGCGGGAGGGCAAGTGCTTTCGGTGTGAGCAGCTCGGTCACATGAGATATGACTGCCCCCAGAGTGATAGCTGGGCTCCATCGGTTGCATCGACACTCTCTTCCTCGAGATAGCTCGCGTGCATCCCACCGACGGTGATATCTATGGGGCATGCACCGGCTTTACGGCAACCGGAGGGTTCGATGTCATGCCCTGAGCCCATAGCGGAAGCACACGTTGGGCACGTGAACCAGACCCGCCAAACGGACAGAGTTTTTCCTACCCGTCCAAGGCGTCACAAGCATGTATACATCACATATTCTAAGTAGGAATTGAATACATGGGTTGCATAATGAGAGTATCATAAGACATAAAATAAACTACATCTATCACAACTTAAAACATTCAATCACATACATCATTTTAGCTTCCAAAAATTACAACCCAACAATATTACATTTATATGTCCATTTTCTACATGTCTCCAAAATAGGGCCTAACTAAGAAAACTCAAAATAGAAGAGCAGGATGCTATCGATACCGTTTCGAAAGCCGTTTTGAAAATCGTTTCCCACACGGAAACATATCCTTTGAAAACTAGCTGCCATGAGGGGTAGACAACCATTTGCCATACAACCATGGAAAAACCACAATTCGATAAAGCCATAAAAACCATACCATGCCATATATAACCAAAACCAAAACCATAATCCATGTCATAACCATAATCACAATCCACGTATAATAAAGGATAATCGTCTAACTGAACCACCAACATTAATTCAAGTACTAAACATAAGGGTAAGAAAGATAAACCAGGGAAGGGGGACCTATAGTAGATCGCATTAGCGGTCCGAGATTTTCCAGTGGATACGACAAAGCCACGAAGGCAAGCCATATTCACTGAAAAAGAATAATAGTGGAGATATGGAGATATATAAGTAATGAGCGGTAATGTAAACCTATAGTAGCAATATAAATAATTATGAATAGTAAATAACTGAGATATTGCTACTGTAAAAGAAGCTTATCCACTATATGCCTCAAGGGACGACTAGTCTGAAACTTGTACCCAATCCATAACCTGTCATATTGGTGCGTCGACCTCAGGCACTGCCTGCCACTGAAATGCACTGAACCTGATCTATGCGTCATGATGGACAATCTATCTGGATAAGTATACCCCTTGTCAGTGGTCAAACCGACACAGTGTCAAAGAATACTCATAAGCGCAGTGGCCAATCATATGGAATGATCAAATAGCCTTCGGCAGAAAGCCGATGCCGTGGCCGAAGCCAGATGCCGTCGCATATAAACGCTAGAACCATGATCAAACAGATTGGAATATAATGGTAAAGAGTAATGTTGTGTCGCCTGGACCTAAAGGTCCTTTGATAGTCAAGTAATAAAAGAACCTATCCTGCATATCCAAACCAGCCTACTACTATATAAGATAGTAATAATGAAATATCGACATGAAGAAGAGTGAGAGAATAGTGAAGATACAGCCTCACCGACTACCAGCTCGAAGCACCCACCTCTGCCGAAGAATTACTCTAGGTCGTCGACCCTCTTGCGATGCTTCTCGCTACAATACAGATCTATGCAGAGTCCAACCAAATTCATAGTTAGCCCAAATCTACTAATTACCAATATCCATGACTCAATAAGAATCAAAACAGACGAACGATCGGGTTTCTGGATCCCGTTAAATGGTCACCGAAAATACGCCAGATTGTTGCACCGACTCGTTGAAACGTCAACTCAACCAAGGGGGTGTCCTGAAACAAGTCCCACACTTAACCTACCTTGCTCGCTATCCCAACACATTATTTTAACATCGTTGGGACAACCGCACAAGAAGTGCACCAAAACAAAAAATCGGGATTCCGAAGATAGCCGGTTTGGCTTTCGTGGTGTCCAATTGGTCCCGAAAACAACTATAGCCTTCATGCTACGACCAGGGGTGTCATACCTCCCCTAATATCCAACAATTAAGGCTATTACTCTGCTGCGAATAGTAGCAATCCGCGTGACATGAAATCGCGTCCGAAACCACCCGATTTTTGCGTTTTACGGTTCTATTCAACTCCAAAACTTCAAAAGTCACCCGACTCTCCTTGCTATCCCAAAACACTTACTTTTGGGTGTCGAGACAGCAACACACCAATCGGTGCATGCAAAAGTAATAAACCCTAATTTTGCCGTACCGGATTTTTGGGAATCCTCGATTTCGATTCCCAAATTCTCCGTAACACGACCACTATCACAAGACACTTGGGACAATTATAAGAATAGCCAATAAGGCTCCTAGATAAACCCTGGGCATTTATATTATTTGAATGTGAATCCCGAACCGAAAGTACGATTTTTCAGTCGACGATATTGCTGAAAACCGCACTGGAACCCCATTTACGCTCTACAAATATATAACGATCTTGGACAACTAGTTTGTTGGTCACCGGTAGTTGTTACACACTGCTCGAGATAGCCCACGCGCCACATTTGCGCCAAAGACCCCTATCTCTATATTATTTGCAATTAATATAACGAAAATAGGTGTTTTCGATCCGTTAAGAACGATTTCGAGTTTCAGAATCGAACTGAGGGTGTAGATTCGAAGGTCTCGATGCTCCGGAGATCGTGCTCACTGTTCAGAGCATGAAGAAGGCCGAGGGAGAAATCGGGGCAACCTGGACCAAAGTATTAAGCCTTCTAGAGCACGACCGAGCCTAACTTGCCAACCAAGACCCAACCAATCAAAACCAAGGTGATCCCCGCAGTTAACTTGACCTAAAGAAGACCATGCTCACTTCTTCGGGGATCGCCGGTGTACAGAGGGGCCGAAACCAAGTTGTCGGGCTCCAGGAAAACTAGCCCGAGCTTGATCCAAAGCCCAGTCAGAGCTTCCACGAGTCCCGGCGGCCGACGGCGACGAGCGCCGACAAGGGGCGGCCGAGACTGACGGCTAGAGGTCTTTGGAGGCGGCGGCGACACTGGAACCCGTGTGGCCAAAGCTAGGGTTGGCTTTGGTGCAACTCGACTCTGGGTGGTGCCGGTGGCCGGGGATATCGAGGATGGTGCTAGCAGGGTGCCAGGGGTTGCCGGAGGTGAGCTGTGATGCCGGGGAACCTCGAGGTAGTCGAGCAAAAGCCTGCAGGCAAGATCTTCTTGATCTTACTGCAAGCTCGGCCGAGACTGACGGCCAGAGGTCGTTGGAGGTGGCGGCGGCACTGAGACCCGTGCGACCAAAGCTAGAGTTGACTTTGGTGCAACTCGACTCCGGGTGGTGCCGGGGGCCGGGGATGTCGGGGACGGTGCCGGCGGGGTGTCAGGTCGCTGGAGGTGAGCTGCGCTGCTGGGGAACCTCGGGGTAGTCGAGCAAAAGCCCGCAGCCAAGATCTTCTTGATCTTGCTGTAGGCTCGGCCGAAGAAGGAGAGGGGAGTTGTGGCGGCGTCGGTGATCGACGGGGATGGACTGTTGGACTTCCTGGGTGCCGGTGGGATCAGGATGAGGTGGCACTACTAACCATAAGGCCCTCCGGCTCAACATGCAGGGAGGGAGATAGGGGGATTGTCACGCCCCGCCGGGCCTTAAACACCAACTAGGTGGAAGGATAACCGCACGGGCGCATGCACCAGACTCGCCGAACGGATAGAGTCCTTTCTATCCGCCCAAGGCGTCACAACACAAGCTTATCCACAATGTTCCAACTAGGAACAGAGTACAAGAGTTGCACAAGGAAAGCATCAACATAAAGAAGTTCTACTTCTATTACATCACATAGCACAATATACATGTCCAAATTTTTCTTTTCTTTCGCCTTCATCCCATACATTATGTCCCAAAATTATGGAATATACAACATTCATACAAGAATGAAAATCCCCTATGCTATCGTAGTTCAAAAATAGGGGTACAACTCTATGTATCACCAAAATAGAAGGGCAGCTATCTAGAGAGCTAAACCCTTGCCTCGCTCCGCCGCCTCACTCGTGGAAGGACCTGAAAATTGTGGGGTGCAAACTATAAACATAGTTCCCAGTGGGTAAGGCCACCCAAGAGAGAAGCTCGACCCACCAGGTCCAAAGAAACACCACATGCATAAGTTAGATCACATATAACTATGCAACAATTATTTACATGCTTGTAAATAAACATAAATGATGCAACCAAATGAAATATAATTTATCATTCTCTCCTAGGTTCATCCTATGTCTCACAAAGACTAAGTTCATTTACTAGTCATTTACTTATGGTTTCGGAATCGCCGTCTCACCATAATTATTCCAACATTCGAGGAGTGAACTCGTCACCTCCTAATTCGAGTAGCGAACTCGTCGCATACTCGGGATAGCAAAATCGTCACATACCCCGTCTCAACACGGCCACTACATGGCATGGATAGCGAACTCGTCGCATATCCGGGATAGCAACCTCGTCGCACATCCCCTCTCGACACCGCCAACTCAAGGCGAGGTAGCGAAATCGTCGCCTACCCGGGATAGCAAACTCGTCGCACATTCCCGTGTCGGTACGGCCAACTCATGGCATGGTAGCGAAATCGTCGCCTACCCGGGATAGCAAAATCGTCGCACATCCCGTCTCAATACGGCCAACTCATGGCATGGTAGCGAAATCGTCGCCTACCCGGGATAGCAAAATCGTCGCACATCTCGTTATTCACGTTTTTCTCTTGCCAACCTAAGTCTCATGACCTTAGGTTCAAGTCACTAAGTCTCGCCTATGTTCAATAACACTAGGCTTACTTTATCATTATCAACCTAGGTTCCATGACTCTAGGTTCCAATCTCATGTGAAACCTATGTTCAATGACACTGGGTTTCAATCTCACATGTCCAACCTATGTTCAATAACACTAGGTTTCAATCTCACATGTCCAACCTATGTTCAATAACACTAGGTTTAATCATACATGCAACCATGCAACAAGTATTAATATTTGAATTATACTTGAAATATACATCATGCAATAGGTTCTCATTGTTCAACCTATCATGATTTCTACTTTTGCCAACATGCAACATCTAGGGTTCACAACACATACCATTTTATCTTTAAATGGATATTTACCCTAGACATGGAAGTGACCTAATCACTTCGGTAAACACAAACCCACCTCAAGAGCTTTCAAATCTTTGTATTCTTCAAGCTCCTAAGTGTCCAAGCTTTGAGTTCTTGCTTCAACCCAAGCTTCTACAAGAAAACGGCTCGTTATTCATTACGAACCCTAAATTCAACTCAACATATGAAATCAAGTGTTCTAACATGATTTCATATGCCTCAATTGCAATTCCCGAAGGACAAATATTTTTAGAACCTCTCATTGCAAAAACTCTCATTCTACCTAGGGTTTGCATGCATGCAAGCCAAACCCTAGATTCCATGGCCAATCTCCCACATTTTGTGCTTTAGATTGCCAAGGGTTCCCAAAAACCTCATTTCAAAGGATTAAATCCAAGGTTAGAACCCAAAACGTGAGGTACTAACCTTAATCACGAAATCCCCAAGCTCCTTCTTGCACCAAGAAGCTTCTTTTCTCCTTTGGAAGCTTTTTCCAAGATCAATCCACCATTTTCTCCAAATTTTGAAGAAATCTCTAGAGAGAGAAAGTGGAGAAGATGAAGAGGAGAAGTGGAGAAGAAGATGACTGAGAAAGGGGGGTGTTCCCTGCCTTTCAAACACCTCCACGAGTGTGAAAAGACCAAAATGGCCCTCTCCACACTTAACATTCTCAACCAGCCAAAACTGGGCATTGTATACCGGTATGCGCATATGCATACTGGTATACCTCAGAAATCCCGCAGAATCCCGAGAGCTGGATTTACTGTTTCGGCCATCGCGTACCGGTATCCTATTTCACATACCGGTATACAGTGACATTCCGGTATTTCCCGGAGAATTCCGCAAAACCCGAGAGTTGGGTTTTCGGTTTAACCACGGCATTCCGGTATACCCATCACATACCGGTACTAATCACTTCATTACCGGTATGAGGTCCACATACCGGAATCCAATGCAGAGTTTACAAATTCTGCAGTTTTAACTTATCGAAGTCCGTTTTCACGCCTCTTTTGCGCCGAAAATACTTCGCACAAGTCCCAAACTTGGCCGAAGCCTCACATATAGCCTCTCATGCTATTTTTCCACCGGAACTCTACAATTTGTAGAAGTTCGGTACGATGCACTGAAATTCAGTGTACTACATTCCTCCCCCCTTAAAGAGAGTTTCGGCCGTGAAACTAAATCATACCTCAGCTGGACTCAGCGAAGAGGTAAGGAAACCGCGCCCTCATCGAGCTTTCCAATTCCCACGTAGCTTCGCGCTCACCGTGATTCGTCCATTGTACTTTTACATAAGGAATCTCACAGTTCCTCAAGCTTTTCACCTCGCGATCCATAATACACAAGGGAAATTCCTCATAAGTCATATCCTCATGGAGCTCTATAGGCACATATTCGAGAACGTGCGCTGGATCATACACATACTTGCGGAGCGTCGATACATGGAACACATTGTGTATCCCCGCAAGTTTTGGCGGCAAAGCTAGCCGATACGCCATGGATCCCACACGCTCCAAAACCTCATAAGGTCCAATGTAACGGGGACTCAACTTACCCTGAACACCAAATCGCTTCACCCCTCTCATGGGTGATACTTTCAAGAAGACGCGGTCTCCTACCGCGAATTCCAAATCTCGTCGACGTCGATCCGCATAACTCTTTTGTCGAGATTGCGCCGTCGATAAGTGTTCGCGTGCCAAGCGGACCTTTTCCTCCGCTTCACGCAACACATCAGGTCCAAAGACCCTTTTCTCGCCGACTTCACTCCAATGAATAGAAGAGCGGCATTTCCTTCCATACAAGGCCTCAAAAGGTGCCATTCCGATGCTAGATTGATAGCTATTATTGTAAGCAAATTCAGCCATCGGCAAATGAGTAGGCCATGCACCTTTGAAGTCCAACACACACGCCCGAAGCATATCCTCCAAAATCTGAATTGTTCTTTCCGATTGACCGTCGGTCTGAGGATGAAATGCTGAACTGAAATCGAGCCGTGTACCCAAAGCTTCTTGCAAGCTTTTCCAAAAATGCGATGTGAAATGGGGATCTCGATCTGAAACTATCGAGGTTGGGACCTCGTGCAACTGCACAATCTCGTCCAGGTAGACTTGTGCTAACTTGTCTCCCGACCAAGTGGTGTGGATTGGCAAAAAGTGTGCCGACTTTGACAAACGATCCACCACCACCCAAATCGCGTCGTGGCCACCTAATGATCGAGGTAAGCCCACAACAAAATCCATCGCGATATTTTCCCACTTCCAAACCGGAATCGACAATCCTTGCAGTTTTCCTGCCGGAAAGCGACGCTCGGCCTTCACTTGTTGGCACACTAAGCATTGTGCCACAAAGCGTCCCACATCAAGTTTCATTTCCGGCCACCAATAATGTTGTTTGAGATCCTTGTACATTTTGGTACCGCCCGGGTGAATCGCATAGGGAGAAGCGTGAGCTTCTTTCAAGATCTCCCCACGAATATGCTCGACTTTTGGCACGCACAATCGATTTCGGAATCGAATTGCGCCCTTCGAGTCTACATGAAAATCACCGGCGCGCCCGCTCTCGATAGCACTCCGCACCTTTTGGAGTTCCGGATCCCCGGATTGCTTCTCTTTTATTTTCTCCAACAAGGTTGGCCAAATCTCGAGATTCATCAGTCTAGCGGGGACGCCCGGGGCCACGATCTCCAAGTCAAATCGGCCCATTTCCTTAATTAACGGTATTTGTCCCGTCATCTCAATTGCGAAGTTCTCCACGGATTTTCTACTGAGCGCATCGGCCACCACATTGGCTCTACCAGGGTGGTACAAGATGGTCAAGTCGTAATCTTTTATCAACTCCAACCACCTCCGCTGCCTCAAATTCAACTCCTTTTGAGTGAATAAGTACTTTAAACTTTTATGATCCGTGTAAACCTCACAATGCTCCCCGTACAAGTAATGTCTCCACAACTTGAGTGCGAAGACCACCGCCGCAAGCTCTAAGTCGTGGGTGGGATAATTCTGCTCATAGCTCTTCAGCTGTCGAGAGGCATATGCTATTACTTGTCCTCTTTGCATAAGCACACACCCAAGACCACGCCGTGATGCATCACTATACACCACAAAGCCCTCCCCTGCAATCGGCAAGGCGAGTACCGGAGCCGAAGTCAACCTTTCCTTTAGCTCCTTGAAGCCTTGGTCGCATTCCTCGCTCCAAACATATTTGGCTCCCTTGCGGGTAAGACGCGTTAGTGGACCGGAGATTTTTGAAAATCCCTCCACGAACCGCCGATAGTACCCCGCAAGACCCAAAAAGCTTCGTATCTCCGTGACATTAGTCGGACGAGGCCAATCCTTGATTGCCTCAACTTTCGTAGGATCCACCGATACTCCTCCTGCGGAAATTACGTGACCCAAGAAAGCGACCTCACGGATCCAAAATTCGCACTTTTTCAATTTGGCGAATAACTTGTTCTCTCGAAGAACTTGAAGCACAATTCTTAAGTGCTCTTTATGTTCCTCTTCACTCCGAGAGTAGACAAGGATATCATCTATGAACACAACCACAAATTGATCCAATAGTGGTTTGAACACACGGTTCGTTAAATCCATGAACGCTGCCGGGGCATTGGTAAGCCCGAAAGGCATAACCGTGAATTCATAATGTCCATACCGCGTCCTAAATGCGGTCTTATGCACATCCTCCGGTTTGATCTTCAATTGGTG
Source organism: Puya raimondii (assembly GCA_016920855.1). Classification (NCBI taxonomy): domain Eukaryota; kingdom Viridiplantae; phylum Streptophyta; class Magnoliopsida; order Poales; family Bromeliaceae; genus Puya; species Puya raimondii. Next base: position 20,012,517 of record JABWPP010000049.1, read on the forward strand.
ATAACCGGATTGCAAATCAATCTTTGAGTACACCTGAGACCCTTGCAATTGATCGAATAAGTCATCAATTCGGGGTAACGGGTACTTATTCTTGACGGTCACTTTATTCAACTCGCGGTAATCTACACATAACCGCAGCGAACCGTCCTTTTTTCGCACAAATAGAACAGGGGCTCCCCAAGGTGACACACTTGGCTTTACGAAACCCTTGTCCATTAAATCTTGCAATTGTGCTTTCAATTCCTTCAGTTCCGCGGGTGCCATCCTGTACGGGGCCTTAGAGATCGGCGCCGTACCCGGGAGCAAATCGATCACAAATTCTATTTCCCGGTCCGGTGGCATTCCGGGCAACTCCGTCGGAAATACATCCGGGAACTCTTGGACTATAGGAACGTCCTCAAGTCCCAGCACTTCCTTCCGGTCATCCACTACCGTCGCCAAGTAGGCAATGCATCCTCTAGCCATAAGTTTCCTTGCTTGCGACGTGGACACCAACGATGCAAAGAGCGAACTCTTACACCCACGGTACACAAATTCCTTGTGCCCTCTAAACCTCACTACCCGGCTCTCACAATCAATAGTGGCGTGATACTTCGAGAGCCAATCCATTCCTAGGATCAAATCATATTCATTCATTCGATTTAATACCAGCAAATCGGTTGGCATGATCCAGTTTTCAACCCTCACGGGGCAATCTACACACGCGTGATGTACGCAAAAGGTGTGTTCAGGTACTTGCACCGTTCTTGCGTGCGTGACATCTATAATTTCTATTCCATGTGCAATAGCAAATGATCGAGCAATGAATGAATGCGAAGTACCGGTATCAAACAAAGCTCTACATCGAATGCCTTTAATTAACACAATACCTGCCACGACGTCATCCTGGGCAGAAGGCTCCTTCACCTGAGAGGCGAATACCCGCCCACTGGGCGCTGGCCGCTGGCCCTCACTGGTCTCGGCGGCTGTGCACGGCCTGCCGACATTGCCGCGGGTGGGATGCCCGCAAGCTGCCTCGGTGGCGCAAACGCCGATGCCGACGACGGTGCTCGGCCATCATCCATCGGGCAGTTGTACCGCATATGCCCTTGCTGTCCGCATTTGTAGCACCGGCCATCGCGATAGTCACACTGCTGAGGGTGGTGGGGGCCACTACAAATCGGGCACTGGGTTGCGGGTCGATTCCGTCGGAACCCCCGCGATTGGTTTTGCGACTGCGAGTGCTTCGGGGGCCGCTTAGAGCTAGACTGCCCACCCGAGCCACCCGCCGGTCGCTTCTTTCCTTTCTCTTTATCTTTTTCTTTCTCCCAAGACTCGCGCTCCTCGCGCGCACATGCATTCCCGTGCTCCACCCAAAGAGCACGGTCCAAGACCTCCGCAAAGGTCCGAAGCTTGAGGGCGTGCACCGCCCTAAAGATTTCCGGTCGAAGTCCGCGCACGAAACAATCAACCTTGTCCAATTCTCCGCGGACAACGTGCGGTACGCAATTAATAATGTACGAGAACTCCCTCTCGTACTCGCGCACAGTGCGGTTCCCTTGCTTCAACTTACGGAACCTTTCTTGAAGCTTTCTTTTCTCACTATCGGGGAAATAGGTGGCGAACACCATACCCCGAAACTCTTCCCACGACGGTGGCGGAAGGCTAGAGAGTCTATCCCGTCGGACTCCCTTCCACCACACCTTCGTCGATCGCTCTAAACAATGAACGACGAGATGCACTTTGTCCCTCTCCAAGGTATAAAGATCCTCGAAGAGCGTTTCAACAGCATCGATCCATGTCTTTACATCCCACGGATCCACATTCTCCCCGCTAAAGATAGGCGGGTTGAACTTCTTGAACCTCATGAGAGCCGCAAGTGCGCGCTCTCGCTCCGCATCCTCCATCTCGGAGTCGGGCATAGGAGTACCCGACCCACCGGCTACAATCGGTGATGCCGGTGGCGCCACAGCCGGCGCCGGTGTCACCTCCTCGGCCGGTGCCGAAGCAGAGGCCGGAGGTACTCCCGTTCTCTCTTCCCTAACCGCAGCCACTTGCTGCGCCATCTCGTCTTGGAGCTTTCTAATTTGCTCCTCCTGTCGTTGCATGGCATCGGCCTGTCGCCGAACCACGCCCATTAACTCGTTCAGCTCATTACGAAGAGCCGAGTTCTCGCCCTCCCCTGAGTTGTTCGGGAGCCGCGCTCGATCCTCCGAGCCCAGCCCTCGTAGGAGGCCGTCCACGTACCATTTTCTCCTGAAAACACAACGACTTTGGTCATTTCATGACCTTCAAAGTCATTCGCAACACTATACTTCACGAAAATAAACGTGAACCCGATCTAGGCGAAAGTCACACAAGGTTCCTTATTCCCCTCACTTGGTTTTCATGTTGTCGGCCGCCAACATGAACACACTTGGTGAAGAATAAGACACACCTCGAATCTACCTCTATTTCCAACTAGAGGCATAAGGACATAACCCAATCACTTATCTTTCGCCACATCGAAGATCTCGTCACTCACGAGCCTACACTCCTAGGGTCATTTCCATCCTAGGGTTCTTAGGTCAACCTAGACCGTTTCTATGCTCTCATACCACCTCAGTCTGTCACGCCCCGCCGGGCCTTAAACACCAACTAGGTGGAAGGATAACCGCACGGGCGCATGCACCAGACCCGCCGAACGGATAGAGTCCTTTCTATCCGCCCAAGGCGTCACAACACAAGCTTATCCACAATGTTCCAACTAGGAACGGAGTACAAGAGTTGCACAAGGAAAGCATCAACATAAAGAAGTTCTACTTCTATTACATCACATGGCACAATATACATGTCCAAATTTTTCTTTTCTTTCGCCTTCATTCCATACATTATGTCCCAAAATTATGGAATATACAACATTCATACAAGAATGAAAATCCCCTATGCTATCGTAGTTCAAAAATAGGGGTACAACTCTATGTATCACCAAAATGGAAGGGCCGCTATCTAGAGAGCTAAACCCTTGCCTCGCTCCGCCGCCTCACTCGCGGAAGGACCTGAAAATTGTGGGGTGAGAACTATAAACATAGTTCCCAGTGGGTAAGGCCACCCAAGAGAGAAGCTCGACCCACCAGGTCCAAAGAAACACCACATGCATAAGTTAGATCACATATAACTATGCAATAATTATTTACATGCTTGTAAATAAACATAAAGGATGCAACCAAATGAAATATAATTTATCATTCTCTCCTAGGTTCATCCTATGTCTCACAAAGACTAAGTTCATTTACTAGTCATTTACTTATGGTTTCGGAATCGCCGTCTCACCATAATTATTCCAACATTCGAGGAGTGAACTCGTCACCTCCTAATTCGAGTAGCGAACTCGTCGCATACTCGGGATAGCAAAATCGTCGCATACCCCGTCTCAACACGGCCACTACATGGCATGGATAGCGAACTCGTCGCATATCCGGGATAGCAACCTCGTCGCACATCCCCTCTCGACACCGCCAACTCAAGGCGAGGTAGCGAAATCGTCGCCTACCCGGGATAGCAAACTCGTCGCACATTCCCGTGTCGGTACGGCCAACTCATGGCATGGTAGCGAAATCGTCGCCTACCCGGGATAGCAAAATCGTCGCACATCCCGTCTCAATACGGCAAACTCATGGCATGGTAGCGAAATCGTCGCCTACCCGGGATAGCAAAATCGTCGCACATCTCGTTATTCACGTTTTTCTCTTGCCAACCTAAGTCTCATGACCTTAGGTTCAAGTCACTAAGTCTCGCCTATGTTCAATAACACTAGGCTTACTTTCTCATTATCAACCTAGGTTCCATGACTCTAGGTTCCAATCTCATGTGAAACCTATGTTCAATGACACTAGGTTTCAATCTCACATGTCCAACCTATGTTCAATAACACTAGGTTTCAATCTCACATGTCCAACCTATGTTCAATAACACTAGGTTTAATCATACATGCAACCATGCAACAAGTATTAATATTTGAATTATACTTGAAATATACATCATGCAATAGGTTCTCATTGTTCAACCTATCATGATTTCTACTTTTGCCAACATGCAACATCTAGGGTTCACAACACATACCATTTTATCTTTAAATGGATATTTATCCTAAACATGGAAGTGACCTAATCACTTCGGTAAACACAAACCCACCTCAAGAGCTTTCAAATCTTTGTATTCTTCAAGCTCCTAAGTGTCCAAGCTTTGAGTTCTTACTTAAACCCAAGCTTCTACAAGAAAACGGTTCGTTATTCATTACGAACCCTAAATTCAACTCAACATGTGAAATCAAGTGTTCTAACATGATTTCATATGCCTCAATTGCAATTCCCGAAGGTCCAAATATTTTTAGAACCTCTCATTGCAAAAACCCTCATTCTACCTAGGGTTTGCATGCATGCAAGCCAAACCCTAGATTCCATGGCCAATCTCCCACATTTTGTGCTTTAGATTGCCAAGGGTTCCCAAAAACCTCATTTCAAAGGATTAAATCCAAGGTTAGAACCCAAAACGTGAGGTACTAACCTTAATCACGAAATCCCCAAGCTCCTTCTTGCACCAAGAAGCTTCTTTTCTCCTTTGGAAGCTTTTTCCAATATAAATCCACCATTTTCTCCAAATTTTGGAGAAATCTCTAGAGAGAGAAAGTGGAGAAGATGAAGAGGAGAAGTGGAGAAGAAGATGACTGAGAAAGGGGGGTGTTCCCTGCCTTTCAAACACCTCCACGAGTGTGAAAAGACCAAAATGCCCCTCTCCACACTTAACATTCTCAACCAGCCAAAACTGGGCATTGTATACCGGTATGCGCATATGCATACCGGTATACCTCAGAAATCCCGCAGAATCCCGAGAGCTGGATTTACTGTTTCGGCCATCGCGTACCGGTATCCTATTTCACATACCAGTATACAGTGACATTCCGGTATTTCCCGGAGAATTCCGCAAAACCCTAGAGCTGGGTTTTCGGTTCAACCACGGCATTCCGGTATACCCATCACATACCGGTACTAATCACTTCAGTACCGGTATGAGGTCCACATATCGGAATCCAATGCAGAGTTTACAAATTCTGCAGTTTTAACTTATCGAAGTCCGTTTTCACGCCTCTTTTGCGCCGAAAATACTTCGCACAAGTCCCAAACTTGGCCGAAGCCTCACATATAGCCTCTCATGCTATTTTTCCACCGGAACTCTACAATTTGTAGAAGTTCGGTACGATGCACTGAAATTCAGTGTACTACAGGGATAGAGAGAAAGGTAGGGTTGATGGTGATATCCTTGCCGGCGCCGACGACTGGGGCCAGTGGTCGGAGACTCGGGGAGGGTGCGGGGTATCTTCTGGAGAGGAGGGGAGGCTGCGGCAAGGTTTGGTAAGGCTAGGGTTAGGGTTACAAGATGAAACCCTAGATCTCAAATGCCTTATATAAATGCATGGATGGAAGAATTGCGTATAAGTCCATCTGCACTTCATATTTTAATCCGAGCCCCTCACAGCTAGTGTGATTTGTAGAAAGCCCCCTCCATGCCAAATTTTACGAAATCTGTGCATAAAATACAGGACCTTTTTGCAAATTCCCAAAATTTTATTTTCGTCAACTTTTTGAAATTCACCCAGTTTACAGCAATCGCCACGCCGAATCCGAAAACAGATTTCACCACGACCTTCGGCACTCCCAGACATTTTGAGTGGTGATTTTGTTTCATCGGATTCTATTTCTGATTGACGGAATAAGCCATCCTCTCTCCAACATCCCCAATTTGCGAAATTCAAGAATTCAAAATTCAAAATTTCAAATTCAAATTTATTTCATTCAATTTGAATTTTGCCAGTTCTTACAAAAAGAGAAACAATTTTCGAACCCGGTACTCCAAAAGGTTCGGAGCAATATTGAAAGTGGGCAAGACGACGATTTTAGTGTGGACTTGGAGGGCACTCTTCGATTTCGAGTTCGGTGATTTGTGCCCAAGGACGAGGAAATCCATCTGGAGATCTTGAGAGATCAATACTAACACCAAAATTACAGTTTTACAAATTTTGCTATTCAGAGTCTGTTTCCGCACCGTTTTCAAGCCAAAAATACTCTAACACTTCTTAAATACAACCACAACCATCAAAATAGTATTAATTACTATTTTTCACTAGAACTCTACTATTTATAAATTTTCAGTGCACTACACATAGACTAACCAAAAATTTTACGAGGCCTAAAACAAAAAATGACTAATTTGCCCTTTTTTAGCTAATTATAGTTAATAATTTGGCTAATGTAAAAGAGTAATAAAATTATTTTGCACGTACTCGCTAATTAGATATTCATACTTGCGATCCTAAATCTTAAAACCCTAAAAATCCTAAAAGCCTAAAACGCCCTAAACTCCTAAAACCCAAAATCCTAAAAATCCTAAACTCTTAAATCCTAAATCCTACAATCCTAAACTCTAAACCCTAAAATGCTCTATTGGAAAAACGGGCAAAAGACCAAATTTTTAATGGACTTAATAATAAGGATAATTTAGATAGTTTCATGAAATTAAAAGGATATTTTTGATATTGACAATTTTTTAGAAATATCTTTGTAATTAGGGGTATAGAGAAGGTTTTTTAGGAAATTAACCATAATATATAAATTAAAATTTAAAACTATTTGACATTTTATGAACAACAAAAGGGCAATTGCCTATATACCCCTGAAAATTTTTCGACTTTTTTATTTACCCCTCTTAGAAGGCTAATATTAAAAATACCTTTTTAAGGTTCCAAAGTCTTTCAAATATACCCTAGAGTTAAATTTTGTTAGTGAACTGTTAGGAACAGCCGTTATCTCTGTGAAATTACCATTTTATCCTTTCAAATATACCCTTTTATCATCACCAACTTTTCTTCTTTGTCCTTAAGTTAGGGGTAAAAAAAGTATTTTGACTTTTTGCCTTTTTAAATATATTCCTTCTACCGTCATCAACTTTTCTTATGCCCTTAAGTTAGGGGCAAAATAGGTATTTTTACTATTTTTTAAAGTATGATAGAAATTTAACTTAGGTTTAATCCGAGATAACTTAACGGGCACTAACAGCAGGGGTATTTTTGAATAACGGAGAAATATACGAGGGAAATATTTGAAACAAAAAAATAGAGGTAAATAAGATATTTGAAAAGTTTTGAGGGGTATATAGGCAATAATTATCCCAACAAATTACAGAAAGAAAATGTTAAATGATGACAACAAAAAAGTTAAAGAAGTTTTCTACATATTTTAAATATCGAAAGGAATAAAAAAAAAAACTATGATAATTACGGAAGGATTCTTCAAATTAGCGCCAAGTTATGAATCGCTTGAAAAACAATATTCCAATTTACCGACTTAGCAGAAAATTGGCCGACGAAAATATTTAGAAGGCCGGCCTCCGTTTTGAGGTAAGTTACATGGGATATCACCGACCTTTTCCTCGAGTTTGAATCGAGTCCTCATCATTGCAATCAAGTTAACTTTTTACCTAAATTTCAAATGAGATTTTACATATTCTTTTAATTATTCCAATTAAATTCTTAACTTCTTCAAATTATTTTACCTTAGTGCTGTCTATTGTAATAATGTTCATTAAGTTGGATGAAAACGTGTCATTTCAGCAATAACATACTGTAGATAAATTTTCGAAACTAATTTCTCACACATCAAATGGTAAATTTATTTATTTATTTTTTTGCTGTTGATTTTAGAAACTATTTAATGCTTTGGCAATAAATTTTCAAACTGGAAAAGTATTTATGCTTAAGTTAGTCAAATATTATAAACCATATATTATTTTCTAATTTTAACATATTAATAATTAGAATTTAGGTATGGTGCATAAAATATATAGATCTAACCCACTAGATTAAGAGTTTGGAAAAGTGGTCGTAAATTGTGTTTGGAGTAATAATTTGACTGAATAACTAAAAAGGTTTTGAGACAATCAAAACTCGGGGATAAGATTAAAGACCTTATTCCAACAGGTGGAAAGTTAGAAACGCAATGAAAACTTATATAAACAGTTAAATAGCTTAATTGCAAAAGTTAAAAGAGTAGTAGGCAATTGAAACCGGTAAAAGACTGGACCTCATATGTAACTTACGAGGAAGTCTACTGTATTACACTTGCACCACGTCATCAGTAACAAACCAATCATATCTCTCTTTTTGAGAGAAAAGTACAGCAAAAATAATTTTCTATTAATCATGATGGGACGGGTGAACCCAAGGAAGACAACTTTATTGGTTGGGGACGCCACGTCAGCAATATAACCGGTGCATTCTAGACTCTTTCGTAACTTACCTCTCTTTCGTCAGTACATGTTCTACTTTTATTGGCCCGGTCCACATACAAGCGGTAGACCGCGTCTACCTAATAATTTCTAAATCGATAGTGATTGACCAGTGGAGTTTCACCAACCAAGTAGGAGTGCAGAATAAATTGCTGTAATTAAGAAGTCCAAAGATTAACAAACAGCAGGTCAAGAACCGAAAAGAATGCTATGGACAAAGAATAGCATATATTATGTTATCCTATGCCAATAAAGTAGGTTGGTCCTGCGTATCTATCATTGCCCATCAGTAGCTTTTGTGATAGTACCCCTGCCGCAGAAAGCAACAAAGACAGCATCATCACCCACTAGCTAGCCATTGCATTACCCGCCATTCTCGATCCCACAATGTGGGGCCAAAGGCTTGTCCGGTGGCCGCTGCTGCTTTTGTCTTGGTGCAGTTATTTGTAACGAAACAATTTGGCGATGAAAATATTTTAAAATTTTTTGTTATGGTAAACATAAAAAATATAATTTTGAAGTTACAAACAAAGATTTTATATTGTAGTTTTCTTATTCTACTTCAAAGAAAATTTGTTAGAAAATGATTAACACAGTAGTTTATTTCTTTTAGTATCTGAAATTTTGTTGGTCAGTGTGTATTACACTCTACAAGCTCAAAAAGGCCAAAAATTTTATTTAGGTTTGCAGATAAATGCATAACATGAAGCCTGAAAGTACTAGAGGAAACAAATTTATTTATTTTTGTAAATAGTAGCATATCGTTGTAGATTATTATACATGATGCAATAAGGTGTGTCTACATTGGATTTGGTTGAACTCAACTGGTTTGGCTTCGACCCGACATGATCTATCCGCATCGGGATCGACCAAATATATTTCGGATATGGCTGAGCAAAGTGGAGAATGAATAACGTTGAATTCAAATAGAATTACATTCAAATCTATCCCTTCATTAATTATATCTATAAGAAATTGCTAGCACAAAAGAAAAAACGTAGCAGAGAGATAATTTTGCATTTCAAATTTATTTGGAAGCCAAATATAAATCACATATGAAAACTAAAAACCAAAAAAATAATTCAGTGCCGGCGGATCATCATGTCACTATGCAAAAATTTAATCTAAATAAACTCTTTATATTTAAAGATCTTACTGTGTACCAGTTAATGTATCTCGATCTACAGTATGGTTAGTAGCGTATGCTTCAATCATTGCTCTGACATTCTGGCATAGCCCCGTACATGTCTGGCCTCTGCACGTATCTATATGAAATCAGCGCAAACCCGATAAATTAATCTTCTTCTCACGAAGTGGACGAGTCGCGGACTATCTGGACGGTGCTAGCAATTACTTCGTGATTCACAAGTCAATAAAGAGTAGAGAAGTTGATCGGAAAAAACACACGCGCGAAAGAAAAATCGAGAAATTGATCTCATACCTATGTACATCAAAGGCCAATTTTATTATACGCACCACTAATTAATAACTGATATGGTGCATGACACCTTAATACAAATTCCAATCCGTACGGTTCCTTTTTTTTGTTTTTTTTTTCCTTTTCTTTTTTTGTTTTTATTTATGTGCATAGATAGGTATACATATTTATATTGGCTAAAAATCTTATCTAACAAGAATTTTCTCGCCCTCCAATAAACTTTTATAGTAAATATTCATATTTATCCAACGAGATCAAATCTAGTTAAAATTTTATCTCATAAAATATCAAGAATATTTAATTATTTTCTAATCCAATTAGAATTAAATATTAATCTCTTCATATTTAATTAGATCCCTCTACTTTTAATCTTATCCAATAAAATTAATTTATAAATATTTAAATCTTATTTAAATATCTTTTATGATTAAATAGTATCCATTAATGCAGTTAGGGAGAATTCGCACATAATATTCAAACTGATTTTGGGATCCTATTCCAATTAAGACTATCATTAACGACTGAGTTAAATAATTAAATCTAATTTAATTAATCAGCTTTCTCTTATTTTCATCACTCGTATTAAACTCTTTAGTGGACAACATTCATCCATATGACTCGAATACACACAATTCCTATTGTATGTGACCGTATAGGTTCATTACCATTCGACAGTAGAGCTCAACATCAAACTCTTTGCTATTGAATTAGAACACTTCTAATCGATAAATAAAAATAATTCAATTTGAATCATTCATATTCTGTCACCGTCCATGAGTGACATCTAACAGTATATCACGGCAATCTAGAATAGTGATGAAGAATGAAACCTTCTGCTTACAGTTGCTGTGTGATTAATTCCTTCCAACACACAACGTCTCAATCGAACTAAAGTCATGGTTACTTGCCAAACCTTATCATTTGATCAAATAACTAGAATATTCAAAATCGACTCAATATGATAACACAGCTGAAAACTCTTTTGTGATAACTATAATTTTCATTTTGAATTATTTAAATTCAAATTTAAACTTTAAATTCTTGAAATCAATATTCAAATCTTGGAGCAAGAGAGAGAGTCCTCTTGTTGCGAATGGACGACTATTTCGGACAAAACAAAAACACTAGTTTAATGGTCCGACAGTGCCAGAAGTCGTGGTGCAGCTCGATTTTAGATTTGGCACCTCGAATGGGCGAAAAAGCGTGAAAGTTGAAAAAGGGCAAAGTTGAAAAATTGATTTTTCAAAAAAAAGTTCCAATATTTTATGCGCCAAATCGCGCAAAATCAAACGTGGAGGGGCCTTTACGCAAAATACACATGCTGTGAGGGGCTTAGTGTAAAATATCAAGGACTTATATCCGATTTTGTCAAATCCTATATAAAGGTACCTAGGGTTTCCATCCTCAATCTCAACCCTAATCCCCTCTCACAGCTCACAGCCGCCTTTGGACCCTTCCCCACTGCTGCCACCACCGTGCGGACTGCAGGCCACCGTCCCCTGGCTGTCGGAAGCCGACTTGTGAATCTCCTCAAGATCCTATCAATCTCTTTCTCTCTATCCCTTATAGCAAAGTGACCCGAGCCACCTTTCTCCTTGGGTGCGCCACCTCAAGACCACGCCGCCGGCACCCTAGGGTTCTAGCGACCCTCCTCCGGCAGCCCGAATGCCGGCAAATTGCCCCGAAGCCCGATGGAGCTTCTAAAAGTGATGCTTGAAGGGCCCGGCCGCAACTTCTATCTCGGCCACTGCTGTCACTCCCCGCCATCGCGGTCGACACTGGTGGACTCCAGGGGATCCTCCAGCGTCACCCTGACCTCCTCCGGCTTACCCATCACCGGACTCGATCTCTGGAACTGAAAATCCCTTGGGTTGGGCACAACTCCTCAGCCGCCATCGCCACTGCCTCCTGCCGTCGGCCACCACTTCCTCTGGCCGTACCTTATCGGCCTCTATCCCCTCTGGCCGGTGCATGCACCCCAAGGTCGCCGGAACTGTGTTGAAGCAGTCCCTGCCTTAACCTGACCCGAAGAGCTAGGGCATTTTTTGGTAAGCTTCGCTATTTCGGCAAGCTGGGTTGGAGGCGATCCTCCGAAAAGTGGGCATGATCCTCCTGAGGTGTTGTGGACATCTGTGCTCACCTTCATTGCAGTCGGTGAGTACCTGGTTTGCGGATTCATCTGCAACACTCCCGACGACTTTGGAAATCATAGTTCACATAGCCTCGGCGCGCTCCTCAGCCACTGTTCATGCTCCGAACAGTGAGCAAAGCACGGGCTTTGGCACGTAGAGACCCATCAGCCTGCACTGCTGGTTGGTCTCCGAACATCGCGGAATTTGGTAATACGTCAAAAACCCTAGCCTTTTCTTATATAAATGTTAATAGAAAGTAAGTTATGGGCTTTTATGCAATTTGGACCTTATGGGCTACCTCAAGCAGCGTGAATCCACTGTACTGGACCTCTGAAATGATCATCCTAGGTTCGACGGCCCTCGCGAAGTATGATTTAGGGTTTCAGTATGTTGATCGGCAAAATCGCCGATCGGACACGTTTTCAGTACGGGTTTCGCATTTTATCAACGTGAATGCCCCGTGGTTGTCGCTAAGCCTTGGCTGGTTTCTCTTTACTGACTCATGTGTCTGGAGACAGCGAGTAAGTAGCAGAGGGTTGTGGAGCAAACAATAGCATTTTCGAAAATCCCGTACATCATAGCTATTACACCTAATAGTGTTAGACCTTGTGTTTGTTGCCCGGGTGCCTAAATCAGTGCGTTCAGGTCAGTAGGTGGTTTACAGTATGAACTGGTACCTTATGGGATACTTTGGGGGTTTCAGAAGTGTTCCGGTGGATTTCCAGAAAAATTCGGCGATTTTCAGGAATTGGTGAAGGGAATCGATTTCTCTATTATTTTCAAGATTGTGTGTTTAATGATTTCGAGTCACCTAGGGTTAGACCTTGACTTTGTGGATCTTTCATAGGTATGGTCGACTGTCAGGAGTACCTTAGGAGCTAGGTACGTCGTCTGTGACAGGTAGGTGCTTGATTCGAAGCCAGTTTAGTGGTGCCAGCTTGGTGACATTCTTTCTCCTCTCCTTTTTACTTGATTACACACATTACATGTTGAGCACTTGATCACCACATGACTTCATCTCTTATTCTCTACTTTATTGTTACACATGATCATCATAAATTAATAGTGGAGTGTGTTTGAAAGTTGTCAACCCAAGATTTATTTAGGATCTATCAAATACCTAGAGGGGGTAAATAGGTACGTAGGCCAAAAACACGAATCACAATTCAAGAAAAATAAATGTAGAAAAAAAATCAACGCACCGAGAGTTACGTAGGCAAACTCCAACCAGGATTAAAAAACTCATGGGACCAACACGCGATAACAATGCACTAAGAAATAAAAGATTACAAGGTGATTACCGACTCCATAGACTCAAATCTCTCTTTTATCTTCTTTGGATCTCGCACACACAAATGGCTAATCCACACCGATGCTCGAATCCACGAACACCACGTCCCGAATCCACAAAATATTTACACTTCAAATCCACGAAGCCTTCAACACGTCGTATCCATGACACCTACTCGAATCCACGAGCGCACTCCGTCCGAAGAAAAATGAATAACCAATTGTTGGTGATGATTTATTGTTTAGAAGAATCTTAAAAATCTATGGGAATAGTCTCTAAGCAATTTTTAAATTGATTCTAGAAGAATGTTAAAGATTTAGGGCACCAAGAATCAATTTGAGAGAAGCTTGATATAAAAGATGAGAAATGTAGAATACCGCTTTTGTCATTTAGACGTTGCGTGGATTGCCGATTATTGTGTGAGTGTGAAATTGGAGTAAAGTGGATTTGTTTTGGCGCGAAATTGACGCGAAAACAAATTAATTAGGCCAAATGATGCATGTGAGGGACTTAAATGCAATTACAAGGATCAATGGACTAAGTTGCAAAATTGCAAGCTTAGTGGAATTCCACTACCTCTTTTCTCTTTGTCTCTTTCTCAGATTTTTTCTATTTCATTTCATTTCCTGCAGATATTCCTGCAGAAAAGAGAAAAGAAAGAGAAAGAAAAGAAGAAAAAAAAGAGGAGAAAGAGAAGAGAAGAAGAAGTAGAAGTAGTAGAAGAAGGTAATTTTCTTTTTTTCAGTTTTTGCTTTTCTTTTCTTTCCTTCTTCTTTCCTTTTCCTCTCCTTTCCTTCTCCTTCCCTTCCTCTTCCTCTTTTTCCCCTCCCTGCTGCTGCTGAAGCTGCAGGAAACAAGCTGCAGGTTTCCTGCAGCAGCAGCAGCTGCTGCTGCTGTTGACATAGCAACAGCAGCAGCAAGCTGCTGCTGTACCCTGCGCAGCAGCAGCAGCAAGTTGCTGCTGCTGAAGCAGTAGCAGCTGCTGCTGCAAGCTGCTGCAGGGCAGCAGCAGCTTGCACAAAAAAAAAAAGAGAAAAAAAAAGGGAATGAAGAGAAAGAGAAAAGAAAGAAAGAAAAAGAATGAAGAAAGAGAGGAAGAAGGAGAAGGAGAAAAAAAGAGAAATTAGAGTGAGAATGGAAGAAAGAAAAAGAAAGGAGAAGAAAAGAATGCGAGAAATTTGAGAGAAATCGAGGAGAGGAGAGAGTGATTTTGTAAGTCGGCTTGTAAAATCGGCAAAATTCGCAACTCTAAATCCGAAATTGGTGCTTGCAGGGTGTTTAGGAACTCGAATTAGTACTCCCCGCACGTCAGGTTAGTCGCTAATTAAGGTAATTAGCGTTCAATTCGTGTAAATCGCGCGTAATTAGAAAAGTAGACTTTTGATCGCCAAATCGTCGTTTTTGCTTTATTTAGTGATTTCGGGCAATTGTGAGCCGACGGAGAGCCCGTGAGCGACGGATTTCTTGTTTTAGCTGCCATACTACGTTGAGGTGGGTTCCGAGTCGTCGAAAACTACGAATTTCCCTTTTATGTCTATTTTAGCAAATATATCTTATTTCCATAAACTCTTGCATTGGACGCTTCTATGTAAATGTGATTGTACTATAGCAAGCCTCAAACCATGAATTGAAGCTAGAACATGACATTTTGCATTTGGATCATAATATATCAACTTATTCTTGATGACCCTTTCTTACTTGCCTTGATCATGCTATGCTATACTAGAACCTTTGGATATCGGCTTTTGAGTTGTGACAATGTGAGATTAATTCCTTGGACATCTTTATTGTGTTGAGCATAGTAGTAGCTTCTCGTGGTTATGGATTATAGCCTGCAGATGCCACATGAGCTTGATTGTGTACGTGCTATGTGCTATGTTACTCGGTAGGGGTCGCTCCCCTCGAGTGCCACTCCGGATTGCTGGCTGGTGTTAGTTGAGACAGTAGCCTAGTTTTGAGGGTGCTGTCACACTCATGAGAGTGTGACCTCATACTAGGCGGGCGCAGGCTTGACCGGACCTACGAGTCGGTTGTGGTGATTGGGTATTTAGACTGCTGTACATTACTAGTGTATATGAGAATTTTTGGACATGAACAAACTAATGCATAGTTTTGGATTTTCTTCTGTGAGTTCGCACTAGTGGCACCTCTTTTCATTCATTGAATGTTCACACTAGTAGCTTGCCCCGTTACTTATATTCATGGAGCTACTATAGTCTTGTATTGTTTCTTTTTACTCCTTGCATGGAACATTTAGTAGTTTTCTTTCGTTATATTGCTCCAGTTACTTTTGCTCATTTAGACCTAGTGGGAAGGTCGTTGTAGTCGCCGACCGTACCCACTGGGAACTGCTTTCAGTAGTTCTCATTCCCTCTTGTGGTTTTCTTTTTTCAGAGACAGGTACTGCTGATCGAGGTAAGGGACCCGCACCATAGATAGGCATATCCACTAGCATGCTTGGCTACAGCGGACTATCCGATAGAGAGCTACCCTATACCACCTTTTAGACGGGCGGGGGCCAGGGCCACGTTTTGTATATAGTTTTGGACTTAGCATTTCTATGTTATTTGGATTTAGTATTTCCTTGATACTAGTAACGTGTTCAGTGGTTCAGCTTGTATTTCATAGTGCTCTGATACTCGTCTTTTATTTAGTGGCTTTTCTTCATCTTTGTATGTGTTATGTGGAAAATAGTCGTAAGCTTTCTTATATCTCTTGAAATCTGTTTGCTTCTTTTGCCGCTTCGTTCGGACAGGGGAAACTCTGTCCGTTCGGCGGATCTGTTAGCGTCCCGTAATCTTCCGCTGCTAGCTCGGGGCGTGACAAGAAAGATGGCTACCTACAAGCTTGTAGATTTCTAAAAGATAATCTATACTTAACCATATTTTATTTATAGGCTCGGAAGCAATTAGAATCAGATTAGGATTAAAAAAACTAATTTTAGAAAATCTGCGTCGGGTTTAGTGTCTGGACCTTCTATACAAGGTTTGGTCCTTCTCTGGGTGACAGTCAGGGAGACCTTTTCGGGATTGGTCCTTCTACATAAGGTCCGGTCTTTGACAATCAAAAAACTCCAAAAGTATTTTAATTGATTTTTCTCACATCTAAATACTTCCAAACATATAAATATGCATTTAAATCAACATCAGCATTATTTAAACTTACCAAGCATCCTGAATTCATACTTTGAGTCTTCAAGTCTTCAATCTTCGTCTTTTCTTCTTTGAACCTTCAAGACTCCGACTCACTTGACGATATATGCCAACATAAAACTTGTAACAATCTCCCTTTTTGACAATTTCGTGATAAATTCTAAAGGGTCAATTTCATTCGTACCCCTATAAACTTCAAAAATATTGTAGATGCCTTCATAAATTTGATTATATCATGAATATCCCTTCAAAAGCCAACTATCTTTCAAATATACCCTTACCGTCACCTTCCGTCTGTTTATAAAACGCCACAGTGTTTAGATTATTATAAATATGATCAAAATGTCCATTTTACCCTTAACTTCTAAATTCTTATACAAAAGTATTTTAGTACGATGATATTTATTTAAAAAAATCAAAATACAAAGTAAAATATATTAATTTACTGCAGCGTGGTTTGTTTTTTTTTTTTTTGAGAAAAAGGTAGCATGCTACCCGCTTCATTCATAGGAAAAATGAATTAAGCTACATGGGTGAGGCAGCATAAGGCCTCGAACAAAGTGAACTGTTGAAAAAAAAAGGGGGAGGCGTTAGTGCTGTTTAGCTGAGAGAATGTGTCCCCAAAGATTCGTTAACTGCTTGATCTTGTAGACCGCTAAAAGAGGGTTTGGTTGGATGTTTCTAAAGATCATATCGTTTCTGACCTCCCATGTGACGTACCAGCACGCTATTAGTCCAGTCAATCTATTGTAATGCGTCCGCGGTCCGCTCCCATTCTTCCATCTATCCCAGACCAGATTCATGTCGTTGCCATAATCCGTAGACTGTACATTCTCTAAGGCCATCACCATCAGAAATCTAATAAAAATGCATTGCGTGAATAAATGGTCCACTGACTCCTCTTCAACCCCACAGAGCACGCAGGCTGTGTTGCCGGTCCACCCTCTCTTTGTTAAATTATCAACCGTTTGGAGTCTCTTCTTAAGCGCTAGCCAGGAAAACACCTTTACTTTCAGGGGTATACAAAGCCTCCAGATTTTGCTCGCTCGAACATCCCTCGTTCCCCTGTCGCTCAATGCTGAGTAGGTTGATTTCACCGTGAATCTGCCATCATGAGTCCATCGCCACGTCACCCCGTCCGGCCTGGGCTGTACTCTGATATCAGCTATCCTTGCCCTTAGTGCTAAGGAGCTAGTTCTCGATCCACTTCCAGTAATGTTGTCACCTCTTAGAATCTTGCTCCAATTCCACCCGTTTGTCGTCGCACATTCACTGATTCGCATGTTTTTGCGTGCAACCATATCATACAAACCCGAAAAAAGGGATTGTAACGTGACTTCTCCGCACCAACGGTCCGACCAAAAATCTATGCTGCTCCCATTACCTAGGTTGTATGAAACTCCCCATTTAAAGATTTCTCTCAGACTTAGTACTCCCTTCCACCAATGTGAGAAAAGTCTAAAGGATTTTTCCTCTCTCAGAGCTCGTCTTCTTACATAGAATAGGTCGTGAATGATCTTATTCCATTGCAGCTGCGGCATTGTATGGAACTTCCACCACCACTTAGTTAATAGGGCTTGATTCATTGTGGCTACGTCCAAGATACCGAGCCCTCCTTCATTCTTTTTTCTATACACATTCTTCCAAGCTATCAGACATCCCCTACCGGCAGCGTTACTACCACCTGTCCAAAAGAAGTCCCTACGAAGAGATTCTATACGCTTGATCACCCATTTGGGTGCCTAAAATAAGATATTTTGCTATAATTTGTAGAACATGCATTTTGCTATTTTATTTAACAATATTTTTATATGAAAAATTAAGATAGAAAATACAGAGCAATAAGTAAAACTTATTTTGTTGAAGAAATTAAAATTTATGCAATTTTTTCTTTTCAAATAAAGTGAAATTTTTTTGAAATTTGAAGGGCCAAAGTATCAAAATTTGTGCTAGTTCAAATAACTAAATTCACATCATAGCTATATATTTAGGTTATATTTTGAATAAACTATTTAACCTCATTTTAATGAGTCAGTTGATATTTTTTAAAAAAATTTGCTTGGTTTTTTTTTTTCAAAATTTAATTTTTAGCTTTTTTTTAGCTTAATTTGTTAGGACTATGTATATATTTTTTTAATTGATAAAAACTTATCTCTAAATGTTGATTATTTATAAAATTTTAAAAAGTGTTTATAAAATTATAAATAATTTGAAAGTCAATTAATTATTTAAGATGGTAATGACAAGAAGGGTAAAGTTGGAATTTTGGTTTCCGTTTATTCAAAATTGACGGTAAGTTAGTGCGAGGGTTTCTTTTGAATTTTTTTCTCTTTTAGAAGGTTATTTATGATATTTCAAGTTTTATAGGGGCATTTGTGATATTAGACACATTTGAAAGGGCATTGAGGAAATTTTCCCAAATCTAAAAATATAAAACAAACACTCACAACGCTCAGCTTACTAAAAAGAAAAATTTAAAAAAATTAAAATTTATTACCATCATCAAAATAATGAACTTCTCACGTGAAAAATCCAAACAAAATACAAAATTATAACTTTGTAACTCCTAAAACAAACTCTATGAGTTAAACACGCTTGGAGTCTTGAAGTCTTCAAAGACCCATAAAAAGATTACTTTCTCCATGAATAAAGTTAGTAATAACTATATCAAAATCTCTCCCCCTTTGTTCATCCGTCAAAATTTTAATCAAAATTTGAAATTCAAAACTGTCAAAATCTTTGTCCCCCTTTCTTATATAAAATTTGCAAAATCATCATCTCTCTCCCCCCTTTTTGTCAAAAATTGCCAAAAGAGAAATACCAAAAACGGAGAGAGTTTAGAAAGAAATAAATAGAAGTATCGGAATGTAGGACACAAAAAACACAAGTTTAAGATCTTTTTCAATTACGAAACCACTTGTGATAAAATGACAAACTATGATGATTGCATTGTTAAAATAATAATGTTAGCGCATGAACAACCCAACTCCACATAAACTTCTTTCAATTCATATCAATTTCATAAAAATTAAGAACTTTACTACAAAATCACCAAGATGTAGATAAATATTATAAATTTTCTTAACTCATATAAACTTCAAAATCAAGTCATCATAAATAATTTAGAGATCCAAAAACTATCAAGATGCAATGGATTATGAAGATGACTTATAGAGATTCACCAAATGACATAAATTCGTCGTATAAACTTTCAAATTTGAGATAGAGCAAATGATGAAGTAGGTGTGGCTCTTTGGGCATCTTTCTAATATACCACCTTGTAACTACCAAATATATTTTTTATTATATATACATTTTTTTCAAGCTTATTGGTTATGCATTTATGTTCCATGTGGTAGCTTCACACACTTACCAGACGACCGGGGTGGCAGCTCTTTCCTACATATGGAGGTAGTTTTCACACTCCCTTTGGGATGTAACTTTTTTCACATCTTTTATAGTTTTGGAGTGTTTCTCCTTTATATCTATATATATCTATAATTTTTTCTCCTTTATACTTTGGAGTGTTTCTCTTTTATCTCTCTCTCTCTCTCTCTCTCTCTCTCTCTCTCTCTCTCTCTCTCTCTCTCTCTCTCTCTCTCTCTCTCTCTCTCTCTCTCTCTATATATATATATATATATATATATATATAATTTTTTCTCAAATTATGTAATCTCTTTTTTGAAAGAAAATTTGACAAGTGTTAGTTTATTCGTAAATGCCTATTTACCAAATTCAATATACACAACCGAGAGAGGTTAAGTGCCTAAAGGTCACACATGATTACCTAAATTTGATTAATATAAGTCCTAAGAAACTGATAATTAATATGAAATTAATTAGGATTGAATGAAAGTTAACCTATTTAATGTTCAAAACACTATTTGATGTAGCAATCATTCAATGTACTTTGAAAACAGCAAACAAAAATCAACAAATCGTTACAACGAAAGCACATAAGAAATGTAATGCACTGACCAAGAGAAATATGTAATAAAAACTGACCAAAACACTATGTAAAGTCAAAACAAATTAAGACTTAAGATAAAGAAAGATATCACCTATCCAAGCCCGAACTTGATGTGGTTGTCTTGTTTTGTTGCGGTTGAGCACCGATTGTTTAGACTTATAATCATGTTAGAAATTGCGCGCGATAAAGCGCGACGGAAAAGAAAAATCAAACAGATTTGATTTTTAAAAACTCGAGATCCGATCTCAAAAACATACAAACAGGATCCCTCATGTTGTTTAAGATTAAAGGAGAAAAGGAAGATCTAATCTGCACCTTTGCGCGGGTAGATCTTCACCGCAATCTGATGATCGTGGAATTGGTTCTCTTGAAGCCGCACAAGCGTCCGGCCTCTACAGGTATCCACACGAGATTGGTGATCTGATCGATGTCCTCACCGGGGTGCTAGCTCCCTTGCAAAGGACGTCTTTCTTGCTAAAGGATAGAAGAGAAGAAGAGAGAGAGGAAAGAGATGACGGTTAGGGTTTTCTATAAACTCCCATATCTTATAAAGAGGGACATAATCTCTTTTATAATAATATAATTACCATTATTCTGATCACTATCAATAATATCACTGAAACTCCTTTTAGTGGGTCGGAACAATTCCAACTCAGCCCAATGAGAATTATCGATCATCTAGATAATTCTCATGAGTCTCACAATCCACCAGTGACGCCTAGCAGCATGTAGTGGCATTCCAGTAGAATAAAATACTGAACCTCTTGGTGTAGTTACCATGTGATACAGTCCTTCTATCATGAGTCCCGACTAGACGGAGGTCATGGAACAACTCGTCAAACTCCATCATCTGTCATATGTCAAATTTATTTGACTCAACTTTCTAATATCGGAAACCCTTTTCGGTATTTACTCTGTCTTGGCCAAGGTCTTCTAAACTTAGTCTCATAAATCACATAAGACTAACGCCCCTATCTATCAAGGGAGATAGATTCCATATAGGTGCACACCCTACTCCTACAACGAACCTACTACAGCCAACATGCACCGCAAGGACCCGAATGGCTAGGGACCAAATGTATGTACAGTCAAACTACAGTAACCTCATTGTGATTAGTCGAGGCACCGCAGGTCAAAGGACCAGTCACACTACTGCAGCATTGAGTAAGTCACTGACGAGTCAGTAGACATCCAAGTGACTTCTCGCATTGGTCACGCTCGGTACCCTTGTTCTCCAACAACCACTTGCACATTCGCTCCAGTGTCCCCACACTGTTGACTCGAGACTCGTCTACCCAAAAAGGGAAGCGACTTGTGCACCAATCTCACCGGATCAATCACCGTCCCCGTGATGATCCATCGATAGGGAGCATTTAGGAATTAACCACCAATGACACATGTCTCAAATTCTCAACTCTTGAGAATAAGTGTCATCATCTTATTAATTCCTTGGACGATTCATGGACACATACTCAACATGAATGGAAATAAGAACCCACATTTATTCATAATATATGAAATCAAATACAAATTTATGTCCTAAAAAGAATATATGTGTCGGCCTGGTTGTCTTCTAGGGCATACATCTAACAGATCAACCTTTGGTTTCCACGCCGCATTCGGCTTCGTAGACATTGTTTATTGTCGCTTTAACTTTCGGTTGAACTCGGGTACTCGACCCTTTTGATGTTGCTTTTGAATTCGTGAAGGTTGTCGAGTAGTTGTAGATGCCAGTAAATACTTACAAGATACCGGTAGAGTCCTCTTTCCGTTCCTAGGGCATGTCTTCTTGATGTGACCTTTTATTCCACATCTATGGCATACTTTATTTTTCAACTTAGTTGAGATAGTAGATATTAAACTTTTAACATTCTCAACATAAGTCCATTTATATCCAACTCCAAGTTTATTGTTTGACCCAATCTGAGTATATTATCAAGTTTCTTTGATCCAGAGAAAAATTTTTGTATGTCGGAATTGAGTTGATGGTCTTGTTTGGTCAAAATTTGGTTGGAATTGTAAATTTTTCTTGTATTATTTTTTCTAGAAAACCAATCTTCTCTTGATGTGATTTGATCGTTGTCTCTGATTGGTCTAGTTTTTCTTGGAGGATTTTATTATTCTTCAACATATGTTCCCTTTCCTCCTCGGGAGCTTTAGTTGTAGTCTTCAAAGTATTATTCTCGTCTTCTAGCTGTAGTAGATCTTTCTCAGCTTTTTATTGAACTTAGCCATCTTTTTAGATTCAATAAGTAGTTGATTGTACACAATGGCTAAGTCTTTATCGTCCGACTCCCTCTCACTTTCGCCATCGTCGCTCGACGTTCTATACAAAATATGAGAAGGAAAAGTGACAGTAATAATAAATGATAAACATGTAGCTAAAGAAGTGGGTAGAGAAGTATGAGCATGAAGAGCTAAAATATTTTTATCCTCATCACTTGAGGTTCATTCCTCAAAGATATGATTTAATCATCTTCTAACTTGCAAAGCTTTTTTCTTAAAAGATTTCTTAGTAGGACAATCCGTAGAAATATGGCCGTAGCCTTTGCATTTGTAACATGAGATTTTTCCTTCAAAATTCTCTTTTTTCTTAGAAGGTTTTGCAATTTTCTTGTCTTTAGAGGATTTAGAACTTGAAGATCCTTTGGATGATGTTTTGGATGTAGTTCTATTAGTTCTATACTTTTGAAAGTTCTGACAAAATTTTTTCGTAAGAAGCGCAAATTGATGTTCAAAATCAGTAAGGAAAGTTTCATCATCAGAATCCGAGTCGTTATCTTCCTCTTAGTAGATTTGAGTGCAACACCTGTACTTTTGAAAGTCATTTCATATATTTGTAAAACACCTACTAATTCCTCTATTTTCATTTCATCCGGATATTTAATAGTTTTAATGGCCGCTACCTTCGTTCTAAAGCATTTCGGAAGAGTTCAAAGAATCTTTCTTACCATTTCAAATTCTGGGATCTTCTCGCCCAAGTTCGCACATGTATCTACTATATCTTAAAGTCTAGTATGGTAATCGATAAAAAATTCATGCTCCTCCATACGAATGGAATCAAATTGACTAGTAAGTATCTGGAGCTTTTGAATTTTTACTAGACTTGTTCCTTTATGTATAACTAGTAGCGTATCCTATATCTCTTCTGCTGTTTCACATGTAGAAAGACATGTGAACTCAGTTGTGGAAAGAGCATTGAATAAAGCATTAATACTTTTCCCATTGTAAGAAGAGGCTTTAATCTCGTCCTTCAACCATTTATTTCGTGGCTTAGGTACGGTCGCATCACCATTTAATTCGGTTGGATGCTTCCATCCGAATTCCACAAACTGCCGTACTCGCTCATCTCATCCGAACTATTCAGTAGGCATAATTAGTCCCGTCAAAAAGAGGAGGCCTATTAATATTACCACCTTCACCTAGGATGATAGAAAAACCTAGACCTCTACTCTGATACCAGTTGTTTAAAAGTTGTTAACCCAAGATCTATCTAGGATCTATCAAATGCCTAGAGGGGTGAATAGGTATATGAGCCAAAAACGCAAATCTCAATGCAAAAAAAATAAATACAAAAAATAAAATCAACACCGAGATTTAAGTAGAAAAACTCCAACCAGGAGTAAAAAATCCACAAGCCAACACGCGATAACAATCCACTAAGAAATAAAAAATTATAAGGTGATTACCGACTATACGAACTCAAATCTCTCTTTTATTTTCTTTGGATCTCGCGGACAGCAATGGCTAGTCCATGCCCATGCTCGAAGCCACAAACGCCACGTCCCGAATCCACAAAACATTTACACTTCGAATCCATGAAGCCTTCAACACGTCGAATCTACGACACCTACTCAAATCCATGAACGCACTCCGTCCAGAGCAAAATGAATAACCAATTGTTGGTGATGATTTATTGCTTAGAAAAATCTTAAAGATCTGTGGGAACAGTCCCTAAGCAATTCTCAAATTTATTCTAGAGAAACATTAAAGATTTAGGGCACTAAGTATCAATTTGAGAGAAACTTGTTGTAGAAGATGAGAAAGACAGCTATCTACAAGCTTTTAGGATTTTTAAAAGATAATCTATATTTAACCACGTATTAGAGACATCCCCATATTTTATTTATAGGCTTGGAAGCAATTAGAATCAGATTAGGATTAAAAAAATAAATTTTAGAAAATCTGCGTCGGGTTAAGGGTTCGGACCTTCTACACAAGGTCTGGTCCTTGATGTTTCAGAAAACATCAAAGTCCGATCCTTCTACACGAGGTTCGGTCCTTCCCTGCATGACAGTTAGGGAGACCTTTCGAGGACCGGTCCTTCTACACAAGTCCGGTCCTTGATAATCCAAAAACTCCAAAAGTGTTTTAATTGATCTTTCTCACATCTAAATACTTCCAAACATATAGATATGTACTTAAAACATCAACAATATTATTTAAACTTACCAAGTATCATTAATTCAAACCTTGAGTTTTCAAGTCTTCAATCTTCGTCTTTTCTTCTTTGAACCTTCAAGACTTCGACTCACTTCACGAAATATGTCAACATAAAATCCGTAACAGAGCGGCACGACATTAGATATCATTATCTGTTCTGATGTTTGTTTTGACCTACTGGTCAGTATTGTATTACATATATGAGATTGGGTGACCTAATTGGTCGATACTCCCCCTTGTGGCTCTCATGTCGGCTACTTGCCGACGGATGGCTATTGATCATATTGCATCGATTGCCATAGCTCATGTGCATTACGCATACACCAACGGTTTTTCTGCCACATTGGTGTTTTTTTTGAAAAAATAGTTCTTTTCTGAAAAAGTAGTCATACTTCTGACCTGTGAATCCTATGTGGTCTATTGCGAAGGTCATATGCCCGATAGAGTGCGCGACGTTGCCTCAGGTAGACCAATACGGCAGACAGATTTGATATTCTTGGACTCTTCGTCCGGTTGACGCATATTCTTCTAGTTTACAGTAGCGGTAGTTATACATTTGTATTATGTTCTTTCATTTTATATTTGTTACTGTACTCTTTATAGTTCTTGTTATGCTATTCTCTCTCTTTCGTTTGCCAGTGAGTGTACTTGCTCTCGTCTCTTGCGGTACCCACTAGGAAACCTCAGGTTGGTTTCTCACCCCCTGTTTTTATAAATGATCCAGGCGGTGAGGGTCGAGACTGTGCGTGAGGTGCGCTGTAGTTAGTGAGCCCTAGAGGTTCCATGCACATTCAATAGTAGACTATAGTTATTCTATTCTTTACCTTTTGTTTATTCTTTAAATAAATTAGACTTTATCGTGGTTCAGTTTTGTGAATGCTTGGTTAACCTGATTGCTTAATTGAGTTAATAAGCAGTGGATTCGTGTTTATTATTTTGTGGATTTACGATTTTATAGTTATGGATCTGTTAGTGGTTTTATGACGAAAGATTTTCTACTCATCGTGGTAGTCGATTTTCAAAAAGTTGAGTTTCCATGTGGGAAATAGTTTTAAAATGGTTTTTTGATTTTATTGCTTATCCTGAATTTTTAAAAATAAAGTTTTCGTATGAAAAATACTTTCAAAAGATAGAATGAATGTTGTACTGTGCATTTGCATCATCTTCGGTAAGTTAAGGATGGTTAGTTGTATGAGCACCTGCATTGTAATTTCTGTTTGCTAGTTTGTGAGTGAAATTGGTTGGTTATAGTATTGTAACAGGTGGTACGACGTGCAAATATAAGGAAGACTTTGTCCATGTGTACAGAGGAATCTTTGTGTTTATGGCGCATCTGTCAGTCCCATGGGAAAGATTGTAGTTTAAAAAATATATATTGGGTATTTTTTGCTTACTCTCTTTTTAAATTGGCCAATTTTTCGGAGAGGTTTTACAAAATTGGCCCTGGGGCGTGACAGATTAAGATGGTATCAGAGCAGGTTACAACCACAATTTCACTAATAGGTAGGTCTCTAACTAAGCCACAGGTTATGTTCACCATAGGAAGACCTAAGGCATTTAGGCATATGAGTGTGGGTTTGTTGGGCTTGAGTTCCGGTGAGTTGAGTCGAGTCGGTTTATTTTTTACTGATTGTGACTCTGTGTTGTTCCAGATATGGCTTGTGGGAGACCTTCCACCAAGAACCGTAGTAGGGGATGTCCAGAAGCCGAGGCGTCCGATGGTGAGTAGACCCGCGCTTTTGTCGAGGGTGGTAAAGGTGATCAGGTAGGCATTTGGCAGCAGAGTGATGCTCGACGCACCCAGCAGATCGAGGCCTAGATGGCAGCCCTTGCGGGCCTGGTGACAGCCCTGACTGGGCTTATTCAGCAAGTCGTGAAGTAGCAGGCTACAGCTGCTATAGTCGAGGCCCCACCTCCTACTCAAGGCAGGTAGCTACTGCGGACCCTCCTGCGGAGGCAGCACCGGCTGCGGCTTTGGCCGCAACCACGATGACGACCATAACGATGACATCTACTAGGGGTGATGACTCTCCGCAACGGAGCGGACCCATTCAAGGGCGAATTTGGCGGAGTTTAAAAAATTCGATCCGCCAAAGTTTTCGGGTAAAAGTGATGATCCATGAGCTATCGAGAATTGGGTCACACACATGCAAAAATTGTTTCGAGATCTGTACATGGAGGACCAAGAGAAGGTTCCTCTAGCCATCCACTGCTTGGAGGATGAGGCCTACAAGTAGTGGCTACAGCTTCTGGAGAGGCAATACGATGCAGCCTACCTATCCTAGAAGGAGTTCAGGGAGCTCCTTTACAGTCACTACTTTAAAGAGAGTACCAAACAGAATCTAGTGGAAACTTGAGCGGCTCAAGTAGGGGAACTGCACTGTGACGGAGTACGAGCGGGACTTCTCCCACGTAGTTAGACTGATCCCTTTTGTGATCTACGATGAGTACCATAAGGTGAGGATGTTTGCCAAGGGCTTGAAGCCCAATACCCGAAGGTTGATCTCGTCCCATGGCCTTATGACATTCGTTGAGTGTCCGAATCGGGCCCTCATGATCCAGAGTGACATGGATGAGGCGCATGCCGACCGGAGTTGACTGAGAAAAATAGGGACAAGAAGCATCCTTATCCGAAGTTCGCAGGTGGCTCTTCCTTCAGTAAGAGGCCACCTAAGCACCCCCTCTCTCTCTAATGTAATTAAAATTTACTTTAGTTTAGAGATGGAAAGTATTGAACTAAAATTGAATTATTTTTATTAACTTAAAGCAATTTGAACCAAATTAACTCTTGATTAAATTTGTGCTAAGTTAGTAGTGCCCAAAACCCTATTTATAAAAATCCATGGCACTTCAAAATATTCTAAATCTATTCAAAATCAATTTTCTGTCAGATTACGAATGTCGAACTCAGATCCGGACGCCCAAAAGTGGATCCGAATCTATTATTATTTCGAACCCTACTGAGTAGTCATCCAGATTAGCACTGCTGCATTCAAAACTGAATCCGGGCGACAGAAGTTGTTCTGGGCGCCCGAGATGCGTGAAAATTTGATTTTGGATAGGTTGCATATTCTGGACTGTATGCATTGATCCGAACTCATTACTTCGGCGGTTCTGGGCGCCTAAATCAAGTATTGGGTGCCCAAAAGTACTTTCTCTGCTTTCTGTAGAGCACCCCCCGACCCGAAAAAGTTTTTGACAGCACTGCTGCGTAGGCGGTGCGCATGCATTGGAGAAGTGGGCGCCCGAAAGTACTTCTAGGCACCTGAAAGTACCTGCTCAAGATCGGCGCGCATGGACTGACGAGCTTCAGAAAATCTGTGCATGCACTATACTTTTCGGCGTCTGAATCTAGTTCCGAACACCAAAAAGTGCTGTTTCCAGCAGGGTGCCTTGGTTATAAATAGAGGAGAGAGCTTTGGGAGCTTTCTTCACTCATCTATTGATCTCTTAAGCTTGTAAATTCTTAATGTTCATACTCTTAGCTCTCTACTTTCTCTCTCTAATTTTGAGTGAAATTTGTAGTAAGATACAATCTTGTAAAAGAGAGAAAGGAAAAAGTGTGGAAAGTATAATCTTCTTGAGAGAAGAAGTTCTTGGTGTAACGGCTTGGTGCTTGCTCGGAAAAAGCTCGGATAGTGGAAACCCAATATTCTCTTGTGTTGAGAAGTTGGCGGGGACGCAGGCAAAGGGCCAAACCTTGAAACAAATCAGTCACGTGCTTTGAGTTTGAATTTTCCTTAGCTCTTCTCCTTTCTTTTATTGCGGCTTTATTGATTTGCTTTTATTGCATTTTTATTTTAGAAACCTAATTCCCCTCCCCCCCCCCCCTAAATTGCTATTTTGATCCTCACTCGATGCATTCAATGAATTAAACCTATCTTGGCTCCAGCAGAGAAAAAGAAGACCTCTTCACAGCTCAGGAATCTAGCAACCTACTCAGACAACCTTAAGAGCCAGCCCAAAGATCTGCGATTATAGCTAAAAGTCCGAAACATTACCAATTTGCAATTTGGCTATTCAAAAACTGAATTATCTCAAAATCAGCTCAACCTACCTTATTATCTAGCTGAAACAAAGCAATTCCAGCTCCAAGGAAGAAGAATATAGCTACACTAGGAGAAATCCACTACTCATAACCCCTACAAACCAGCAAATTCACTGTTAGAACAACCGAAGTCCGAAATTTACTAAAATTGCACTTCGGTTAACAAAATCTGGGTTTCAATAAAAATTTGCTCCCATACCTATACTTGGACAGGAACCAACCATCCATGCCCACTCCTCAGCTCCAAAACAAGAAGGAAAGTTACCAGAAGTTTAACTCCAAAGGGGAAATTCACTGGAATAGAATTTAGAATAAAAAATCTAACGAAATCCCGATTCGGTTCCAAAATTCCAATTAAACCTAAATTTCACCTCAAATAACCTCCAATTTAGCTGAATGAAGCCAAATCACGAGCTTCCCTCCATAGCTAACACATGAGCAAGAGTGAAATTTGCCGTTGAAAGCTCCAATTCGATCCAATTTACCAAACACCAACTCTTGTTGCTGCTAGTGCCTCTGCTCTAGCCCGCAGGGATAAAAAAGGAGAAGAAGAAGGAGACTGAAGGTAGAAAAGAACTGGAAATGAAGTTTCCTGGTGTAGAGTAGTGAAAAGAGTGAAATGGGGATGCAGGAGAAGTATTTATAAAGGAATTTTATGAATAGAAAGAGCCATCGGATCAACAGAACCAAACCTGTTCTTAGTAATTAATATCCCATGTTTCGGGTACCCGGAACCACTTTCGGGCATCCACATTGGCCCAAATGTATGCCTGGAACCCAAGTGGGCGCCCATAAGGAGAATTTGTGATCCAAACCTGTGCTCGAATCCAGTCAAAGTCACTTTACACATGTCAACACTGTTCAGTACACTCGAGGGGGCTCAGTTACTCACTTTCTGGCTAGCACAGTAACTTTCAGGCGTACGAAAAGAGGGCCCGAAATGACATCAGTATCTCATGCAGCTCTGCAATGCACATGTGGGCACCCGGTTCCACTTTTTGGGGGCCTGAAAGTGGCCAAAACTCTAGTTTTGGCTGATTTCAATACTCCGAATATGTTTTCGCATCCACTTCGTGCCAAAACGACTCCGAGTCGAGTCGACTCTCTACAGATGTGTCGACCAGCTGCTAATACTGTAGTCATTTTTATAGCTATTTTTTCAGAATACGACATCATTTGTCTCGTCAACACCCTTTCTTTCTCTCTTTAGAAGCTCTCTACTTCCTTGATCAAGGGTTTTGCACATTTTCAAGTGAGCATTTTTGTTAGATAGGGGGTGCCCTAGAATCTATCTAGAGTATATCAATCACCTAGAGGGGGGTGAATAGGTGTAACAACAAAAATCACAAATCTCGATGCAATAAAATAATGCGGAAATAAAAATAGCACACCGAGATATACGTGGGAAACTCCACCTTGGAGAAAAACCCACGGGACCAACACGCGAAAAACAATCCACTAAGATTAAAGGATTACAAGGTGATTACCGACTCCACGGACTTAACCTCTCCTTCGTCTTCAGCGGATCTCGCGCACTCACGGCCGTCCACGCCTCACGTCTGAATCCACAGACGCCACGTCTCGAATCCACGAGACGCCTCGCTCCGAATCCACGAAGCCTTCACGATCCGAATCCACTAACCGCCTTTAACACGTCGAATCCACGACGCCACTCGAATCCACGAGCAAGAACAAATAACGTTGATGATGTAACGTTGGTGATGGTTTATTGCTTAGAATAACATTGAAAAACTGTGGGAATAATCTCTAAGCAATCCTCAAATTGATTCTAAAAGAATATTAGAAATTAGGGCACCATGAATCAATTTGAGAGAAGCTTGATGTAGAAGATGAGGAAAACGATTACCTACAAGCTTCTAGGGTTTCTAAAAGATAATCTGTGATTCACCATGTTTTAGAGACACCCCCACATCTTATTTATAGGTTAGAAGCAATCCGAAATAGATTAGGATTAAAAAACAGTTTTTAGAAAGGTTTGGAAGCAAACCGATTTCGACTAGGATTGAAAAACTGATTTTAGAAAGGATTGGAACCAAAATAGGATTGCAAAGATATTTTAAGGAATATACCATCTTATTTACATGTTTGGGAGACATTAGAATCAAAGTAGGATTGAAAAATAACTTTCCAAAACTTCGCAACGGGTCGGGGTCCGGACCGCGGGTATGGGGTCCGGACCTTGACACTCTCCAGGCGTTTCATTGTCCGGACCTCAGCCATCAGGGTCCAGACCCGGTCTGCGAAACAGCCTGGGGTCCGGACCTCAGCCCTCAGGGTCCGGACCTCCGCCCTCAGGGTCCGGACCTCATCCTCAGGGTCCGGACCCTCCCTGCGTGACAGCTAGGGAGGCGTACGGGTTCTGGACCTCAGCTTCCAGGGTCCGGACCGGGTCTGCGAACCAGCATAACCTGCTTACGGGTTCCGGACCTCATGTTCCAGGGTCCGGACCTCGTAGTTGGAAAACTCATTTTTTATATTTTAAAACATTTTTATCCATTCTAATGTCTTCCAAACACTTGTAAATGTTTCTAAATCATCATCAAGATTATTTAAACTTACCAAGCATCGTGAATTCAAACGGTGAGTCTTCGAGTCTTCAATCTTTGTCTTTTCTTCTTTGAACCTTCAAGACTCCGACTCACTTCACGAAATATGCCAATCTAAAATTCGTAACAATTTTTTATTTATTTTCATTTATTTACCTTGAAAGCTCAACTTTTTATGTTTTTTCTAATTTTGTTGGAAATTTTTGAAATTTTTTGTTTGACTTGGATTTTGCTCTATAATTAGTTTGAACTTGATCCTGTAGTCTTCTTACATGATTTTAAGTTAAATTATGCAAAATTTTTCTACAGATCTGCACAAAATTTTGTTTTCAAGGTTTTTCAAAATTTTATTAATTTTTTTTTTATTTCTTGTGTTTTTCATGTCAAATCTAGATAGATTTTAAGAAAGATTTGATACATCCTCAGCTGGTTGTGTTTTTCATAGAAATGTACTCCTCGCTACATCATCAGCTGGTTGTGTTTTTCATGATTTTAAGTTAAATTATGCAAATTTTTTCTACAGATCTGCACAAAATTTCATTTTTAGGGTTTTTCAAAGTTTTATATAATTTTTTTTATTTCTTGTGTTTTTCATGTCAAATTTTAAATTGATTTCAAGAAAGATTTAACATGAATAACTCAAGAAATAAAAAAAAATTTAATAAAAGTTTGGAAAACCCTAAAAACAAAATTTTGTGCAGATCTGTAGAAAAATTTTGCATAATTTAACTTAAAATCATGTAAGAAGACTACAGGATCAAGTTCAAACTAATTATAGAGCTAAATCCAAGTTAAACAAAAAATTTCAAAAATTTCCAACAAAATTAGGAAAAACATAAAAAGTTGTTTATGCAAATTTTGAGGAGAAAGAAAGTAGAGAGAGAAAGAAACGGTGCTGAGGAGACAAATGATGTGATATTCTGAAAAATTAGCTATAGAGATGACTACAGTATTAGCAGCTGGTCGATACATCTTTAGAGTGTCGAGTCAAGTCGGAGTCGTTTTGGCACGAAGTGGATGCGAAAACAGATTCAGAGTATTGAAATTAGCAAAAACTGGAGTTTTAGCTACTTTCAGGCGCCCAAAAAGTGGAACCGGGCGCCCAAATGTATGTTGCAGAGCTGCATGAGATACTGATGTCATTTCGGGCCCTCTTTCCAGATGCCCGAAAGTTACTGTGCTAGCCAGAAAGTGAGTTACTAAGCCCCCTCTAGTGTATTGAACAGTGTTGACATGTGTAAAGTGACTTTGACTGGATTCGAGCACAGGTTTGGATTCCAGATTCTCCTTGTGGGTGCCCACTTGGGTTCCAGGTGTGTCGACCAGCTAGAAATTTTTATGTTTCTTCTAATTTTGTTGGAAATTTTTGAAATTTTTTGTTTAACTTGGATTTTGCTCTATAATTAGTTTGAACTTGATCCTATAGTCTTCTTACATGATTTTAAGTTAAATTATGCAAATTTTTCTACAGAGCTGCACAAAATTTCATTTTTTGGATTTTTCAAAGTTTTATTAATTTTTTTATTTCTTGTGTTTTTCATGTCAAATTTTAAATTGATTTCAAGAAAGATTTAACATGAAAAATACAAGAAATAAAAAAAATTAATAAAAGTTTGAAAAACCCTAAAAACAAAATTTTGTGCAGATCTGTAGAAAAAATTTGCATAATTTAACTTAAAATCATTGAAGAAGACTACAGGATCAAATTCAAACTAATTATAGAGCAAAATCCAAGTTAAACAAAAAATTTCAAAAATTTCCAACAAAATTAGAAAAAAAATAAAAAGTTGTTTATGTCATATTTTGAGGAGAAAGAAAGTAGAGAGAGAAAGAAAGGGTGCTGAGGAGACAAATGATGTGATATTCTGAAAAATTAGCTATCGAGATGACTACAGTATTAGCAGCTTGTCGACACATCTGTAGAGTGTCGAGTCGAGTCGGAGTCGTTTTGGCACGAAGTGGATGCGAAAACAGATTCAGAGTATTGAAATCAGCCAAAACTGGAGTTTTAGCTACTTTCAGGCGGCCAAAAAGTGGAACCGGGCGCCCAAATGTACGTTGCAGAGCTGCATGAGATACTGATGTCATTTCGGGCCCTCTTTCCAGATGCCCGAAAGTTACTGTGCTAGCCAGAAAGTGAGTTACTGAGCCCCCATTGAACAGTGTTGACATGTGTAAAGTGACTTTGACTGGATTCGAGCACAGGTTTGGATTCCAGATTCTCCTTGTGGGCGCCCACTTGGGTTCCCGGTGTGTCGACCAGCTAGAAATTTTTATGTTTCTTCTAATTTTGTTGGAATTTTTGAAATTTTTTGTTTAACTTGGATTTTGCTCTATAATTAGTTTGAACTTGATCCTATAGTCTTCTTACATGATTTTAAGTTAAATTATGCAAATTTTTTCTACAGATCTGCACAAAATTTAATTTTTAGGGTTTTTCAAAGTTTTATTAAAAAAAATTTATTTCTTGTGTTTTTCATGTCAAAGCTAGATGGATTTCAAGAAAGATTTGATACGTCCTCAGCTGATTGTGTTTTTCATTGAATAAAAAATTTTAGATTGACATCTAGATGTTCTTAGGGTCTTAATAAATGATCATGGTTCTGCACAACCAGCTGAGGATGTATCGGAGGAGGACATTTCTATGACTTCACTGTATCGAGAGCAATAGTGGTTGTGGTCAGAATAAGAGAGAATTTCCACGAAACTTCAACGCATATCATCTCAGCAAAAGCGTTTATCCACCGAGTAGGCAAAAATCACAAAAATGCTTGGAAATCTCTCTAGAATAATGATGGTAATATTTCACAAACTTGGATGCTGTCAAGCAGATATCCCGACATAGGATGATGACTCGGACTAGACGAGATGATGCCAAGGGCTTCATGTTCTTTATGTTCTTCCTATTCTTCATGTTTATGCATTTCTTAGTTTTAGATGCGTGTTTTATCATTTTTCTATTTAGATGTTTGCTATTTATGTATTTTTGGTGATGATGGTGTTCCACCTTTTATATTTCTTGTTTTTGAGATTTTCTGACAAAAAGGGGGAGTGATGTAATATAAATCTAAACTCTAGTCTAACTTGTCTAGTTTCCTTTGAATTGACGTTTCAACAATCATGGAATTAACATTTTCTTTGTCAAGGATTTGTTCTTTTGCAGAAAGTACAAGACTTCAAGACTCCTAGTCGTGTCTAAGTCATAAAATCTATTCTATGAGGCTTTAAATTGTAATTTTGATTTTTCTTTGGAACGATCATGTGTGTAGTTGTCATTTCGTGATTACAATAAACTCCATTTATTTTATTTTTGGTGAGGAGAGATTTGTAAGCATTCTTCATATAGTTTTGTTTTGTCACAAAATCACCAAGAGGGAGATTGCTACAGATTTTGTAGTTGGTGGATTTCGTAAAGTATATCGGAGTCTTGAAGGATCAAAGATGAAAAGATAAAGATTGAAGGCTTGAAGACTTTGGCTTTTAAACTCACAACCTCTTGGTAAGTTTTTACAAAGTTGGTGGTGATTTATGAATATTTTTAAGTCTTTGGAAGACATTAAAGTTGTGAAAAATTATTTAAATTGAGAAAACTAAACTTTTCTATTGTCAGGGTTCAGACACTTGAAAAAGGTCTAGATCTTGAAGGTTTATCACGTTATTTCCTATATAAAGGATCTGGACCTTGTCGGAGGATCTGAATCTCGAAAAGCTAATTTGTTTCACATAGGAGGGATCCGGACCTTGATGTTTTCTAAAACATTAAAGTCTGGACCTTGCATAGAGGATCCGAATGCTGAACTCGTCAAGACTTTTTAAATCTCATATTTTTAATCCTAATCTAATTTTGACTGCTTTCAAGGCTATAAATAAGATGCGAGGATGTCTCTTAAACATTGTTAAGATTTGTTTATCGTTTAGAAACACTAGAAACTTATCGGTAGCCATTTTCTCTCATCTTCTATTATAAGTTTCTTTCTCAACTTGATTCTTGGAGTCCTTATTCTGAATGTTCTTTTAGAATCAATTTGAGAATTGTTTAGATATTATTCTTATAAATCTTGATGTTCTTCTAAGCATTAAATCACCATCAACATCTCATTAGCTCGTTGTAGTGTACCGAACTTCTACTATTGTGGAGTTCTAGTGGAAGTAGCTTAAAAACCTATTAAAATAGTTCCGGCGAAGTTTGGGTAGTATTTGAGTATTTTCGGCGCGAACCGGGCACGAAAACGGACTCCGAAAAGTCAAATGTGTTAAAGCTGCAGATTTTGTATTGAGTACCGGTACTAAAATTTGGGTACCGGTACGCAATATAAATTGGAGAGGAATTAGTTCTCGGGTTCTGAGGAACTGAACTTGAGTACCGGTACTGAAATACTGTGTACCGGTACTGAAATCTGGGGACCGGTACGCAATAGAAAATTTGAGAATCAACGTTCGGGTCTGAGGAACTGGATTTTGGGTACCGGTACTAAATGCCAGTGTTTCGGTACGCGAGTTCGGGTACCGGTACACAGTTCTGCAGAATGCAGTTTTGAAGGGTATTTTGGTAATTTCAATGTGGGGGCCTATATAAAGGGGAGCCCTCTCCCCATTCCTCTGTTACCCCCCACACACGCACACACAGGGAGAGAAAGGGAGAGAGAGAAGCTCCTCTCTCTCACTCTCTTCTTCTTCTTCTTCTTCTTCTTCTTCTTCTTCTTCTTCTTCTTCTTCTCCAACTTGGAGATTTTGGGGAGATCGAGCCCGGGAAGCTTGAAGGAGTGGAGAATCGAGCTCTAGCGCGTGTAGTGGCTCGGGAAGCTCGCGATTCGAGGTGAGTTCTTCGGATTAAAGTTTAGGGTTTTTGTTAAATCCCTTGAAATTGATATTCTTGAGTTCTCTAGATGATTCTATACTAGTTTAATCAAAGATTCTCCATAAATTTTGGGGTATTTTTGGAGAAATTGGAATCTAGGGTTAGAATTGGGGTTTTGGGATTTTGATGTGCTAGAACCGAGTTGATCCTCTAATTCTCTAATTGAAGGTTAGAGGAGAGCCCCAGACAACTTTAATTTGGAAATCGACGAGCGTTCGGTGATCAATTTTGAGTATCGAACCGAACCGGGCGACGTTGGCCGTACGGGCTCAAAAGGGAGCGATTGGCCGTGGGAGCCTAATTGCAAGTGTCTACAAGCAATTAGGAAGCCTTGTGAGGTCGGTTGTGCTTCACCGAAGTGATTAGGTCACTTCCACGTTGAAAGAGTAAAATTTATTATTGTTTTACTTAATGCATGTAATGGTAGATTAATTGGTAAATATGAATGTGGGAATCATATGTTACTAGAATAAATTAACTGCCATTGGACAAATAACTCTAGGCAAGTGGAAATGTATAAGATATATATGTATGCCTAGGTGTGGACATTGAATATAGGTCGATTAACTCTAGAAAAATTAGAGAACTCGACAAGTAAAGAATCAAGGACTAGATGTCACATGAATCCTAGGAGTGGACAACTAGGATAGAGAAGAACATAATTGGGCATTGAACCTTGTGTCATTGAACATAGGTTGGAAAAACATAGTGGTAGGAAGACCGCTTGGATCAGAATGTCATTGAACCTAGTGTCGTTGAACATAGGTTGGAAAGCATAGTGGTAGGAAGACCATATGGACATAAAAGTAAGAAAACCTAGAGAGGTTGACAACATAGGGTAAATGGTGGACCATTGAGACTTGAAATGTAGTACACTGAATTTCAGTGTGTTGTACCGAACTTCTACAAACTGTGGAGTTCTGGTGGAAAGTAGCGTAAAAAGGCTATGTGAATGGTTTTAGCCAGGTTTGGGGCTTATTCGAATGTTTCGGCGCAAATTGGGCGCGAAAACGAACTTCGAAAATTCAAGTCTGCCAAATTTGCAGATTCTGCACTTGGTTCCGGTATGGATTGTGAGATACCGGAATGCAGTGAGAAATCTGAAAATCCAGCTCTCGGGTTTTGCGGAATCAAGTGTTTATACCGGTATGGATGTAATTAGTTCCGGTATGGATTGTGAGATACCGGAATGCAGTGGGAAATCTGGAAATCCAGCTATCGGGTTTTGTGGAATTCCTCGTGGCATACCGGAACTAACACCCGTATTCCGGTATTTCAGTGCTCATACCGGAATGCAGAGCTGCGAGATGCCAGCTTTGGCTGGCTGTGTGTAGTGATATGTGAGGGGGGGGTAGTTTGGTCTTTTCACATGAGTAGGGGTGTATGAAAGGCTGAGACACCTTCCCCTTCTCATCTTTTTCCTCCTCTACTTCTCCTCTCCTTCTCCCTCACTTTCTCTCTCTAGAGATCTCTCCAAAGCTTGGAGAAAAGGGTGGATTGAGCTTGGAAAAGGTTTCCAAAGTAGAGAAGAAGCTTCTTGGTGCAAGAAGAAGCTTGGGGAACTCGTGGCTAAGGTGAGTTCCTTATGATTTGGGTTCAAACCTTGGAATTGATCTTTTATTTTGAGGTTTTTGGAGACCCTAGGCAATCTAATCCACAAAACGTGGAGATTGGCCAAGAAATTTCGGGGTTCTACATGCATGGATGTGAAACCTAGGTGAAATGAGGGCTTTTGCCATGGGAGGTTCTAAAAATATTTGGACCTTCGGGAATTGCAATTGAGGCATATGAAATCATGTTAGAACAATTGATTTCAAGTATCGAGTTGATTTATGGGTTCGTAATGAGTAACGAATCATTTTCTTGTAGAAGCTTGAGTTGAAGCAAGAACTCAAGGCTTAGTGACCTAGGAGCTCAAGGAATTCAAGACTTGGGAGCTCTTGAGGTGGGTTTGTGTTTACCGAAGTGATTAGGTCACTTCCATGTCTAGGGTAAATAACCATTTGAAACTAAAATAGTGTAGAAGCATGTAACCCTAGAATGCATGTTGGCAAAATGATAAGTATGATGAATCGAGCCATGGGCTCATCTTGCATGTTAGTGAATTCAAGTATTTCATTATTCCTTATAATTGATGTGTACTTGTATATGTGCAAATGGAACCTAGTGTCATGGAACATAGGTTGGAAATGTGAAAATGGAACCTAGTGTCATGGAACATAGGTTGGAATGTGCAAATGGAACATAGTGTCATGGAACATAGGTTGAAATGTGAAAATGGAACCTAGTGTCATGGAACATAGGTTGGAAATGTGAAAATGGAACCTAGTGTCATGGAACATAGGTTGGAAATGTGAAAATGGAACCTAGTGTCATGGAACATAGGTTGAAATATGAAAATGGAACCTAGTGTCATGGAACATAGGTTGGAAATGTGAAAATGGAACCTAGTGTCATGGAACATAGGTTGGAATGTAAAATATGAAGCCTAGTGTTGTTGAACCTAGGTGAGATTTGTGACTTGAACCTAGGGCCAATGACCTTAGGTTGTCAAGTGGAAATGTGAATAACACGGGTATGCGGCGATTTCGCTACTCGAGGAATGTGAAATGTGAATAATGCGGGTATGCGGCGATTTCGCTACCCGAGCGATGTGTAATGTAAACACATAGGGGTATGCGACGATTTCGGTACCCCGGGTATGCGGCAATTTCGCTACCCAATCAAAGAGTTAGCGATTTCGCTCTTTGGAGGTTGGGACCATGAAGGGGGATGGCGATTTCATTGCCCGGTGCCCAACGTTAAGATGTGTAATGAGAACACATAGGGGTATGCGGCGATTTCGGTACCCCGGGTATGCGGCGATTTCGCTACCCAATCAAAGAGTTGGTGATTTCACTCTTTGGAGGCTGGGACCATGATGGGGATAGCAATTCCATTGCCCGGTGCCCAATACTAAGCGGTGATTCCGCATCGGTTGGAAACCAA
Source organism: Puya raimondii (assembly GCA_016920855.1). Lineage (NCBI taxonomy): Eukaryota > Viridiplantae > Streptophyta > Magnoliopsida > Poales > Bromeliaceae > Puya > Puya raimondii. The sequence goes on from JABWPP010000049.1 coordinate 20,051,702, forward strand.
ATTGGTGATGCGGAGATTCCGACACCATAAGTAAATAAAAGTGAACGAACGTGGGCAAAGTAATGTATAGGATGAACCTAGGAGAAAATAAAAGTTGTCATTTTATTTGGTTGCATCTTTTATGTTTATTTACAAGCATGTAAATATTTGTATGTATGGTTAAGCATAGTGTAGTGTACCGAATTTTTAATATAAAAGTAGGTGGAAATAAAAATAGTGTGAGATACTATTTTTATTAGACTTAGAGAAGTAAAATATAAGTCGGAAGTGAATTGTGCTGAAATTGAAATGAAAACAGGAGATTTAGAATTTTCTGTAAGGAACACGGCTTATTTTTTAGCAGAAAATTCATAGTGTCAGAAAATTATGAAAATTTTAGAATATGTCAGAATTATTTTTTCGAGGCTAGAATAAAAGTTTCATGTCATTCCGACACCCGAAAAGTGAAAATAAAATATAACAGCAATCTGCTAGAGATTTTAGTCGGTAGAGTTTTCGGTGACCAAAAAATGGTCCGAAACTGAGTAGTGATGATCAGTTCTTCTGATTAACTTAAACCGAGCATGACTGTCAAATTTGAGCGCAAACGGACATTAAGAAAGACTCCGGCGAAAAGTATCAGATTCTGAACTGAAATTGCAATAGTGTTGGAGGGTTTTTTTTTAAAGGGGCTCTCTCCCGTTTCTCCCTCAGCAGAACACACACACACACACACACGCATGAGAGAGAGAGAAGCTCTCTCTCCCTCACAATCTGCTCTCTCCCTCTCTCTAGTTCTCCCCAAACGTGGGTTTTGGGTGGAGATCGAGCTCAGGAACGCGTAGAGGACGTCGGATCGAGCTCTAGCGCGCGTGGCGGCTCGGTGAGCTCGCGACCCGATGTGAGATTTTTCGGATTAGGGTTTAGGATTTTGCTAAATCCTTCTAAATTGAGATATGTGAGTTCCCTAGATGATTCTACACAAGGTTGTTGAAGGATTCTCCGTAAATTTCGGAGTATTCTCGAAGAAATCGGAAAACCCTAGTGTAAAGGAGGGTTTTGGATTTCGAGGGTTTAAATTTTGAACCCGTGAAACCCTAATTGGAGGTTAGCGAAACACGCGGGACAACTCAATTTCGTCGAACTGCAAGAAACGAAATTGTTTTGAGTTCGACTCGGATTAACGAATCCTATATATGTGTGTTAGGGCAAGAAGCTTGAAGACCAAGCTTGAAGCCGAGGAAAAAAGCCTGATTGAAAGTGTCTACAAGCAATCGGAAGTGTTGTAAGGTGGGGGGTGCTATCCGAAATGGTTGAATTTCTTCCTATGTCTAAATCCTACTTTTTGAGCATATATGTATATATGTATAAAATTGCATGTAATAGGGTTCAATTATTTCTTATTCCAGAAACTTGCATACCTCCTAAATTAGTTGTGAATAATCATGATTGAAAACTTGAAACTTAGGACGCATAAACCTAGTGCTATGTGAACCCTAGTGAAGTATTGAACTAGTAGAGAAACTAGTGGATTGGACATAGAAAACAAAGTGCGGACATTGAAACAAAGTGGAACACCAGTGTCATTGTGATAGTGAATGTGAACCTAGTGATGGAATGTGGATTTGGGTCATTGCATGAACCTAATGTGTTGTTTGTTATAGTTCCATGTATTATGAGCATTGCATATTTGCTTATGTCCACAGAGTTTGGTGATTGTATATTCCATTGATGCACGCGACATGAATCGAGTGAACTCTCAAGTATATGTGGAAAAGATTGGGTCGGTGCATATGTAGCGTGACATCTAGTGCTATGATGTTATTGAACATGCGAGGGATTGAAATAGATCCCCATGATATTTGTTGTTCCCACCGGTAGGTGGTAGGTCCACGGTAGGTGGACGGGATCATACTCACATGCACATAGTCTGTACTTGGCTTGTGGAGGTCGCGACTCCACTGTGAACTCCGGAGTGTCACACGAGATAGCGGGTCGAGGGTCACGACGGTGCCTCCCCGGCAGACAGCCATGGTGGTGGCTCGGGAGTGAAAGACCTCCTCCCCGCATGGCCAGCCAAGATGGTGGCTCGGGAGTGAAAGACCTCCTCCCCACTTGGCGATGTGAGTTGTGGCTTGACTTATTGGTGAGTCGTTATGATTGGGTCAAAGAGGAAAGAGACAGGTTGATTGACCATATTGTACCCTATGCTACTTGCATTGTTGCATCTTATGTAGAGAGTGAGCATAGTGAGATTACATGTTGTGTGTGGGGTCGATCATGATATTTTTGTGAGTTGGGCTTGGTCTTGTGAGAAGCCCTGATTGGGTCAAGAATGAATTGGGTCAAGAGTGTGTGAGGGACACCGTTGAACATATTAGACCATGACATTCATTCCTTATTGTAAAGGTATAGTAGTGTTGTATTCATTTCTGCTTATGCATAGTGTAGTTGTTTACTACTGCTTAGCTATTGTATCTACTTATGCCTTGTTTAGACCTAGTGGAAAATCGGCGAGGTCGGTGGCCGAACCCACTGGGAACTTCTTTTAGTTCTCATCGCACCATTTTGCAGAGCTATTATACATGTACAGCCAACCATGAGCGGAGCAGCACCGGACCGAGGTGTGGGCGTCGCGCCCTAGATAGCAAGGTTACCCTGTGTAGATTACCCTTGTGTATGACAAGTAAAAAAAAAGAATGTAAAGCTGTTGTTGAATGTATTATATTCGAGAGCGAAAGATGTGTATTGAGGAAAATGTATGTAAAATGTGGATGAATGAAATATTGTAATAGTTAGTTTACATTAATGCTCTTGTGATATGCCCTCGTGCAAAACTGTGCTATGTTGTATTTCCTGGGTGAAATTCATTGTACCTATTTTGTTTACGCCTTGGGCGGACAGGGAAAATTCTGTCCGTTCGGCGGTCTGTGCGCGTGCCCGAACCGACCAAAGTGGCGGTGCTGGGGCATGACACATAGTCTAACCTATACTTGTGTTGTTTCTTTGGACCTGGTGGGTCGAACTTCTCTCTTAGGTGGCCTTACCCACTGGGAACTATGTTTATAGTTCTCACCCCACGTTTTTCAGGTCCTTCCGCGAGTGAGGCGACGGAGCGAGGCAAGGGTTTGGCTTAGTAGATAGCGGCCCTTCCATTTTGGTGTTATGGGTAGTTGTACCCCGTGTTTTGGACAATGATAGCATAGGGGCTTATTGTAAATGCAATCAACTTGTAAATTCCATAGTTTTGAGAACTTGATGTATGGAATTGAGTTGAATGAAAGAAAAAATTTGGCATGTATAAATGTGTAATTGTGATGTAATAGAAGTAGAACTCTTTATGTTGATGCTTCCTTGTGCAACTCTTGTATTCCGTTCCTAGTTGGAACATCGTGGAAATTCTTGTGTTGTGACGCCTTGGGCGGATAGGGGAGACTCTGTCTGTTCGGCGGGTCTGGTGCACGCGCTTGCGCGGCTTATCCTTTCACCTATTTGGTGTTAAGGCCCGGCGGGGCGTGACATGAAAAGTGGACTCCGGAATCCCTAGACTGATACTTGCAGGTATGTGTGGTATTCCTCGCCTGGCAAGTGATTTGTGGCTGCGGGTATGTGTGGTATTCCTCGCCCGGTAGCGGTTCATACTTGCGGGTACGTGTGGTTCTCCTCGCTCGGCAAGTGATTCATGATTACGGGTATGTGTGGTATATTCCTCGCCCGGTAAGCGACTTATGGTCAAGGGTATGTGTGGTATTCCTCGCCCGACGGATGACCTATAGTCGAGTGGATTTAAGGCTGAGGTGCACGTGGCACGTCCCTCTCCTCGAGCCTAGACAAAGAGAGGTAGTCTGCGGTTGATTGACTCAAGAGTGAGTCGGGTGGTATAGCTTGGCTAAGGTAAGAGAAAACCTTAGGAGCGGATTGGATAAGAAATGGATAGTGAAATAGAAAGTAGAAGAGGTATACCTACTTGCATGATTTTCATTATCGCATTTACTTGAGGCATGAGCATATTATGATTGTGCATATAGTATAGATTTACATTTCAGCTGATCTGTATTTACTTTATGCTTTTGTTGCCTCCTTTGGGAGGAAGTCTACTGTGTCACGCTTGCACCACGTCATCAATAACAAGCCAATCACATTTCTCCTTTTAAAAAAAAAGTACAATAAAAATATTTTTTTATAATTATGATGGGACATATATACCCAAAAAAAAATATTTGATTGGTTTGGGACACCACGTCAGCATATACACCCGTTGCATTTTAGAATTTTTCCTCCTTTGGACCCGGTGGGTCGAGCTCTTCCCTTGGGTGGCCGTAGCCACTTGGAACTATGTTTATAGTTCTCACCCCCATGATTTACAGGTCCACAGGTGAGCGGCGCGAGGAAAGGTCGTAGCTCGATAGTTAACGTCCTGCCATTGTGACCAGAGATATATGTACTCTGGATCAACGTAGCCTAAGGGTATAGAAAAGAAAAGAAAAAAATTGTAATAACAATCTGATTGTATTTGGAAAGAAAAAATGTAATATGTAATTTGAATGAGACGAATGCTTGTAATAGCGTAGTTATTTATATTTATGATGCTTTCCTTATACAATCTGTATATGAATTCTATTCCTGTTTAGAATGTTTTGAATTGTACCGATTGTGACGCCTTGGGCGGACATGGAAAACTCTGTCCGTTCGGCGGGTCTGGCGCACGTGCCCGTGCGGGGCTCCTTCCACCTATTTGGGGAAGGGACGATAGGGCGTGACACTCGCTCTGGATGGAGTGGACGCATGTGGATTTGCATAAAGGTTGTGGTGGAGGCTTCATGGACTCGAGGCGCAGATGCAATGTGGAGACGTAGCATGATCGGTTAGAGGATTTCAATCGATTGGGAGTAGGGAAGAAGATCTACTACAAACGTAGGGTAAAGGTTGAATCCTGGATTTAGTATATCACCTTATACTCAAGTTTTTCTTAGTGAATATTTTCGTGTGATCGGTCTCGTGGGTTTTTACTCCATTTGGAGGTTTTCCCACGTTAAATTCTTGGTGTTCTGGTTTCTATTTTCTACTTTCATTTTTAAAACGCCAAGTTGATTAAGTTTTACTATTTAAACTATTCACCCCCCTCTAGGTGATAATCCAACTTATTAAGTCCCAGGGTTAACAACCTACAGAAGATGCTTAAAATGTATTGTAGTCAAAATTGTGCCATAACGGGTCTCCGAAAGTGCCGATTTTGGTTCCGAAGCCCATCACTGCCCTTCTACTACCTCTGAACACTCAAGATAGTGAGGACCAACCAACCAAAGAGGCTCAAAAATAGTGAGAAGGGAACCACAATGATCTTTCGCAAATGTCCAACCGAAACATGATTGATTGACCAATTTCGGCGATAATTGCACTGGAAGCCCGTTCGAGTTTCAAAATGCTTTTCGGAGTTAAGACAATAGTCTAAGGGTCACACATGAGTATCTGACACTGTCCCAAGCAGCCACTGCCGCACATTTGCATAAAATACCCCAACAATTCCATTAAATGTTCAATTATGGAGTGAAGAATATAGAGTTTCGGCTCGTTACCACTTATTCCGTGACTCGGAATCCAACCAATAGCACCAATAGATGGGCAACGACACAATGAACACTATGCTTGCAATTTCGAGCACTATTGGCTGCGGGCGAATGAGTTGGAGCAACCTTTCTTTTGATCCACAAAGTCTCCGAGAGTGATGCTGCCGAACCAGCGATCAGAGATCGATCTGACCGCAATGAAAGGGATCTTGGCGATATATGAGTACTCACGATGGCCGTGCTCCACTATTGGAGGGTCATCGATGATAGGGTTGGTCCGGAAAGCAACCTCGCCCGAGAGAGAATCAGCCAAGTATAGCCTGGAACAGTAGAGGGCTCCCTCTATCCCATGTGGCCAGGGGCGGCAAGCGCCAGCCGGGGGGGGGGGGTCGTGGCGTACAAGAGGAGGGCCTGGGAGGCGATGGCCGATGGTTGGAACTGGCAGCAGCCGTGGTTCACGAGACCCAACTGAGATCTCCTCAACTCGGACTCCGGCCAGATCCCATGCTCGTGGAAGGTTGGATGTGGTGGGGCCGGAATGGGTCATCGGAGTGTTAGGAGACCGACATCCGCGCCAACGCAAGGGGGGTGCAACCGAGGAGGAAGGTCACAGAAGGAAGAGATGACCTGGGAAAGAAGGGAAAAGAGAAGGAGAAGTCAGGGTTAGTCATAGCTCCAATGGCCAGAGCAGGCTCGCCAGAGGCAGGGGCAGCACAAGCGACGGTGAGAAAAGGGATGGTAACGGCTGGAGGTGAGGGAAGAGGAAAAGAGGAGAGAAAAGGGTTTAGAAACACTAATTGCATATGTTTGTAGTTTTTGTAAAATTGCATTTTAGTCCTTCAAATTAAAAATTTTTTATCCAAAACTCTGCAAGACATGTATTTTGCACAGTAGCTGCTCCCTTGAATTTTCACTAATTTGGCACATAAAATATCCAGCTTTTTGCAAAAAAACTCCCAATGCCTCGCTTACCTCTTATTGTTTTTTCTCTTCAAATCGTGCTTTTACTGTGCTAAATCGCAAAATGGTCCTTTCCATGACTTCTGGCATAGCAAGACCTAGGATGTGGCAATTTTATTTCACTAAAAACTGTACTATTTTATAAAAATGGACCACCTATCCAAATTTTTTTATTTAAAAACTCAGTTTCTACGACTTATTTTCTAACAATCACTTGTATGCTTGCTCTGGTATCTCTACACTAGTGACTTGATATTCGTTACCTTAATTAGATATATAGTAAACACTGGCCTATCCAGAATATCACCGTCCCTCTAATATTCCATAGGATAGGAGCGTTTACAGAGTCTTATATAGAAAAGTATATATATCAAATTTCTAACTCTAAAGAATATATCTTATCAAACAAAGACCTTATAGATGATTCACGTCAACATTGCACTGCTAGAAACTAGACATGAATAGAACATATGACCTTATATTATAAATTATAAATGATTAATATATAAATACTCTTAGGCTAGTGTAACCATATTGGCTTTCGAGCATATAATTAGCAATATCTCTCCTTGATTTGTTTGGGGAGGTGGATCAATATACTCAAAAAGAAAAAAGAATAAAAGATTCAGATGGGACTTTGCATAGGTCCAGATTTTAGCGAGAAGCATCGGCAGGGGGTTGACGACCCGACTTTATTGTACGGTAGAGGTGGGTGCTTCGAGCTGGTAGTCGGTGAGGCTGTATCTTCACTATTCCTCATCTTTTATGTTACGACATTTGCTATACTTATTCTCTACATGTCGGCATTATTTTATTATTCCTTGTACATCTGTGTTTTCTGTCTGGCATAGTGGTAATCAGTTTGGACATATAGAGCAGGCTTTTTGTCACTTGATTATGTGGGACCTTTAGGTCCAGGCAACACAGCATCTTTTTCATCGCGGTGTTTCGATATGTTTGATCATGGTTCTGGCATTTATACATCACGACATCTGGCTTCGGCTAAGGCATCTGGCTTCGGCCAAGGCATCGGCTTTATGGCAAAGGTTATATTTGATCATCTCGCATGATTTGTCACGGTACTTGGGTGTATCCATTGACACCGAGTCCGTTTGGCCACCGACAAAGGGTGTACTTATCCGGATAGTGTGACGCTTGGATCAGGTTGGTGCGATTTAGTGACAGGCATCGCCTGAGGTCCATGGACCAATATGGCAGGCTCTAGATTGGGTTCTGATTTGGACTTTTCATCCTTGAGGCATATCAGTTAGATAGTTTCTCTTCTCCTTCTCTTTCACTCTCAAAGTGAGAGGGATAATGAAAGGTAAAGTGGGTTATAACCCACTTGCACAATATCCAATTAGGTCTCCCAAAAGCCAGAAAATTACAAACTGTACGAAACAGTTCTGTACTATTGAGTACCGGTACACGAATTGGAGTACCGGTACACAACCCAGTTGTTCTGGTACCCGAGTCCAGTCCTGCAAAACCCAAACGTTGGAAACCAGAAACTTCTACTGAGTTTCGGTACCACCCGTTTCAGTACTGGTACAAGTCGAATCAGTACCGGTATCCAGCTGAGTTTCGCAAAACCCGAGAGCTGTGCCAACCCATACACAACAGGGTTCCTGTACCCAAACTCGGTACCTGTACACAATAGCCAAAAATACAGTTTTTGTAGGTTTTGGCTTCCGAAGTCTGTTTTCGCGCTAATTAAGCTCTGAAAATGTCCCCAAGCTCTCCAAACTCAGTCGAAACTCTCTGAGTAGTAAATAATGCCATTCCTCTTACTAGAACTCCGCAATTTGCTGAAGTTCAGTGCACTACATCATTCCCTCCTAAAAAGGAGTTTCGTCCGCGAAACTACAAGTCAAGTACCTTAAACATCCATCTGACAAAGATGGGGGTAACGCTCCCGTAGCGTGCTTTCCAGTTTCCAAGTAGCCTCGCGCTCCTCATGGTTGCTCCAAAGCACCTTCACATAGGGAATCTCACGGTTTCAGAGTTTCTTTACCTCGCGAGCCGAGATCCACACCGGGTGCTCTTCAAAGCTTAGATCTTCTCGTACATCCAATAGAGTGAAGTCCACTATATGAGCTGGATCAAAGACATATTTTCGGAGCGTTGAAACATGAAACACATTGTGTACTTCCGATAGACTCGGCGGTAAAGCAAACTGATAAGTTACCGGGCCTACACGCTCTAAAATCTCGAAAGGTCCAATAAATCGAGGACTCAGCTTTCCTCGAATACCAAATCTCTTGATTCCCTTTATCGGCGGCACTTTCAGGAAGATATGATCTCTTACTTCAAATTCCAATTCTCGCCGACGCTTATCGGCTTTTGTCGACTTTGAGCTGAGATCAATCGTTCACGAGCAAGTCGAACCTTATTTTTCGCTTCTTGAAGCACGTCGGAGCCCAAAACTAGCCTCTCACCTACCTCACTCCAATGGAGAGGTGATCGGCATTTCCTTTCATAGAGAGCTTCAAAAGGTGTCATCTTGATGCTTGCTTGGTAACTATTGTTATAAGCAAACTCTGCCATGGGTAGATGCTGACGCCATCCACTTCGAAAGTTCAAGGCACATGCCCGAAGCATGTCCTCCAAAATCTGAATGGTGTGTTCCGATTGTCCATCACTTTGATGGTGGAAAGCGGTGCTAAAATCCAATCACGTACAAAGTGCCTCATGGAGACTCTTCCAAAAGTATGATACAAATTTAGGATCTCGATCCGATACAATAGAGGTAGGCACTCCATAAAGTCGCACAATTTCATCAAGATATACTTTTGCGAGTTTCTCTCCATACCAAGTTGTGTGAATAGGAATGAAGTGTGCTGATTTAGTCAACCGATCCACAATCACCCAAATAGCATCATGCCCAGCTTGTGAGCGAGGCAACCCTACAACGAAGTCCGTGGTGATTCGCTCCCACTTTCATACGGGTATAGATAAACTTTGCAGCTTGCCCGCGAAAAGTTGATGCTCAGCCTTCACTTGTTGGCATGTTAAATATCAACTCTCCAATATCTTTCTTCATCTCGGGCCACCAATATAGCAACTTTAAATCTTTATACATTTTAGTGCCGCTCGGATGCAAAGTATAAGGCGCTTGATGAGCCTCATTTAAAATCTCCTCTATGATCCCTTTATCCGCCGGTACACAAAGTCGGCTTTGGAACTGGAGCATCTCATGATCATCTAAACGAAAACCACCGGCGTATCCCCCCTCAATCTTGGACCGAATCCTTTGCAAACTTGGATCTTGAGTTTGCTTTTCTTTGATCCTCTCCAATATCGTAGGTTGCACTACCAATGACATTAATTTCAAAGACGTGTCGGGAGTCACAACCTCCAACTCTATCCGTCTCAACTCCGCTAGTAAAGGTGGTTGAGTAGCAATCAACATTGCCAAATTCTCTACCCACTTGTGGCTTAAAGCATCCGCCATTACATTCACTTTTCACGGATGGTAGAGAATGGTTAAGTCATAATCCTTGAGTAGTTCTAACCATCTTCCTTGCCTCATATTATCTTCATGCTCATCATCACTTCGAGAATACACCAAAATATTGTCAATGAACACCACGACGAATCTATCTAAAAAGGGCTTAAAGACACGATTCATTAGATCCATAACAGCTGTCGGGGCATTGGTAAGCCCGAACGGCATAACAGTGAACTCATAATGTCTATATCATGTTCGGAAAGCAGTCATTGGAATATCTTCCGACTTGATCTTGAGCTGGTGATATCCAGATTTCAAATCTATCTTTGAATACACCTTTGATCCTTAGAGTTGATAAAATAAGTAATCAATCCTTGGTAATGGATACTTATTCTTAATCGTGATTTTGTTGAGTTCACGATAGTCCACACATAGACGAAGTGATCCATCCTTTTTCTTAACAAATAAAACGGGTGCTCCCCAAGGCGAAATACTTGGCCTGATGAAGCCTTTCTCCAATAAATCTTGCAACTATGCTTTTAATTCCTTTAGCTCTGCCAGCGCCATCCTATAAGGTGCCTTTGAGATCGGGGTAGTTTCAGGGATGAGATCTACCACAAACTCAATCTCCCTATCATGAGGCACATCCGGTAACTCTGCCGGGAACACATCCACAAACTCCCTTACAATCGAAATATTCTCAATCCTAGGGGTTTCTCTATTTTTCTCAGTGATGCTAGCCAAGAAGGCTATGTATCCACTCTTGATCAACTGCTTCGCTCGGGTGGAAAAGATAGTCATCGCAAACAGTGAACTCTTACACCCCTTGAACACAACCTCGTCATGACCAGATTCCTAAAATATCACAATCCAGCTCTTTCAATCGATGGTAGCATAGTACCTCGTGAGCCAATCCATGTCCAAAACTACATCAAACTCTCCAAGTCTGTGTAGGGCTAACAAGTCAATCGGCATGATCCAATCTCCGACCCTAATAGGGCAACTAGGGCAATACTCCCGAATGTCCAATGTATGATTGGAAACTAAAACTCGTCCCGGATGCAATGTAGGAATGAGCTCAATGCCATGCAACTCGGCAAATAGCCGATCGATGAATGAATGCGATGCACCGGTATCAAATAATGCTCTAACTCTTATGCCATTAATTAAAATGATACTTGTAACGACCTCCTCTGCTGCAATTGCATCCTCTGTCTGGGCTGCATACATGCGCCCGCTAGGTGCCTGTCGCGATCTCTCATACTGTCGTGATGCTGGTGGTCGCCCTGCCTGGTAGTGGGTGGGTGGAGTCCCCTGACTCTGACCCGGTAGAGCTGGTGCCGATGCAGATGATGGTGCTGGAGAAGAACCTCTTGTAAGGACTGAGATTTTTACTGCCTAATTTGACTCTTCGTTGACGATGTTTTTGTGTGTATTTTAATTACATAATCATTCGTCAAGTTTCGGGAGAAAATGATTTAAAATCAAAGAGTTACGCGATTTACGATATTCACTTAAGGTGAATAGTAACTCTGGTTTTTCGGAGAGGCCGATGATTAGAGATGACTTTTGGAGTGTATCGGACTCCGTTCATAGTAGTCCAATAGCTCGTTTTCAACTGTCCGACTATTTTGGACTCGATGGCACTAATAGATTTTGGATTTGATGCACGGTTTCCGAGAAAAGCCTACATGCTGGTTGAGGGACCAAATGGTGATTATACTTGTGAATCGTAAAGGAGATTATTGATCGGCGAATCGGCAATCAAATCGAACGAAACAAAATCGTGAGTTCGTTGTCTCAGCAGTGCTGATCGCGCTGGCGAAATCCATTCGAGAATCCGACGGACGGATCTCAAGATATAACGCGTTTCCCGAGGAAGGGTCAAAATGTCATTTTTGGTATTTCAAGAAAAGTGCCGATATTTTATGTACCAAATTGCACGAAATTGGACTGGGAGGTACCTACGCGCAAAATACACGCGCTGTGAGGGACTTAACTAATAATTTTCAGCTTTGGTGGGCTATGTTGCAAAGTTGCCAACTAATATATATATTGGACTTAGGGTTTTCTCTACACAAACCCTAACCCTAGATCCCAGCTGAGCCCCAGCCGACCCCCCCCTTGCCTTGGGCTTTACCCCGAGTGCAGCCACAGCCGCCGCCGCCGGCGATCCAGCTCCGGCCGGCCAAAACCTTGCCACACCACCCTCTCCCTCCCTCTCTCCATCTCTGCCAGGGACCAACCCGAGGGAAACCACATCCGGGCTCCCTCCCTGCGGTGCCCTCGGACCTCCGGCGAGCCCTTGCCAGTCGTCGCCATCCCCGCGCGCCGCCACGACCGCCGCTGGCGGACTGCACCATCTATGGTGCAGTTCTGGACGAGGAGGGCTCGATCAATTCCCCACGCGCCGCCGCCGCCCGGGATCACTTCGGCCGCCCTCCTCCGGCCTCAGGCAACCCGCCGCCGCCGTCCCTGGGAGCCCCGGCCACCGCCGTGGCCGCTGGACCCGAGTGACCCGAACCCAGACCCGAGCGGGCTCGGTTTGTGCCATCACCGCCGCCGCCCCTCCGGCTGCCTCCCACCGCCGGCCGACGCAATCCCCGACTCTCCTCCACCAGCCGCGCCACCCTGCTGCCGGTGAACCCACCGTCCGGCCGCCGTCGGCCAACCCCGTGCTGCCCCAGTCCCGGTAAGCTTTTATTTTGCTGACAGCGCACTGCCTTGGGGTTCGGCTCGCCATTCTGGCAATCCGGGGCCACCCCAATGCCTCCGGATGTGAGCACGGTGATCTATGATCAGTGCCGATCATCGTGCTCACCTTCCTCTAGGTCAGCAAGTTGCTGGTTAGCGGCGTAAGCGCGGTTTATGTGCAGCGCGCGTTGTTCGCTGAACTTCGCGTCGCTCCTGCGCGTTCCACTGCGGTCGGCTACGCTCCAAATCATGAGAACGGCCTCCGGCACGTCGAGACCTATTGGTGTGTGTCTCGGCTGACCCCAAAAACGCTCAGTCTGTCGTATCGACCCATCGTGTCCGTTGAATCACATAAGATAATGTGATTTTATTAAAAGATTGAGGACTTTTATGCAATTGTACATCGCGTGGGCCCGGTGGGCAGTATGTATGAACTGCGTGTGACCTCTGGACTGATTGTCCAAGGTCCGATGTCTTTACGCGACAATTGAAAGTTGGTTTCCGACGCGTTTCCCGACGAAATTCGTCGGCGGAACGTAGTTTTTGGCTCGGAAAATATCCAACGCGATGTGTGTGACTGGTGGGCTACTGCTAAGCCTTATTGTCTGGTTGTCCCGGCCGTCTCGTGTATTCGGAGACGCCCGGTGAGCGGTAGTGGGTTCCGGTGCGAAATCGTCACTTCCGGGAACCCGAATCGGAACGATGGTCCGAGACTAATTAATAATGATGTTCGAGCTTATGTTCGCTGTCGGAACATACAAATGGCTGTGTTCCGGGTCAGCGGTCGACTCATAGGGTGAGTCGGTGCCTTTCGGGACTGTTTCTGGGTCCCGGGGACATCCCGGTGTGATTTCGGGACTTTCGGCGATTTACGGAGATCGGTTTTGGGAAACCGAGTCTCGGAATTTGTGGGTTGTGTGGTTGTGTCTTGTTTGAGTCATTTGTGATTTGTCCCTGACTCCGTGCACCTGTGGTAGGTCCGGTTGATTTGCAGTGCGTTTCGGATTCCGACGCGATCGTTACAGGTGGGTACTTCGATCCGAAGTTGGTTTAGTGGTGCATGCTCGGTGACGTTCCTTCCACTCTCCCTTTTTATACTTCGTATACATATATGCATGTGATAGTGAGCTAGCACCTTGTGATCTCTACTTGCATTCTTTACTTGTTCTAGCAGTAGAGTAGATATGATTACATCTGTATCTGAGATGATTTTCTCGTGACCTTCTTGGTCGGTTTCTTGACACGGTTGTCTGATGACCTATACGGTCGGTATACCCGGAGGGGTGGATTATTGGCTGTTTGCCAACATTTATTGGTCATACTTGCATTGATCGCCATTACTCTTGCGTATTTCGCGAACACCAGCGGTTGATCCCCGCAAGAGGGTGTTCTTTTCCGGAAAAGTGGTCGTACGTCCGACCCGTGAGCTCAGTGGGGCACTTATATGCAGGCAGAGTAGGAGTGGCATGAGCCTGCGGTCTGCGGACTGGCGTGGCATGTTCAGATTGGGTATATTTGCTATATTCATTTATTGATGCATGTCATTTACAGTAGCACTAGTGCAGTTGTACCTTGTTTCCCTTCTTTCATAGCTACTGTATTGTTATACCTATCTATCTCCTGGTTATCGGTGTGTACGCTTGCCTTCGTCGGCTTGCGGTACCCACTGGGAGGAGGAGACATGTTTACATGTTCTCACTCCCCCGCTTTGTTGATTTTCAGGTGATCCAGCTGGTTCGAGTCGGGGCGAGACGTGAGGCACGTCATTTGCGATCATTAGAACTCCCGACCCGGTCATTGGTTTAGTTTCCTTACTTGCATTATGAATAAATAACTTTAGAATTATGGTTCAGTTTTATTTACTCTTTGGACATGTAGTTTATTAAGGCTTAATAAAATACTTGTGATAAGATTTGCAAAACCCGTCTCCTACCCTTCGTGGTAGCTTTTCTCTAAACTGAAAGGATCTTTCTGTTGGTGATACGTTTGAATTATTATTGTGAATGAAATGAATGTGTTGTATATGTACTTGTGCGACGCCGTGCAGATACAGGGGAGGTTCTGTCCGAGTGAACAGTGGACTCCCTGTGTTTGTGGCGGGTCTGTCTTCTCTGGGGCCAAGATTGTCAATGTATTAATAAAAAGAAAAAAAAAATTATCCTGTATTTTTTCGCTGATCTTTTATAAACTCCAAATGGACCCCCGGGGCGTGACACCTCTCGGGCACTCCGATCGAAAGTGGCCCTCCTAGCCACACAGATAACACTTGCCCCCACGCTGAGGGCACTGTGGCGGGACGTGAGGACCACCACAGATCGCACAGCGCGGTGGCCGACGACGATCAGGCACTCCACGAGAAGAAGAAGAGCCACGTCCCTACGATTGGCTCCTCGGGTGCTTCGGAGGTTTCTTCGGGCCGGACTTGCCACTCGTACTCTCCGCCGCTTGCCTCTTACCTCTCGCCCTATCCAAGGCTTCTCTCTTCTCCTTAGCAATCTCCACGCCCTTCTCCGTAATTAAGGTGTGATCCACCACCTCTCGATAGGTCTTCAAATTAGCGGACTGAACCAATCTAAAGATCGACGGTCGAAGGCCCATTTCAAACATGCGGGCCTTGTCCTCATAATCTCTCACCACACATGGCACACAATGCAACAGGTGGAAAAACTCCCTCTCGTGTTCCGCCACCGTCTTATTTTCCTAGCGCAAATTGCGCAAGTCTCACTCCATTTGCCGCTTGACACTTTGGGGAAGTAGGTCAACGACAGTAGCTCCTTAAACTTCTTCCAAGTAATAGCTGCCAAGTCGGTATCAGGATCATCCCAAATATCGGCCCACCATTGGTAAGCCTCACCTTCCAGATAGTGTGTTGCCAACCACACCTTGTCCCGCTCCTCCACAAACATATCATGGAACAACTTTTTCATATGTATGATACACTTCTCAACTATCCAGTGATCTGCTTTCTCACCATCGAACATCCGGGGGTTACATCTCCGGAACTCATTCAAATAGTTCATGAGCCGCTCCCGTTCTGCTCCTGTCACCATCGTCGGTAGAACCGTCCTCGTCGATGGAGCCTAAACCGGCGGTGTCGCCACCAACTCCTCCCTACGCTCAGTGCTCGGGGCCACACAAGAAGTGCCCGGCATCTGAGGCTGAGTGTCTGCAGTCGCTCCTCTCGCTGGCACTGGTGGTGAAGGGTTCTGACTCACCCTCACGGAAGCCTGCTGGAGCAGTAAGTCCTCCAACCGCTTCATCCTCGCCTTCTCTCGGCGTGTAGCGTCTGCTTGCTGCTGGGCCGCAGTTGACTGTAGCTCAACCAAATCCGATAGTAGAGCTAACTGCTCTCTCAACTCATGGACCTCACTGGATCCAGAAGTAGCGAAGGTCTCCACTTCCTCAGCATCAGCCGCCGCGGCCGCTTCAGTCATCATGGAGCGAGTTGTCGGCATCACAAACTGCAACAAACATAACATGCGTAGGTCAGGACAACCCACGCCAAACGTATCCTCGCTCATAAAATACAAACCCCAATCATATGAAAGTAATGAAGTGACCCCCAACTATTCCCCGATATCATGTTGTCGGCTGCCAATGTGACCCTCCAAGGACATAGAAGTTGTACACTTCGATCAAACTCCAACCTTTTTGGAGCTAAAGACATGATCCAATCATGTTGCTTTCGCCAAAAGTCACAAAAGACCCCGTCTCTCACGTTCCTAGTCCTTATAGTCCAACCAGCCTAAGGTTTGCTAGGTCCAATAAGACTCAACCTTAGGCTTTGATACCAATATAATCTATCATGCCCGGGCCCCAGCGGAAGCCTACCCGGCATGTGCACAGACCCGCCGTGCGCACATGGCACCCTCGGTGCATACAAGGCATCTACATCAAACAAGCGAAAAAAGAAGTATAAACTATCATAAACAGGGTTATCAGAGCACATGAACTTAACACTATGAAGTAAAGGGAGAAATTTACTATAATAAACCATTCACAAGATATACAATAAGTTTAACTGAGGCAGGAATAGTAAATAACTGAAATATAGATCAAGTATGTAATAACTGAAATGAAGTGGTTCTATTACCATCATGCCTCTATGTGACAATGCCAATCAATATGTATGTGGTTCTACTATCATCATGTATACAAGGGTATGATGTCCAATTAGTATGTATGCATCAACTAATTATGACGTACCATGTTAAGTTTAATTCACTTTTACCCAATCATCGGGGACTTACACAAAGTAACGTCCCGGCTTGTGCCATGCCTAATGGTCCCATGGCAGTCAACATTTCCCCTCTAGGAATGAGCCTCCCCCACCGCATCCCACTTCGACGCCCAATCCCGCACGGGCGAGCTTGTCGTCGCAAAGGCTAAACTCTGGAGTGCCGGCATGTAGGGAGCGACGGTTATGGCATTCTTGTTGGCGGATTTCGTGGAGTCGAGTGGAGTCTTGAAGGGTCGAAGAAGACGACGTCTAGTTCAAAGGCTCGAAGACTCATCTATGAAGCTCACTGCCCCCCAGGTATGTTTTAATATAGTTAATGGTGATTTACATATTCAATTTAAGTGTTTGGAGACATTAGAATAGATTTTTGATAATTTTTTAATAAATCGAAAAAATTTATGCTACGGGGTCCGGACCCTGAGAGCTGCGGTCCGGAACCCGTAAGCCTGTCAGGCTGTTTCGCAGAGCGGGTCCGGACCCTGATGGCTGCGGTCCGGACAATGAAAAGCTGAAACGTTTCAGAGTCTGGACCCGGTAATCCACGGTCCGGACCCCGACCCGTCGCGATTTTTCGAAACTTTATTTTTTCAATTCTACTCTGATTCTATGTCTCCTAAACCTATAAATATGATATGGGGGCTTCTCTAAAACGTGCCTAAGAGAGATTTACCTTTTGAAATCCTAGAAACTTGTCTCGAAGCCATTCGTTCATCTTTCGATGACAAGTTTCTTCCTCTCTTGTGTCGACTTGATTCTTAGGGCTTAAATTATGATCTTCATCATAGAATCAAGTCGATGGTCGCTTAGAAAGTTTTCCTATCATATTCTTTGCTTCTCTAAGCGTTGAAATCACCATCAACAACTATTTTCGGGGCTCCAGACGGAGTGATTGCGCGAGGGCTTCGCTTGTGGCCGTGGATTCAGTGGACGCTCGTGGAGACGGAGCGTTGCTGCTGCGAGTCGCGGTGTGATCGATCGGAGGAGTTCGATTGATCGAGGACCAACGAAGGGGATCTACTTCGAGTTTAGGGTAAAGGTTGAGTCGTGGATTCGGTAAATCACCTTGTACTCTATTTTACTTAGTGGATTTTTCGTGTGATCGGTCCCGTGGGTTTTTTACTCCTTTTGGAGTTTTCCTACGTAAATTTCTCGGTGTGTTGCTTTAATTTTCCGCGCTTATATTTTTATTGCATCGAGTTGGTTGTTTTATTGCATACACCTATTCACCCCCCCCTCTAGGTGTGTGTTTACCTATTAGATTCTTGGGGTATCATAACTTACAAGTGGTATCAGAGCGGGAATAGGTAGTATATCATGGCTGAGGGCGGTAACATTAATCGACCTCCACTTTTCGATGGCACTAATTATGCTTATTGGAAGGTTCGTATGAGAGCTTTTCTAATAACCATCGACGAGCGTGTATGGAAATCTATTGAATTTGGATGGACACACCCAATTCATGTAGTCGAGAATGTTAGCGTCCCGAAACCTAGAAATAAATGGACGAAAGACGAAATTGATTAATCGTCATATAACGGAAAGGGTATTAATGCTTTATTTAATTCGTTAACGCAAACCGAGTTCTCACGCGTTTCGGCGTGTGAAACGGCGAAGAAAATTTGGGATACTCTCCAAGTGGCGCATGAGGGTATTAGTTTAGTAAAGGTTCAAAAACTCCAAATGCTAACTAGCAAATTCGACTCTATTCGTATGGAGAAATATGAAACCTTTACGCAGTACTATACTCGTTTACAAGATATTGTTAATACTTGTGCTAACTTGGGAGAGAAAATTGCTGAATCCAAAGTTGTTCGTAAAATATTAAGAACCCTTCCGGAGAGGTTTCGTCCGAAGGTTGCGGCCATTGAAACAATGAAACATCCTGATGAATTAAAAGTAGAAGAATTAGTTGGTGCATTACAAACTTATGAGATGACTTTTCCTACTAATTCATCTTCTACCAAGTCTTCTTCCAAGGGTACAGGGATGGCTCTAAGATCCACGAGAGAAGAAGACTCGAACACGTCTTCCTCAGATTCAGATTCGGACACTACCTTGGAGGATTTTGAAAAACAATTGGCGCTCTTTAACGAAGAAGTTCCGACGAAACTTTAGAAAGAAACAAGCGAACAAAACGACTTCTTCCTCAAAGCAATCAAAGAATAAAGGGAGTAATTTCTCCAAATCTAGGAAATCCGAGAGTTCTTCCAAGGAGAAGAAGAGCTCAGAAGGACAAATCCAATGCTACAAGTGCAGGGGATTTGGCCACATCGCCTTAGATTGTCCAAATAAAAAGTCTTCGAAAAAGAAGGCTATGCAAGCAATTACATGGGATGATTCATCATCTGATGAGTCCACCTCTAGTGATGAGGATGTTAATGCTACTGCTTTACTTGCAACTAACTCTCCTTTTATGTGTTTAACCTCTACTTCCACTGACTTTTCTTCCTTATCTCTTTTGCATGAAAAATCTACGTCGGAGATCGACAAAAGCGATGAGAAGTCAGGAGAAGACGATAATGCAGCTGCCTATCATCAACTATTGATGGAATCTAAGAAGATGGCGAAACACAACAAGAAATTGAGGAGAAGACTGCTTGAACTTGAGGAAGAAAATAAGAATTTCACTACCGTCTCTAAGTCACTAGAGGAAGAGCGAGAAAGTTTGATCAAGTCAAACAATTCCTTACTAGATAAGTGTAAACTACTTGAAAAGGAAAAGGAATCTCATTTAGATAAAATAAATTTTCTTTCCAAGCAGTACACTGAGTCTAGAGAATCCAACTTGGAATTGACTAAGACGATTTTTCAACTAAAAAATGATCTCAATAAGTTTTCATCTAGCACTTCTAAACTAGATAAAATGTTGGGACTTGGTCAAACTAACAGATTCGAACTTGGATATGAACGGATTTACGTTGAACAAGTCTCGAAATCAGCTCCAAAGGACTTGACACAATCTTCTGCAACAAACCAAGGTAGGACTTCTACACAAAAGAATAAATTTGCTAACAAAGCTTGTCTTGAGGTACTTTTTATGAATTGTTCACGCGTGGGCCCTGTGGGCGTATTATGAAACTGCGTTTGGGTGACTCTGGGACTGATTGGCCCAAGGTCCGATGGTTCTTCGCGACAATCGAAAGTCGATTTTCGGAGCGTTTCCCGACGAAATCCGTCGAAGGATCGCGGTTTACGCATTTCGGGTGTTATCCGACACGACTCGTTGTTCTATTGGCTGCCTGGCTTGTTGACTGGTTGTCCCGGCCGTCTCGTGTTATTCGGAGACCTCCCGGTGAGCGGTAGTGGGTTCGGTGTCGAAATCGACACTTTCAGGAACCCGGATCGGGATGATTATCCGACGATGATCGTTTCGATGTTCAGATTTGTGCTTGCTGCCAAGACACCCAAAGGGATGTGCTTCTGGGCACGGTTTTTGACTCGTGGAGCGAGTAGGTGCCTTTCGGGACTGTAAGTGGTCCAGGAACGTCCCGGTGTGATTTTCGTACTTCCGACACTGTTTGGAGATCGGTTTTCGGGAAACGAGTCTCGGGATTTTGGGAGTGTGCTGCATGTGTCTTCTGTTTGAGTCGTTTGAGGTTGTTCCCTGGACTCGGTGGACCTATAGTAGGTCGGTTGATTCGCACGAGCGTTTCGGGATTCGCGTCGCGGATCGTTACAGGTGGTACTTCGATCGATAGTTGTTTAGTGGTGCATTGCCGGTGACGTTCCTTCCACTCTCCCTTTTTTTACTTCGTATACATATATGCCATGTGATAGTGAGCTAGCACCTTGTGATCTCTAACTTGCATTCTTTACTTGTTCTAGCAGTGAGAGTAGATATGATTAATCTGTATCTGAGATGATTTTCTGTGACCTTCTTGGTCGGTTTCTTGACACGGTTGTATGGTGACCCCCGTATTACGGTCGGTATACCGGAGGGGTGGATTATTGGCTGTTTGCCAAAATTTATTGGTCATACTTGCAATGATCACCATTACCTCTTGCGAATTTCGCGAACAACCAATATTTCGTATTTCATGCATCCAGCTTGTATGTTGAACTATTAGACATTTTTTGCATCAAATTTTAGATAATGTTTTATAAAAATTAAACTATAGATTACACGATGTTAAGAATTTCAAGCGGCTCGTTTAGGGCTCGAGCTCGCTCGACTCGAAGTTAGGCTCGCTCGAGCTCGGCTCGAATTGATTTCAAGCCGAGCTTGAGCCTAAATTTAGGCTCGAAATTAATTTCAAGTCAAGCTTGAGCTGAGGTAAGCTCGCTCGAGCTCGGCTCGTTTCCACCCCCTATCCAAGCCTAACGAATGAAAATCGGCAAAATCTCCCAATTGGATGTCGTAACCTCGTCGCAATCCAAATCGGAGTTGTCCCTGGCATCGAACTTTCCTTCAATTAGAGATTTATGAGATCTATTTAGTTCCAACTCTCTTAGGGACAAAAGCCCCAATTCTTACCCTAGGGTTTCAAGTTCTACAAAAAAATCCCAAAATCCATAGTAAATCCAACCCCAGATTTAGAATTATCTAGAGATTCTAGATACATCAATTTTATGCTATCATCTCTCTCTATCAATATATAAATTACATACATATCCATATGCCTACAAAGAGACGTAGAAGAAAGTTCGCCGTTTTCGGCGACTCGAAACCCACCTAGCGTGTGAATCTAAAGAAAAGAATGATCTTCGAATTGGAAAGATGTTCCGCTGCCTCCACCTAATCCGCATGGCAGCCACAACACTCCGGAAGTCACGAAAAAAATTCCTCGACGAAACGCTCGCAAAATCGGCTCCTAAATCACATAGAAATCAATTTCTAAGCGTCAATTTCAACAAAAAATCCATCAAAACGACCTCTCTTAAGATCCAATATTAAGAATCCACCAAAAATCCTATTCGAAATTATAATAATAAAATACTAACCTCGAAGTCGAAGCGTCGAAAAAATTCAACGCGCGCGGAGGCTCGATCGGCTTGCGCGCCGGAAAAATCTCCTATTTATTTTTCTTCTTCTTCTCTTTTCTCTCTTTTCCCTTTCTTTTCCTTTCCCTCTCTCTCTCTCAAGCGTGCAAGTTGAAGGTGGAGAAGAATGAAGAAAAGGACCTGGCAGCCTAGTGGAATTCCACTAAGCATGCAACAATATGCCAATAAGTCCATAAGTCCTCAATATTCTCACTTTACTCCAATTTCAATCTCAATTGGAGCCTTTCTGAATGTCCGTTTGTGCTCAAATTTGACAGACATGTTCAATTAAAGTCTATCACAAGAACGTGATCTTAACTTTTTAGTTTCGAACCATTTTTTGTCACCGAAAACTCTACCGACTAGAATTCTTAATAGATTGCAGTCAGACTCCGTTTTCACTGCTCGGGCATCCGAATGACATGAAATTTTAAATCTGGCCTTAGAAAAATATTTTCAATAAATTTTAAATTTTCATAATTTTCTGACACTGTGAATTTTTCAGCTGGAATATCAGTCTCGTTTCATACAGAAAATTCTAAATCACATACTTTCACTTCAATTTCAGCACAAGTTATTTTCGACTTATCTTTTACTTCTCTTAATTCAATAAAAATAGTATCTCATACTATTTTTATTTACACTTACATATATAATAAAATTCAGTATACTACAATTTGAATTCAAATATTTTCTATTTGGAGTGGTTGCCATACTTGAGAGATTGCCGGTCTTGAGTTTTCTCGATTGCTCATGATTTGAATACTTGTCATAGTTGGTAGATTCTTGATTTTGGAAATTTGATTCATCCATAATTAATTCCTTAATTGTATCATCATTTGATCCTCCATTACGCCCCATCAAGCTTATGGGAGGTGCACGCACCATTAGCTTGTCCTTGAGAGATTTGAATCGATGAGAAAATAGTCCTTTAGTAAAGATATCAGCAATTTGATCTTGTGACGCTACATAGTGAACATCGAGATCTTATCGAACAATCTTTTCTCGTACAAAATGATAATCAACTTCGATGTGTTTAGTCCGAGCGTGGAAGATAGGATTATAGGCAAGTCGGATAGCATTAATGTTGTCACAATAAATAGTAGGTTTAGAATGTAGAAATATGTGAAGATCTTTAAGAAGCAATCGTACCCAAGAAAGCTCGGCAGTAGTGTGGGTGAGAGAGCGATATTCAGCCACCGTACTAGAACGAGATATTGTAGGTGTCACGCCCCGGATTACTCGTTTCCCCGGGCTCGCCAACAGATCCGCCGTATATATAGATTTTTCTATGCCACCGACTACGCTTCATTGTTCACTACGACTCTTTCTTTACATCCACCGCTCTATTCCGGAGCCCAGTTTGGTTTCCTCGATATTTCTCATAGGCAATTCTACTTGGTGCTTTCCTTCACTACAAGTGGATCCTTCCACATATAATCCTCAAGCTCTATAATGGGATGGCACATCTTTCATCACTTACTCATTTCGGGACATAGTCCCTGTTTCGCACGTGGCTTCTACTATCCAAGCGTCTCACAAGGAGCACGTTGCTCAGTTTCCACATGCCACAGGTTGGCATCATCTCGTTCTTACTAAGAGCCTATACGAACCCTATGTTCGTAATTTCGATTTCGCTTCCGCGATGATATTAGACTCTACGGTCTGGTGCGTCAATCGATCCGGCGAGTGGCATGACCGAGCCTTTGCCCCTTTGGTCGATATCCTCAACCTTCTCGCACGCCACTAACAAGAGCCCTCAGCTGATCTGTCGAATCCGACTTGCCACGAAGGGTCCACCGACCGACGAT
The DNA here is from genome assembly GCA_016920855.1 of Puya raimondii. NCBI lineage: Eukaryota > Viridiplantae > Streptophyta > Magnoliopsida > Poales > Bromeliaceae > Puya > Puya raimondii. The sequence goes on from JABWPP010000049.1 coordinate 20,075,384, forward strand.
CCTTCATGGCCTACAGCCGAAAGTCTGACGCGACATCGTGCAATGTCTCTCACTCTCAGGTGCGGACCCAATTATCACATGGTGGAGTCCCCATTAGGGACCTCGCATCGACACCCCAACAAGGAGTAATTACATCACAAGTCATCGTAATTCTATGGCCAGTTCGCATCTACACTCTAGGTGTACTAACAAAATCACAGTTCTACACGTGGCACTTCACGTCTCCGGGTCATCGCTAGGACTACCGCCCCGACCATGAATCCTAGCCAAGCCCTACCCTCAGGTTCAGAGCTGCTATCACATGATACCGACTGTGCCTGTCCATAAGGCCCCAGACCCACAGTCCAATCATGATCCGGGCACGAGTAATCCCCAAGCAATGCCCACTAACCGTCGCCACATGACCAAGGCGCTCCCGGCGCAATATACTTTAGTCGTCCAACACTTAGCTATTCACCTGAAACTTCACCTCACAAGGAGGATTCTGAACACAATCTGAACACTCGCATACTGAGCTCGTGTTCCCTTATCCCGAGGCTCCGCTCCACCAAGCACACATCCACTAGCAACTAGGCACAATGAAGGAACTACTAGCCTCACGAGCGGTCCTCGGCATCCTTCACACTTGGCCAACGCCTGAGTGCTACTGCCAACGAAACCTCTACGGCTGAACCTTCAGTCCGTGCCCCAGAGCAACTCTACAGTCGAGCGCACTATGCCTCTACTTTACCCCATGTTAGCCATAATCGCCAAACCATTCAGCTTCATCATCCTTTACGAGCCATGAGTGCTCCCTCATTTGAGCCACTACACCTCATGGCTAACTCATCCAGATCTAGCAATCGTCGCACCAAATTTATGGCAGCGCAATTATTCCCATCACCAACCCGTCAAAGGGTTTCGATTTAGTGTACGACCCTAAGTCGTACTTCTTCATACGCGGTCACTACTGTATCCATGAAAGGTTCATATCCCTCGTTCACTTGCCCTTTACTAGTCATTTGAGATTATCATCTCAAGGGGAGGGTTCGCTCAACCACAATAACCTATCTCCATTACCATGGCTCCAAGGCTATTGCACGCGTCCATCACACATCCAAGTGCTTCTGAGTTCATGCTCAGCCTAGAGCTCTCAGATCATCACGTTCAACCTTAGGATCCAACTTGGGTACAATGCCACTACTTTCATATGCGAGATTTTGTTCTAGGCTAAATACCACGAGTATTCTAGCCCGCTTCCAAAGCCCACATGTCATCACATGTACTTAATTTATCCATTTTCATACAAGAGGGTTACAACCCTAACTTCTCCTGGCACACAACCGAATCATATTTAGCTTAATTGCCAGCCACAACATATACTAATATCTCAAGAAACTAAGGACAAGGGAAGATCAAACCAATTCAAAAGCATTCCCTCTCTAGAGGCGAGAGTAGCTGCCCCGGATACTGAAAAAAAAATACAAAGGTTCAAATAAGACCTGCTTACTGGAGGGCTCTTCTTGGATCTTCCTCAAGATCGAATTAAGATTCGGTCCATATGAACAAATCAATCCAATAGTGCCTTATACATCATCAATAGCATACTGCATATTTCATTCTCAGATCACCGGCACTCTTCAACATAACCTAATTTAGGTGTGCCATAAATATATCTCATTAGCACAACAACTGGGCTAATTACTCTATAAGCCCACTCAGCTACTTCATTCTCGTCATTCGATCATAGTTCAGTTTTACCTACGCCATTTCCTCAGTCGTGCCTTTGCACCCATCATCAAGGATCGTGCACCACATCCATCACTCAGGGTCGCGCATTGCATCCATCACCCATCCTAGCCGAGGCAAACACATCCATATCCTCCAAGACGAGAATTATCAAACCTTCACAACTACTAGTCTAGACACCAAGTTAGGGCATGCATCGGCTCCTCAAGACCATGCATCTCGACCACAATGAGAGGCCTTACGCCCTTAGCAACACTTAGTCTCGCAACATCGGAGGGCTATCCAGTCCTCCGCAATATCCGTCCCACCAAGTAACTTACTATTATCACTAGAGGGATAACACGCTTACCTAGGCGACCCAACGATCGAATACGATTCGCCGCACACAATAGCTGACCCAATCGAGTGAAAGTCATAGAAGGGCACTCCTACTCCACTTTCGACATCATGTTGTCTGCAGCCAACATGATCATCTCAAGAGAATAGTTGCAGCACCTTCAATCCGCCTCCAAAGTGCTATTGGAGACACATCTTGACCCAATCATTTCACTTTCGCCACAAGTTCCGTCCACTCACGAGCCTAGGTCCTTACGGTTTTCCAAGCCTAAATTTTCCTAGGTCCTCCTAGACCGTTTATACGCTCTGATACCACCTCAATTGTCACGCCCAGCCCCAATGCACAGCGGAGGCTACGCGAGCGCGTGCACAGACCCGCCGAATGGACAGAGTTTTCCCTGTCCGCCAAAGACGTAAAAAAAACCAATACATCGAATTTCACCCAGGAAAAATAACATATCACAGTTTTGCACGAGGGCAGATCACAAGAGCATGAATGTAACCTAACTATTACAACATTCCATTCATCCACATTTACATGCATTTTTCAACTTTAATACATCTACATGCCATTTTCCCTCAAATACAACTTTCGCTTTCCATTACATTTTCTTTTTAGAAGACCTTTACATTCTTTTCTTTTACATGGGTGACCTACACTTGGTGACCCCGGTATCTAGGGTGCAACGCCCACGCCTCGGTCCAGTTGCTGCTCCGCTGATGGTTGGCTCTGTGAAAAGTCATGGCTCTGCAAAATAGTGGGGTGAGAACTAAAAGAAGTTCCCAGTGGGTTCGGCTGCCGACCTCGCCGACTTTTCCACTAGGTCTAATCAAGGCATAAGTAGATACAATAACCAAGGAGTAGTAAACAACTACACTATGCATAAGCTGAAATGAACATAACACTACTATGCCTTTACAACAGGGAATGAATTTCAAAATATAACATGCGCAACAATGCTCAACAATGCTCTTTTACTCACCCTTGACCCAATTCATTCTCAACCCAATTAGGGGCTTTCCACAAGATCAAGCCCAACTCGCCCCTCTCAGCCACGTGGGGTCTAGCGCCACCGCTCCGTCACCCGCTACTCACAAGGTAACATGATCGACCCGTCACCAACATGTGACTCCACTATACTCACTCTCTACATAGGATGCAACACATGCATAAGGTACAAAACACAATATGGTCAAGCAACCTGTCTCTTTCATCTTGGACCCAATCGCACACCCATAGGTCAAGCCACAACTCACCACACTAAGTCACGTGGGAAAGAGGTCTTTCACTCATAAGCCAGCCACCGTGATCGTCTACCGGGGAGGGCTCCCTGGGGCCCTTCACACCCGTGTTCGGGGAGGGCTCCGTGGGGCCCTTCACACTCGTGTTCGCGTGACACTCCGGAGCTCACGTCTTGGGAGTCGCGACCTCCACAAGCCAACAACAGACTGTGTGAGTATGATCTGCCCTCCAAACTCGAGGACCTTCCACCTACCGGTAGGTCAACATCTAGGGACTTCACCAACACGTCAAACTACATATGCAAAGTCTCAATAGTGCCCAAAGCTTACATAACTCATACCATACTATGTGAACTTAAGCAAATATGCAATGCTTCATGATACATGGAACTATGGCAACACATTTGAGGCATGCAATGACCCAATTCCATTGTTCCATCACTAGGTTCACATTCAACATCATAATGGCATTAACATTTATGTTATTCCAATGTTCACTCTTTGTTTTCTATGTCCAAGCCACTAGTTTCTCTACTAGTTCAGTACATCACTAGGGTTCACACGGCACTAGGTTCATGCATCCTAAGTTCCAAGTTTTCAATCATGATTACTCACAACTAATTTAGGAGGCATGCAAGTTTCTGGAATAAGAATTAATTGAACCCTATTACATGCAATTTCATACATATATACATATATGTACAAAGAGTAGGATTTAGACATAGGGAGAAATCCAACCATTTCGGAGAGCACCACCCACCTCGTATCGACGTCTAGGGTCAGGAAACCAAGTTTCGGGATCTATCTCCGCCGAAAAGCCTCGACCAAAGCCTAACGAATGAAAATCGGCAAAATCTCCCAATTGGATGTCGTAACCTCGTCGCAATCCAAATCGGAGTTGTCCCTCGCGTCGAACTTTCCTTCAATTAGAGATTTATGAGATCAATTTAGTTCCAACTCTCTTAGGGACAAAAGCCCCAATTCTAACCCTAGGGTTTCAAGTTCTACAAGAAAACCCCAAAATTCATGGTAAATCCAACCCTAGGTTTAGAGTTATCTAGATGTCACGCCCCGTGACAGCCACTTTGGTCGGTCCGGACGCGCGCACAGATCGCCGAACGGACAGAGCCTCCGCTGTCCGCCCAAGGCTCAACAACATCATGTACATAGAGTTTTGCGCAGAGAAAACAATCAACATACATGAATTGTACGAGGGCATATCACAAGAGCGAGAATGTAAACCTAACTATTACAACATTAGAACATTCACATTTTACATACATTCTTCCGCTTTACATTAATACATGAATGCTTCCTCAAATATAATTACATATTCATTTCAAATAAACCTTTACATTCTTCTACTTGTACACGGGTGACCTACACTTGGTGACCCTGCTATATAGGGCGCAACGCCCACGCTTCTGTCCGGTGCCGCTCCGCAAATGGTTGGCTCTGCAAAATAGGGGGTGAGAACTAAAAGAAGTTCCCAGTGGGTTCGGCAGCCGACCTCGCCGATTTTCCCACTAGGTCTATCAAGGCATAAGTAGATAAACGAACAGGAAGATAGTAACAACAACTACACTATGCATAACTGGAATAAACACTACTATGCCTTTGCGAAATGAAGCTAGGTAAACAATGAATGCTATCATGCTCAAGATGCTTACCATTTTTACCTTTAACCCAACTCCCTCCTCTAGATCGTCTACTGGGGAGATGGTCGCTCAACCCAACGCAGACCGTCTACGAAGGAGGTATAATCGACTCGTCACATGTCATATGATGCTACTATACTCAAAGACATGATCTACTATGCTCAATTGACTTCATCTTTTACCTCATGACCCAATCATGCCGGCTCATGCGAAGTCAAGCCAAACTCACATTACCAGGGCCCACGGGGACTATCACCAATCTAGGGCTGTCTGCTGGGTAGATACGTTAACCCATGTGTGACAACTCCGGAGCTCACTGCTTGTGGTGGCGCGAACACCAACAAGCCAAACAGACAATGTGAGTACGATCTAGTCCTCTCTACCCGAGGACGCCCTACTGACCAGGGTAACAACATCAGGGGATCTACCAATCCCTAGCATGGTCCAGAGGATCTATTTCAATCCCTCACATGCTCGTCTCAAATCATGTGCAACTACGGCAATAAACCCACATGTACAATCATGGCACACAATGTTCATGTTTTCTACTTGCACAATAGGATACCCAATCCATATTTCCATCACTAGGTTCATGTTTACACTCACAATGACACCTAGTATTTCACTATATTTTCTATGTCCAAACAACTAGTCAAGATGCCACCAATGTTCCACAATATTTTCTAAGTTCACATTCTAGCTCATTGCATCATAGGATTTCCAATGTCCAATGACCCAATCCTCATGCGTCCAAGTACCGAGTTCTCAATCCAATTTGACCAACCCAACTTCAGGAAGCATGCAAGGATATGAACGCTCAAACACAATAATAACCCTATATGCATAGAATTTTCAAATATATATACATATGAACAAAATAGTAACATAGACATAGGAAGAAATCCAACCATTTCGGAAAGTACCACCAACCTCGTTTAAGTACCAATTGCTAGGATTTCCAAGCAATTTGATTTCTGACGCCGATTCGGCTCTACCCAAGCCTAACGGATGAAATTCGGTGAAATCTCCTAAATGGATGCCGTAATCTCGTCGTAATCCAAAACGAAAGTGTCCCCCGCGTCAAACTACCCTTCAATTAGAGATTTATAAGATCAATTTAGCTCCAAACCTCTTAGGGATAAAAGCCCCAAATCCAAGCCCTATGTTTCATGAACCTCAAGAACACCCAAAATCCATGGTAAATCTCTACCCAATCTAGTTTAGAATAATCTAGGGCTCACCAAGAACATTATTTTCAAAGGATTTATCCAAACCCTAAACTCAAATCATGGAATCTCACCTTTACCACCTTGCTCTCCTCAAGCTCCCTTGCACAAGAGCTTGCTTCACTACTAAGCAAGCTCATCTCCTCCAATCCTCACTTATTAGAAAGATCACTAAGGAGAGAGAGAGAAGTTAGAGAGTGAGGGAGAGGGTTTGAGAGAAAGAGGAGCTTTCTCTTTGTGTGAGTGGAAGAGAAAATATGTTTTATTCTCTTAGGTGACTTTTGTCTCTTATGGGAGAGGAAGAGAAATGAATTTTGTTCTCTTAGGTGGATTTTGTCTCTTATGTGAGAAGAAGATAAATTGGTTTTGTTCACTTATGTGGCTTTTGTCTCTTATGTGAGAGGAAGAAAAATGGGTGGGAATTTGGATTAAAAATTATCCATAAATCCCAACACAATTACAACTTAACCCCCATGAAAACACCATTTTTCACTTAATCCATAATTTTGCCCAATTTGCCCAAAGTTTGGAAAAGTGTATAGAAATTCAGTACACTACATTCTCCCCCCCATAAAAATAGTTTCGTCCGCGAAACTTAAATCCATACCACGACTCGATTGATCCTTCATAGGCCTACAGCCTAAAGTCTGACGCGACATCATGCAACGTCTCTCGCTCTCATGCGCGGACCCAATTATCACATTGGGGATTCCTCATTAGGACCTAGCATCGAAACCCCAACCAGGAGTAGTTATATCCAAGTCATCGTAATCCTACGGCCAGGTCTCACCTACACTATAGGTGTATAAACAAATTCCCAGTTCCACACGTGGCATTCCACATCTCCAGGTCATCACTCGGACTACCGCCCCGACCATTAATCCTACCCTTGCTTTAGCCTCAGGTTCAGAGCTGCTATCACATGATACCGACTGCGCCTGTCCATAAGGCCCCAGGCCCACAGTCCACATATGGTCCAGGCACGAGTAGTCGCCAAACAATGCCCTCTAACCGTTGCCACGTGACCAAGGCGCTCCCGGCACAACATACTTTGGCCGTCCAACACTAATCTGTCACGCCCCGTGACCGCCACTCTACAATCGAGCGTACTATGCCTCTGCTTTATCCCGTGTTAGCAACGATTGGTAAGCCATGCCGCTTCATCATTCTTTGACAGCCATGAGTGCTCCCTCATTTTGAGCCGCTGCACCTCTCAAGGCTAATCTAGCAACCGTCGCACCAATTCTATGGCAGCGTAGTTATTACCAGCACCAACCCATCAAAGGGTTCCAATTTAATGTACGACCCTAAGTCGTTATTTCTTTATGCGCGATCACTACTTTATGCAATAGCCTTGGAGCCATGAAGGTTTCATATCCCTCACTCACTTGCTATTTGACAATTACTTGAGATTATCATCTCCGAAAAAGATTCGCTCAAACACCATAACCTATCTTCATTACCATGGCTCCAAGGCTATTGCATACATCCATCACAGTCCAAGCGCTTCTACGCTTATGTTCAGCCTTGAGCTCTCACATCACCAAGTTCCACCTTAGGATCCAACTTGGGTACAATACCACTACTTTCATATACTAGATTCTGTTCTAGACTAAATACCACAAGTATTCTAGCCCACTTCCAAAGCCCACGTGTGACCATATGTACTCAATTTATTCATTTTCATACAAGAGGGTTACAACCCTAACTCCTGGCATACAATCCAACTATGCTTGGTTTATTTACCGGCGACAATACACATCAACATCCCAAGAATCTAAGGACAAGGGAAGATCAAACCACTTCAAAAGTATTCCCTCTCCTCTTCTTGGATCTTCCTCAATATCGGCCTAAGCCTAGATATTTCGCCAAATTGGCCTACGCTCAGATCTACACTAACATATCCCTCCAATATTTAAATCTTCACACAAGATTTTCTTTGCCATGACCATGTCGACCATTCGATTCATCCCCAAAACAATCTCGTAGAGGATTTAATCGCCAACACGTTCAACATAGTGTGTAAACACGCTATGCTTGACTCCAGCCTGAACTGACATGCTCCTACGAGCCACATCATGTTTCCCTGCTTTGAAAGAACAGGGCCACGTCAACTCGGCTCCACTTTCAATAGTCGCCAAATGGATGTATCATTCTCGTCATCCGATTATAGTCCGGTCTTACCTACGCCGTTTCCCCATAGGTCGTGCCTTTGCACCCATCATCAAGGATCGTGCACCACATCCATCACTCAGGGTCAGGCATTGCATCCATCAGCCATCTTAACCGGGGCAAACGCGTCCAGGTCCAAGACGAGAATTATCAAATCTCCACAGCTACAAGTCCTGACACCAAGCCAGGGCACACATCGGCTCCTCAAGACCACGCATCTCAGCCACAACGAGAGGCCTCACGACCTTAGCGACTCTTAGCTCGCAACATCAGAGGGCTATCTAGTCCTCCACAACATTCGTCCCACCAAGTAACTTACTATTGTCACTCAAGGGATAACATGCGTACCTAGGCGACCCAACATTCGAACTTAATTCCATCGCACACATTAGATGACCGAATCAAGCGAAAGTCATAGAAGGGCACCGCTACTCCACTTTCGACATCATGCTGTCTGCAGCCAACATGATCATCTAAATAGAGTAGTTGCAACACCTCCAATCCGCCTCCAAAAGGCTATTGTAGACACAACTTGACCCAATCATTTCACTTTCGCCACAAGTTCCGTCCACTCACAAGCCTAGGTCCTTACGGTTTTCCAAGCCTAAGTTTTCCTAGGTCCTCCTAGACCGTTTCTACGCTCTGATACCAATCTAATCTGTCACGCCCCGTGACCGCCACTTTGGTCGGTCCGGGCGCGCGCACAGATCGCCGAACGGACAGAGCCTCCCCTGTCCGCCCAAGGCTCAACAACATCATGTACATAGAGTTTTGCGCAGAGAAAACAATCAACATACATGAATTGTACGAGGGCATATCACAAGAGCGAGAATGTAAACCTAACTATTACAACATTAGAACATTCACATTTTTCATACATTCTTCCGCTTTACATTAATACATGAATGCTTCCTCATATATAATTACATTTTCATTTCAAATAAATCTTTACATTCTTCTACTTGTACACGGGTGACCTACACTTGGTGACCCTGCTATATAGGGCGCAACGCCCACGCCTCGGTCCGGTGCCGCTCCGCAAATGGTTGGCTCTGCAAAATAGGGGGTGAGAACTAAAAGAAGTTTCCAGTGGGTTCGGACGCCGACCTCGCCGATTTTCCCACTAGGTCTATCAAGGCATAAGTAGATAAACGAACAGGAAGATAGTAACAACAACTACACTATGCATAACTGGAATAAACACTACTATGCCTTTGCGAAATGAAGCTAGGTAAACAATGAATGCTATCATGCTCAAGATGCTTACCATTTTTACCTTTCACCCAACTCCCTCCTCTAGATCGTCTACTGGGGAGATGGTCGCTCAACCCAACGCAGACCGTCTACGAAGGAGGTATAATCGACTCATCACCTGTCATATGATGCTACTATACTCAAAGACATAATCTACTATGCTCAACTGACTTCATCTTTTACCTCATGACCCAATCATGCCGGCTAACGCGAAGTCAAGCCAAACTCACAATATCAGGGCCCACGGGGACTATCGCCAATCTAGGGCCGTCTACTATGTAGATACGTTAACCCATGTGTGACAACTCCGGAGCTCACTGCTTGTGGTGGCGCGAACACCAACAAGCCAAACAGACAATGTGAGTACGATCCAGTTCTCTCTACCTGAGGACGCCCTACTGACCAGGGTAACAATATCAGGGGATCTACCAATCCCTAGCATGGTCCAGAGGATCTATTTCAATCCCTCGCATGCTTGTCTCAAATCCTGTGCAACTACGGCAATAAACCCACATGTACAATCATGGCACACAATGTTCATATTTTCTACTTGCACAATAAGTGTCACGCCCCGAGACCGCCTCTTTGGTCGGATTCGGGCGCGCCAACAGACCGCCGAACGGACAGAGTTTTCCCTGTACGTCCAAGGCGTCGCAATCAATACAATTCACGAGGTTCCAAACAGGAACAGAATTCATACACAGATTGCATAAGGAAGTATCGAAAACGTAAAACAACTACGCTATTACAAGCATTCATTTGCATTCACATTACATTTACATTTTCTGCCTTTTTCATCCAAATACAATCAATTAGTTACATTTTGTTCATTCTTTTCTTTTCAATACCCCTAAGCTATGCTGACCCCGGGGTACATCTATCTCTGGTCACAAATGGTAGGGCGCTATCTATCGAGCTACGCCCTTTCCTCGCGCCGCCGCGCCGCTCACGTGTGGACCTGAAAAACAGTGAGATGATAACTATATACATAGTTCCCAGTGGGTACGACCACCCAAGGGAAGAGCTCGACCCACCAGGTCCAAAGGAGGCAACATAAGCAGGTTAGTCCAATATATATAAACATATATCATGTGCAAGTAATAAAATCATCCATGCTTATGCCTCAACTAAATGCAATATGAAATCCATGCAAGTAGATCTATCATTTCTACCTTCTATTTCACTATCCACTTTTATATGCAATTCTCTCCTAAGGTTTTACTTACCTTAGCCAAGGTCAAACCCGACTCACTCTTGAGTCAATTATCCACAGCTTACCGCCTTACCTGACTTAGCCACCTGGCGGCGAAATCGTCGCACACGCCAACAATGGCTCAAGTCACTAGGTGGCGTAATCCTTTACCTGACTTAGCCACCTGGCGGCGAAATCGTCGCACACGCCAACAATGGCTCAAGTCACTGGGCGGCGAAATCGTCGCACACACCCCGGGTATCCAGCCTACGGCGGCGAAATCGTCGCACACGCCTGAGCTGATACCAAAACCCATCAAGATCACTAGATGTGCACATCTCTCCATTTCCAAGTCAACCTTTCTAGGTTCATAGTCACATGTCCAAGTGGTCATCCTACCACTATTCTTTCCAACCTATGTTCAATAACACTAGGTTCCATGACATTTCATCTCAAGTGGTCTACCTACCACTATGTTATTCCACCTAGGTTTACCCACCCTAGGTTCATCACCTGATCCAACCTATGTTTAATAACACTAGGTTTAATACCATCACATTCCAACCTATGTTCAATGACACTAGGTTTACTACCATCACATTCCAACCTATGTTCAATGACACTAGGTTTACTACCATCACATTCCAACCTATGTTCAATGACACTAGGTTCAATATCCAATCATGTTATTCGTTATCCTAGTTGTCCACACCTAGGATTCATGACATCTAGCACTTGTATCCAACTTGTCGAGTTCTCTAATCTTCCTAGAGTTCATCGACCCTATGTTCACATCCACACCTAGGCATACACACACATATATACATATACGCTCATATGTCACCATTTGCCTAGCGTTATACGTCCAATGGTAGATAATTTATCCTAAGTAGCATATAATCTATGCCTACTCATTTACCCAATTAGTCTACCATTACATGCATCAATAAGATAATATTAAACTTTACTCTTTGGCATGGAAGTGACCTAATCACTTCGGTAAGCACAACCCACCTCACACTCTTCCGATTGCTTGTAGACACTTGCAATCGGGCTCTAATCCTCGGCTTCAAGCTTGGTCTTCAAGCTCCTAGCCCTAACACACATATATAGGATTCGTTAATACGAGTCGAACTCAAAACAATTTCGTTTCTTGTAGTTCGGCGAAATTGAGTTGTCCCGCGTGTTTCGCTAACCTCTAATTAGGGTTCTACGGGTTCAAACCATTTTTTAAACCCTCGAAATCCAAAACCCTCTTTTACACAAGGGTTTTCCGATTTCTTCAAGAAGACTCCGCAATTTGCGGTGAATCCTTGATTAAACTAGCATAGAATCCTCTAGGGAACTCAAGAACCTCAATTTTGAAGGATTTAGCAAGAATCCTAAACCCTAATCCGAAAAACCTCACCTCGGGTCGCGAGCTCGCCGAACCTCTACGCACGCTAGAGCTCGATCCGATGCTCCCCCAAGCCTCGCGAACTCGATCTCCGCCAAAACCCCAAGTTTGGGGAGAACTAGAGAGAGGGAGAGAGAGGATTGTGAGGGAGAGAGCTTCTCTCTCTCTCCATACGTGTGTGTGTGTGCGCTGCTGAGGGAGAGAAGGGAGAAAGCTCCCTTTAAAAACAACCCTCCAACACTATTACAATTTCAGTTCAGAATCTGATACTTTTCGCCGGAGCCCTTCTGAATGTCCGTTTGCGCTCAAATTTGACAGTCATGCTCGTTTTAAGTTAATCAGAAGAACTAATCATCACTACTCAGTTTCTGACCATTTTTTGGTCACCGAAAGCTCTGCCGACTAAAATCTCTAGCAGATTGCTGTTATATTTTATTTTCACTTTTCGGGTGTCGGAATGACATGAAACTTTTAATCTAGCCTCAGAAAAATAATTCTGACATATCCTTAAATTTTCATAATTTTTTGACACTATGAATTTTCTGCTAAAAAAATCAGTCTCGTTCCTTACAGAAAATTTCAAATTTTCTGTTTTCGTTTCAATTTCTGCACAATTCATTTTCGACTTATATTTTACTTCTTTAAATCCAATAAAAATAGTATCTCATACTATTTTTATTTTCCCTTACTTTTATATTAAAAATCTGGTACACTACATTCCTCCCTCCTTAAAAGGAGTTTCGTCCGCGAAACTAAGATCACACCTCAATCTATTTTCCAAATAGTTGAGGGCATCATTCCATCATCGCGTCTTCCCAGTCCGGGCAGCTTCACAAAGCCTATCACATAGAGACACGCGAGTCCACGGATCCTCTGCGCGAGACCGGATGCAAACAGTGACTCTTCGCACGTCATATGCTCTCAAACCGCTTATCACGAACCTCAATCCACGTGAAAGGCCCAAAATGCCCTATTTCCAAGCATTCTTCACAGCTCGGGCCCGGATCCCATTGCTGGGTCTGGACTCTTGCTCTTTCCCAGCCTCGCATAGTAACCCGAAAGTCCGGATCCCACTCCTGGGTCCGGAACCCGAGAGCATCTCAGCTCTAGTGCGACTTCTTCAAAAATTCCAAATTTTGGTTTGTGGGTCTTTAACTCGCACCCACACAATCCAAAATTCTCGGAACTCAATTCTACACTAGCCATTATCGGCTTCCTCCGAACTTCATCCAATTCTGTAAAGTTCGGTATAATGCACCGAAGTTCAGCATACTACATTTTTGTAGTCTATATCCGCACTCTTGCACTTAGCAAGCTAGGTATCTTTGCCACTCGAGAGTCTATGCCATTACGAGCGACTCTCCTCCAAGTTCATAGTTCCATTATGGAATTCATATTGGTCTGATTACGGACATTGCCAAAAAGCAATACCATTGATTCATCGACCAATCACAAGTGGCCTTATCACTTGTGAATTCCCAGCCACAACTCAAGATGGCACACTTGGCACATCCACAACTCCATCTCACTTAGGAGCATAATCCTCAACTCCCCACGTGGCTTCAACTTTTCCAACGCCTCATAAGAAGCATGTCGTCTCGCTTTCATATGCCACGGGTTGACATCACGTCGTTCTCACGACGACCTCACACGAACACTTTGTTTGTGAACTACATCCCATCTCATCGATACTACTAGACTCGGCAGTTGGTGACTTAGCATCAAGACGAATAGTATGACCGAGCCTTCGCTCCTTAAGTCACTACCCTCGATGCTCTAAACACAAGCGATGCTCTCACCGCAAGAGCTTCCAACTAAACCGCTCATTTCGGTTTATCACGAATGGTCCATAGACCAAAATTCCTACTTAGACCTACCGCCTAGCTCGCGTCTTAATATTGCGTAACGTCTCTCGCTCGCAAGCGCAGACCCAATCATCACTCGGCGGAGTCCTCACTCAGGAACTCGCACACATACTCCAACCAGGAGTAACCATGACCCCAAACCTCTACAAATCCTAGAGTTGGGTCAATCACACTCTCGGTGTTCTATCAATCACACGGTCACATATGTGGTATTCCACGTTCTTGGGTCATAGCTCGGACCACCGTCCCGACCACAAATCTCTGCCCCACCACCCTCAGGTCTCGGGCCGCTGTCTCACACAGCTGACTGCGCCTGTCCATATGGCCCCAGGCTCCACAGTCCACACATGGTCCGGGCATGGATCGTCCCCAAGCGATACCCAATACCGTCGCTACACACGACGCGCTCTACCGAGCCACACAAACTTCTATCGGCTCCTAAGCACCTAGTGCGAGCCACCAGCCCTACGAGCGGTCCATGGCCCGCTTCACACTTAGCAATGCTCAAGTGCTACTGCCAACAAACCCTCTCGGCTGAACCAAATCCGCACTCCATAAGTACCTCTACTCGAGCGTTCTACGCTTCTAGGCTTTTCCGGGCTAACCGCATGCACTATGCTACTAGCTCAAACTCACTCGCCTTGTGAGTACACTACCCACCTCAATTTGAGGTACTACAAGGCCTACTCGCCTAATCTTGGCGATTACCTTACTAACTCCGCAACAGTGATTCCACTTTCACTGTTCGGTCGCTGGAACGACATCTAGAGCTCTCGGACTACTATAACGTCCTCGAGCGCCATGACTCGGCTCTCGCAAGTGGCTATACCCATTGCCTCAATTTCGCGAGTCAGTCCACCATTTTCATCCCTACCTGCTCCAGCAGGCGGATACGTGCTTCTATGACATTCGCATGCCCGTATAACGGCAATTGACCACATGATAATGCATGCAATGCTTTAGCGTCAAATATGCCTTGCGCATGATTGCACAATTAAATCATACCTGCCATGATGTCGCCGGCAGCAGTAGGCACCTCAGCCTATATCGCCTATCCATGGCCACTCGGCGCCCGACGTGAACCCTCAGGTTGTCCCGACACCGGCGCACGCTCCCTAGACCTTGCCGCAGGTGGCACACCCGCGAGCCGTCTCGGAGCGGAAAAGGCCGTCGCAAGTGTTAGGGTCCGGCTATCCACCTGTGGGCACTCATCCTGTGTATGGCCCGGTTGCCCACACCTGAAACACTTGCCCTCTCGCAGTTCACACTGTTGTGGGTGATGAGGGCCTCCACAAATGATACAGCTCACTGAGGACCGAGTACGGTAGGTCCCTGGGGCACGTGATCGCGAGTGCAAACGCGTTGGAGCTTGTCTGGAACTTGATTGACCACCAGATCCACTCGATGGTCGTCTTTCCTCCTTTTCCTCGCCATAGGCCTCGCGCTCCTCCCGCGTGATGACCATACCTTGTTCCACCCACAAGGCTCGGTCCAACACCTCAGCAAAGGTCTGCAATTTGAAAGGATGCACAACCTCAAAAATTTCTGGCCGAAGTCCCCGCTCAAAACAATCGGCCTTATCCATAGCATCTCGCACCACGTAAGGGATGCAGTTAACAATGTGCGAGAATTCCCTTTCATATTCTCTCACTGTGCGGTCTCCTTGCCTCAGCTTCCTGAATCTTTCCTGAAGCTTTCTCTTTTCGCTATCAGGAAAATAGGCGGAGAATACTAGTCCCCGAAATTCCTCCCAAGTCACCGGAGGGAGACTAGAAGGTCGGTCTCGCCGGACTCCCTTCCACCACGCCTTTCCCGACCCTTGCAAGCAGTGTGCGGCAAAATGCACCTTGTCCCGCTCCAAGGTGTACAAGTCCTCAAATAGGGACTCCATAGAATCGATCCACGTTTCTACGGTCCACGGGTCCATTTCTTCCCCGTTGAAGGTAGGCGGATTGAATCCCTTGAACATCATGAGGGCAGCTAAAGCCCGCTCCCTCTCCGCTTCCAATTCCGCAGAATCAGGAGCCCAGGCACTAGCATCTACTTGCGAGGTACCCGCTGCGGCTCCTGATGGTACACGACGTGCTATTTGCTCCACGGTTTCATGGAGTCTCTTGATCTGCTCCTCCTGGCGCACGGCAGCCTCTTGCTGTCGCTGTGCCATCTCAGCTTGTTGTTGCACCACTCCAACGAGTGTGGCCAACTATTCACGAAGCTTCGGGTCTCCACTTGCCCCAGATTGCACCGAGACCACACTAGGTCCATCGCGCGTTGATCTCGTCGGAGATCGCCCACGTGACGCCATCGTATCCTGAAACATGACAACTTTCGTCAAAATCCTCGACTTTCTAGGTCAAGTACAATAGTTTACACAATCACGGACTCAAATCAGGCGAAAGTCACACAAGGGCGCCTATTCTCATCACTCGGTTTCATGTTGTCGGCCGCCAACATGAACACCCTCGGCTGAGAATAAATCACACCTTGAATCTACCTCCAATATCCTTTTTAGAGGCATACAACACACGACCCAATCGATTCACCTTTCGCCGCAAGTCACAAGTTCTCGTCTCTCACGAGCTTAAGTCCTTATGGTTTATCCTCCTAGGGTCTCCTAGGTCCGCCTAAACAAATTCTACTCTCTGATACCACTTTATCTGTCACGCCCCGAGACCGCCTCTTTGGTCGGATTCGGGCGCGCCAACAGACCGCCGAACGGACAGAGTTTCCCCTGTACGTCCAAGGCGTCGCAATCAATACAATTCACGAGGTTCCAAACAGGAACAGAATTCATACACAGATTGCATAAGGAAGTATCGAAAACGTAAAACAACTACGCTATTACAAGCATTCATTTGCATTCACATTACATTTACATTTTCTGCCTTTTTCATCCAAATACAATCAATTAGTTACATTTTGTTCATTCTTTTCTTTTCAATACCCCTAAGCTATGCTGACCCCGGGGTACATCTATCTCTGGTCACAAATGGTAGGGCGCTATCTATCGAGCTACGCCCTTTCCTCGCGCCGCCGCGCCGCTCACGTGTGGACCTGAAAAACAGTGAGATGATAACTATATACATAGTTCCCAGTGGGTACGACCACCCAAGGGAAGAGCTCGACCCACCAGGTCCAAAGGAGGCAACATAAGCAGGTTAGTCCAATATATATAAACATATATCATGTGCAAGTAATAAAATCATCCATGCTTATGCCTCAACTAAATGCAATATGAAATCCATGCAAGTAGATCTATCATTTCTACCTTCTATTTCACTATCCACTTTTATATGCAATTCTCTCCTAAGGTTTTACTTACCTTAGCCAAGGTCAAACCCGACTCACTCTTGAGTCAATTATCCACAGCTTACCGCCTTACCTGACTTAGCCACCTGGCGGCGAAATCGTCGCACACGCCAACAATGGCTCAAGTCACTAGGTGGCGTAATCCTTTACCTGACTTAGCCACCTGGCGGCGAAATCGTCGCACACGCCAACAATGGCTCAAGTCACTGGGCGGCGAAATCGTCGCACACACCCCGGGTATCCAGCCTACGGCGGCGAAATCGTCGCACACGCCTGAGCTGATACCAAAACCCATCAAGATCACTAGATGTGCACATCTCTCCATTTCCAAGTCAACCTTTCTAGGTTCATAGTCACATGTCCAAGTGGTCATCCTACCACTATGCTTTCCAACCTATGTTCAATAACACTAGGTTCCATGACATTTCATCTCAAGTGGTCTACCTACTACTATGTTATTCCACCTAGGTTTACCCACCCTAGGTTCATCACCTGATCCAACCTATGTTTAATAACACTAGGTTTAATACCATCACATTCCAACCTATGTTCAATGACACTAGGTTTACTACCATCACATTCCAACCTATGTTCAATAACACTAGGTTTACTACCATCACATTCCAACCTATGTTCAATGACACTAGGTTTAATATCCAATCATGTTATTCGTTATCCTAGTTGTCCACACCTAGGATTCATGACATCTAGCACTTGTATCCAACTTGTCGAGTTCTCTAATCTTCCTAGAGTTCATCGACCCTATGTTCACATCCACACCTAGGCATACACACACATATATACATATACGCTCATATGTCACCATTTGCCTAGCGTTATACGTCCAATGGTAGATAATTTATCCTAAGTAGCATATAACCTATGCCTACTCATTTACCCAATTAGTCTACCATTACATGCATCAATAAGATAACATTAAACTTTACTCTTTGGCATGGAAGTGACCTAATCACTTCGGTAAGCACAACCCACCTCACACTCTTCCGATTGCTTGTAGACACTTGCAATCGGGCTCTAATCCTCGGCTTCAAGCTTGGTCTTCAAGCTCCTAGCCCTAACACACATATATAGGATTCGTTAATACGAGTCGAACTCAAAACAATTTCGTTTCTTGTAGTTCGGCGAAATTGAGTTGTCCCGCGTGTTTCGCTAACCTCTAATTAGGGTTCTACGGGTTCAAACCATTTTTTAAACCCTCGAAATCCAAAACCCTCTTTTACACAAGGGTTTTCCGATTTCTTCAAGAAGACTCCGCAATTTGCGGTGAATCCTTGATTAAACTAGCATAGAATCCTCTAGGGAATTCAAGAACCTCAATTTTGAAGGATTTAGCAAGAATCCTAAACCCTAATCCGAAAAACCTCACCTCGGGTCGCGAGCTCGCCGAACCTCTACGCGCGCTAGAGCTCGATCCGATGCTCCCCCAAGCCTCGCGAACTCGATCTCCGCCAAAACCCCAAGTTTGGGGAGAACTAGAGAGAGGGAGAGAGAGGATTGTGAGGTAGAGAGCTTCTCTCTCTCTCCATACGTGTGTGTGTGTGTGCGCTGCTGAGGGAGAAAAGGGAGAAAGCTCCCTTTAAAAACAACCCTCCAACACTATTACAATTTCAGTTCAGAATCTGATACTTTTCGCCGGAGCCCTTCTGAATGTCCGTTTGCGCTCAAATTTGACAGTCATGCTCGTTTTAAGTTAATCAGAAGAACTAATCATCACTACTCAGTTTCGGACCATTTTTTGGTCACCGAAAGCTCTGCCGACTAAAATCTCTAGCAGATTGCTGTTATATTTTATTTTCACTTTTCGGGTGTCGGAATGACATGAAACTTTTAATCTAGCCTCAGAAAAATAATTCTGACATATCCTTAAATTTTCATAATTTTCTGACACTATGAATTTTCTGCTAAAAAAATCAGTCTCGTTCCTTACAGAAAATTTCAAATTTTCTGTTTTCATTTCAATTTCTGCACAATTCATTTTCGACTTGTATTTTTTACTTCTTTAAATCCAATAAAATAGTATCTCATACTATTTTTATTTTCCCTTACTTTTATATTAAAAATCTGGTACACTACAATAGGATAACCAATCCATATTTTCATCACTAGGTTCATGTTTACACTCACAATGACACCTAGTATTTCACTATATTTTCTATGTCCAAACAACTAGTCAAGATGCCACCAATGTTCCACAATATTTTCTAAGTTCACATTCTAGCTCATTGCATCATAGGATTTCCAATGTCCAATGACCCAATCCTCATGCGTCCAAGTACCGAGTTCTCAATCCAATTTGACCAACCCAACTTCAGGAAGCATGCAAGGATATGAACGCTCAAACACAATAATAACCCTATATGCATAGAATTTTCAAATATATATACATATGAACAAAATAGTAACATAGACATAGGAAGAAATCCAACCATTTCGGAAAGCACCACCCACCTCGTT
Source organism: Puya raimondii (assembly GCA_016920855.1). NCBI lineage: Eukaryota > Viridiplantae > Streptophyta > Magnoliopsida > Poales > Bromeliaceae > Puya > Puya raimondii. The sequence continues at coordinate 20,095,237 of JABWPP010000049.1, forward strand.
TAAGTACCAATTGCTAGGATTTCCAAGCAATTTCATTTCTGACGCCGATTCTGCTCTACCCAAGCCTAACGGATGAAATTCGGTGAAATCTCTTAAATGGATGCCGTAATCTCGTCGTAATCCAAAACGAAGTTGTCCCGCGCGTCGAACTACCCTTCAATTAGAGATTTATAAAATCAATTTAGCTCCAAACCTCTTTGGGACAAAAGCCCCAAATCCAAGCCCTAGGTTTCATGAACCTCAAGAACACCCAAAACCAATGGTAAATCTCTACCCAATCTAGTTTAGAATCATCTAGGGCTCACCAAGAACATTATTTTCAAAGGATTTATCCAAACCCTAAACTCAAATCATGGAATCTCACCTTGACCACATTGCTCTCCTCAAGCTCCTTTGCACAAGAGCTTGCTTCACTACTAAGCAAGCTCATCTCCTCCAATCCTCACTATTAGAAAGATCACTAAGGAGAGAGAGAGAAGTTAGAGAGTGAGGGAGAGGGTTTGAGAGAAAGAGGAGCTTTCTCTTTGTGTGAGTGGAAGAGAAAATATGTTTTATTCTCTTAGGTGACTTTTGCCTCTTATGGGAGAGGAAGAGAAATAGATTTTGTTCTCTTAGGTGGATTTTGTCTCTTATGTGAGAAGAAGAGAAATTGATTTTGTTCACTTAGATGGCTTTTGTCTCTTATGTGAGAGGAAGAGAAAATGGGTGGAAATTTGGATTAGAACTTACCCATAAATCCTAACACAATTACAACTTAACCCCCATGAAAATACCATTTTTCACTTAATCCACAACTTTGCCCAATTTGCCCAAAGTTTGGAAAAGTGTATAGAAATTCAGTACACTACACTAGAGATCCTAGATACATCTATTTTATGATATCATCTCCCTCTATCAACATATATAAATTATATACATATCCATATGCCTACAAAGAGACGTAGAAGGAAGTTCGCCGTTTTCGGCGACTCGGAACCCACCTAGCGTGTGAATCCAAAGAAAAGAATGATCATTGAAGTGGAAAGATGTTCCGCTGCCTCCACCTAATCTGCATGGCAGCCACAACACTCCAGAAGTCACGAAAAAAATCCCTCGACGAAACGCTCGCAAAATCGGCTCCTAAATAACATAGAAATCGATTTATAAGCGTCAATTTTAACGAAAAATCCATCAAAACGATCTCTTAAGATCCAATATTAAGAATCCCAAAAATCCTATTCAAAATTACAATAATAAAATACTAACCTCGCAATCGAAACGTCGGTAAAATCCAACGCGCGCGGAGGCTCGATCGGCTTGCGCGCCGGAAAAATCTCCTATTTATTTTTCTTCTTCTTCTCTTTTCTCTCTTTTCCCTTTCTTTTCCTTTCCCTCTCTCTCTCATGCATACAAGTTGAAGGTAGAGAAGAATGGAGAAGGACCTGGCAGCCTAGTGGAATTCCACTAAGCATGCAACGATATGCCAATAAGTCCATAAGTCCTCAATATTCTCACTTTACTCCAATTTCTATCTGATACGCTCAATTGGAGCCCTTCTGAATGCCCGTTTGTACTCAAATTTGACAGATAGGCTCAATTAAAGTCTATTAGAAGAACGTGATCTTAACTTTTTAGTTTCAAATCATTTTTTGTCACCGAAAACTCTACCGACTAGAATTCTTAACAGATAGCAGTCAGACTCCGTTTTCACTGCTCGGGCATCCGAATGACATGAAACTTTAAATCTGGCATTAGAAAAGTATTTTCGACAAATTTTCAAATTTTCATAATTTTCTAACACTGTGAATTTTTTAGCTGGAATATCAGTCTCGTTTCATACAAAAAATTCTAAATCACATACTTTCACTTTAATTTCAGCACAAGTCATTTTCGACTTATCTTTTACTTCTCTTAGTTCAATAAAAATAGTATCTCACACTATTTTATTTACACTTACATATATAGTAAAATTCAGTATACTACATTCCACCCCCCCCTTAAAAAAAAGTTTCGTCCGCGAAACTCAGATTCACACCTCACCTGGACAGATCGAAGAGGTGGACAACAGGGCAGATCCTCCCCTATTCTATAGGGCCCCTAGGGTGTCACTTCACACCCCACACCAAGCTTCCGTCTCGAAAGCGAACTATACCCACGGCTAGCACCGGTGCTACTCAAACCGACAACTCCAAATCCTTCTACTTAACAGGCTCGTCAATTTGGCCTATTAAAGAGTCTTCATTATTCACTACGACTCTTTCTTTACCTCCACCGCTCTATTCCGAAGCCCAGTTTGGTCAATTCCTCGATATTTCTCATAGGCAATTCAACTTGGTGCTTCCCTTCACTACAAGTGGATCCTTCCACCTATAATCCTCAAGCTCTATAATGGGATGGCACATCTTTCATCACTTACAAATTTCGGGACATAGTCCCTATTTCGCACGTGGCTTCTACTATCCAAGCGTCTCACAAGGAGCACGTTGCTCAGTTTCCACATGCCACAGGTTGGCATCATCTCGTTCTTACTAAGAGCCTATACGAACCCTATGTTCGTAATTTCGATTTCGCTTCCGCGATGATATTAGACTCTACGGTCTGGTGCATCAATCGATCCGGCGAGTGGCATGACCGAGCCTTTGCCCCTTTGGTCAATACCCTCAACCTTCTCGCACGCCACTAACGAGAGCCCTCGGCTGATCTGTCTAATCCGACTTGCCACGGAGGGTCCACCGACCGACGACCTTCATGGCCTACAGCCGAAAGTCTGATGCGACATCGTGCAATGTCTCTCACTCTCATGTGCGGACCCAATTATCACATGGTGGAGTCCCCATTAGGGACCTCGCATCGACACCCCAACAAGGAGTAATTACATCACAAGTCATCGTAATTCTATGGCCAGTTCGCATCTACACTCTAGGTGTACTAACAAAATCACAGTTCTACACGTGGCACTTCACGTCTCCGGGTCATCGCTCGGTCTACCGCCCCGACCATGAATCCTAGCCAAGCCCTACCCTCAGGTTCAGAGCTGCTATCACATGATACTGACTGTGCCCGTCCATAAGGCCCCAGGCCCACAGTCCAATCATGATCCGGGCACGAGTAATCCCCAAGCAATGCCCACTAACCGTCGCCACATGACCAAGGCGCTCTCAGCGCAATATACTTTGGTCGTCCAACACTTAGCTATTCACCTGAAACTTCACCTCACAAGGAGGATTCTGAACACAATCTGAACACTCGCATACCGAGCTCGTGTTCCCTTATCCCGAGGCTCCGCTCCACCAAGCACACATCCACTAGCAACTAGGCACAATGAAGGAACTACCAGCCTCACGAGTGGTCCTCGGCATCCTTCACACTTGGCCAACGCCCGAGTGCTACTGCCAACGAAACCTCTACGGCTGAACCTTCAGTCCGTGCCCCACAGCAACTCTACAATTGAGCGCACTATGCCTCTACTTTACCCCGTGTTAGCCATAATCGCCAAACCATTCAGCTTCATCATCCTTTACGAGCCATGAGTGCTCCCTCATTTGAGCCACTACACCTCATGGCTAACTCATCCAGATCTAGCAATCGTCGCACCAATTCTATGGCAGCGCAATTATTCCCATCACCAACCCGTCAAAGGGTTCCGATTTAGTGTACGACCCTAAGTCGTTACTTCTTCATACGCGGTCACTACCGTATCCATGAAGGGTTCATATCTCTCGTTCACTTGCCCTTTACCAGTCATTTGAGATTATCATCTCAAGGGAGGGTTCGCTCAACCACAATTACCTATCTCCATTACCATGGCTCCAAGGCTATTGCACACGTCCATCACACATCCAAGTGCTTCTGAGTTCATGCTCAGCCTAGAGCTCTCAGATCATCACGTTCCACCTTAGGATCCAACTTGGGTACAATGCCAGTACTTTCATATGCGAGATTTTGTTCTAGGCTAAATACCACGAGTATTCTAGCCCGCTTCTGTCACGCCCCGAGCTAGTTTAATAAAAGTCTTTATATCTTTTGAAAGTCAGAGTTGCGGAAAACGGGTTAAATTTTTTTTTGAAAAGCCTAGCCCGCGCGACGAACAGACCCGCCACAAATACAAGGTCCTTTGTCTACAGGACAGAGTCTCCCCTGTATTTGCACGGCGTACCAACGATATACATCAGGATCGCAATCACACTTTCATTCACAATAATCCACAAGATACAAACATAGAATACATTTACATTCAGCTATCCCTACATGCCTCTAAGCACTCCTTAGGCGAAGGATGATGCGATGCACAGTACAACAGACAACCTATTAAAAGTGCTTCCTATCCGAAAGCTTTATTTTTAAATTTTAATAAGCAATAAAGAGAATTCACGAAAACCTTTTAAAACTGTTCCCACACGAAACTTCATTTTGAAAACCATCTATCACGAGAGGTAGACACCCACACGAAGAAACCCAAGTCAAATGCTAACAACAAGAATCAAATCCAAATCCATGCATAAGGAGGAATCATCATTTCACATAATCTATAAGCATTCAAGCGTAAATCATGATCATCTAACTGAACCATATATGTATCTAACTAACTACTAATGAAGATAAAGGAGACATAACCGGGGTGGTGGCCGCTAATGCAGTCTAGCTAGATCGTCCTCGCATCGTACCACGAACTGAACTCCTCGCTCGAGCCACCTGGGAAAATGGGGAGTGAGAAACCATAACGAGGTTTCCTAGTGGGTACGACCGAGCCTCAGGGGCATGTCGTAATCACTGGAAACAAAGGAGGTACAGTACGAGTATAATCAAAGGAACTACAGTAGCTATATCAGATATGAATAGAGCAAATAAACAAACTGCTAGTGTACAGGAAGACTAAGCTGTGTATGCATCAATAGGAGTGAAACCAAGTATACCCAATTAGTATCCTGCTATATTGGTCCGCAGACCTCATGCGTATCCCGCCACCGATCCACACTGAGCTCAATCATGCGCCCGCAGGCCGACCATACGGATAGTACACCCTTGGTCGGTGGCCAAATCGACCTGGTGTCATGAATACTCCAAGTGCTGTGACTAAATCATGCGATATGCTCAATACAAAAGTCGGCAAGAAGCCGATATCTGGCCGAAGCCATATCTGAGGCGTATGAACGCCGAGTCCTGATCAAACAGATCGAGTCAAAGCCGGCAAGAGGCCGGTACCTGGCCGAAGCCACAACAGAGGCGTATGAATGCCGAATCCTGATCAATCAGATCGAAACACATGACAAAAGAGTCAATGTGTTGCCTGGACAAGAAGTCCACAGATAATCAACATCCAATCCTGCTCTACATGTCCATGACCACAAATATACTATGCAAGTAAGGTAAGCATAAATGAACGAATGCTGTGAAGAAAGAATCGACATGTAGAGATATAATGAGCGATATATGTCAAACAAGAGGTGGGGAAAAGTGATACCGACTATCCCAAAGGCTTACCCACCTGTCGCACTCGCGTTGAAAACCTGGACGCGAAGCAGATCAACTGGACCTACCGATAGGTCCACCGAGCTAGATATAAACCTCAAATGACTTAACATACGCATCTCACACAAACCCCCAAAACCCGAGACTCGATTTTCTCGAACCCGATCTCCGCACAATACCGGAAGTCCCGAAATCACACCGGGACGTCCCCGGGACCCACAAAAAGTCCCGAAAAGCACCGACTCACCTAATGAGTCAACCGCTGCCCCAAAACACCTCCATTAGGATGTCTTGGCAGCAAGCACTAGATCTAAAACCGAAATGATCACCGTCAGACAATCATTCCGATCCGGGTTCCCGAAAGTGTCGATTTCAACACCGGAACCCACTGCCGCTCACCGGGCATCTCCGAATACACGAGACGGCAGAGACAACCAGCCAACAAGGCTCAGCGGCAGCCCACAAGTCACACACATCGCGTCGGATATTTTCTGAGCCGAAACCACGTTCCGCCGACGGATTTCGTCGGGAAACGCTCCGAAAACTCATTTTCGGACAAACGAAGGGCAGCGGACCCTAGACAATCAGTCCACAGGTCGCGCGTAGCGTATACACATTGCCCACAGCGACCAAATCGCATCTAAGCCCCTAACAATCGACATCATCGCAATAAAAGCATACATTTAATGAAGTTACGGGTCGATACCTTGATCCGAGCATCATCGAGGCCCGCCGAGACACACCCTGCAAGGTCTCGACGAGGCAGAGGCATTCGCTGATCAACCGAAACCTCAACCAAAAAGTCGGTCCGGGAGCGACATTCGAGAACTTGCTGTTCTGAGCTTCGCTGATAGCGGAACATGTGAGCACGGAGATAATCGGTGCCTCGGGAGTGCTGTGCTCACCAGCGGGGCCAACGGAGGTGGCCCGGATCACCGGAACGGCAAGGTGGTCAAAAGCAGTCCCAGCTCGAGCTAAACCAAGAGCAGGGAGACAGCTCCGGCCGACGGCGGCCACGGCGGCGGACGCGCCGGCGGTGGGCAAGTGCGGCCGACCGGGGACGACCGTAGGTGGCACCAGCTGGCGGCGGGAGGAAGCGGTTGCGGCGGGCGGTGATGCCCTAGCCCGCACAAGAAAAGAAAGGGATCGGGTCGGCTTCTCAGGCGGCGTCGGCGGCACGGCGGCGCCGGACGGTGACCGCATGCCGGAATCACGAGAGACGAGGGGTAGGCCGGTTCGGGCAGCGGTGGCGGCGCGCAAGGTCGCCCGGCCACCCGCAAGTTCTAGATCAAGATGCGGTTGCGGCGGCGACCGGCGCGAGCGGCGGCGACCGGCGCGAGCGCGCGCGCGGCGCGCGAGCGGCGGCGACCGCGCGAGCGGCGGGCGCGGCGACCGGCGCGAGCGGCGGCGACCGGCGCGAGCGGCGGCGACCGGCGCGAGCGGCGGCGACCGGCGCGAGCGGCGGCGACGGTGACCGTCGGGTTCGGGTGCGGCGATGCCGGGGAGTCGAGTGGGGTCGACGGTGGGCTAGGGGAGGCGGCGGCTGGTGGTTTTCTGTCTCCACCAGCCCGCACGGGTCCAGGGTGGCCCAGCCAAGGCTGCAGGGCGGCGCCGGCACGCAGGGACGGCCGGGTACGGCGGAGCGGCGCGCCGGAGGTCGGTGGCGGCGGCAACAACCCGCAGGGACCACAGGAAAACCTTCCTGGCCGATTCCAACCAGAGAGGGAGGTATGTGAGGGAGGGAGAGAAGGTGGAGGAGATGAGGGAGGGGCTGGCCGGCGGCGGTGGCGGCGGTGCACGGGAGGCTGGGCAGGAGGTGAGGGGTCGGTTAGGGTTCGCTGTGGAAGGGGTGTAGGTGGCTAGGTTTAGGGTTTGCATAAGCAAACCTAATGCCCAATATATAGCTTTGGCCAAATTGCAGGTAAGTCCATGAAAACCCGCATTTTCATTACGAGTCCCTCACAGCACGCGTATTTTGCGCATATGTTCCTCCACGCCGAGTTTCGCGCATTTTGATACATAAAATATTGTAATTTTTCGTGAAACATCCAATTTTATCTTTTGACCCTTCCTCGGAAAATGCATTACATCCTGTGATCCGTCTGTCGGATGTCCAAACGGATAGTGCCAAGGCGTTCAGCACTGCCGAGACATCGAACTCTCGATTTTGTTTCGTTCGATTCGGTTGCAAACTCGCCGATCAATAGCCCTCACAATGTTCACATGTACATTTGCATATTGGTCCCTCAACCAATAAATAGGTTTTTCTCCAAAACTGTGCATCAAATCCAAAATCCGTCAACGCCATCGAGTCCAGAATAATCGGACGGTTGAAAACGAGCTATTGGACCACTATGAACGAAGTCCAATACACTCCAGAAGCCATCTCTAATCATTGGTCTCTTCGGAAAACCCGAGTTACTATTCACTTTAAGTGAAAAGTAAAAATCACGTAACTTCTTCATTTCAACTCGTTTTCTCCCGAAACTTGACGAGTGATTATGAAATTAAAATACACACAAAAATATCGTCAACAGAGAGTTTAATTACATAGTAAAAGTCTCAGTCCTTACATCATTCCCTCCTTAAAAGAAGTTTCGTCCTCGAAACTTGACTACATACCCACCGTAATCAAATCCGAATATCACCTTTGATCCCATATATGACCAAAACTGGAATACTAAGTCTTCACTTAGAAACTGTAGGTCCACCCAACACTGGTCCACGTAGCAGTAACTAACTCAACTATGTCAAAGGTTCACGCAGGAAAGTCTCTCAACACCACAAGTCTGGGGTATATTTTCGTAGACCGAAACAACACACTCCGATTAACCAACAACGTCAACCTGCTCACCACGAGCGAAACTATATCGTTGTCTCAAAATCTGCGTCAATAACGCTCATCTTGGAGACTACAGTCTCCCACCAGTCTGATATACAAACAGATCAAAGTCAAACCCTTAGCTTCAAAAGCCCACTAGCGGTATTATGACAATCCTTGGTCCAAGACCAAACCGTTCGCCTAGACCCAAAGGCCTAAGGCTACCACAATCAGTTGAGCTCGAGAAGTGGGTCAGCTACAGGTACATGCGATTCAACATAAAAAAAAATCCACGCGTGTCCGCCACTTGGTAAAAATAGGGTTGCCAATCGCAACTAGTCATCAAAGCCATCAGTGATGCTCAACATCTGTCTCCACGAAACCCTGTCGCTGAAATCCACATGGGACCAGCGATTCAATGTTCCATACCACATCCGATGTGTCACGCCCCGGGTTACCTCTTCCCAGGCGCATGACGAGATCCGCCGCATACACAGTATTTCTACCGTGTATACGAAGCGAAAACAACAACATCCACAAAGAAGCTAAAGGTATCAACAGAGCTGGTATATATATATAATCAAAAGATTACTGTACATACATCATCCATAACCATAATATAATACAACACTGATAATCTCTATCTCACTGTATGTACAGACTCGTAACCATCTACCAAAATGGGGCATACCTCTAGCCAAGTATCCGGGGATCAACTCTACCCGACGGTCTCCTTTCCGCGCTCAGTATGCACAACTGGGGAAGAAGACTCTGCAAAAAGGTGTCAACAACGGGTGTGAGAACTACTATCAAACAAGTAGTCCTCAGTGGGTACCGCCACCAGCCTCAGCGGTCTGCCCACTAAGTCCTCAATCTCAAAAGATATATATGGAGCAATAAAAAAAGTAGGAGATATACTACCACTACTATGCACAAAGCTCAACTGTCAGTATGAATACCAATGAACTGAATATACCAAATGAGGACTATCACGAATCCATAATGCCATACAACATAATACAATACGATACCTGCGGCCGGATCATGCTCAACCCTATAGGGAGCCTGCTAGTACAGGAAACCCGTCTGTCCCTATCCCCTCGTACAACCCTCTATACGGAACATGCCAACTCCGGAGCGGTACTCGTGGGAGCGACCCAACCGAGTATAGTACAACCATATCAGCGCCAAGTACCCACAGGTATATGATCGACACGACTGGGTCAACAAAGAATCACATGCCCTTGGCATCTCAAAGGATAATCAACAAGTATGACCCAATCCACTGATCTCACAAAGAATCACGTGCCCTCGGCACCTCAAAGGATAGTCAATAACATGACCCAATCAATGCTCCAGTGCTCACAATCAATCTCAACCCTACCACAAAGAGGAGGTACAACAACAAAGCACGAGCCTCAACATGATCACCTACACTAGTATGTACAACAACTGGTACAAGAGATATCAACAGGATAGGTGTAGGTCAAATCATGCAATAAGGATATAAGGAAATCATGCATGCTCATATATATATTATTAGCATATCATGCACATGCAAATCTCAACCTAACAGGTCATATCTAACATAATCTCAGTATGTTATGCTATCATAATTCTAATAATATCACACTATCATAATCCAATATCATCATATCATGCTAACATAATCCAACACTATCATGCTAACATGAGAGTAAACACATAGGAGGAAGTCCACTGAATCTGGCAAACATCAACCCACCTCAAGAGCTAATCCAACCACGGTGGGGAAAACAGTATCCTCAGATCCAACCCTCCAAGGTAATCAAGCTCCAGCAGCAATCTGATCTGAATATCACCAAAAGGCTGCTAACTTCGACAGAACAACAGCTCAGCACCAGATCAGATCAACAGAATAGAGGAGAGCAAGCTAGCTTACAACTAATGCCAACACATGGCCCTAAACCCAACTTTCTCTCTCTAGAAATGGGTCACACGAAGTGGAAAATGAGCTCAATATCACAGGGACTCACCTATTTATAGGCTCCCAAAAGTCCCACATTCGGGCGCACGAATACAACTTCCGGGCGTCCGAAAACCCTGCAATCCAGGTGTCAGCTGGCGGCCAAGCGGTCGATCATCGGTCGGCAGGCGGTGGGGCGGCGTGTCTCCGGTGGTCGACACGTGTCCTGCGTCGCGACACGTGGCTCTCCACGTCATAAGCCAATCCGGATCCTCATCCAGGCGTCCGGTTTCCTGCATCCAGATCCGAACCTCATCAGCACTTCCGGATCATCCACAAAATCAATTGGATCCAGATCTTTCGGGCGTCCACTTCCTTACTTTCGGGCGCCCGAAATCCGCCAAGTCCAGAAACCCTCAAAGTCCATAAAAATCCGAGTACTACATTCTCCCCTCCTTAAAATAGTTTCGTCCTCGAAACTAAAGTAAAGCACTCACCTCAAGATGTAAACAGGTGGGGATAAGATCTCTGCATAACAGTCTCTAACTCCCATGTCGCCTCTCTATCATCATGAAAATCCTATTGTACCTTGACATAAGGTATGACCCGATTACGCAATTCCCTCGTCTCACGAGCAAGAATTCGTATCGGTCGCTCCTCGTACTGCAAATACTCAGTAAGCTCCAGTGGGGAAAAATCTATCACATGGGAAGGATCATGCATGTATCTCCTCAAAACAGATACATGAAAGACATCGTGCACTCCTGCTAGTCGAGGCGGAAGGGCTAACCGATATGCCACGGGTCCTACTCTCTCCAAGACCTCAAAAGGACCAATGAATCGCGGACTAAGCTTTCCGTGAATCCCAAATCTCCGTATGCCCTTCGATGGTGAGACCTTCAAGAAAACATGATCACCAACTTGAAATTCCAGATCCCGCCTCCGAGATTCAGCGTAACTCTTTTGCCTGCTCTGAGCCGTCTCAATATGCCGTCGTATTACTTTGACCTTCTCTTCGGCTTCAAGCAAAAGGTCCGGACCCAACATCTTCCTTTCACCAACATCATCCCAATATACAGAGGTGATCGACATTTGCGTCCATACAATGCTTCAAACGGAGCCATCTTAATGCTCGCTTGATAGCTATTGTTGTACGCAAACTCTACCAATTTCAGATGTCGATCCCATCCTCCACCAAAATCCAAGACACAAGCTCTCAACATATCCTCGAGTGTCTGTATAGTGCGCTCGGACTGACCATCAGTCTGGGGATGGAATGCAGTGCTAAATCGAAGCTGAGTCCCCAAAGCTGTCTGTAAACTCTTCCAGAAATGAGAAACAAACCTTGGGTCTCTATCAGATACTATTGAGATTGGCACTCCATGCAATCCCAATATCTCATCCAGATAAAGCTGCGCAAGTCGCTCACGTGACCAAGTAATCTGCATAGGCAAGAAATGAGCAGACTTTGTCAGCCTATCAGCAATCACCCAAATAGTATCACAGCCGCTCGAAGTCCTCGGCAATCCTACGACGAAATCCATCGTGATATGATCCCACTTCCACTCAGGTATTGGAAGACTATGTAGCTTACCGGCCGGTACTCGATGTTCAGCCTTAACTTGCTGACATGTTAAACATTGAGCTACAGCCCTACCAATATCCCGCTTCATGCCATTCCACCAGAAGTGAGTCTTCAGATCTCGGTACATCTTAGTCCCTCCAGGATGTACTAAATAAGGAGAATAATGTGCTTCCTTCAATATCTCCTCTCGAATCTCCAGATCCGCTGGTATACATAGACGTCCTCTATAACGAAGAACTTCAGAATCATTACAAGAAAACCCTTCAAGATCACCACTCCTCAGTTGATCTCGAACTTTCATTAGATAAGGATCTACACTCTGTTTCTCTCGAATCCTATCTAACAGAGTGGGCTGTATGACCAAGGTCATCAGTCTCGCCGTCATCCCGTGAGTAACCACCTCAAGGGACAACCTCCGCATCTCTTCCACTAGGACAGGCTGTTAAGTAATACACAAACTCAAAGTTGCCACAGCCTTCCTACTCAAAGCAACGGCAACATCATTCGCCTTACCGGGATGGTATAAGATAGAGATGTCATAATCCTTCAATAATTTCAACCATCTCCGTTGTCGTAGATTCAACTCTTTCTGTGTAAATAGATACTTGAGGCTCTTGTGATCTGTATAAACTTCACAATGCTCTCCATAGAGGTTGTTGCGCCATAGCTTCAGAGCAAAGACTACCGCCGCTAACTCTAAATCATGAGTGGGGTAGTTCTTCTCATACTCCTTTAGTTGTCTTGAAGTATAAGCAATCACTTTGTTATGTTGCATCAGCACGCATCCCAGGCCACTCAGAGAAGCATCACTATAGATAACAAAACCTTCACCCATCACTGGTAGTGCAAGAATAGGGGCTGTCATCAACCTCTGCTTAAGCTCATCAAAGCATTCTTGGCACTCATCACTCCAAACATACTTAACTCCTTTCCTGGTTAACCGAGTAAGAGGCGTAGAGAGTTTCGTAAAACTTTCCACAAATCGTCGATAATACCCGGCTAAGCCAAGAAAACTCTGCACCTCAGAAATAGTCGTCGGTCTAGGCCAATCACGAATCGCCTCAATCTTCTTAGGATCAACAACTACTCCCGAAGCTGAAATCACATGGCCTAAAAAGGCTACCTCTCTTAACCAGAATTCATATTTCTTGAGCTTTGCATACAACTTCTTTTCTCGCAAGAGTTGTAGCACTAATCTCAGATGCTCCTCATGCTCCGCATCACTACGGGAGTAAATCAGAATATCATCGATAAAGACTACCACAAACTTGTCCAAGAAAAACTTAAAGACTCGGTTCATCATATCCATAAATGCAGCAGGGGCATTAGTCAATCCAAACGGCATGACTGTAAACTCATAATGCCCATACCGAGTTCTAAAAGCTGTCTTAGAAATATCATCGGCCTTCACCTTCAACTGGTGGTAACCGGACTGAAGATCAATCTTAGAAAAGACACACGCTCTCTGTAATTGATCGAATAAATCATCGATACGCGGGAGGGGGTATCTATTCTTGATGGTCACTTTGTTCAATTCCCGATAATCCACACACAACCTAAGTGAACCATCCTTCTTCTTCACAAACAGCACAGGCGCTCCCCAGGGCGACACACTGGGTCTGATAAAGCCTTTATCCATAAGATCCTGCAGTTGCGCCTTCAACTCTCTCAATTCAGCCGGTGCCATTCTATAGGGTGTCTTCGAGATTGGCGCGGTTCCTGGTACCACCTCAATCACGAATTCAATCTCCCTATCAGGAGGCATCGAGGATAATTCAGAAGGAAAGACATCCGGAAACTCACGGACAATAGGAATATCCTCGAGTCCTGGTACAACAGTGGGCACCTCAGTCACTGTTGCAAAATAGGCCATACACCCTCTACTCAACATCTGTCTGGCCTAAGAAGAAGAAATCATCACTGCGAACAGTGAACTCCTACAACCTTCATAAATGAACTCCTCATGTCCAGGCTCACGAAAAATCACCGTCTTGGTTCCACAATCAATTGTAGCAAAGTATCGAGATAACCAATCCATGCCTAGGATTACATCAAAATCCTGCAACTGTCTCAATACTAATAAATCGACAGGCATGATCCAAGGCCCTACTTGCTCAGGACATCCCAAACAACCCTGCGTCACCTGCAAACTATGGTCGGGTACCCTCACCTCCTGTGTCTGGGGTAACGACCCTATCTCTAAACCATGATGCAATGCAAATGTTCTACTAACAAAGGAATGCGATGCACCAGTATCGAATAAAGTACGCGATCTAATGCCACAAATCAAAACTATACCTGCCACCACCCGATCAGCTAACGAGGCATCCTCAATCTGAGCGGCATAAACTCGTCCGCTCGCCGGTGGCTGGCGTCGATCCGGCTGTCGTGGCATAGAAGATCGCTCCTGAGAAAATACCGGGGAGGCTCCAGAATACTATGGTGGGGAGAAAAGCACAGACGCCATAGAAGGAGCTGCTACACGTCTGGGACAAGTCTTCCTCATATGTCCTAACTGCCCACACTCAAAACATCGACCCTCTCGTCTATCACAGAGATAAGCAAAATGAGGTCCTCCACAAATCACACATCGGGGAGATCCCCTCGACTGCTGTTGTCGCTGCTGACGATATCCTCCAGACTGCTGGCGACTAGAAGATCCACGTCCCTAGAAACGCGATCGCTGGGGAGGTCTAGGCGGTCGCCTGATACTCGACTGTCCTCCATCATCAGGTACCGGGCGCTTCCTCTCCTGACCCTGAGCTGGGGTCCACAAGTTGTCCCCTCGTCACAAATGCTCCTCGCTCTACCCACAGAGACTGCTCGATAGTAGCATCCAAAGTCTGAAGTCTCTGCGAGTGGACAAATGGAAAGATCTCGGGTCTCAAACCCTTCTCATACAGATAGACTTTCTGTATCTCATCTCTCGCCGCTGAGGGAACACAGTTGAGTAATCTAGTAAACTCCCTCGCATACTCCTGTACCGGACGATTCCCTTGCTTCAGGTTCTTCAAATCTTCCTCTATCTTCATCTTCACACTACTGGAAAAATATGCTCCATACATAATCCCCCGAAACTCGCTCCAAGACATCTGTAGAGGATTCAGGGACCTATGATCACGGGTCCTCCTCCACCAAACATAAGCATCACCAGATAAACAATGCACTACCATATGCACCTGCTCCCGTGCTGGCACAAAGAGATCCTCGAATAACTTCTCCATCTCACATATCCAAGCTTCTACCACCCACGGTTCTATACTGCTACCATTAAATCGGGGTGGATCAAACCTACAGAAGCGAGCAAATCTATCCGCCATCCGCTCCTGCTCCTCTTCAGAAAGTGCTTGACTAGGCTGAGTACTTCCTTCTCTGGGTTGAGATGTAGTTGGAGTAGTTGCCGCCTGAGGTTCCATAGCTCGAGGCGTATTTTTCTGCTGCTGGGAGAAAGCATCGCACATCTTTTGCAATAAAACACTTTGCTGCCTTCCAACTGCAGCTATGTCTGCTAGCTGCTCCTGCAGAGGGGCCGTTCACTAGGTCCCGTCTGCTCAGGCATATCCGAAGGCGTCGGATGTGCTCGCGTCGACGGCGTCGAGGAGGCATAGTAATAACCTGCAACAGAATACCCAATTAGGACCACAAACAATCTCACGACCCAATCTAGCGAAAGTCTAGAAGGACACTTCTTTTCTTCTCAGATTATTATGTCGTCTGCAGCCAACATAATTCATCTGATAAGAGAAGAAATAATCCCTCAATCACTCTTCCTACACAAGGAAGAATTCAAAACCCAATCTTTGACTTTCGCGATCAATCACGTCTCTCTCGTCATTCTTAGGTTTGTTTATCTTAGGTTTCCTAGGCCCTCATGACCTATTCCTAAGCTCTGATACCAACTTAATTTGTCACGCCCCGGGTTACCTCTTCCCAGGCGCATGACGAGATCCGCCGCATACACAGTATTTCTACCGTGAATACGAAGCGAAAACAACAACATCCACAAAGAAGCTAAAGGTATCAACAGAGCTGGTATATATATATAATCAAAAGATCACTGTACATACATCATCCATAACCATAATATAATACAACACTGATAATCTCTATCTCACTGTATGTACAGACTCGTAACCATCTACCAAAATGGGGTATACCTCTAGCCAAGTATCCGGGGATCAACTCTATCCGACGGTCTCCTTTCCGCGCTCAGTATGCACAACTGGGGAAGAAGACTCTGTAAAAAGGTGTCAACAACGGGTGTGAGAACTACTATCAAACAAGTAGTCCTCAATGGGTACCGCCACCAGCCTCAGCGGTCTGCCCACTAAGTCCTCAATCTCAAAAGATATATATGGAGCAATAAAGAAAGTAGGAGATATACTACCACTACTATGCACAAAGATCAACTGTCAGTATAAATACCAATGAACTGAATATACCAAATGAGGACTATCACGAATCCATAATGCCATACAACATAATACAATACGATACCTGCGGCATGATCATGTTCAACCCTACAGGGAGCCTGCTAGTACAGGAAACCCGTCTGTCCCTAGCCCCTCATACAACCCTCTATACGGAACATGCCAACTCCGGAGCGGTACTCGTGGGAGCGACCCAACCGAGTATAGTACAACCATATCAGCGCCAAGTACCCACAGGTATATGATCGACACGACTGGGTCAACAAAGAATCACATGCCCTCGGCATCTCAAAGGATAATCAACAAGTATGACCCAATCCACTGATCTCACAAAGAATCACGTGCCCTCGGCACCTCAAAGGATAGTCAATAATATGACCCAATCAATGCTCCAGTGCTCACAATCAATCTCAACCCTACCACAAAGAGGAGGTACAACAACATAGCACGAGCCTCAACATGATCACCTACACTAGTATGTACAACAACTGGCATATATATATTATTAGCATATCATGCACATGCAAATATCAACCTAACAGGTCATATCTAACATAATCTCAGTATGTTATGCTATCATAATCCCAATAATATCACACTATCATAATCCAATATCATCATATCATGCTAACATAATCCAACACTATCATGCTAACATGAGAGTAAACACATAGGAGAAAGTCCACTGAATCTGGCAAACATCAACCCACCTCAAGAGCTAATCCAACCACGGTGGGGAAAACAGTATCCTCAGATCCAACCCTCCAAGGTAATCAAGCTCCAGCAGCACTCCGATCTGAATATCACCAAAAGGCTGCTAACTCCGACAGAACAACAGCTCAGCACCAGATCAGATCAACAGAATAGAGGAGAGCAAGCTAGGTTACAACTAATACCAACACATAGCCCTAAACCCAACTTTCTCTCTCTAGAAATGGGTCACACGAAGTGGAAAATGAGCTCAATATCACAGGGACTCACCTATTTATAGGCTTCCAAAAGACCCACATTCGGGCGCCCGAATCCAACTTTCGGGCGTCCGGAAACCCTGCAATCCAGATGTCAGCTGGCGGCCAAGCGGTCGGTCGTCGGTCGGCAGGCGGTGGGGCGGCGTGTCTTCGGCGGTCGACACGTGTCCTGCGTCGCGACACGTCGCTCTCCACGTCATAAGCTAATCCGGATCCTCATCCGGGCGTCCGGTTTCCTGCATCCAGATCCGAACCTCATCAACACTTCCGGATCATCCACAAAATCAATTGGATCAAGATCTTTCGGGCGTCCACTTCCTTACTTCCGGGTGCCCGAAATCCGCCAAGTCCAGAAACCCTCAAAGTCCACAAAAATCCGAGTACTACATTCTCCCCTCCTTAAAATAGTTTCGTCCTCGAAACTAAAGTAAAGCACTCACCTCAAGATGTAAACAGGTGGGGATAAGATCTCTGCATAACAGTCTCTAACTCCCATGTCGCCTCTCTATCATCATGAAAATCCCACTGTACCTTGACATAAGGTATGACCCGATTACGCAATTCCCTCGTCTCACGAGCAAGAATTCGTATCGGTCGCTCCTCGTACTGCAAATACTCAGTAAGCTCCAGTGGGGAAAAATCTATCACATGGGAAGGATCATGCATGTATCTCCTCAAAACAGATACATGAAGGACATCGTGCACTCCTGCTAGTCGAGGCGGAAGGGCTAACCGATATGCCACGGGTCCTACTCTCTCCAAGACCTCAAAAGGACCAATGAATCGCGGACTAAGCTTTCCGCGAATCCCAAATCTCCGTATGCCCTTCAATGGTGAGACCTTCAAGAAAACATTATCACCAACTTGAAATTCCAGATCCCGCCAGCGTAACTCTTTTGCCTGCTCTAAGCCATCTCAATATGCCGTCGTATTACTTTGACCTTCTCTTCGGCTTCAAGCAAAAGGTCCGGACCCAACGTCTTCCTTTCACCAACATCATCCCAATACAGAGGTGATCGACATTTGCGTCCATACAATGCTTCAAACGGAGCCATCTTAATGCTCGCTTGATAGCTATTGTTGTACGCAAACTCTACCAATTTCAGATGTCGATCCCATCCTCCACCAAAATCCAAGACACAAGCTCTCAACATATCCTCGAGTGTCTGTATAGTGCGCTCGGACTGACCATCAGTCTAGGGATGGAATGCAGTGCTAAATCGAAGCTGAGTCCCCAAAGCTGTCTGTAAACTCTTCCAGAAATGAGAAACAAATCTTGGGTCTCTATCAGATACTATTGAGATTGGCACTCCATGCAATCCCAATATCTCATCCAGATAAAGCTGCGCAAGTCCCTCACGTGACCAAATAATCTGCATAGGCAAGAAATGAGCAGACTTTGTCAGCCTATCAGCAATCACCCAAATAGTATCATAGCCGCTCGAAGTCCTCGGCAATCCTACGACGAAATCCATCGTGATATGATCCCACTTCCACTCAGGTATTGGAAGACTCTGTAGCTTACCAGCCGGTACTCGATGTTCAATCTTAACTTGCTGACATGTTAAACATTGAGCTACAGCCATACTAATATCCCGCTTCATGCCATTCCACCAGAAGTGAGTCTTCAGATCTTGGTACATCTTAGTCCCTCCAGGATGTACTGAATAAGGAGAATAATGTGCTTCCTTCAATATCTCCTCTCGAATCTCCAGATCCGCTGGTATACATAGACATCCTCTATAACGAAGAACTTCAGAATCATTACAAGAAAACCCTTCAAGATCACCACTCCTCAGTTGATCTCGAACTTTCATTAGATAAGGATCTACACTCTATTTCTCTCGAATCCTATCTAACAGAGTGGACTGTATGACCAAGGTCATCAGTCTCGCCGTCATCCCGTGAGTAACCACCTCAAGGGACAACCTCCGCATCTCTTCCACTAGGACAGGCTGTTGAGTAATACACAAACTCAAAGTTGCCACAGCCTTCCTACTCAAAGCATCGGCAACAACATTCGCCTTACCGGGATGGTATAAGATAGAGATGTCATAATCCTTCAATAATTTCAACCATCTCCGTTGCCGTAGATTCAACTCTTTCTGTGTAAACAGATACTTGAGGCTCTTGTGATCTGTATAAACTTCACAATGCTCTCCATAGAGGTAGTTGCGCCATAGCTTTAGAGCAAAGACTACCGCCGCTAACTCTAAATCATGAGTGGGGTAGTTCTTCTCATACTCCTATAGTTGTCTTGAAGCATAAGCAATCACTTTGTCTTGTTGTATCAGCACGCATCCCAGGCCACTCAGAGAAGCATCACTATAGATAACAAAACCTTCACCCATCACTGGTAGTGCAAGAATAGGGGCTGTCATCAACCTCTGCTTAAGCTCATCAAAGCATTCTTGGCACTCATCACTCCAAACATACTTAACTCCTTTCCTGGTTAACCGAGTAAGAGGCGTAGAGAGTTTCGCAAAACTTTCCACAAATCGTCGATAATACCCGGCTAAGCCAAGAAAACTCTGCACCTCAGAAATAGTCGTCGGTCTAGGCCAATCACGAATCGCCTCAATCTTCTTAGGATCAACAACTACTCCCGAAGCTGAAATCACATGGCCTAAAAAGGCTACCTCTCTTAACCAGAATTCACATTTCTTGAGCTTTGCATACAACTTCTTTTCTCGCAAGAGTTGTAGCACTAATCTCAGATGCTCCTCATGCTCCGCATCACTACGGGAGTAAATCAGAATATCATCGATAAAGACTACCACAAACTTGTCCAAGAAAAACTTAAAGACTCGGTTCATCATATCCATAAATGCAGCAGGGGCATTAGTCAATCCAAACGGCATGACTGTAAACTCATAATGCCCATACCGAGTTCTAAAAGCTGTCTTAGAAATATCCTCGGCCTTCACCTTCAACTGGTGGTAACCGGACTGAAGATCAATCTTAGAAAAGACACACGCTCCCTGTAATTGATCGAATAAATCATCGATACGCGGGAGGGGGTATCTATTCTTGATGGTCACTTTGTTCAATTCCCGATAATCCACACACAACCTAAGTGAACCATCCTTCTTCTTCACAAACAGCACAGGCGCTCCCCAGGGCGACACACTGGGTCTGATAAAGCCTTTATCCATAAGATTCTGTAATTGCGCCTTCAACTCTCTCAATTCAGCTGGTGCCATTCTATAGGGTGTCTTCGAGATTGGCGCGGTTCCTGGTACCACATCAATCACGAATTCAATCTCCCTATCAGGAGGCATCGAGGATAACTCAGAAGGAAAGACATCCGAAAACTCACGGACAATAGGAATATCCTCGAGTCCTGGTACAACAGTGGGCACCTCAGTCACTGTTGCAAAATAGGCCATACACCCTCTACTCAACATCTGTCTGGCCTTAGAAGAAGAAATCGTCACTGCGAACAGTGAACTCCTACAACCTTCATAAATGAACTCCTCATGTCCAGGCTCACGAAAAATCACCGTCTTGGTTCCACAATCAATTGTAGCAAAGTATCGAGATAACCAATCCATGCCTAGGATTACATCAAAATCCTGCAACTGTCTCAATACTAATAAATCGGCAGGCATGATCCAAGGCCCTACTTGCTCAGGACATCCCAAACAACCCTGCGTCACCTGCAAACTATGGTCGGGTACCCTCACCTCCTGTGTCTGGGGTAACGACCCTATCTCTAAACCATGATGCAATGCAAATGCTCTACTAACAAAGGAATGCGATGCACCAGTATCGAATAAAGTACGCGATCTAATGCCACAAATCAAAACTATACCTGCCACCACCCGATCAGCTAACGAGGCATCCTCAATCTGAGCGGCATAAACTCGTCCGCTCGCCGGTGGCTGGCGTCGATCCGGCTGTCGTGGCATAGAAGATCGCTCCTGAGAAAATACCGGGGAGGCTCCAGAATACTATGGTGGGGAGAAAAGCACAGACGCCATAGAAGGAGCTGCTACACGTCTGGGACAAGTCTTCCTCATATGTCCTAGCTGCCCACACTCAAAACATCGACCCTCTCGTCTATCACAGAGATAAGCAAAATGAGGTCCTCCACAAATCACACATCGGGGAGATCCCCTCGACTGCTGCTGTCGCTGCTGACGATATCCTCCAGACTGCTGGCGACTAGAAGATCCACGTCCCTGGAAACGCGATCGCTGGGGAGGTCTAGGCGGTCGCCTGCTACTCGACTGTCCTCCATCATCAGGTACCGGGCGCTTCCTCTCCTGACCCTGAGCTGGGTCCACAAGCTGCCCTCTCGTCACAAATGCCCCTCGCTCTACCCACAGAGACTGCTCGATAGTAGCATCCAAAGTCTGAAGTCTCTGCGAGTGGACAAATGGAAAGATCTCGGGTCTCAAACCCTTCTCATACAGATAGACTTTCTGTATCTCATCTCTCGCCGCTGAGGGAACACAGTTGAGTAATCTAGTAAACTCCCTCGCATACTCCTGTACCGGACGATTCCCTTGCTTCAGGTTCTTCAAATCTTCCTCTATCTTCATCTTCACACTACTGGAAAAATATGCTCCATACATAATCCCCCGAAACTCACTCCAAGACATCTGTAGAGGATTCAGGGACCTATGATCACGGGTCCTCCTCCACCAAACATGTGCATCACCAGATAAACAATGCACTGCCATATGCACCTGCTCCCGTGCTGGCACAAAGAGATCCTCAAATAACTTCTCCATCTCACATATCCAAGCTTCTACCACCCACGGTTCTATATTGCTACCATTAAATCGGGGTGGATCAAACCTACAGAAGCGAGCCAATCTATCCGCCATCCGCTCCTGCTCCTCTTCAGAAAGTGCTTGACTAGGCTGAGTACTTCCTTCTCTGGGTTGAGATGTAGTTGGAGTAGTTGCCGCCTGAGGTTCCATAGCTCGAGGCGTATTATTCTGCTGCTGGGAGAAAGCATCGCACATCTTTTGCAATAAAACACTTTGCTGCCTTCCAACTGCAGCTATGTCTGCTAGCTGCTCCTGCAGAGCGGGCCGTTCACTAGGTCCCGTCTGCTCAGGCATATCCGAAGGCGTCGGATGTGCTCGCGTCGACGGTCGTCGAGGAGGCATAGTAATAACCTGCAACAGAATACCCAATTAGGACCACAAACAATCTCACGACCCAATCTAGCGAAAGTCTAGAAGGACACTTCTTTTCTTCTCAGATTATTATGTCGTCTGCAGCCAACATAATTCATCTGATAAGAGAAGGCATAATCCCTCAATCACTCTTCCTACACAAGGAAGGATTCAAAACCCAATCTTTGACTTTCGCGATCAATCACGTCTCTCTCGTCATTCTTAGGTCTGTTTATCTTAGGTTTCCTAGGCCCTCATGACCTATTCCTAAGCTCTGATACCAACTTAATCTGTCACGCCCCGGGTTACCTCTTCCTAGGCGCATGACGAGATCCGCCGCATACACAGTATTTCTACCGTGTATACGAAGCGAAAACAACAACATCCACAAAGAAGCTAAAGGTATCAACAGAGCTGGTATATATATATAATCAAAAGATCACTGTACATACATCATCCATAACCATAAACCATATATACAACACTGATAATAATCTCTATCTCACTGTATGTACAGACTCATAACCATCTACCAAAATGGGGTATACCTCTAGCCAAGTATCCGGGGATCAACTCTACCCGACGGTCTCCTTTCCGCGCTCAGTATGCACAACTGGGGAAGAAGACTCTGCAAAAAGGTGTCAACAACGGGTGTGAGAACTACTATCAAACAAGTAGTCCTCAGTGGGTACCGCCACCAGCCTCAGCGGTCTGCCCACTAAGTCCTCAATCTCAAGAGATATATATGGAGCAATAAAGAAAGTAGGAGATATACTACCACTACTATGCACAAAGCTCAACTGTCAGTATGAATACCAATGAACTGAATATACCAAATGAGGACTATCACGAATCCATAATGCCATACAACATAATACAATACGATACCTGCGGCCTGATCATGCTCAACCCTACAGGGAGCCTGCTAGTACAGGAAACCCGTCTGTCCCTAGCCCCTCGTACAACCCTCTGTACGGAACATGCCAACTCCGGAGCGGTACTCGTGGGAGCGACCCAACCGAGTATAGTACAACCATATCAGCGCCAAGCACCCACAGGTATATGATCGACACGACTGGGTCAACAAAGAATCACATGCCCTCGGCATCTCAAAGGATAATCAACAAGTATGACCCAATCCACTGATCTCACAAAGAATCACGTGCCCTCGGCACCTCAAAGGATAGTCAATAACATGACCCAATCAATGCTCCAGTGCTCACAATCAATCTCAACTCTCTACTACAAAGAGGAGGTACAACAACATAGCACGAGCCTCAACATGATCACCTACACTAGTATGTACAACAACTGGTACAAGGATATCAACAGGATAGGTGTAGGTCAAATCATGCAACAAGGATACAAGGAAAATCAAGCATGCTCATATATATATCATTAACATATCATGCACATGCAAATCTCAACCTAACAAGTCATATCTAACATAATCTCAGCATGTCATGCTATCATAATCCTAATAATATCACACTATCATAATCCAATATCATCATATCATGCTAACATAATCCAACACTATCATGCTAACATGAGAGTAAACACATAGGAGGAAGTCCACTGAATCTGGCAAACATCAACCCACCTCAAGAGCTAATCCAACCACGGTGGGGAAAACAGTATCCTCAGATCCAACCCTCCAAGATAATCAAGCTCCAGCAGCACTCCGATCTGAATATCACCAAAAGGCTGCTAACTCCGACAGAACAACAGCTCAGCACCAGATCAGATCAACAGAATAGAGGAGAGCAAGCTAGGTTACAACTAATGCCAACACATGGCCCTAAACCCAACTTTCTCTCTCTAGAAATGGGTCACACGAAGTGGAAATGAGCTCAATACCACAGGGACTCACCTATTTATAGGCTCCCAAAAGTCCCACATTCGGGCGCCCGAATCCAACTTCCGGGCGTCCGGAAACCCTGCAATCCAGGTGTCAGCTGGCGGCCAAGCGGTCGGTCGTCGGTCGGCAGGCGGTGGGGCGGCGTGTCTCCGGCGGTCGACACGTGTCCTGCGTCGCGACACGTGGCTCTCCACGTCATAAGCCAATCCGGATCCTCATCCGGGCGTCCGGTTTCCTGCATCCAGATCCGAACCTCATCAGCACTTCCGGATCATCCACAAAATCAATTGGATCCAGATCTTTCGGGCGTCCACTTCCTTACTTCCGGGCGCCCGAAATCCGCCAAGTCCAGAAACCCTCAAAGTCCACAAAAATCCGAGTACTACATTCTCCCCTCCTTAAAATAGTTTCGTCCTCGAAACTAAAGTAAAGCACTCACCTCAAGATGTAAACAGGTGGGGATAAGATCTCTGCATAACAGTCTCTAACTCCCATGTCGCCTCTCTATCATCATGAAAATCCCACTGTACCTTGACATAAGGTATGACCCGATTACGCAATTCCCTCGTCTCACGAGCAAGAATTCGTATCGGTCGCTCCTCGTACTGCAAATCCTCAGTAAGCTCCAGTGGGGAAAAATCTATCACATGGGAAGGATCATGCATGTATCTCCTCAAAATAGATACATGAAAGACATCGTGAACTCCTGCTAGTCGAGGCGGAAGGGCTATCCGATATGCCATGGGTCCTACTCTCTCCAAGACCTCAAAAGGACCAATAAATCGCGGACTAAGCTTTCCGCGAATCCCAAATCTCCGTATGCCCTTCGATGGTGAGACCTTCAAGAAAATATGATCACCAACTCGCCTCCGAGTATCAGAATAACTCTTTTGCCTGCTCTGAGCCGTCTCAATATGCCGTCGTATTACTTTAACCTTCTCTTCGGCTTCAAGCAAAAGGTCTGGACCCAACGTCTTCCTTTCACCAACATCATCCCAATACAGAGGTGATCGACATTTGCGTCCATACAATGCTTCAAACGGAGCCATCTTAATGCTCGCTTGATAGCTATTGTTGTACGCAAACTCTACCAATCTCAGATGTCGATCCCATCCTCCACCAAAATCCAAGACACAAGCTCTCAACATATCCTCGAGTGTCTGTATAGTGCGCTCGGACTGACCATCAGTCTGGGGATGAAATGCAGTGCTAAATCGAAGCTGAGTCCCCAAAGCTGTCTGTAAACTCTTCCAGAAATGAGAAACAAACCTTGGGTCTCTATCAGATACTATTGAGATTGGCACTCCATGCAATCTCAATATCTCATCCAGATAAAGCTGCGCAAGTCGCTCACGTGACCAAGTAATCTGCATAGGCAAGAAATGAGCAGACTTCGTCAGCCTATCAACAATCACCCAAATAGTATCATAGCCGCTCGAAGTCCTCGGCAATCCTACGACGAAATCCATCGTGATATGATCCCACTTCCACTCAGGTATTGGAAGACTCTGTAGCTTACCAGCCGGTACTCGATGTTTAGCCTTAACTTGCTGACATGTCAAACATTGAGCTACAGATACCAATATCCCGCTTCATACCATTCCACCAGAAGTGAGTCTTCAGATCCTGGTACATCTTAGTCCCTCCAGGATGTACAGAATAAGGAGAATAATGTGCTTCCTTCAATATCTCCTCTCGAATCTCCAGATCCGCTGGTACACATAGACGTCCTCTATAACGAAGAACTCCAGAATCATCACAAGAAAAACCTTCAAGATCACCACTCCTCAGTTGATCTCGAACTTTCATTAGATAAGGATCTACACTCTATTTCTCTCGAATCCTATCTAACAGAGTGGGCTGTATGACCAAGGTCATCAGTCTCGCCGTCATCCCGTGAGTAACCACCTCAAGGGACAACCTCCGCATCTCTTCCACTAGGACAGGCTGTTGAGTAATACACAAACTCAAAGTTGCCACAGCCTTCCTACTCAAAGCATCGGCAACAACATTCGCCTTGCCGGGATGGTATAAGATAGAGATGTCATAATCCTTCAATAATTCCAACCATCTCCGTTGCCGTAGATTCAACTCTTTCTGTGTAAACAGATACTTGAGGCTCTTGTGATCAGTATACACTTCACAATGCTCTCCATAGAGATAGTGGCGCCATAGCTTCAGAGCAAAGACTACCGCCGCTAACTCTAAATCATGAGTGGGGTAGTTCTTCTCATATTCCTTTAGTTGTCTTGAAGCATATGCAATCACTTTACCATGTTGCATCAGCACGCAACCCAAGCCACTATGCGAAGCATCACTATAGATAACAAATCCTTCGCCCATCACTGGTAGTGCAAGAATAGGGGCTGTCATCAACCTCTGCTTAAGCTCATCAAAGCATTCTTGGCACTCATCACTCCAAACATACTTAACTCCTTTCCTGGTTAACCGAGTAAGAGGCGTAGAGAGTTTCGCAAAACTTTCCACAAACCGTCGATAATACCCGGCTAAGCCAAGAAAACTCCGCACTTCAGAAATGGTCGTCGGTCTAGGCCAATCACGAATTGCTTCAATCTTCTTAGGATCAACAGCTACTCCCGAAGCTGAAATCACATGGCCTAAAAAGGCTACCTCTCTTAACCAGAATTCACATTTCTTGAGCTTTGCATACAACTTCTTCTCTCGCAAGAGTTGTAGCACTAATCTCAGATGCTCCTCATGCTCCGCATCACTACGGGAGTAAATCAGAATATCATCGATAAAAACTACCACAAACTTGTCCAAGAAAGACTTAAAGACTCGGTTCATCATATCCATAAATGCAGCAGGGGCATTAGTCAATCCAAACGGCATGACTGTAAACTCATAATGCCCATACCGAGTTCTAAAAGCTGTCTTAGAAATATCCTCGGCCTTCACCTTCAACTGGTGGTAACCGGACTGAAGATCAATCTTAGAAAAGACACACGCTCCCTGTAATTGATCGAATAAATCATCGATACGCGGGAGGGGGTATCTATTCTTGATGGTCACTTTATTCAATTCCCGATAATCCACACACAACCTAAGTGAACCATCCTTCTTCTTCACAAACAGCACAGGCGCTCCCCAAGGCGACACACTGGGTCTGATAAAGCCTTTATCCATAAGATCCTGCAGTTGCGCCTTCAACTCTCTCAATTCAGCTGGTGCCATTCTATAGGGTGTCTTCGAGATTGGCGCGGTTCCTGGTACCACATCAATCACGAATTCAATCTCCCTATCAGGAGGCATCGAGGATAACTCAGAAGGAAAGACATCCGGAAACTCACGGACAATAGGAATATCCTCGAGTCCTGGTACAACAGTAGGCACCTCAATCACTGTTGCAAAATAGGCCATACACCCTCTACTCAACATCTGTCTGGCCTTAGAAGAAGAAATCGTCACTGCGAACAGTGAACTCCTACAACCTTCATAAATGAACTCCTCATGTCCAGGCTCACGAAAAATCACCGTCTTGGTTCCACAATCAATTGTAGCAAAGTATCGAGATAACCAATCCATGCCTAGGATTACATCAAAATCCTGCAACTGTCTCAATACTAATAAATCGGCAGGCATGATCCAAGGCCCTACTTGCACAGGACATCCCAAACAACCCTGCGTCACCTGCAAACTATGGTCGGGTACCCGCACCTCCTGTGTCTGGGGTAACGACCCTATCTCTAAACCATGATGCAATGCAAATGCTCTACTAACAAAGGAATGCGATGCACCAGTATCGAATAAAGTACGCGATCTAATGCCACAAATCAAAACTATACCTGCCACCACCCGATCAGCTAACGAGGCATCCTCAATCTGAGCGGCATAAACTCGTCCGCTCGCCGGTGGCTGGCGTCGATCCGGCTGTCGTGGCATAGAAGATCGCTCCTGAGAAAATACCGGGGAGGCTCCAGAATACTGTGGTGGGGAGAAAGGCACAGACGCCATAGAAGGAGCTGCTACACGTCTGGGACAAGTCTTCCTCATATGTCCTAGCTGCCCACACTCAAAACATCGACCCTCTCGTCTATCACAGAGATAAGCAAAATGAGGTCCTCCACAAATCACACATCGGGGAGATCCCCTCGACTGCTGCTGTCGCTGCTGACGATATCCTCCAGACTGCTGGCGACTAGAAGATCCACGTCCCTGGAAACGCGATCGCTGGGGAGGTCTAGGCGGTCGCCTGCTACTCGACTGTCCTCCATCATCAGGTACCGGGCGCTTCCTCTCCTGACCCTGAGCTGGGGTCCACAAGCTGTCCCCTCGTCACAAATGCTCCTCGCTCTACCCACAGAGACTGCTCGATAGTAGCATCCAAAGTCTGAAGTCTCTGCGAGTGGACAAATGGAAAGATCTCGGGTCTCAAACCCTTCTCATACAGATAGACTTTCTGTATCTCATCTCTCGTCTCTGAGGGAACACAGTTGAGTAATCTAGTAAACTCCCTCGCATACTTCTGTAATGGACGATTCCCTTGCTTCAGGTTCTTCAAATCTTCCTCTATCTTCATCTTCACACTACTGGAAAAATATGCTCCATACATAATCCCCCGAAATTCGCTCCAAGACATCTGTAGAGGATTCAGGGACCTATGATCACGGGTCCTCCTCCACCAAACATAAGCATCACCAGATAAACAATGCACTACCATATGCACCTGCTCCCGTGCTGGCACAAAGAGATTCTCGAATAACTTCTCCATCTCACATATCCAAGCTTCTACCACCCACGGTTCTATTCTGCTACCATTAAATCGGGGTGGATCAAACCTACAGAAGCGAGCAAATCTATCCGCCATCCGCTCCTGCTCCTCTTCAGAAAGTGCTTGACTAGGTTGAGTACTTCCTTCTCTGGGTTGAGATGTAGTTGGAGTAGTTGCCGCCTGAGGTTCCATAGCTCGAGGCGTATTTTTCTGCTGCTGGGAGAAAGCATCGCACATCTTCTGCAATAAAACACTTTGCAGCCATCCAACTGCAGCTATGTCTGCTAGCTGCTCCTGCAGAGCGGGCCGTTCACTAGGTCCCGTCTGCTCAGGCATATCCGAAGGTGTCGGATGTGCTCGCGTCGATGGTCGTCGAGGAGGCATAGTAATAACCTGCAACAGAATACCCAATTAGGACCACAAACAATCTCACGACCCAATCTAGCGAAAGTCTAGAAGGACACTTCTTTTCTTCTCAGATTATTATGTCGTCTGCAGCCAACATAATTCATCTGATAAGAGAAGGCATAATCACTCAATCACTCTTCCTACACAAGGAAGAATTCAAAACCCAATCTTTGACTTTCGTGATCAATCACGTCTCTCTCGTCATTCTTAGGTCTGTTTATCTTAGGTTTCCTAGGCCCTCATGACCTATTCCTAAGCTCTGATACCAACTTAATCTGTCATGCCCCGGGTTACCTTTTCCCAGGCGCATGACAAGATCCGTCGCATACACAGTATTTCTACCGTGTATACGAAGCGAAAACAACAACATCCACAAAGAAGCTAAAGGTATCAACAGAGCTGGTATATATATATAATCAAAAGATCACACTGTACATACATCATCCATAATCATAATATAATATAACACTGATAATCTCTATCTCACTGTATGTACAGACTCGTAACCATCTACCAAAATGGGGTATACCTCTAGCCAAGTATCCGGGGATCAACTCTATCCGACGGTCTCCTTTCCGCGCTCAGTATGCACAACTGGGGAAGAAGACTCTGCAAAAAGGTGTCAACAACGGGTGTGAGAACTACTATCAAACAAGTAGTCCTCAATGGGTACCGCCACCAGCCTCAGCGGTCTGCCCACTAAGTCCTCAATCTCAAAAGATATATATGGAGCAATAAAGAAAGTAGGAGATATACTACCACTACTATGCACAAAGATCAACTGTCAGTATGAATACCAATGAACTGAATATACCAAATGAGGACTATCACGAATCCATAATGCCATACAACATAATACAATACGATACCTGCAGCCTGATCATGCTCAACCCTACAGGGAGCCTGCTAGTACAGGAAACCCATCTGTCCCTAGCCCCTCATACAACCCTCTGTACGGAACATGCCAACTCCGGAGCGGTACTAGTGGGAGCGACCCAACCGAGTATAGTACAACCATATCAGCGCCAAGCACCCACAGGTATATGATCGACACGACTGGGTCAACAAAGAATCACATGCCCTCGGCATCTCAAAGGATAATCAACAAGTATGACCCAATCCACTGATCTCACAAAGAATCACGTGCCCTCGGCACCTCAAAGGATAGTCAATAACATGACCCAATCAATGCTCCAGTGCTCACAATCAATCTCAACTCTACCACAAAGAGGAGGTACAACAACATAGCACGAGCCTCAACATGATCACCTGCACTAGTATGTACAACAACTGGTACAAGGGATATCAACAGGATAGGTGTAGGTCAAATCATGCAACAAGGATACAAGGAAATTATGCATGCTCATATATATATCATTAGCATATCATGCACATGCAAATATCAACCTAATAGGTCATATCTAACATAATCTCAGCATGTTATGCTATCATAATTCCAATAATATCACACTATCATAATCCAATATCATCATATCATGCTAACATAATCCAACACTATCATGCTAACATGAGAGTAAACACATAGGAGGAAGTCCACTGAATCTGGCAAACATCAACCCACCTCAAGAGCTAATCCAACCACGGTGGGGAAAACAGTATCCTCAGATCCAACCCTCCAAGATAATCAAGCTCCAGCAGCACTCCGATCTGAATATCACCAAAAGGCTGCTAACTCCGACAAAACAACAGCTCAGCACCAGATCAGATCAACAGAATAGAGGAGAGCAAGCTAGGTTACAACTAATGCCAACACATAGCCCTAAACCCAACTTTCTCTCTCTAGAAATGGGTCACACGAAGTGGAAAATGAGATCAATATCACAGGGACTCACCTATTTATAGGCTTCCAAAAGTCCCACATTCGGGCGCCCGAATCCAACTTCCGGGCGTCCGGAAACCCTCCAATCCAGGTGTCAGCTGGCGGCCAAGCAGTCGGTCGTCGGTCGGCAGGCGGTGGGGCGGCGTGTCTCCGGCGGTCGACACGTGTCCTGCGTCGCGACACGTCGCTCTCCACGTCATAAGCCAATCCGGATCCTCATCCGGGCGTCCGGTTTCCTGCATCCAGATCCGAACCTCATCAGCACTTCCGGATCATCCACAAAATCAATTGGATCCAGATCTTTCGGGCGTCCACTTCCTTACTTCCGGGCGCCCGAAATCCGCCAAGTCCAAAAACCCTCAAAGTCCACAAAAATCCGAGTACTACACGATGCTTGTCTCAACGAGACCCAGATGCATCAATCATCAAGTGACCAGAAGAGTAATCCACTCCCATAATTATCCGTGTTTAACCACGCCATGTACCTAGCATTCAAGCACCTGCATCTACTTCTGAGCCAAAGGCCAGGCTCAGTCCACTTGCCTATCATAGTTCACACTTTCTAGCAATGCAATTCAGATTGCATCAGAGAGCGTATTACCTAACTCACCCCTTGGCTATGCGAGACATGGCTACTGGCTAGTATACAACCAGACCAACACCGAAGTACGTACCATTGGTGAGGTTAACTCATCACTTTACATAACCTTGCCTAGGGCTAACTTAGAATACACTACGTGGTCGGAGATGATCACGACTCTAACCTTCGCACGAGATCATCCATAAAGGTTATCTACACGGGAAAACGTACTAACCCAATCCAAATACTCCCAAAAGAGGGGTAGGGCATTTCGTCCTAACTTTTGACAACACGTTGTCTGCAGCCAACGTATTTATCAAAAAGAAAAGCGAAATACCGTAAATCCATCTCCAACGTCACGTTGGAGAAGTGACACCAGCACGAAATCATTTGATCTCACAATGCTGCACCAGAGTGCATCACAACACTAACAAATATCGACTACGGAAGTCGATATTCGAGAACGAGATCAACCATCGAGCCAACTCCCTAGGAGTTCTATGGCTCCAACAACAGGAATAGGAACTATCCGCGACATAGAGTCGCCAACTGCACAAGCTAAATGCAATCGACAGCTCGATTTTCGAGCCTCATCCCACACCACAACTTATCCTTATGGTTTTCCAATTATCCTATAAAGCATCATCCTATATGCCATAAGCATACATAAACCACATGCTATCCCATACCACACTGATTTAGGTGTTGGGACTGCCGAACACAACGTATGCACCACCAAGACCTAACATTGAAGCTAAGTCATATCCAATCCTAGCTTCGCCAATAGGCACAAAGATCACAAGAAGATCAAACAACTGCACTAATAAATCCATCAACAGGATATTTAAACATTACTCAAGCGAGAAAGGTCTTCTAAGCTCGCTTCGCAGCACGAACATCCTTCACTTTCATGAGTCAGGCGAATTCCCGTTCATATGCTCACATAAAATTTATACCTTGCCTGAAGCTCAATAAGGAGCCCTGTAATAACCTCGACACACTCCAACCAATCTAAAGCAATAACTTATCAAAAGAAAGGGGAAAACCCCGTAGGCTATCGCCAACTTACTTCGACTATCCACAACCTCGATTCGCTCTTCTCTCCATGGCTTATGCTACCATTAGAGAAAAGGGAATTAGGGTAGGCACCACAATTCTACCCGCCAAACCTAAAGAAGCTCCATTCATACCACAACCGCACGAGCGGTCGGTAAATAAACCTCGGGCCGCACACCAGCAGCCCACGCAACACATGTGGTCAAAGCTGCACAAATCATCATCTCCACAGAGATGCCTGCAATCGTACATGAGCTCTAAATAGGGAAGGATAGGCACTAAAGTCATACTCACAGAGCCTGAGAAAACAATATCCGCACTGCAGTCGTCCAAGCGATTGCACTTCAATCCTCGAGCTGTACTCACACAACCCCATAAATAGTCGCGGTTGTAACCGCACACTGTATCGTCTCCATAGATCCCACGGTGGACCTCGTGCTCTACATGGGAAGTGGGGCCTGGTAAACACGGCTCAGCCGTTAGCTAAGGCCCAGCAGATGGCACTACCTGGATCCTCGATATCAACATATGTCCCGAATGGTTTTACCTGGTGCACATCACCCTACCACTCGATACCTGTCTGGTAATCCGCCACCACTCCCAATAGAGGCACAAGTCTGCACCGCAACTGCAAAACAAACATGGGGTAACGAAACAACAATAAATCTCGAGTTAATAAAACTCGACCAACTTACCGGGACTTAATCCCAAAACCTCGTGCTCTCACGTACTTATACGCCTTAGGTCTTCCTAGGGTCATCCTAACCAGTGGTTCAGTTAGGTAGCTTGTGAATGTAGTTGTGATTGTTCATTCTCTGATACCATCTTAATCTGTCACGCCCCGAGCTAGTTTAATAAAAGTCTTTATATCTTTTGAAAGTCAGAGTTGCGAAAAACGGGTTAAATTTTTTTTTGAAAAGCCTAGCCGCGCGACGGACAGACCCGCCACAAATACAAGGTCATCTGTCTACACGGACAGAGTCTCCCCTGTATTTCCACGGCGTACCAACGATATACATCAGGATCGCAATCACACTTTCATTCACAATAATCCACAAGATACAAATATAGAATACATTTACATCCAGCTATCCCTACATGCCTCTAAGCACTCCTTAGGCGAAGGATGATGCGATGCACAGTACAACAGACATCCTATTAAAAGTGCTTCCTACCCGAAAGCTTTGTTTTTGAATTCTAATAAGCAATAAAGAGAATTCACGAAAACCTTTTAAAACTGTTCCCACACGGAACTTCATTTTGAAAACCATCTATCACGAGGGGTAGACACCCACACGAAGAAACCCAAATCAAATGCTAACAACAAGAATCAAATCCAAATCCATGCATAAGGAGGAATCATCATTTCACATAATCTATAAGCATTCAAGCGTAAATCATGATCATCTAACTGAACCATATCTGTATCTAACTAACTACTAATACAGATAAAGGAGACATAACCGGGGTGGTGACCGCTAATACAGTCTAGCTAGATCGTCCTCACATCGTACCACGAACTAAACTCCTCGCCCGAGCCACCTGGGAAAATGGGGAGTGAGAAACCATAACGAGGTTTCCCAGTGGGTACGACCGAGCCTCAGGGGCATGTCGTAATCACTGGAAACAAAGGAGGTACAGTACGAGTATAATCAATGGAACTACAGTAGCTATATCAGATATGAATAGAGCAAATAAACAAACTGCTAGTGTACAGGAAGACTAAGCTATGTATGCATCAATAGGAGTGAAACCAAGTATACCCAATCAGTATCCTGCAATATTGGTCCGCAGACCTCATGCGTATCCCGCCACCGATCCACACTGAGCTCAATCATGCCCCCGCAGGCCGACCATCCGGATAGTACACCCTTGGTCGGTGGTCAAACCGACCTGGTGTCATGAATACTCCAAGTGTTGTGACTAAATCATGCGATATGCTCAATACAAAAGTCGGCAAGAAGCCGATATCTGGCCGAAGCCATATCTGAGGCGTATGATCGCCAAGTCCTAATCAAACAGATCGAGTCAAAGCCGGCAAGAGGCCGGTACCTGGCCGAAGCCACAACAGAGGCGTATGAACGCCGAATCCTGATCAATCAGATCGAAACACATGACAAGAGAGTCGATGTGTTGCCTGGACAAGAAGTCCACAGATAATCAACATCCAATCCTGCTCTACATGTCCATGACCACAAATATACTATGCAAGTAAGGTAAGCATAAATGAACGAATGCTGTGAAGAAAGAATCGACATGTAGAGATATAATGAGCGATATATGTCAAACAAGAGGTGGGGAAAAGTGATACAGACTATCCCAAAGGCTCACCCACCTGTCGCACTCGCGTTGAAAACCTGGACGCGAAGCAGATCAACTGGACCTACCGATAGGTCCACCGAGCTAGATATAAACCTCAAATGACTTAACATACGCATCTCACACAAACCCCCAAAACCTGAGACTCGATTTTCCCGAACCCGATCTCCGCACAACACCGGAAGTCCCGAGATCGCACCGGGACGTCCCCGGGACCCACAAAAAGTCCCGAAAAGCACCGACTCACCTAATGAGTCAACCGCTGCCCCAAAACACCTCCATTAGGATGTATTGGCAGCAAGCACTAGATCTAAAACCGAAATGATCACCGTCGGACAATCATTCCGATCCGGGTTCCCGAAAGTATCGATTTCGACACCGAAACCCACTACCGCTCACCGGGCATCTCCGAATACACGAGACGGCCGAGACAACCAGCCAACAAGGCTCAGCGGCAGCCCACAAGTCACACACATCGCGTCGGATATTTTCCGAGCCGAAACCACGTTCCGCCGACGGATTTCGTCGGGAAACGCTCTGAAAACTCATTTTCGGACAAACGAAGGGCAGCGGACCCTGGACAATCAGTCCACAGGTCGTGCGTAGCGTATACACATTGCCCACAGCGACCAAATCGCATCTAAGCCCCTAACAATCGACATCATCGCAATAAAAGCATACATTTAATGAAGTTACGGGTCGATACCTTGATCCGAGCATCATCGAGGCCCGCCGAGACACACCCTGCTAGGTCTCGACGAGGCAGGGGCCGTGCTCGCTGTCCGGGGCACAGCGAACGGCCGAGGAGCACACTGGATCAACCGAAACCTCAACCAAAAAGTCGGTCCGGGAGCGACATTCGAGAACTTGCTGTTCTGAGCTTCGCTGATAGCGGAACAGGTGAGCACGGAGATAATCGGTGCCTCGGGAGTGCTGTGCTCACCAGCGGGGTCAACGGAGGTGGCCCGAATCACCGGAACGGCAAGGTGGTCAAAAGCAGCCCCAGCTCGAGCTAAACCAAGAGCAGGGAGATAGCTCCGGCCGACGGCGGCCACGGCGATGGACGCGCCGGCGGTGGGTAGGTGCGGCCGACTGGGGACGACCGGAGGTGGCACCAGCCGGCGGTGGGCAGGTGCGGCCGACTGGGGACGACCGGAGGTGGCACCAGCCGGCGGCGGGAGGTAGCGGTTGCGGCGGGCGGTGATGCCCTAGCCCGCACAAGAAAAGAAAGGGATCGGGTCGGCTTCTCAGGCGGCGGCGGCGGCACGGCGGCGCCGGACGGTGACGGGGAGCATGCCGGAATCACGAGGGACGAGGGGGAGGCCGGTTCGGACAGCGGTGGCGGAGCGCAAGGTCGCCCGGCCTCCCGCAAGTTCCAGATCAAGATGCGGTTGCGGCGGCGACCGGCGCGAGCGGCGGCGACGGTGACCGTCGGGTTCGGGTGCGGCGATGCCGGGGAGTCGAGTGGGGTCGACGGTGGGCTAGGGGAGGCGGCGGCTGGTGGTTTTCTGTCTCCACCAGCCCGCACGGGTCCAGGGTGGCCCAGCCAAGGCTGCAGGGCGGCGCCGGCGCGCAGGGACGGCCGGGGACGGCGGAGCAGTGCACCGGAGGTCGGTGGCGGCGGCAGCAACCCGCAGGGACCACAGGAAAACCTTCCTGGCCGATTCCAACCAGAGAGGGAGGTATGTGAAGGAGGGAGAGAAGGTGGAGGAGATGAGGGAGGGGCTGGTAGCACCAATGGCTGGCGGCGGCTGGCCGGCGGCGGTGGCGGTGGCACGCAGGAGGCTGGGCAGGAGGTGAGGGGTCGGTTAGAGTTCGCTGTGGAAGGGGTGGAGGTGGCTAGGTTTAGGGTTTGCATAAGCAAACCTAATGCCCAATATATAGCTTTGGCCAAATTGCCAGGGCGTTCAGCCACTGCCGAGACATCGAACTCTCGTACGGGATTTTGTTTCGTTCGATTCGGTTGCAAACGTGAATATCAATAGCCCTCGTTCAAAGTCCAATACACTCCAGAAGCCATCTCTAATCATTGGTCTCTTCGGAAAACCCGAGTTACTATTCACTTTAAGTGAAAAGTAAAAATCACGTAACTTCTTCTTCATTTCAACTCGTTTTCTCCCGAAACTTGACGAGTGATTATGAAATTAAAATACACACAAAAATATCGTCAACAGAGAGTTTAATTACATAGTAAAAATCTCAGTCCTTACATCATTCCCTCCTTAAAAGAAGTTTCGTCCTCGAATCTTGACTACAACCAGAAGCCTAGACCAAAAGGCTAAGGCTACCACAATCAGTTGTAATCCACTCCCATAATTATCCGTGTTTAACCACGCCATGTACCTAGCATTCAAGCACCTGCATCTACTTCTGAGCCAAAGGCCAGGCTCAGTCCACTTGCCTATCATAGTTCACACTTTCTAGCAATGCAATTCAGATTGCATCAGAGAGCGTATTACCTAACTCACTTTCGCCACAAGTTCCGTCCACTCACGAGCCTAGGTCCTTACGGTTTTCCAAGCCTAAGTTTTCCTAGGTCCTCCTAGACCGTTTCTACGCTCTGATACCACCTTAACCTGTCACGCCCCGGCCCAATGCACAGCGGAGGCTACGCGAGCGCGTACACAGACCCGCCGAACGGACAGAGTTTTTCCTGTCCGCCTAAGGCGTAAACAAAACCAATACATCGAATTTCACCCAGGAAAAATAATATATCACAGTTTTGCACGAGGGTAGATCACAAGAGCATGAATGTAACCTAACTATTACAACATTCCATTCATCTACATTTACATGCATTTTTCAACTTTAATACATCATACATGCCATTTCCCTCAAATACAACTTTCGCTTTCAATTACATTTTTAGAATACCTTTACATTCTTTTCTTTTACATGGGTGACCTACACTTGGTGACCCCGCTATCTAGGGTGCAACACCCACGTCTCGGTCTGGTTGCTGCTCCGCTGATGGTTGGCTCTGTAAAAAGTCATGGCTCTGCAAAATAGTGGGGTGAGAACTAAAATAAGTTCCCAGTGGGTTCGGCTGCCGACCTCGCCGACTTTCCCACTAGGTCTAATCAAAGCATAAGTAGATACAATAACCAAGTAGTAAACAACTACACTATACATAAGCTGAAATGAACATAACACTACTATGCCTTTACAACAGGGAATGAATTTAAAGATACAACAAGCGCAACAATGCTCAACAATGCTCTTTTACTCACCCTTGACCCAATTCATTCTCGACCCAATTAGGGGCTTTCCACAAGATCAAGCCCAACTCGCCCCTCTCAGCCACGTGGGGTTTAGCGCCACTGCTCCGTCACCCACCAGGGGCTACTCACAAGGTAACATGATCGATCCGTCACCAACATGTGACTCCATTATATTCACTCTCTACATAGGATGCAACACATGCATAGGGTACAAAATACAATATAGTCAATCAACATGTCTCTTTTATCTGTGACCCAATCGCACCGGCTCACCCGTAGGTCAAGCCACAACTCACCACACTAAGTCACGTGGGAAAGGGGTCTTTCACTCATAAGCCAGCCACCATGACCGTCTGCCGAGGAGGGATCCCTAGGGCCCTTCACACCCGTGTTCGGGGAGGGCTCCCTGGGGCCCTTCACACCCGTGTTCGCGTGACACTCTGGAGCTCACGGCTTGGGAGTCGCGACCTCCACAAGCCAACAACAGACTGTGTGAGTATGATCCGCCCTCCAAACTCGAGGACCTTCCACCTACCGGTAGGTCAACATCTAGGGACTTCACCAACACGTCAAACTATATATGCAAAGTCTCAATAGTGCCCAAAGCTTACATAACTCATACCATACTATGTGAACTTAAGCAAATATTCAATGCTTCATGATACATGGAACTATGGCAACACATTTGAGGCATGCAATGACCCAATTCCATTGTTCCATCACTAGGTTCACATTCAACATCATAATGGCATTAATATTTACGT
Source organism: Puya raimondii (assembly GCA_016920855.1). Lineage (NCBI taxonomy): Eukaryota > Viridiplantae > Streptophyta > Magnoliopsida > Poales > Bromeliaceae > Puya > Puya raimondii. The sequence goes on from JABWPP010000049.1 coordinate 20,134,347, forward strand.
TATTCCAATGTTCACTCTTTGTTTTCTATGTCCAATCCACTAGTTTCTCTACTAGTTCAGTACATCACTAGGGTTCACACGGCACTAGGTTCATGCGTCCTTAGTTCCAAGTTTTTAATCATGATTATTCACAACTAATTTAGGAGGCGTGCAAGTTTCTGGAATAAGAATTAATTGAACCCTATTACATGCAATTTCATACATATATACATAAATATATGTTCAAAGAGTAGGATTTAGACATAGAAAGAAATCCAACCATTTCGGAGAGCACCACCCACCTCGTATCGACGTCTAGGGTCGGGAAACCAAGTTTCGGGATCTATCTCCGCCGAAAAGCCTCGACCAAAGCCTGACGAATAAAAATCGGCAAAATCTCCCAATTGGATGTCGTAACCTCGTCGCAATCCAAATCGGAGTTGTCCCTCGCGTCGAACTTTCCTTCAATTAGAGATTTATGAGATCAATTTAGTTCCAACTCTCTTAGGGACAAAAGCCCCAATTCTAACCCTAGGGTTTCAAGTTCTACAAGAAAATCCCAAAATCCGTGGTAAATCCAACCCTAGGTTTAGAATTATCTAGAGATCCTAGATACATCAATTTTATGCTATCATCTCCCTCTATCAACATATAAATTATATACATATCCATATGCCTACAAAGAGACGTAGAAGGAAGTTCGCCGTTTTCGGCGACTCGGAACCCACCTAGCGTGTGAATCCTAAGAAAAGAATGATCTTCGAAGTGGAAAGATGTTCCGCTGCCTCCACCTAATCTGCATGGCAGTCACAACACTCAGGAAGTCACGAAAAAAATCCCTCGACGAAACGCTCGCAAAATCGGCTCCTAAATCGCATAGAAATCAATTTCTAAGCGTCGATTTCAACGAAAAATCTATCAAAACGACCTCTCTTAAGATCCAATATTAAGAATCCCAAAAATCCTATTCAAAATTATAATAATAAAATACTAACCTCACAGTCGAAGCGTCGGAAAAATCCAACGCGCGCGGAGGCTCAATCGGCTTGCACGCCGAAAAAATCTCCTATTTATTTTTCTTCTTCTTCTCTTTTCTCTCTTTTCCCTTTCTTTTCCTTTCCCTCTCCCTCTCTCATGCATACAAGTTGAAGGTGGAGAAGAATGGAGAAGGACATGGCAGCCTAGTAGAATTCCACTAAGCATGCAACAATATGCCAATAAGTCCATAAGTCCTCAATATTCTCACTTTACTCCAATTTCAATCTGATACGCTCAATGAGAGCCCTTCTGAATGTCCGTTTGTGCTCAAATTTGATAGATAGGCTCAATTAAAGTCTATTAGAAGAACGTGATCTTAACTTTTTAGTTTCGAATCATTTTTGGTCACTGAAAACTCTACCGACTAGAATTCTTAACAAATTGGAGTCAGACTCCGTTTACAGCTCGGGCATCCGAATGACATGAAACTTTAAATCTGGCCTTAGAAAAATATTTTCGATAAATTATCAAATTTTCATAATTTTTTGACACTGTGAATTTTTCAGCTGGAATATCAGTCTCGTTTCATACAGAAAATTCTAAATCACATACTTTCACTTCAATTTCAGCACAAGTCATTTTCGACTTATCATTTACTTCTCTTAGTTCAATAAAAATAGTATCTCACACTATTTTATTTACACTTACATATATAGTAAAATTCAGTATACTACAGTGGTGGAGAGTCACAAAGAGGTTACGGTGCTCAAGGACATCCCTGTGGTCCGAGAGTTTCTAGATGTGTTTCCTGCGGAGTTTTCGGGAATGCCACCGGACCAGAAAATCAAATTTGTGATAGAATTGGTTCCCGGGACTGCGCCAATCTCGAAGGCTCCGTATTGAATGGCATCGACCTAGTTGAAAGAGTTGAAGGCTCAATTACAAGATCTTCTTGATAAGGGTTTCATCGAGCCGAGCGTATTGCCTTGGAGAGCCCCGTTGCTATTTGTGAAAAAGAAGGACGGCTCGCTGCGACTTTGTGTAGATTATCGCGAGCTGAACAAGGTCACCATTAAGAACAAGTACCCGTTACCTCGTATAGATGATTTGTTTGATCAATTACAAGGATCTCGGGTGTATTCTAAGATCAATCTTCAGTCGGGGTATCACCAATTGAAGATAAAAAGGAGGACGTGCACAAGACCGCATTTCGCACGCGGTATGGCCATTATGAATTCACGGTCAAAATCCACTTAGACCCCTCAAAAAGTCAAAATTGCAAAACTGCACAAAATGCACTCTGCAGCACTGTGTACCGGTATACGCACATGCATACCGGTATACTGCACAAATTTTGCAAAACCCGAGCCTCGGCCAACAAGCCGTGCAACAGCATTCCGGTATGCAACTTCTCAGTACCGGTACAAAACGCTTCAGTACCGGTATGCCAACATCAGTACCGGTACGCAGCTTATTCCGGTATCAGCCATGATCAACTACACATATTCTAATGTCATAAACTCACTATATGTCAAGTTTACTATTACACATATGACTTGTCTCCAACTACAAGTATGTTATGTATACCCGACTTCCCACTACATGTATGAACTATATGACTTGTTCCCAACTATATGTATGTTATGTTCACTACTATGTCCATCTGCTACATCTATATGCATCAATTACTTATGATGTCGAATGTAACATTCCTCACAATATTTCCTACCATAAAGGACTTTTCAAGTCTCGGCTTGTGCCGTGCCTAATGGCCCCGTGGTAGTCAACATTCTCTCACTAGAATGAGCCTCCCCCACGGCAATCCACTTCGGCGCCCATATAACCTGCACATAAGCGATCAATATCACGAAAAGCCCACTCCGGAGTGCCGGCTTGTAGGGAGCGACCCTCACAAGCATGTGCGAATGAGCACAATGGCATTAACAAGCATAGTCAACAGCATAGGAAATACGTTCATCATGTCTAAAACATGGAATAGCCTTGCTTGATTGTTGTTGTTGTAGACGCCTTTTATATATTGTGTGTTGTTTTGAGGTACACGGCGGGTCTGTGCACGTGCCTGGTAGGCTCTCACTAGGGCCCGGGGCGTGACAGATTATTGTGGTATCAGAGCCTAGGGTTGAGTCTTAGTGGACCTAGTAAACCTTAGGCAGGTTGGACGATAAGGAATAGGAACGTGAGAGACGGGATCTCTTATGACATATTGGCGAAAGTATTATGATTGGGTCATTTCTAAAGCTCCAAAGGTGTTGGAGTTAGATCGGAGTGAACCACTTCTATACCCTTGGAGGGTCACGTTGGCGGCCGACAACGTGACATCGGGGAATAGTGGGAGTCCACTTCATTACTTTCGCATGATTGGGGTTATAGTTTTGTGTGGGGATGCGTTGACGTGGGATGTTTTACCTGCGCATGTTATGTTTGTTGCAGCTTGAGTTGTGGACGACACACTCGATAGCGGCCGAGGCAGTCGAGACGGGACTTCTGCATCCTCCGGATTTGGTAAAACCCTGAAGTTGAGAGAATAGCTAGCGATTGCAGCGAGCATGGTGGAACGACGATCAATTATGATGATTACTCCAAGTGGAGGCTTTGCGCCGGCAGACGAGAGGATTAAGCGACTGGAGGACTTGTTGATCCAGTAGGCAGCCGACCTCAAGAAATTTATGAGAATGCGGATCGCACCTTGATAAGGGCGAGAGATGTGGAGACCGTTGGGGACGGCAAAGGAAGCTACTAAGAGTAGCAAGTCTAATGTAAGAGGACAATCAAAGTGTTCAAGGAGAAATTGATCTCGAGAAGGTGGATCTTTAGCAGGATGATAATGGGACGTCAAATCGTTATCGACTATTACGATGTGCAAGCGATGGAATCCGCATGTGTTTCGCAATGCTTTCGACATGGAGGCGGGTGCTCTCTTCGTGGCCAGGTGGGCCATTCCCAGTTGGAGTGTTTGAGGAGAACAGTGTCGACAATATTGGGATCGACTTCGCGCGGCTGGCACCGGGTGAATGCGTGTCTGTTTGACAGGCGGAGGTTGATGCAGCGACGATGGAGGTTGTCGCAGCTCGTAGTATTGGAGCTTGTTTGTTGTTTGTTATGATTGTAGTTTTGGATCGGCTGTTTGCCGAATGCATGGCAGGGAACTCATTCCTTGATGCTTGCTGAATGAGTTGGTCCTGATTGTTTGGACTTGAGAGTACTGTTCTTGTACTCCGCTAGGATTGGATGTTTCTGTGCGCCAACGAAGCGATTGGCTTTGTTTGGCTGAGAGCGTATAGTTCTGATTTGAACTTGGGCTGGCTCTTTGGGTATCTGATTGCCGATGAGTGAGTGAGCCGAGCTGTAGTATCTTGGGAATCTGGACATGAAATAATGCTTTCAGAGGGCGTGGATGTTCGCTATTTGCGATGATTGTTTCACCCGCCCAAGCCTAGTTGTTGGCTGAGTGGGCGCGTGGCCTTTAGGCCAGCACCCTTGGTGAGAGTTGAGAATCCTCAAAAGCGAGGATGTCTCTTGTGAGGGAGTTGCTGGTGCAATCCCGGTTGAGTTGTGAGAATTGAAGGCTTGGTCTGGAGACCTCTTTTGCCTAGTATTTTTTCTTGTGGAGCATCGATCTCATTTGTTTTGAGTGGACGGGTCTTTTCGACTGTGGGTCGATTATCGTGAACTCGGTAAGGTCACGATCAAGAATACATACCGTAGCTGAGATTTGTTGATCTGTTTGATCAAGCTCCATGAATTCTGGTTTACTCGAGGGTAGTTGCAATATGGGTACTACTCTCGTTGGATTGAGTTTGAGTTTGGACCGAGGGTAACTTGTTCACTCGGTGTAGACATTACGAAATTGTCGTGATGTCGTTCGAGCTGTTGATGCTCTTGTGTGTGGTGATGTTTGGCCCTTCTGGGTGTCTTTGTCCCCGTGCGCATCGACGACATGTTGAAAGTCGAGAGGCGATGAAGACCATGAAGATTCCTTTGAATGAGGACTGCAAGTGCTTCAAGTTGAAGACGTGCTGATTCGGTTGTGAGGACTAGCGTCCCTTGGCAGTTGATGCCAAAATGGATATGATTAGAGATCTCAAGGAATCAAGCCATCCATAGTTGATTTGGATAAGCGGATGTAATCGAAGTTCAAACTTCCTAGTTTGATTGGATGTTATGGATAATTGTGGGGAGATTACTGAGTTGTCTACTCCTTTCACTTGACTCACACAAAAAGGGATTAAACCTTTTGGAAAGATGTGTGTGAGAGAAGTTTCTTGAAACCGTTGGTGTGGTCGACGACCGCCAACCTTGGTTACCCCAAAGGCAGGTTATGTGCTTTGTAGTTATGTTTCAACTCAAGAGCTACGAGAAGAACTATCCCACCCACGACCATGAGCTTGCGGCGATGGTCTTCGCCCTGAAGCTGTGGAGGGATTATCTTTATGGCGAGCATTGCGAGATCTACACGGATCATAAAAGCCTCAAGTATCTTCACGCGGAAGGAGTTAAACCTGAGGCAGCGTAGATGGTTAGAATTGCTAAAAGATTATGATGTGACCATTCTGTACCACCCGAGGAAAGACAACGTGGTGGCGGATGCACTGAGTAGAAAGTCGGTGGAGAATCTCGCAATGATGATTACAAGCCAACCGCGTTGCTTGAAGAGATGCGGTGTAAGGTACTGAATTTCTATATACTTCTCCGAACTTTGGCCAAAATTGGGCAAAGTATGGGTGAAATGGTGTTTGAGACTATTTGAGGGAGTTTAAATTGACCCCGGATGAATTATAAATAAGTTGGCGTGAGTTTAGAATGGAAACAAGGTTTCTAGAGCAAGCAAAAAAAAAATTATGGGTTGAGTTGAAATTTCATGAATGAGAGGGATTAAGTTGTAATTGTTTGGGGAGGGCTTAAGAGAAAAACTCTAACTCTCTCTTTCTCTCATTCTCTCCCACACAACAAAAGAGAAAACCCTTTCTCTTTCTCTCTAACCCTCTCCCTCACTCTCTAGCTTCTCTCTCTCCCTAGTGTCTCTCTAACAAGTGAAGTTTGGAGGAGAAAAAGTGTCACGCCCCGGCACCGCCACTTTGGTCGGTTCGGGCACGCGCACAGACCGCCAAACGGACAGAGTTTTTCTTGTCCGTCCAAAGCGTAAACAAAACAGGTACAATGATTTTCACCCAGAAAAAATAACATCATACAGTTCTGCACGAGGGCATATCCCAAGAGCAGAATTTAAACTAACTATTACAACATTCCATCATTCACATTTTACATAAATTCTCCACTTTACTATAATACATGCCATTCCTTCAATTTACAATTTCGTTCTTTTCCTTACAAATACATCATTTACAACATACATTTACAATCTTTTATCTGTACACGGGTGACCTACACTTAGTGACCCTGCTATCTAGGGCGCGACGCCCACGTCTCGGTCCGGTGCTACTCCGCTAATGGTGGCTCTGCAACAACAAGGGGTGAGAACTAAAAGAAGTTCCCCGTGGGTTCGGCCGCCGACCTCGCCGACTTTCCCACTAGGTCCAATAAGGCATAGTAATACGAAAGGAGATAGCAATGCGATATATAAGCAACTGAATATGTAGTCTACCACTACTAAACATACAACATGCAACAATGACTAATACTATGCCTTACAATAAGGAATGAATGTCATGGTCCAATATGTTCAATGGTGTCCCTCACACACTCTTGACCCAATTCATTCTTGACCCAATCGGGGCTTCTCACAAGACCAAGCCCAACTCACAAGAATATCATGATCGACCCCACACACAACATGTGATCTCACTATGCTCACTCTCTACATAAGATGCAACAATGCAAGTAGCATAGGGTACAATATGGTCAATCAACCTGTCTCTTTCCTCTTTGACCCAATCATACCGGCTCACGCGAAGTCAAGCCAAACTCACAATACCAGGACCCACGGGGACTATCACCAATCTAGGGCCGTCTGCTGGGTAGATACGTTAACCCATGTGTGACAACTCCGGAGCTCACTGTCTGTGGTGTCGCGACCACCGACAAGCCAAACAGACAATGTGAGTACGATCCAGTCCTCTCATCTCGAGGACACCCTACTGACCAGGGTAGTAACTGTCACGCCCCGGGTTACCTCTCCCCAGGCGCATGACAAGATCCGCCGCATACACAGTATCTCTACCATGTATACGAAGCGAAAAACAACAACAATCACACAGAGCTAAAGGTATCAACAGAGCTGCTATATAAATATATCAAAGGATCACTGTACATACATACATCATCCATAACTCTCATATACATCACTGATATCACAATCTATCTCACTGTATGTACACACTCAACCATCTATCAAAATGGGTATACCTCTAGCCAAGTATCCGGAGAATAGCTCTACCCGACGATCTCCTTTCCGCGCTCAGTATGCACAACTGGGGAAGAAGACTCTGCAAAAAGGATGTCAACAACGGGTGTGAGAACTACTATCAAACAAGTAGTCCTCAGTGGGTACCGCCACCAGCCTCAGCGATCTGCCCAATAAGTCCTCAATCTCAAGAGATATATATAGAGCAATAAAAAGAGTAGGAGATATACTACCACTACTATGCACAATGCTCAACTGTCAACATGAATACCAATGAACTGAATATATCAAATGAGGACTATCACGAATCCATAATGCCATGCAACATAATACAATACGATACCTGCGGCCTGATCATGCTCAACCCTACATGGAGCCAGCTAGTACAGGAAACCCGTATGTTCCTAGCCCTTCGTACAACACTCTGTACGGAACATGCCAACTCCGGAGCGGTACTCGTGGGAGCGACCCAACCGAGTATAGTACAATCATATCAGCGCCAAGCACCCACAGGTATATGATCGACACGACTGGATCAACAAAGAATCACATGCCCTCGGCATCTCAAAGGATAATCAACAAGTATGACCCAATCCATGATCTCACAAGGAATCACGTGCCCTCGGCACCTCAAAGGATAGTCAATAACATGACCCAATCAATGCTCCAATGCTCACAATCAATCTCAACTCTACCACAAAGAGGAGGTACAACAACATAGCACGAGCCTCAACATGATCACCTACACTAGTATGTACAACAACTGGTACAAGGAATATCAACAGGATAGGTGTAGGTCAAATCATGCAACAAGGATACAAGAAAATTATGCATGCTCATATATATATCATTAGCATATCATGCACATGCAAATCTCAACCTAACAGGTCATATCTAACATAATCTCAGTATGTCATGCTATCATAATCCCAATAGTATCACACTATCATAATCCAATACCATCATGCTATCATAATCCAATATCATCATATCATGCTAATATAATCCAACACTATCATATTATGCTAACATGAGAGTAAACACATAGGAGGAAGTCCACTGAATCTGGCAAATATCAACCCACCTCAAGAGCTAATCCAACCACGGTGGGGAAAACAGTATCCTCAGATCCAACCCTCCAAGCTAATCAAGCTCCAGCAGCACTCCGATTTGAATATCACCAAAAGGCTGCTAACTTCGACAGAACAACAGCTCAGCACCAGATCAGATCAACAGAGTAGAGGAGAACAAGCTAGATCACAAACTAATGCCAACACATGGCCCTTACTCTAGCTTTCTCACTCTAGAAAATAGGGATCACGAAGTGGAAAATGAGCCAAAGTGACCAGGGGATCACCTATTTATAGGCTTCCAAAAGTTCCACATTCGGGCACCCGAATCCAACTTCCGGGCGTCCGAAAATTCAGCAGGCCAGGTGTCAGCTGGCGGCCAAACGGTCGGTCGGCGGTCGGCAGGCGGTGAGGCGGCGTGTCTCCGGCGGACGACACGTGTCCTGCGTCGCTACACGTGGCTCTCCACGTCATAAGCCAATCTGGATCCACAATCGGGCGTCCGGTTCCTGCGTCCAGAACTCAAATCAGTCGGCCACTTCCGGACCCATACAAAACGTCCACTGGTTCCGGATCATTCGGGCGTCCACTTCACAACTTCCGGGCGCCCGAAATGTCTTAAGCCCGAAACCCTCAAAGTCCACAAAAATCTGAGTACTACAGTAACATACGGGGATCTACCAATCCCTAGCATGGTCCAAAGGATCTATTTCAATCCCTCGCATGCTCATCTCAAATTCTGTGCAACTACGGCAACAAACCCACATATACTCGAGAGTTTACTCAACTCATGTCGCGTGCATCAATAGGATATACAAACACCACACTATGTGGACACAAGCAACTATGCAATGCTTCATGGACTATGGCCACACATTCATGCAATGACCCAATTTCACATTTTACACTCGGGGTTCTCTCAATTCATGCCATAACCCTCTCATGCATACCACATTATACCCAAATCACGGTTCCATTACTAGGTTCACATTTAATCATCATAATGACATCTACTATCTTACTTGTTTCAATGTCTACCACTTGTTTTCTATGTCCAATCCACTAGTTTTCCTCTACTAGTTCAATATGTCACTAGGGTTCATATGTCGCTAAATTCATGCATCCTAAGTTCCAAGTTATCACCACAATGATTCAAATATACATCATAGGAGGCATGCAAGTTTCTATAACAAAAAAATACTTGAACCCTATCATACATAATCAATACATACATATGCTCAACAAAGAGAATTAGACATAGGGAGAAATCCAACCATTCCGGAGAGCACCACCCACCTTCGCTAATTACCAATTGCTAGGATTTCCAAGCAATTTGATTTTCGATACCGATTCGGCTCGACCCAAGCCTAACGAACCAAATTCCGCAAAATCTTTCAATCGGACGTCGTAACCTCGTCGTAATCCAAAACGAAGTTGTCCTCCGCGTCGAATTAACCTTCAATTAAGATTTTACAAGATCAATTTGATTCAAAACCTCTTAGAGATAAAATCCCCAATTCTACCCCTAGGTTTTTAATTTCCACATGAATACTCCAAATTTTATGACAAATCTTTGATTAAATTGGTTTAGAATTATCTAGGACTTCCTAAAATATCAAAACCACCTCTCTTAACATCCAATATTAAGAATCCACCTAAAAATTCTATTCAAAATTATAATAATAAAATACTACCTCACAATCGAAGCGCCGGAAAAATCCAACGCGCGCGGAGGCTCGATCGGCTCGTCAACGACCCAAAAAATCTCTTCACTTTTCTTTTCTTCTCTTTCTCTTATTTTCCCCTTCCTCTCTCTCATGCGTACAGGATGGAGATGGAGATAAGAATGAGGGGTCCCTGGCAGCTTAGTGGCTAAGCAATGTAACAATTGCTAAAAAGTCCACTAGTCTTAAGTATTATGACATTAGTCCAATTCTAGTCTGATACATTTAATTGGAGCCCTTCTGAATGTTGTTTGTGTTCAAATTTGACAGTCATGCTCAACTAAAGTCAATCAGAAGTACGTAATCTCAACTTTTCAGTTTTGAACCATTTTTTATAACCGAAAGGTCTACCGACTAAATCTCTATTAGATCGCAATCAGACTCCGTTTTCACTGCTCGGGTATCGGAATGACATGAAACTTTAAATCTAGCCTCAAAAAAATAATTTCGACATATTCTAAAATTTTCATAATTTTCTGACACTGTAAATTTTCTGCTAAAAAATAAGCCTCGTTTCTTACAGAAAATTCTAAATCTTCTATTTTTATTTCAATTTCAGCACAAGTCATTTCCGACTTATATTTTACTTCTGTAAGTCCAATAAAAATAGTATATCACATTATTTTTATTTTCACTTACTTTTATATTAAAAATCCGGTACGCTACAAAAAGTTTGCTTAGGGGTGAAGCAAGCTCTTACGCAAGGAAGCTTGCAGAGAGCAAGGTGCCAAAGGTGAGGTTTTTCTCTTCTCTCATGCTCTCCCACACAACCAAAGAGAAAAGCCTTTCTCGTTCTCTCTCTTACTCTCCCTCACTCTCTAACTTCTCTCTTATCCATTGTGATCTCTCCAACAAATGAAGATTGGAGGAGATTAAGCTTGCTTGGAGGTGAAACAAGCTCTTTGTGTCAAGAAGCTTGAGGAGATGTAAGTAGCTAAGGTGAGATTTTGAGATTTTGAGTTAGAGTTTTTTAGTAAATCCTTCGAAATCGAGTTAATTGGAAACCCCTATATGATTCTAACCTAGAATAATGCATAAATCCCAAAGGTATCGTTTGGTTCGGGGATAAACAAAAAGTGACTATTCCAGGATAAGTATAAATTGGGGTATAAGCGGGGATTAGATCAATTTTACGTTTGGATGAAAATTGGGTTATTCCTGGGAATAAGAAAAATAGCGTTTGGTTAGGTAAAATGAAATAAGAATTAAAGTGGGTAGTTATAAATAAAAAATAATGATATTATCCCTTTCTTTATATTAGAATTTGAATTTTCATATTTTATATTTATATTTTAAAATTTAAAATATAAACTTTTAAATTTAAAAAAATTTAAATTTAAATTTAAAATTTTAAAATCTCAAATGTACAATTTTAAAAAAGTAATATCAAATTCTAAATATAAAAAAAATTAAAATTTTAAATTTTAAATTTTAAAATTAAATAATTTAAAAATTAAAATTTTTAATTTTGTAATTTTAAAAATTATAAATTTTAATTTTTGAACTTACGAAATTTAAATTTTATAATAAAAAAATTAAAAATTATCTCTCTCTCTCTCTCTCTCTCTCTCTCTCTCTCTCTCTCTTCACGGGTGGAACAAGCTGGGTTATCCCAGCTTGTTCCACCTTGGGGTGGGAACACTAGTTCCCATCCCTTAACGGGCTATCCTAGAATAGCCCGTTAAGGTGGGAATTAGTGTTCCCACCAATTTCTTTTTGTGTTTGGGGGATAAGGGTGGAATAAACCCTTTATTCCACCCTTAACCCCCCAATCAAACATAGCCAAAGAGTTTTGGTTGTTTTGCAAAAATGGGTTTCTAGGGTTTTGAAAGAGGGCTTTTGGAATGGTAGGGTTTTGATCTAAATTGATCTTGTAATCTTCTAATTGAAGGTTGCCGAAAAACGCCTAGTAGCTTCGATTTGAAGTTTAGCGACGTTCCGGTGATCGATTGAGGAAATCGAGCCGAAATTGAAGAATTGCCTTCGTTAGCGCCGAAAAGTGTCGAAACGGTGTCAGAAGTTAAATTGCTCGGATCTCCCCGCAATTGACATCGAATCGAGGTGGGTGGTGCTATCCGGAACAGTTGGATTTCCTTTTATGTCTATGTCACCCTTATTGGTCATATGTGTATATATATGTAGAAATTATGCATTGTAGGGTTTATTATGTTTGTGCTTTCAATTTCCTTGCATGCTTCCTAAAGTAGAGTTAAACAACTTGGGTCAAGAACTCGGACATTGGACGCATGAGGATTGGGTCGTTGGACATTGGAAACCCTATGTAATGCAAAGAACTAGAATGTGAATTTAGAAAACATTGGGACATTGGACATGAACTTAGTGGCATCTTGTGACTAGTTGTGGTTGATTGCACTTGTTGAGTTAGATGCTAGTGATTGGTATATCCCCATGTGTTGTTACCCTAGTTAGTAGGGTGTCCTCGGGATGAGAGGACTGGATCGTACTCACATTGTCTGATTGGCTTGTGATGGGTCGCGACATCACAAGCAGTGAGCTTCGGAGTTGTCACGTATGGGTTAACGTATCTACCCAATAGACGGCTCTATATTGGTGATAGTCCCCGTGGGCCCTGATATTGTGAGTAGGCTTGACCTTCGGGTGAGCCGGTATGATTGGGTTAAAAGGTAAAGTTAGTAAGCATCATGAGCATTATAATATCTATTGATTACCTAGTGTCATATTATAGAGGCATAGTAGTTGCATTAGTTGTTTATTATTGTTTATCTCTCTTACTACTTATGCCTGCTTAGACCTAGTGGGAAAATCGGCGAGGTCGGCGGCCGAACCCACTGGAAACTTCTTTTAGTTCTCACACCCTATTTTGCAGAGCCTAGCACGAGCGGTGCGGTCGAAGATCGTGGCAAGGGCATAGCGCCCTAGGTAGTGGACTTCCATGTGCTAGTATACCCTATGTAGTAAAGTAGTTCTTGTATATCATGAGAGAACCTGTAGAGGCTTCATTTTGGGAGATGGAAATGTATATGTCATGTAGTAAAGCATTTATGTAATATATGTGGAAATGGTTGTATTTTGGGTTGATCGTATGTGAAGCTTAAATATTTTGGTTGTAATAGTTAAGTATTCATTCTCTCGCTCTGGTGTAATTGCCCTCGTGCAATTCATGTATGTTATTATTTTTCCTGGGCAAAAGTCTATGTACATGATGTTGTTGAGCCTTGGGCGGACAGGGGAGGCTCTGTCCGTTCGGCAGTCCGTGCGCGTGCCCGGACCGACCAAAGTGGCGGTCGCGGGGCGTGACAGACTAGAGTGGTATCAGAGCATAGAGAAGTTTAGGAATGACCTAGGAAACCTTAGGATGGTGACTATAATGACCTAGGTACGCGAGTGACGGTGATCAATCGTTACTAGCGGAAGTTAAGTCAATTGGGTCTAGTTGTTAGTATGTCTCTAATGGTAGTTGGAGACGGATTCAAGGTGTTATTTATTCTCAACTCAAGGAGGTTATGTTGGCGGCCGACAACATGATACCTAGGGATGTAAATAAGTACCCTTGTATTGTGACGCCCCAACTTCCCAGGGGGTCACTCATCCTAGGACTACTCCCGTCCTAGCACGCTTAACTCTCTTAACCTCTTGGGCCTAGCTACCGACCAAAATGATTAAGCCGGGTTAAGAGTTTAGCCCTATTATATCTTATATATAGGACTACCTGGGGTCTCACAATCTCCCCCCTTTTAAGCCCTGACGTCCTCGTCAGCTCAGACTCACAAGTACCAGGCGATGTGAGACTCGTCTCGCTAGCCTAAACTGACCTTGTGGTGAGCCGCGCTCCACCCACAACAGTCAACGGCATGAGAGTCTCGCTCTCCCAGCTGTACAATCCTGGCTCAGCCGAGACTCATCTCACACTTCCGGCTGGTAATTGGCTCTGATACCAACTGTGATGCCCCAACTTCTCAGGGGGTCACCCATCCTAGGACTACTCCCGTCCTAGCACGCTTAACTCTCTTAACCTCTTGGGCCTAGACATCGCCCAAAATACTTAAGCCGGGTTAAGAGTTTAGCCATATTATATCTTATATATAGGACTACCTGGGGTCTCACAATCTCCCCCTCTTTAAGCCCTGACATCCTCGTCAGGCTCAGACTCACAAGTACCAGGCGATGTGCGACTCGTCTCGCTAGTCTAAACTGACCTTGTGGTGAGCCGCGCTCCGCCCACAACAGTCAACAGCATGAGAGCCTCGCTCTCCCCGCTGTATAATCCTGGCTCAGCCGAGACTAATCTCACACTTCCGGCTGGTAATTGGCTCTGATACCAACTGTGACGCCCCAACTTCCCAAGGGGTCACCCATCCTAGGACTACTCCCGTCCTAGCACGCTTAACTCTCTTAAACCTCTTGGGCCTAGCCACCGCCCAAAATGCTTAAGCCGGGTTAAGAGTTTAGCCCTATTATATCTTATATATAGGACTACCTGGGGTCTCACATGTATACTTTCGCCTAATTTGGTTTTGTTTGGTTAAGTTATTAAATTGCGTGGATCTTGTGGGTCAAAGTGGTTAATTAAGTTGTTGCGTTTCAGGAGGTAATGGCGCCGAAGAAACGTCTTGCGACGGGATCTACTCCAGCACCGCCTTCTGAGGTGCCTGAATTGTCCGAGTCAAGTGAGGTCCAGGATCTACATGATCAAGTGACCGCACTGATTGGGATGGTGCAGCGGCAGGCTGAGGCTTCTCAGCAGTAGTCCGAAGCCTCTCAGCGACAGGAGGAGGAGATCAGGAAGCTCCGGGAGTTGGTGTCGCAACAGGCGGCGGCGACGGCACAAGGGAGTCGGGAACCGCCTGCGCCTTCGACACACGTTCCCAATGCTGCTGAGGGAGCGAAATGTGATAGTGGTGCCAGTAACGGTGCACCACATTCCAACGGGCACTCCTCCGACGGCTTCTGGCTCCTCGGCCCCCGATCCAGCAGTAGTGGAGGCAGAAAGAGAGCGAGCACTTGCCGCCCTCACGACCTTTAAAAGGTTCAACCCTCCTACTTTTGATGGGGAGGCGGTGGATCCTTGGATTGTGGAGGCGTGGGTCGCTTCGATGGAGACCTTGTTCGAAGATATATATATACTTTGGAGCAGGACAAGGTACATCTAGCCGCGCACTGCTTTGAGAAGTCGGCTCGAGTGTGGTGGAGGGGAGCTAAGAAGAATCGATCCCCGGACCTTCCTCCAGTCACTTGGGAGGAGTTTCGAGGGTTGTTATTCACCGAGTACTTCCCCGATAGTGTGAAGAGGAAGCTGAAGGAGGACTTCCGGAAGTTGAAGCAGGGGAGTCGCTCAGTGAGGGAGTACGAGCGAGAGTTCTCGCATATAGTGAACTGTGTCCCGAGCGTGGTATGGGACGACCAAGACAAGGCGGAGTTCTTCGAGCGAGGACTTCGACCTGAGATTTTCAGAGTAGTGCACTCCTTCAAGCTTCAGACCTTTGTTGAGGTGTTGGACCGGGCTCTATGGGTGGAGCAAGGGAATGTGATCGCGCGTGAGAAGCGCAAGTCGTTTGAGAAAGAAAAAGGAAGGAAGCGGACTACGAGTGGTGCCGGAGGGCAGTCGAGTTCTAAGAGGTCCCCTAAGTACCCTCGAGGACAGTCAAGGAGCCGCGGGGCTTTGAGGTGTGTTATTTGTGGCGGGGAGTATCGGCCAGCGAACTGTGGGCAGCGCGAGGGGAGGTGTTACAAGTGTGGTCAGGCTGGACACATAAGTCGTGAGTGCCCGAGAGGACCATCACCTGCCCCGTCGTTTGCTTCGGTTCAGTCTGCCCCGAGACAGTATGCGGGAGTTTCGCCCGCCGCCGCATCTGCTAGACGCGCCTTGATGCCGCGTCAGCCCGAGGGATCCCGACCGGCACCTAGTGGTCGTGTATTCGCCGCTCAAGTGGAGGAACCCGCCGTGGTCAACGACGTCGTAGCAGGTATTGTACTGAGCTTTATTTGACACGGGTGCATCCCACTCGTTTATTCGCCAATCATTTGCGGTTGTTCATGGCATAAGCATTATAGAAGGCATGCATGCTAGGTGGGTTCATGTTCCTGAACACGTGTTTTGTGTTACGGATGTATGCGCGGCTTGTCCAGTGCAAATAGGTGAATGGATTATGCAAGCGGATTTACTTGTGTTGAGGCAGTTGAAGGGGTTTGACCTAATATTAGGTATCGATTGGCTCTCAAAGTACTGCGCGACCATTGATTGCGAAAGCAGGGTGGTAACTTTTCGTGAGCCTGAACAAGAGGAGTTCACCTATCGTGATTGTAAAAGTTCGCCCTTTGCCATGACTGTGACCACGTGGCGTGCGAAGAAGTTAATCAATAGTGGTTGTGTGGCTTATTTAGCGACGGTGGTGGAGAGCCGTAGGGAGGTTCCGGCGCTCGAGGACATCCCAGTGGTGCGTGAGTTTTCGGATGTATTTCCCCCAGAGTTGCCAGGAATACCACCGGACAGGGAGATCGAGTTCGTGATAGACTTGGCTCCCGGGACCGCGCCGGTTTCAAAGGCCCCGTATAGAATGGCACCAGTCGAGTTAAAAGAACTAAAGGCTCAGTTGCAAGATCTTCTTGATAAGGGCTTCATCAAGCCAAGTGTGTCACCTTGGGGAGCCCCGGTACTATTAGTGAAGAAGAAGGATGGTACGCTCCGGCTCTGCGTGGATTATCGCGAGCTAAACAAGGTCATGATCAAGAATAGGTACCCGTTGTCCCGCATCGATGACTTGTTTGATCAGTTGCAAGGGTCTCGGGTGTATTCTAAGATCGATCTTCAGTCGGGGTATCACCAGTTGAAGACCAAATAGGAGGATGTGCATAAGACCGCATTTCGTACGCGGTACTATGAATTCACGGTTATGCCGTTTGGGCTTACTAATGCCCCTGCAGCGTTCATGAATTTAATGAACCGTGTCTTCAAGTCCTTTTTAGATCAGTTTATCGTGGTATTCATAGACGACATATTGGTCTACTCCCGAAGTGATCAAGAACATCAAGAGCATTTGAGGGTTGTGCTACAGGTTCTACGGGAGGAGAAGCTTTATGCGAAGCTAAAGAAGTACGACTTTTGGCTCCGTGAGGTCGCCTTCTTGGGTCATGTGATATCAGAGGGTGGTGTATCTGTCGACCCGGGGAAAGTGGAGGCGATTAAAGATTGGCCTCGCCCGACGAATATCACGGAGGTCCGTAGTTTCCTTAGTCTTGCAGGCTATTATAGGCGGTTTGTGGAGGGATTTTCAAAGATCACTATCCCGCTGACGCGCCTCACGCATAAGGGAATCAAATTCTCGTGGAGCGACGAGTGTGATCGGAGCTTCAATGAGCTAAAGAAAAAGTTGACCACAGCTCCGGTTCTCGCCCTACCAGTTTAGGGGGAGAGTTTCGTGGTGTATAGCGATGCGTCGTATCAAGATCTTGGGTGTGTTCTGATGCAGCACGAGCAAGTTATTGCGTATGCTTCCCGTCAGTTGAAGGGCTATGAGAAGAACTACCCCATTCATGACCTAGAGCTAGCTGCGGTGATCTTCGCTCTTAAGTTGTGGAGACACTATCTGTATGGTGAACATTACGAGGTATACACAGATCACAAGAGCCTCAAATACTTATTCACGCAGAAGGAGTTGAACATGAGGCAGCGCATGTGGTTGGAATTATTGAAAGATTATGATGTGACCATTTCATACCACCCGGGGAAAGCTAATGTGGTGGCGGATGCGCTTAGTAGAAAATCAGTGGAAAATCTTGCAATGATGATCACAGGCCAGCCGCTGTTGCTTGAGGAAATGCGGCGATTCAACTTGGAAGTTGTGGCCCCGGACGCCCCAATTACACTCACTGCTCTTGTCGTTCAACCGACCTTGTTGGAGAGGATCAAGGATCAACAATCTTCGGACCCGGATCTCCAAAAGGCGCGGCATGACGTTGAGGGTGAGCGCGCCGGTGATTTTAGTATTAGCTCCGATGGCGCACTTCAGTTTCGAAATCGATTGTGTGTGCCAAGCGATGAAGAGGTTCGGAGGGAGGTTCTACGTGAAGCTCATCAATCTCCCTATAGTATTCATCCAGGTGGCACCAAGATGTACAATGATTTAAAGATGCACTATTGGAAGAGCCTGCAGGATGCTCTTGGCACACGGCTCGATTTCAGCACCGCGTTTCATCCTCAGAACGATGGTCAATCGGAAAGAACAATTCAAATCATTGAGGATATGCTTCGGGCGTGTGTACTTGATTATAAGGGAGGATGGCACATTCACCTGCCGATGGCCGAGTTTGCTTATAACAACAGCTATCAGGCGAGTATTGGAAGGGCGCCATTTGAAGCTCTCTACGGGAGAAAGTGTCGATCTCCTATACATTGGAGTGAGGTTGGCGAACGAATTACCCTTGGCCCGGATGTGTTACGGGAGGCGGAAGAGAAGGTCTGCCTTGCTCGCCAAAGGCTTTTGACGGCGCTGACTCGACAGAAGAGCTACGCGGATGTGCGCCGGCGAAGTCTTGAGTTCGTAGTTGGAGACTGCATTTTCCTGAAAGTGTCACCCATGCGTGGAGCGTGGAGTGAAGCGGTTTGGGATTCAGGGAAAGCTCAGTCCCCGGTATATTGGGCCGTATGAGGTTTTGGAGCGGGTTGGCACCGTGGCATATCGGCTCGTACTACCGCTAAAGCTTGCGGGAGTTCACAACGTATTTCACGTGTCCACACTCCGCAAATACGTTCTTGATTCTACTCATGTCCTCCAGTTTGAACCGTAAGAGCTTCACAAGGATATGACCTATGAGGAGTTTCCGGTGTGTATTCTCGCTCGCGAAACGAAGGAGTTGCGGAATCGTGTGATTCCGTATGTTAAAGTCCAATGGAGCAACCATGATGAACGCGAGGCTACCTGAAAACTCGAGGACGTGATGCGAGAACGCTACCCTCATCTCTTCGATCAATCGAGCAGAGGTATGGATTTAAGTTTCACGGACGAAACTATTTTTATGGGGGGGAGAATATAGTGTACTGAATTTTCATATACTTCCCCGAACTTTGGCCAAATTGGGCAAAGTATGGGTGAAATGGTGTTTGAGACTATTTGAGGGAGTTTAAATGGACCCCAGATGAATTATAAATAAGTTGGCGTGAGTTTAGAATGGAAACAAGGTTTCTAGAGCAAGCAAAAAAAAAAAATTGTGGGTTGAGTTGAAATTTCATGAATGAGAGGGACTAATTTGTAATTATTTGGGGAGGGCTTAAGAGAAAAACTCTAACTTTCTCTTTCTCTCATTCTCTCCCACACAACAAAAGAGAAAACCCTTTCTCTTTCTCTCTAACCCTCTCCCTCACTCTCTAGCTTCTCTCTCTCCCTAGTGTCTCTCCAACAAGTGGAGTTTGGAGGAAAAAAAGTTTGCTTAGGGGTGAAGCAAGCTCTTGTGCAAAGAAGCTTGTAGAGAGCAAGGTGCCAAAGATGAGGTTTTTCTCTTTCTCTCATTCTCTCCCACACAACCAAAGAGAAAAGCCTTTCTCTTTCTCTCTCTTACTCTCCCTCACTCTCTAACTTCTCTCTATCCCTTGTGATCTCTCTAACAAATGAAGATTGGAGGAGATTAAGCTTGCTTGGAGGTGAAGCAAGCTCTTTGTGTGAAGAAGCTTGAGGAGAGGAAAGTAGCTAAGGTAAGATTTTGTGATTTTGAGTTAGGGTTTTTTAATAAATCCTTCGAAATCGAGTTAATTGGAAACCCCTACATGATTCTAACCTAGAATAATGCATAAATTCCAAAGAGTTTTGGTTGTTTTGCAAAAATGGGTTTCTAGGGTTTTGAAAGAGGGCTTTTGGAATAGTAGGGTTTTGATCTAAATTGATCTTGTAATCTTCTAATTGAAGGTTGCCGAAAAATGCCTAGTAGCTTCGATTTGAAGTTCAGCGACGTTCCGGTGATCGATTGAGGAAATCGAGCTGAAATTGAAGAATTGCCTTCGTTAGCACCGAAAAGTGTCGAAACTATGTCGGAAGTTAAATTGCTCGGATTTCCCCGCAATTGACATCGAATCGAGGTGGGTGGTGCTATCTGGAACAGTTGAATTTCCTTTTATGTCTATGTCGCCCTTATTGGTCATATGTGTATATATATATAGAAATTATGCATTGTAGGGTTTATTATGTTTGTGCTTTCAATTTCCTTGCATGCTTCCAAAAGTGGAGTTAAACAACTTGGGTCAAGAACTCGGACATTGGACGCATGAGGATTGGGTCGTTGGACATTGGAAACCTATGTAATGCAAAGAACTAGAATGTGAATTTAGAAAATATTGGGACATTGGACATGAACTTAGTGGCATCTTGTGACTAGTTGTGGTTGATTGCACTTGTTGAGTTAGATGCTAGTGATTGGTATATCCCCATGTGTTGTTGCCCTGGTTAATAGGGTGTCCTCGGGATGAGAGGACTAGATCGTACTCACATTGTCTGTTTGGCTTGTGATGGGTCGCGACATCACAAGCAGTGAGCTCCGGAGTTGTTACGTATGGGTTAACGTATCTACCCAACAGACGGTCCTAGATTGGTGATAGTCCCCGTGGGCCCTGATATTGTGAGTAGGCTTGACCTTCGGGTGAGCCGGTATGATTGGGTTAAAAGGTAAAGTTAGTAAGCATCATGAGCATTATGATATCTATTGATTACCTAGTGTCATATTGTAGAGGCATAGTAGTTGCATTAGTTGTTTATTATTGTTTATCTCTCTTACTACTTATGCCTGCTTAGACCTAGTGGGAAAATCGGCGGGGTCGGCGGCCGAACCAATTGGAAACCTCTTTTAGTTCTCACACCCTATTTTGCAGAGCCTAGCACGAGCGGTGCGGTCGAGGATCGTGGTAAGGGCATAGCGCCCTAGGTAGTGGACTTCCATGTGCTAGTATACCCTATGTAGTAAAGTGGTTCTTGTATATCATGAGAGAACATGTAGAAGCTTCATTTTGGGAGATAGAAATGTATATGTCATGTAGTAAAGCATGTATGTAATATATGTGGAAATGGTTGTATTTTGGGTTGATCGTATGTGAAGCTTAAATGTTTTGGTTGTAATAGTTAAGTATTCATTCTCTCGCTTGGTGTAATTGCCCTCGTGCAATTCATGTATGTTATGGTTTTTCCTGGGCAAAACTCTATGTACATGATGTTGTTGAGCCTTGGGCGGACAGGGGAGGCTCTGTCCGTTCGGCGGTCTGTGTGCGTGCCCGTACCGACCAAAGTGGCGGTCGCGGGGCGTGACATGCGGCGACTTGATTTGGAGGTTGTAGCTTCAGATGCCCCTACTGTACTTACTACACTTGTTGTCCAACCGACCTTGTTGGAGAAAATCAAAGATCGGCAGTCTTTGGATTTGATCTCCAAAAGGTGCGGCGTGACGTTGAGGGTGGGCGTGCCGGTGACTTTAGTATTGGTGCCGACGGCGCACTTCGGTTTCGAAACCGGTTGTGTGTGCCGAGTGATGAGGATGTTCGGGGAGAGGTTCTACGTGAAGCTCATCAATCCCCTATAGCATTCATTCGGGTGGCACTAAGATGTACAAGGACCTTAAGATGCATTATTGGTGGCCCGGGATGAAGAAGGATATCGGACTCCACGTTGCACAATGCCTTGTGTGCCAACAAGTCAAAGCGGAACACCGACTTCCGCCGGGAATGCTTCAAAGTCCACCGATATCCGTTTGGAAGTGGGAGAATGTGGCAATGGACTTCGTCGTGGGGTTGCCCCGTTTACAAGGGGTTCACGACGTCATTTGGGATGTGGTGGATCGTTTAACGAAGTCGGCTCACTTCTTATCTATCCACACCACTTGGTCGGGGGATAAGCTAGCACAAGTGTATCGGACCGGTGTTCCGGTGACTACACGGTGTTCCGATGTCTATTGTATCGGACCAGGACCCGCGGTTTGCGTCTCACTTTTGGAAGAGCTTACATGATGCTCTTGGTACACGGCTCGACTTTAGCACCGCATTTCATCCTCAAAGTAATGGGCAATAGGAGAGGACAATTCAAATCCTTGAGGATATGCTTCGAGCTTGTGTGCTTGGTTACAAAGGGGGATGGCATCTTCGTTTGCCGATGGCCGAATTCGCATACAACAATAGCTACCAGGCAAGTATTGGGATGGCACCGTTTGAAGCTCTCTACGGAAGAAAGTGCCGATCTCCTATACATTGGAGTGAAGTTGGTGAGCGGGTCACTTTGGGCCCGGATGTGTTACAAGAGGCCGAGGAAAAGGTCCGTCTTGCTCGCCAAAGATTGTTGACGGCGCAAGCACGACAAAGGAGTTATGCGGATAGGCGCCGCCGAGAGCTTGAGTTCGCGATGGGGGACCGCGTCTTCTTGATGGTGTTTTCCATACGTGGAGTAAAGAGATTTGGGGTCCGGGGAAAGTTAAGTCCCCGAAGTTAAGGATGCATCTTCATCTAAAATAAATAAATAAAAAAGTAAAATAAATTTGAGGGACAAAATTCAGAATACTTTTATAGTTGATGGGGGTCTCCATGCGTTTTATCTTATCCTCTTCCTCCCTCTTTCTTTTGTTTTTTTTAGCGCTCGCCCCAAAATGGAGCTCCATTTCTCCCCAATCATGGCGAAAAGAAGCATTCCCCTGCTAAATTTCCCCTCAAAATCCATCAAAATCTCCTCAATTCCAAAATTCCCATCGCGGTATCCCAAATCCGACCCCGAATTCAAGTTTCCAAGCAGAAAAATCTGTTCTTGCGGATTAAACACCCATTTGGTGGATGAAAATGGTGTTGTGGATCAAAAGGTGTGAGCTCCCGAGTGGGAATTGGAGTTCTTGGGCGAGATCAAACCCTCCCAATCCAATGATTCTACTAATGATAATACAAAGAAGAAGAAGAAGAAGAAGAAGAAGAAGAAGATTCCAGAGAAGTCGAGGTTGCTCGAGGAAACCGACACCATGGATTGGTGTGTGAGGGCGAGGAGAGTTGCGCTGCGAAGCATCGAATCGAGGGGTTTGAGTTGCTCGATGGAGCGGATCGTGAGTTCGAAGAAAACGAAGAAGAAGAAGAGGAAGAAGAAGAGTAGTGATTTGATCAAAGGGAGTAAAAAGGACACGGTTAGTGGAGAAGAAGAGATTTTGGAAGAGGTAGATGATGATTTTGATGATGTAGAGCTCAGTGAATTGAGTTTAGAGGATGAGGATAAGTATGGTGAGCTCAAGAGTAGGATAGCTCAATTCGCAGATGGGGTGTTCGACGAAAAGTCCAAGAGATCGAGAGCGGCGTTTGTCGAGAAACTATCGCAGTTCTCGGGGCTCACTAATCGGAAGAAGGAGATTTCTCTAAATAAAGAGATTGTCGATTCGCAAACGGCCGAAGAAGTGCTAGAAGTGGCAGCCAAGACGGTCGGTGGCCAAAGGGCTCAGCCCTTCTCCACTCACGCCGTTGAACATTGCCACCGCACTCCACCGTATAGCCAAGAACATGGAGAAGGTTTCGATGACTAGGTCTAGAAGGTTGGCATTTGCTAGGCAGAGGGAGATGTCGATGCTTGTCGGTATAGCAATGAACACTCTGCCAGATTGCTCGGCCCAAGGTGTGTCGAACATCACGTGGGCGCTGTCGAAAATTAGTGGCGAGCTTCTTTATTTGTCGGAGATGGGCCGGATTGGGGAGGTGGCGGCAACCAAGATTAACGAATTCAATGCACAGAACGTGGCGAATGTGGCGGGAGCGTTCGCATCGATGCGGCACGAGGCCCCACAACTTTTCGCGGGCTTGGCTGACTGAGCAGCCCAGTTAGTCCACACTTTCAGGGAGCAAGAGCTTGCTCAGTTGTTGTGGGGTTTTGCAGCTACTAAATTATTATTTGGTTAGCGTCATCTAAGGCCAAAAGAAATGGAAGAAATGTTCCCGTTCCTTTACTCGATGCTCTTGATGTTGCTTTCAAGGACGGGTCGGCCCTCAAATGCTGCATAAGAGAGAGTTCAAATGAGGAAGATGAGATGAGCGGCGATCCCAAAACAATGGAAGGTAATCTAAACTTTAGTAGGGATCAGCTGGGGAATATAGCTTGGTCGTATGCTGTCCTAGGGCAAATGGATCGTCGGTTCTTCTCTCTAGTGTGGACTACTCTAAGTGAATTTGCGGAGCAAAGGATCTCGGAACAATATAGAGAAGATATCATGTTTGTCTCGCAAGTTTATATTGTGAACCAATGCCTGAAAATTGAATATCCTCATCTTGGTTTATCGCAAAAGAGTGATCCAGAAGAAAAAATATCGAGAACGGGAAGGACGAAGAGATTTAATCAGAAAACCACTTCTTCGTTTCAAAAAGAGGTCGGAAGGCTTTTAGTTAGCACAGGGCTAGAGTGGGTCAGAGAGTATGCAATTGAGGGGTACACAGTTGATGCCGTTGTGGTCAATCAAAAGCTCGCATTTGAGATTGATGGACCAACACATTTCTCGAGGAATTTGGGTATGCATTTTTTTTTTTTTTTGCTATAATGATCCTATAATTGCATTATGTGTGTGTCTTATTTTGCTCAAATTAGTAGTTTATTGATTGGGAACTCATGTCGGTGGGTTTAATAGGTACGCCTTTTTAGGGCACACAATGTTAAAGCGGCATTTCATTACCGCTGCGGGGTGGAAGCTTGTCTCTTTCTCTCTCCAAGAGGTAATTCATAGTAGAATATATTTCGTACTTATTGCATCTATTTACTACTTGCTACAACTGAAAATATGAAATAACCAATCTATAGTTGCATGATAATCATGATATTTTTTCTTCTCGCTGGTTAAAAGAGGAGGGGAAAAAAGTGAATTGCCAAGGGTTGCAAACTTTAATGTTGCAGATGTTCTTTTCAAAAGTTTACCTAGCAATCTAAATTTTAGATCGGTTCCTTTTTTGTATATAAGGTCGAATTTCATATCTATTTGCAGATACTGTTGAAATATAATAATATCTTATTTCTTCTTGTTTGTGAAGGAAAAAAGAGAATAACTAGTACTAAGAAATGGATTTACTCCTGTCTTTTTATTGGTTTCGTAAGGAATCCATACATTTGCATGTATAGTTATCTGACGACAAAACTAAAGCGACAAATATACTCCAGAAAAGAAATTCGTTTTCTATCAATTCTATGTGCGCTTTGATTCGAGGAGAAATTCTATTAGTCTATGCCATCCGTAGCTGAGAACAAAGTCGATCTTGTTTAGATTATACAATAATCATAGCAGTTACAGGTCTACTTGCATCTGAGCCTGATTGGATGTCGTGACAAGCTATACGTTAATAATTTGTGTTTGGTAAGAGCGTCCTTTGGAGATTACTGCATAGGAGTTTGAGTTTAGTCCACGGTAACGTACTTAAAATCATGATTTCCAAGACACTGTATTCAAACTCTGAGATGATTTATCATATCGTGAATAATTAGGATAAGTCGCTTTTGTTGAACTCAACTTTTAGACCACTTTTCACGCTACTCAACATTCGGCAAATAGTCCGTGAGTGGGATAGAGGAGCTATGATGTACGAGTTATTCTAGCATCCGAAAAGCCCTTAGCGATAATGGAATTCCAAGGGTTAGTTGGAATAGTAGTTCTAGATTTATTCTAGAACAGCACCTTCCGACACTATAGCGAGGAATCCTATTTGAGTCATGCCATATTTTATGAGATAATGTTTATGTTATGCTCTTTATGTGTCTACCGCTTTCCAAAGAAACCTAGTGCATGAACTCTCTGAATCTACTCTATCTTCATCGAAAATGATAAGGAATTTGTGATTCAAATATAACTTCATTTTGCCTATGCAGTGGGAGGAGTTGCAGGGTGGTTTCGAGCAGTTGGAGTATCTAAGGAGAATACTCGGCATTGATGCGGATAGCGATACTGTTGAAACACCACAAGTTGAACAGCAAAGCATGTAGAGTATTCGTGCTCACGAGAACTCTGCGACGAGGTATTCATTTGAAGAGAGCTTTTTTGTTTCATGAAATTTTAAGCAGGTGATTTGAAATTTTGCCTAGATCTTATTCCAAGTCATTCCCTGTCAACAAGCTGAATTTAGTCCTTGTTTATTGTTAAATGCTTTTTTTCATGATGCTTTGTTCCTTTGTTCCGATATGACTAACTCGAACAATGCTAGTGTTTGAAATCATGTGTGTTCAATTCAAAACCAGGAACTAATTGGATATTGAAAAATGTAATAGTTGTCTATGTTGAGCAAAAGAGGTTCAGAAATTTATCCGAAAAAAATGTATGAGTTTTAAATGACCTGAAGTGGATATAAAGGAACACCATTTCTGCTTGGACCCTCTAATTTAGTACATCTAAAGAGTGTTGATTGTGTAAAAGAGTATCACCGTAGCAAAAGTTTCAGATTAGAACTTCTGTTTTAAAGCCCAACTCCGTCCAAATTCTTTTCGACACAGATAAACCACCAATCCACTTATAACACCTCAAAAGGTAAGCCCTCTATTAACAAATGACGGATTATTGATTTTTGGATACAGCTTGATATGAATAGGTTATAAAAAATTACAGTTTTCTATATACAGAATTTTCAATGTTATACATCACATCAATTAGTTTACATTTGGTTAAAATATAAAAAATCTCCTGTGAATACCTTTTTTTAACTTTCCTCCTTATTTTTCATTTTTTTTTTTCCCGTGACTTTCAAAACCTATGTTTTGTTCCCTTTTAAATTTCAGAAATATTTCAAAGAGTTATAGCGTTAATAGAGTGGGCAAAGTGACCAAACTACTTTATTTATTCTGTAAAAAAATAATTTTTTAATATATTTACATAATTTTCAAGGATATTTTTGGTATAAAATTATAAAAAATAGACGAAATATAATGATAAAATTTTGACAGAGGAGAGTGAAATGCATCAACTAAAATATAAATTTTTGAAAGGTAGAGGGAGTGTAAAAGCAGGTATTTATAGCTTTCTGCATTTTAGCCCTTATATTTTGATTCAGGACCTCTATGGTACTTCTTCTTCCTTCTTCTTCCTCTTCCTTTTCCCCCTTCCTATTTGAGATCAACCACTTCAATTTGTAATCAGCAACTTGAATCCACTTTCATATTGATCATCAAATCATGAAATAAGGGGTAATTGGTATCTATTAAATTCTCTGATTGAAATAAAAAGAAGGGGAATAAAAAGAAGAGAGTTTCCCTTAAAGACACCAAGTTCTAATTATAAAATTAAATGCACATAACCATCTAATACTCACATTTGCATTTAACTATTACAGTACACAACTACAGTAACCAATAAAGTCCTAAAACAATTTTATACAACAGTTTCTAGAGTGGATTTAATGTCTATAAAAATGTATCCAATCACAACAACCTTTTCTTTTTCTTATTTGAATCAATTGTACACAATGAGAGCAGCTCTCTGCAGGGATAAATGCAGCATTGCTTATTTCTCAGTACAGAGACATAGAATATTCTTACAACAATTGATATTTCCTTTTCCTTTTTGTGGGTATAGTTTCCAATTTTGAAATGAACTTAGAATGAAAAGTTGGAAGGCCAACATGTTTCGCAGCCCAGAGTTAGTAAATCGTAGCTTTCGCTAAGAAACAATGCCTCAAAATCTGTAGCCGGGATCAACGTCCATCGCCCATGCGAATTTCGCAAGAAGTGATTTGTTGAATATCTAAAAGCACCCCCCCAAAAAACAAAAAGATAACCAGTAAGCAAGATCAAGTCTCAAGGCAATATGCTCCAGGAAAAATGAAAAGTGAAAAATTAAAATCAGAGCACCAACTATTGAATATAAAGATGATTATGTGTAATGCGTGACGGTGCCCAAACACCATATCTATAGTATATACTATTTGACACTTCCATCACATCATGAAAATGCTCTCTAAGAGAGCCACGTCACCCCCCTAACACACTAGCCAATAAACAATTGCCACATATTAAAGAAATATTTTGAATGTACCCGTTGCACCGTAAACCGACTTTAAAATACGCATTAAAAATAAATTTCTGTAGTACAATAAATTATTTAAATATTTTATATTATATAGTGTATATCATATTTTATTTTATAATATGAATTATTAAATATTTTATCAATTATTTTATATTCTGCGGTATATGGAGTATTAGTATACACCAGACGTAAGAAGATATTTTTTTCTCTCTTGGAATTATAGTGCACCCTATAAAACGTTTTCCGCACTAGGTGTATATGCATTTATATACACCGCATACCGGGTGTATATGTGTACATATACCACATATTTAAAACCGTTTAATAACGATTTCAAATCTTATTCATTAAATAAATTTTAATTATTAGATTTTATAGATCAGGTATATTTAATTAAGGTTTAATATTACAACATTAGTCATCTAATAAGATAAAGACATCCTCATCTTTTCAGTAATTTGATATAAATCCTCCAATTTTAATCTTTTAGTTAGAAAACATAGTTATAAAATAGACACTAAAACAATTTAGTTTAATTGAATTTTGAATAAAGTTATTAGAATAATTTAACCTTTCAAATACTGAAAGTTAAGAAAATATTAATAAAAAATATTATTTTTTATAATATATACAAGGCTATTTTATAGATTTTTTTTTCTCTTTTGTTATAATTATTTTAATCTTAAAATTTTTAAATAGGCTGAAATACTATCTACCCGCAACGAAGCGCGGGCCCTACACTAGTATCACATGGTTTCCAGGTTTTTTTTTCTTTTTTTTCCTATGCATCAAATACATGGAAAATGAAAAGCAAACTACGTGTTATTTGTTAATTCGCAATACCGATGCGATGATGTCTAATCATATAATATAACAAAGTCGTGGCAATATATCACCAACTAGAAATTTCTATTTCTTTAGTTGTTTGGTGGAGATTTAAATGGCCCTAAAATTCATAAAAAGTTTGACTCCTGGGGATATTAGAAGTTCTAAATCATGATTAGTGGATAAGATGCCGGATACTTTCAGAAGTAGCAAAGGACCCAAAACAAAGTCTTCAATTTCTCACCACAAAAAGAGAAAGGAGGAGAAAGGAGGTGATAATTCTTTTAGAAAATACCTTCTCGATGGGAACTTCATGGCGCTTGCACCACGCAACAGAAATTCTAGGATCGAGGTAATTAATCTTAGATGTCCCCAACGCCACCGTCTTTAAATCCTCTTTTATCTTTTTGTCTATCTCCATCTTCTCTATTTTCACTTCAATCTGAGAAAGCTTCTTCTCTATCCTGCAAGTTAGTTTGTATGAAATTTAGTCACATTCTCTTTGATTTCTAAAAGCCAATTTAATTCATAAGAACAGTTTAGTACGCTTCGGGTGACAAGTTCTTCTTTGGTGTCCCTTCCTTGTCTTTAAGCGGAGGCTTCCCTTTCCTCGCCCTACTCAAATCAACCTTGAGTTCCTCTCTGAGGGCCTATCAACATTACAATGAAGAAGCGTATAGTATAATAACTAGACAAGAAAATAACAATAAATTCAATGAGTTGGACGCTTAGAATCAAACAAACCTTTTTAAGTCATTGATTTTTTCATTCAACTTAGACATCTGGGATTCATGGGACTTTGAGACGCTGCGCTGATGGTTGCATATTATAGCTACCTGTTTTTAAAAAGAGTAGAAGCCCAAAAGGTCAAAACTCGCATAAAAAGGTTAGGGGCTTTACACGTATATCCTGAAAAATTATTTAAGAGAGCAGTTTCTTGTAAAATACTGTTATTTTAAAATTGCACTTGTTAGGCCAAAGAGTCCTTACCTCTTTGTTTGCATGCTGATAAACAGCAATCTTTTCTGGGACAGTGCCTTCCTTGGTTTCTTTGTTCAACTGCCATGAGAAGCCACAATTTCAACTAACAAGGAATGTATTTCTGAATATCGATTCACCGACTATGCATCTATTTGCTAAATGAGTAATTACAGTAAAGGGTTGTATCTTTACACATGACATCAATGGCAAAACAGAAGGGTATGAATAAACTAGGCGTAAAGTTACACAAACACAGTAATTGAGTTTTAAACAGAGAACTGAACTCATCGGAAACAGTGATGTATTGAAACAGCAAGTTTAATGAACTATTTAACCAACTGTATCACCTGCAATCACTTGGAGGGAAGGCATTTCTCGAAACCAATAACATGAGGATATATTTAAGAAGAGACCCAATAGGACTCCCTCTCTAAGGTGCAGCCACAAAAATTTCATCTCCTAAGGCTCAAGCAGACACTCACAAAAACTGGTTTCAACCAATATGAAATAGGACTATGAGCTTTTATCTTTCTTTTGGAAACAAGAGGAAAAAAATAAAGAGGTTCAACGCAAATCTGGTATCGCTTTTCCATCTGGCTTCATCTAAACATACTGGTGCCTGCAGCTGCCGTCAAATAGCAAAACCTATAACGAGTATAAGAGCTCGCTCAGTATCATTGCTGTCTGTTTGCAAATTCTATATACTTGGACATGCTGATGGTTGGACTTCTCTGCTCTTGTTGTTGTTGGTTAACTTGTAATGCACCCCAGATAAGGCAGAATGATATCTTCTTTCAAAAATACAGAGTAAAAAACAGTTACTAGAATGTGTCCTTTTTTTTATTTATGGTACCCAAACGAGCCGCATAAATGGCTGCAATCTATTTGCCATCCGCCTGCAAACTTCATCGCATACAATATGTGTTTGAGAAAACAAAAATAAAAGGCAACAATGCCAGACAAGCCCAAGAATTTGATGTTTTGCTCTACTCTTTTGAGTAGGGGAAAAAAGGGAATCTTGCATGGTTCAACAGTTAAATCAAGCTAACTAGAAGTAGAAACGGAAAGAATGGTCAAGTCGCAAATAGACATTGATATCAAACAATTTGAATGCATGCGAGAGAGAGAGAGAGAGAGAGAGAGAGAGAGAGAGAGCTTACTATGTTATCCAGAGTAATGGAAGCATTATAAGTACGAAACACTTTTGCAATTAGACCAGGCATAAGTTCCTTCAGATGAGCATTAAGTTTACTTGTATCGAGCAAGTCAAAGAGATCATCCCCGTTGCTTTTTCTTTTTCCATCGCTTTTCTTCGCTAATGTTGCAAGCCATGATCAGAAAGTATACATCTCACATAAGAACCAAATAAAAAATTAATGCTTTCACAATATATTTTCGGATAACCATCTATTTACTATTTATGTATATACCCGGTAAAATTCTAATCTTCATAAATCTACGAACTGAAGTTTCTTTCAAATAACATGTAGTTAAGAGTCATCAAGTTCATGGCAGAAGTCGGTTTTGTGTTAGATGAAGTTTTCTAGAAGGGCATATTTTTATAAGTAGAAGGATAGTAAGAAAAATAAGATTTTTGACACGCATAAATGAACGTTCATATTTAGCCCAGATATACATAAATATATATGTAAATCGATAATCTTGCAGGGGAATATATGTAAATGTTGCAAAAATTAAACAGGCGAGAGTATATGCTCACCAGTGCGGAAATCCTCGATTGCTTTATATACAGGTAATTCGACCTCCACCGTATTAAAATATCTGATTGAATCTTTACGAAGGAAGTCAAACTGAAAATTTTAAAAAAAAAAGAAAAGAAAAGAAAGAAAACTCAAGTGTTACAATATCCACTAAATGGTTGTTCCAATAAAGCATATATAGAGAAGTTTGTTTACTTGTAACTTATTTGGAGGAACACAAACAACATTCTCCACTTTCAGAGTACAGCAACCAACAGTGTCCGCCTCATCATCATCCTGCAGAGTAACAACCCATAGGTCCATTAATAACTAGCTAAAAACTTTAAGTTGAAATGTTTAATATACATGTCCATGAAAAATTATCTACTGCCATACATACCCACATTAAATGTTTTTTTTTATATATGTCCGTCAAAATCTTTTTCTTAAATATGTACCCTTGTTCTTACAAAAGCACTCAATTTCAGATCCACTTAATGGCAAATGCAAATCTATTTTCTTTGAATTGGATAGCTCCCCAACTTATGGCAACAGTAGTTTCGTGAGAAACTGCACTTTTGAGGGATATGTCTGACGATTCACATTTTTGTAGAGGTAATACTTTAACAGTAAAACAACCCGGTTTGTATTGTTATGTCAGATATGTCAGCATGGATAGAATTGCCACCGAGTCATTTGAAAAAAGCAACCATACAAGAAATGACACAAGGGAATAAGATAGACATTACAATTAAGCAGAATCAAAGGCTATATTCAACCTTTCCGTTCCCCGCTCTAAGGGCAAGCTTATCAATAAGGTAAGTCGCCACCGCTATCTGCCTCTTTGTTGCATCTCTGCTGGTAAAATCCCTCGTATAATTTTCACGAATAGTATGTATGTAGTCCTACAGAACAAGTAGAGCAGTAGAAAAAAGAACGAAATTACAACAGTTAATCAAAAGTCGAGCAAAGTTTTATTACTGCAGTTAATTACCTTCAATAGCCTAGCCTTCTCATATTTCTCTTTGTCACTTTGCCCTTTCAATGAGCTGCTCGCAGCCAAAAATACATACTTGAACTCCCTTGAATTTATTGGATCAGGCCAGAATGCTAGCCATGTGACAGTATTGTCCGTGTTTTATTTCTTTCCACCTGCAAAAATACGACCAAAGCTAAGCTCATAGTTCCTCTATTTCTTAGCTTCCGAAGAAACTTCCCTACTCCACCAAACGCAAGCTTTCATGAACCGGGTAGTGATTGATAGAGTCTGAATCTTCTGCTGTGGAGCAAAGGCTAAAATAAGTTCTCGATCCCCAAAAGTAGAAACTCCAATTTGCATCTTCTGCTTTTGTTGCAGTTAGAAGCTGGTGAATTTTTTCATTTGTGCTTCTTCAAATAGCTCATTTCATATAGGACTTCTATTGAAGCTCCAGCATGGCCAAATAGGCCAACAGCTATATATTGTAGACTTTACCACCTTGTTTCGTTTTAATTATGCAGTACCTTTCACCAGGTATGGGACACTCTGGAATTGGAGCATCTTTTCCAATATTTATTGTGATATCACTTGGTCGAATTCGTCGTTTCAGTTTTCCCATCTACCATTTGATTTAAGCCAAAAGAAAACAAAAGTCAATAGCTAGGAGGTTTTTTTATATATCTTCACAACCATCTATTAAAATATATATACTGTATTTCCATATAGACAACTGGAAATTGCAGTTTCTTAGGAAAAGAAAACAGTCTTAAGCTGGTGAGTTATTGAATTCATGGGGAGTTTTTAAGGATTCATAAATAGAAGGGCATATATGTAAAACTATGTAAAGGAAGATATGAAAAATCAGATTTTGCCGTGATGTGTATGTATCTATACAAATGGATCACGTTGTAGGAGTATATATGTGAAAAACTCCAAATGAAAAGCAATAAAATATTAATTAATCTCCCATATTAGACATGTTATCATAAATTAATTAGAAGCACTTATTTCAGACCTTTGGATGCTCTCCACGGCCTCGGAATAATCCGGGCGGTTCGACTCGGAAATTGCCAACCTGAAAAGGGTATAAGGGTTCTGTTTTCAGCATGGTACATCGTGGAAATTTCACTAATCTATGCTAATTATCCAAGATGAAAATAAAACCAATACAATCTAGAATAAGTTGGACGATGACATGGACTATGAGTAACATTAAACTAAATTCAAGCAAAAAGGTAAAAGAAGACAATAAAGTTAATTCAAAGTAACCTTCTCTTTGACGCCATCAACAATAGCCCACATGTACTTCTCCTCTTTTTTCAGTTTCTCCTCCTTTAAGGCCTTCTTCTCCTATATGCAAAATAAAATTGTATACTCCAAATAAGTGTTGATTTGACATAACTGTTGCACACCATGTCAGGAAAAATAAAGAGCAGATAGCAAGGAAAAGTCCAAAAAAAAGGCTAAATATGAGCTCATACTCTAACAATCCTTTAAAACATAAGTAACAGCAAGAGATAGAGACTAATGGACAGAGTTAAGTATTTTCAGATATTCTCAGCCAAACTAATTGACATCAAATTGAGTGCATGGTGTTAATGATAGATACTACAATTTGTCACCGGGAACTTAATGTCAAAACATTTGGATTGCTTCATTTGTGGTTTGCTGGCATAGCAAGAATGAACTATACTTCGCCAAACAATGAAAAGAAATGGAGCTGGTGAAATAACCACAATAACAGCTAAAAAGTACACTAATGAACCAACAAAAGAGTTGAAAATGAGCCACCATGTTGTTCTTGCCGCTGACATATCAGTGTATCTGTACTTTACGTTCTACAACTTTCATCATCAACCACTAGAAGCATAGTTAACATGACCAAAAATAAGAAGTTTCGGACGTGTAACCACATAAACCTCAATAATAGATCAAGTTTGTGGTTGACGTATTGTGACTTACCTCTGAACTCATCTGTCTTTTCTTCTCCTTTTCTTGGAGATGCCATTCATAGATTGGAGTGAAATCACAAAGCTCAAATTTCTTACTAACATGATTTTTACCCAAAATTTGTCTCCGGTCATTCCAAAAGTTCTCTATAAATTTTTGGCTTGGTGGCATAATCGGTGTCTTTCATTACAGCAAACATCGTTGCAACCTGCAAAAAAAAGTGCAGCTGAGAAGAGATTTTCAAGATATATCTCTTTCTAGAAGAAAAAAAGCATGTTTGCCCCGATTTCTAGCATATTTTCACTACTACGAAAAGTAGAAGCTAATAAGAGGCCAAGCATTTAGCAAACAAATAGGTCATAGCCTTTGCTGCTATGCGAAGCTAAAATTAGCTTATCAGATCCAACATACAGAGGCTCCAATTTGAAGCTTCTGCCTCCGGTACAACCATAAGTTGTGGAGGAGATTTTGATGAGAAGTTAGCAATACATCTTTGAACAGCTCAGCACTTCAACATAGCTCCATTGGCCATACAGGCTCTACAGAACAAAAGATCAAGAGAAAGAGCATCATTCATCAAGAAACAAAAGAAAGAAAAGCGAAGGTTCAAATGTATTCAAAACCCCCTTAACTATAAGACATTTTGAAAAAAGACCCAGTTTCTTTTGTTTTGATTTGAGTTATTTTCTATCAATTCATCTGGCAATCCCATAAAAATTAATGGCTCCATTAGCTATCAACCATTAGTTCTTAACGCTATCAGCAATTCCATCAGTTGAAAAGCAGGTCAAGCCATAAAATTTATAAGAATGGCCATTAAAATTAATAAGATCGTCAATTCAATTAACAAAGATATCTCAAATCAAAGGTAGTAATACTTGAGGGATCTCTGTTCAATAAGTGAAAAAATGAAGTTCGGAAATCTATTTCCAAATGGCCCGACCTAAAGCAACACAGAAAAACTGCAAAACTCACATCTTCTTGTTCCGGAGTTAAATCCACAGGATGTCCGTTGTAGAGCATTTTGACCCCATGAGGGGTATACGAAGGAGGAAAAATAACCCCATTGTGCTCCAAAGTAGTCCATTTCTTTCCTCCACCGGACCCAGGTGGGACCTTTAACCTCTCTGAGAACTGAGAATTTTTAAATGATTTCTTCGTTTTCTTCCAATCTTTTTTGAAAGATGAGGTTGGTTTCTTTATTATCTTATTAGAAGATGGTTTTCTCTCTGAAGATTGAGAATTTTTCAGCCTTTGAGAAAGTGGTTTGTCGTCATCATCATCCTCTGTTTCTAATTCCTCTTTCACTAAGCCTTCATCCCTGACCTTTACAGAAGCTGAAGAATTTAAAGTTTTTGGCTTCTTAATTGAAGGACTGATCAAACTAAGGACTGATCAAACTATTAGAATCGCCAAGTGGGTGCTTGCTTAGACCTTTCGTGAACCCTAGATCACTACTACTTTCCTTCTTCATGGAAGCATTTGGCTCAACCTTAGAAGCAGAAGTGGATTTCAAAGGAAGTCCAGAAAGAAGAGGTTTATCATCTTCTGAATCATCAGAATACTCTTGCTTGCTACCTTTCTCTGTAACAGCTAGTAAAGATTTGGAACTCAGTGGTCTATTATCATCAGAATCATACGAAAATTCACTTTTATTGTCCAAAATTGCACTTTCCACAAGCATGGAATTGCTTTTTTGCAACGATTCTGAAGCTGAATTAAGTCTATAAGTTAATGGTTTATCATCATCCGAATCATCTGTATTTTCAGCTTCAAAATGAGGCCTTTGTATATGTGTACTCTTTATATTACTAACAGTAGGTACCGAAGCTCTAGAAACTAAACTCGTTGAACTAGGGTTTTGGTTAGATATTTTCACAGCAGAAATCGCCTTATTCTTTTGCAAGTTTGAATTCTCGCCATTAGAAGAATGATTATTAGAAGTAATCCTTCCCAAAGAGGAATTATGGTGGTTCTGAGATGGCTTCTTCAAAGAAGAGTTTATCTGACCATTTTTAGATGAGGTTGGCCTTTAAAAATAGCAGGCCCATCGTCATCTTCATCGTTGTCATAAGGAACCGGACTGATACAACCATTAACAGCCATTATTTTCGCCCGCTGTCATTAAAAATTTCAAAAAATGACTAAAATTCTACACACAAAGACAATGGAATTAGTTTAAACTGAGATGTGATGTAACACAAACGAGAATGTTACTTTCAAGAAATTCATTATGAAATGAATAACTACAACTAAGACAAAAGTCTGTGTATATTTAATTAGATAAACTATAATAATTCACCGCTCAATGCGCATGACATTTTAAAAGGGAGAAAAAGTATTTTAAGCATGGAAGTGG
Organism: Puya raimondii; assembly: GCA_016920855.1. Classification (NCBI taxonomy): domain Eukaryota; kingdom Viridiplantae; phylum Streptophyta; class Magnoliopsida; order Poales; family Bromeliaceae; genus Puya; species Puya raimondii. Next base: position 20,171,232 of record JABWPP010000049.1, read on the forward strand.
AGATTATCCAAGATGGTTAAACTACCATTAAAAGCATACATTTACTAGTCATGGAATGAGAAATGCAACATGATAATATGCATGGTACTCCGTATTCGAGAGTTTAAATTAGAAGCTCATCGATAACAACAAATTTGAACTAAAAGAGTTGATATCTTTGAATTGAAGAGCCCAAATAAACAGTTATGCATAAGAAAGTTTATCCTCTAGACAATATACTGATAAACTGTCAGTAAACAATTTCTTCCACTGTTCATCAGTTTGAATATTACGTAAACAAATATGAGCAAAATGACATTGTTGATTTTCAATTGCTTGTAATATCATAGAACTCCATGCATTTGCAAATGTGGAATTCTCTTCAACTATAACATAATGGAGTGTGCCGCACTATAATTATGGATATTTAGAGATGACTTGTTATTCTCACTGAATTATGGCAGTGTAGTGTCTCATCTAATTCAATCATTAGAACTCCCAAACATGCTACAATACCATAAATTTATAGCTCATCAACCCCCATAAACAAACTATCAGAATCAAATCATATAATTCATCAATCTAGAACATAAATTCTATACAAATCTCTACAATCAGCTGAACGAAATCCAAAATTTTAGGGCTGTAAAGAGAAAATTTAGATTGAAGCATCGAAACTTCAAAGAGAAGCCCAATTAAACCAAACACAGATCGAGAAAACTCGCGCTTCTGCGCAATCAACAACGTTAGAACTTAAGATCGGGAGCAATTAGTGCAATCGAAGGGGGATTCGGATACGATTAACACAACATCGATCGAGATGGAGTCACGGAGATAGAGATGGGGAGAGGAGGTGATTTCACCATCGATTGAGAGAGATTGAGAGCGAGAGAGCTCACCGGAGCCTGCGGTGGCGGCGGCGGCGGGAGCTGCGGCGGCGGCGGCGGCGGCGGCGAGGCGAAGCGGGGGTGTAGAGAGAGAGAGAGAGAGAGAGAGAGAGAGAGAGAGAGAGAGAGGGGAGATAAAAATTTAGGCTCCTTAATTCCTCCTTTTTTATGGGTTTTTTTTTTCCTTTTATTTTGTACATAATAATAATCAATAACTCTTTCACGGATTGCATACGGTATACCTAAAAGTAAATTAGGTTGGGCGGGTCGTAAACGGGTCGGATGCGAACCCGATATGGAGTTATGTGTAGGGACGTCAATGGGTATGGATACCTGAAATATTATCCGAATCCGAGATCGAACGGGGCGGGTTTACCCGAACTAAATAGATATGTATTCGGTTATGGGTATAAAAAATAAAAACCTGGCGGATATGGGTACGGATATGAATTTTGTATATACCCGACCCGAACCCGAACCCAAATAAATTTTATATATATTATTTATTTATTTATATAATATATAAAATGCCTACTAATTTTTATTCATTGGATCTTCACCCAACGGTATATTTTGAAATATGGTAAAGAGAAATCATTATTTCGAGTTTGGGTTTCCAGGTTCGGGTTCAGGTTTCGGGTTTTTGGTCGTGTCGGATATGGGTATGGATTTTAAAATCCATCGGATTCGGGTTCAGATTCGGGTTTCAATTTGGTTGTCGGGTTCGGTTTCTTGGAAACCCGACCCAAACCTGAACCGTTGACATAGTTCTCTGCTGTTGCCTGTTGTTGTTTTTTTGTGTGTAAACTTCAAATTGCCACGCTTGGTATAGCGCATTTTTATTTTACCACCTTGCGATTCAAAATTTGCACTTTGCACTTCTACGGTTTAATTTCTTTACGTCAAATAAGATGGCAAAATAAAAATTTTTGAAAAACTATAAGGTGGTAAAATAAAAAATGTGCTAAATTATAGGGTGGTTAAGTATAATTTCTTAAACTAAGAAGTGGTAACGAAAACAATGAGCTTAGAGGCAAAGTGCAATTTTTTGAACCTTGGGAGAGCTACGTGAAAATGCACCTTAGGGGCAATTTAATTTTTTTTTTTTTTAGTTTTAGCAAATATTTGAATGCAAATGTTTTTATTAAAGCAATGCTAAGAGTCTGTTTGTTTTTATGGATTTCAGAAGTTAATTTATGACTTCGAGAAAATTATTGGCGTCGGCATTTGAATGAGTCCTAATCTATTGAACGTCATTTATTACTTTTATTCTATAATTTGTGAATCTTCATATATAATAGTATATCATCACCAAAATTATGAAAAATCCATCTGTATAGATATCATCATATTTATACTAAAAATTGCAAACATAATAAATAAATCGCACATGAAAAGAAAAAGGTGGACAATTAGCAAGAGCAGTAATTGTTGTAGTGCATTTGTTTCGGCATTCAAATCGTTTGATCATCGAACTCCCACTCATAATTGTACGAAGATTAGCCTTTCGACTTTGATAGAGTAGGGACGAAGTCGAATTCGCAAACCTATCCCTAATCGAGTGTGTGCGCTATTTTTTTTTTTTTTCATGATTGAACTTTATTCTAAATATCCAAATAAAGGCTAATTTAATATTATCTATAAAATTTTGGGAGCATCAAGTTTATTTTTTAGGGGTAGGAACTAAAAGGAGTATCTAGTTCATTGAAAAAGCCTCAAAAATCAGAAAAATAATTTTTTATGGAAAACTTTTTTTTTTCACAGTTTTTAATTTTTGGAGAAAATATTTAGAAAACGAAAACACTAATTTTCCATGGATCGAACACCATCTAAAGTTAAATATTTAGAAAAATCCTATAGTTATCATGAAAATATATATTCATCCATGTACATATAGCCGTAATGAAAATTTTTTTTTTCACAAATAAATCTCACCATACTTTACAAACTATATAATTTAATGTTCAACTTCCAAATTATAAATCATGTTTACTTCCTTGTCATTAATATTCTTTTATCAAGTAAATACCGTCTAGTGTAATAATTTATAAAATATTACAAAATTTACGTTAAAATACTAAATACTTTTCTGCAAATATCCATGTTTTCACTTTTTTTTCTAATTTTCAAAAATCTATATTTTACACTTTTAAAATTTCATAAATATTTTCAGAGGATTACGATGTTAATGGAAAGAATGCAATGACCAAATTGTCCTTATTTATCTTACAAGAAAAAAAAATAATTTTTTACATATTTCTATCATTTTTAAAGGCATTTTGGGTGTAAATACTAAAAAATAGACGGAATAGTGACGGAATTCTGATGAAAAATGCCTAAATATGTCACTTAAAATTTTGAGAGGATAAAATATAAATTTTTAAAAGTTACTTAAAAAAAAGGCCTTTTTGCATAAAAAATCCACTAGTTTTGGGCTTTTGCAAAATTGGGTCGCTATTTTCGATTTTACAGATTCGGTCCGGATTTTCAGTAAACTGACCAAAATACCCTTCTTACTTTTTCTCTCTCCTCTTTTTTTTCTCTCTCTTTTTTTTTTCTCTCGCTCTTTTTTTTTCTCTCCGAAGAAGGCGAGCGGAGGCGGAGGCGGAACGCCTCGCCTCTGCCCCTCACGCCCTTGCCCTCGCCCGCGCACCCCCGCCCTCCTCGCCTCCGACCCCGCCGAGGCCGCGCCGCGCCGTGACTTTTTTTTTTTCCCCTCTCCGACCCTCCACCCGCCGTCCCCGCCGCCACTGCCGGCGACGAAGAAGAAGTGCTTCTTGGGGCCGAGAAGCACGCCGGCGAGGGAGGAGAAAAAATATAGTTACACCCTGATGAGGGCGGTGGGTCGTGACAAAAAAAATTGTAGAGAAAAAAAATAAAAATAAAAAATATTGTTTTCCTACCGAAAAGAATAAAAATAGAGAAAAATAAAGAATATGATTAAATTGCACTGTTAAAAAAAAGTTACACTATTTAAAAAAAAATTTGTACTGTTTTAATGAATGTTGCACTATTTAAGAGAGAAATTACACTCTTTTGAGATGAAATTACACTCTTTAGGTCAAATTGCACTATTTAGGATAATGTTGCATCATTTCTTTCTCTTTCTCTTCCTCTTCTTCTTCCTTCTTCCTCCACTCTCCATCCTCATCCCCCCTCTCTCTCTCTCTCTTTCCTCACACTCCAAAACAATTTTGAACCAATTTTGAACCGGTGCGGTCGAAACCGGAGGAGGAGGAGCGGCCGTAGTCGCGGGGGTCGAAGAGGTAAATGGGAAGGAGGGAGAGGGAGGCGTCGGCGGTGGCGCGCGGGGCGGTGGTGGGCGGGCACAGGGGGCGCGGAGAGCGCAGGTGGCGCGGGGGGGGGCGGGGGCGGGGGCGGGGGCGGGGGCGCGGAGGGCCCAGGAAGCGCGTCGCTGGGAGCGCCCCCTGCGCCCACCGGGGGGGGGGGGGGGGGGGGGGGAGCGGGGGCCCGGGCCCGAGCCGTGGCGGGGGCGGGGGCCTGGGCCCGGGCGGGCGCAGGGGCGCAGGGGGGCGCGTCCCCTGCGCCCGCCTCCTTCGGGTGGGCGCACGGGGCCCTCCCTGCGCCCCCTGGGCCCTCCACGCCCCCGCCCCCGCCCACGCCACCTGCGCTCGCCGCGCCCCCTGCGCCCCCCCCACCACCACCGCCCCGCGCGCCACCGCCGACGCCTCCCTCTCCCTCCTTCCCGTTTACCTCTTCGACCCCCGCGACTACGGCCGCTCCTCCTCCTCCGATTTCGACCGCACCGGTTCAAAATTGGTTCAAAATTATTTTGGAATGTGAGGAAAGAGAGAGAGATGGGGATGAGGATGGAGAGTGGAGGAAGAAGTAAGAAGAAGAGGAAGAGAAAGAAATGGTGAACATTATCCTAAATAGTGCAATTTGAACTAAAGAGTGTAATTTCATCTCAAAAGAGTATAATTTCTCTCTTAAATAGTGCAACATTCATTAAAACAGTACAATTTTTTTTTAAAATAGTGTAAATTTTTTTTAACAGTGCAATTTCATCATCTTCTTCCTTTTTCTCTATTTTTTGTTCTTTTCGGTAGTAAAACAATATTTTTTATTTTCATTTTTTTTCTCTACAATTTTTTTTGTCACGACACACCACCATCGTCAGAGTGTAACTATATTTTTTCCCCTCCCTCGCCGGCGTGCTTCTCAGCCCCAAGAAGCACTTCTTCTTCATCGCCGGCGGTGGCGGCGGGGACGGCGGGTGGAGGGTCGGAGAGGGGAAAAAAAAAAAAAAAGAGTCGTGGCGTGGCGCGGCCTCGGCGGGGTCGGAGGCGAGGAGGGCGGGGGTGCGCGGGCGAGGGCGAGGGCGAGGGCGTGTGGGGCAAAGGCGAGGCGTTCCGCCTCCGCCTCGGCCTCCGCCCGCCTTCTTCGAAGAGAAAAAAAAAAGCGAGAGAAGAAAAAAGAAGAGAGAGAAAAAAAAGAGGAGAGAGAAAAATAAGAAGGATATTTTGGTCAGTTTACTGAAAATCCGGACCGAATCTGTAAAATCGAAAATAGCGACCCAATTTTGCGAAAGCCCAAAACTAGTGGATTTTTTTATGCAAAAAGGCCTAAAAAAATGAAAAAAACAGTTATTAATAAAAAAAATTTAATTATTTTTTAGTCTAAAATTTAATTTTACTCATAGAGTTATGGGCCTGTTTGGATGCACAGTAAAAATTCTCCATGGAATTTATAAACTGTAGTTTTGGTTTAGATGAAATAGGGAATCCCATAACTCTAAAAAAACTTCACGGCTTCAATTTTTCAAGTGTTTGGATACACATTGCACCATTCCACGGAATTTTTCTCAACTAATGTTTAAGAAATTTAAAAGTAAAATATTAATTTTATATTTTAAAATTTTTAAGTTAAAAAGTTTAAAATTTGAAATTAACATCAAAATTCAAAACCAAAAGTGAAAATTTTAAATTTTGAGATTTGAAATTTAAAATTTCAAAATTAAAATTTTAAATTTTAAGTTTTAAATTCTTAAACTTCAAAATTGAAAATTTGAAATAGAAAATATAAATTTAAATTTAAAATTTTAAAATTTCAAATTTCAAATTTTAACTATAAAATTTTAAATTTTAAATTTTAAATTTTAAAATAAAATTTTATAATTTTAAATTATAATTTAAAATTGTAAAATTAAATTTTAAATATTAAATTTTAATTTTGAATTTTTAAATTAAAATTTAAATTAATTTTAAAATTTTAAAGTTTAAAATTAAAAAATCAATATTGTATATTTAAAATTAAATTTTAAATTTTCATATAAAAATTTATTTTTTAAAATTAAAATTCAAAAAATTAAATTTTAAAATTTCAAAATTTAAAATTTCAAAATCAATATTTTAGAATTTGAAATTTGAAATTTGAAATTTTAAATTTAAAATTTAAAATTTTGAAAATTAAATTTTGAAATTTGAAATTTGAAATTTTAAATTTAAAATTTAAAATTTTGAAAATTAAATTTTGAAATTTGAAATTTGAAATTTGAAATTTGAAGAAATTCGAAATTCGAAGAAATTCGAAATGCGAAATTAGGAATTCAAAATTCAAAATTTAAAATTCAAATTTTAAAATTTGAAATTTGAAATTTAAAATTTGAAATTTGAAATTCAAAATTTAAATTTTGAAATTTAAATTTTGAAATTTAAATTTTGAAATTTAAATTTAAATTTTGAAATTTAAAATTTAAAATTTAAAATTTGAAATATATATTAAAATTTAAAATTTAAAATTTAAAATTTGACACATCTTAGGGGTGAGAGAGGCTAAGAGTGGTGGAATTTTTTTCCTTTGGTTAGAGTGGATTGTTATTTTACTCCATTTTTTAGAATATAGTGTAACTATACTTCAAAAATACCAACTCTTTTAGGCCTGCCAAACACTTCATAGAATAATATATCTATGGGTGTAACATAGTTTAACTATGTTATATTTTTTTGGGCATCCAAACGGGGCCTTAATTCAGAGAAGCACATCCAAAGCTTGTAGCTCCCATTGGTGGGGCTTTTTCTACAATTAACATGGACCCAAAACGTCACCCAATCAAAAATCAAAAGGGATAAATATTATAATAATAATAATAATAATAATAATAATAATAATAATAATAATAATAATAATAATAATAATAATAAAAAGATGAATTGGAGGAATTCTTGGAAGCAAAGGCATCAAAAACAACTAAAATAATGGAGTGGTGGAGGAACAAAAAAATTTCTTTTTTCTCTTTTTGTTAAATATATAGATAAAAAACATAAAAATGAAATAAAAATAAAAAAATAAAAAGTCACACACACTTTATTTTATTTTACTCGCCTTAATAAAATACTTAATTTTGGAGCATATGTTATTGTACAATAACTTGTATTTATCTTTCTTCTGTATTACATGTGATAATTCTATTTGAACCACAATACTTGAATAACACTTGATTATTTTTTTCAAATTTCACAAGCTTTTTTCTTCAAAAATATATAAAAATTGTGCAATATTTTTAAATTTCTCAAATTAAAATATTCTCATCTCTCTGTCTTAAAATAATTTATTAATTATATTTTAGATTACAACTAAGCTCCAATTTTTTATTCGCCCTATTGCAAGTCGTTCTAACAAATTTATATTTGTATATACGGTCCTCTTTTATCATACGACCGCTATATATGTTAGCATTTTTAAGTTGAACATGGTGACTGAATCACCGTATTTATGTCCATATTTTATTCGCTCTTTTTTAACTTAGGGACGATAAAAAATATAAAAAAGAATACGGTGATCCAATCATCGTGTTCAACTTAAAAATACCATCTAAACGCTCGCGTGGCAAGGAGAGAAATATTTATAAAAATATAAATTTATTAGGTTCTTTGTAAAGAAAAAAATTGTGGGGACTAAATGCGAAAAACACCCTATCCTTTGAATTGAAGGCTGGAAGCTCCAACCAGTTGGGTTGGAAATCAGGACACAACAACTTCCTTTTCCTGAACTGACAGAAAGGGTACTAACAAGCTGACAATGCAATAGTGGTTCAGATGTAAAAATTGATTCAGATGCTATTACTGTCTAGAAAAATAGCACGGAACAGAATTATAGCAACACGTGCAATGGATTACTGGATCGAGAAGACAATGATGAATGGTTAGCATTACAAAATCTTTACGAGATCGATCTTTCTCAAAGCGTAAATCTGTGGCAACAAAATATCGAAGTAACCTAAAAATAAAGAAATATACAAGAAAGAGTCTCAAATAGTTACAGATTCGCACGAACGTCGCTATTGCTTTAGTTTCGGAAACCGATTACATGGAATAGAATTCGAAACCCCAGTAGAATTTCTCTCGCTGCCTAAATCCAAAAACTTTATTTCTCACACTTCTCTACATTATTGACGGTATCATAGCAAAGTAGGAAGACGAAAACAAATGCGACAGTGTCGTCGAAGCACCTCGATAAGTTACAGCAGCTAACTAGTTTTCTTTGATAGCTTCCTCTTTTGAATCCTTTCTCGCAAGATATTCGAAGCAGCGATTGCAGCCCCTCGTCGCCGCCTCTTGGGCTTTCTCCCTCTTCGCTTTCCAGCATAGCAGGGCTTCAGATGTGCTTCTTGGGAAGCAGCACCGGTTTCTCCCTCTACACTCGGATCTTGAATCGTGGCGGTGGTCGGGGCAGTGCTCTCCTCCTCGGAAGGGGAATCAGCTTCTTCTTTCTTCACTAGATCTTGTAGAGGCTGTTGCAAAGCCGTTGGGTGGTTCATTTTCTCAAAGTTTTGGTATTCTTCCCCAGCCGCTTGATTATAGATCAAGACGTCGTCATCAACATTCTAAAGAAGGAAACAAGAGAAATGTCAAGTAGAAATTAGAAACTTCTTTTCTGAGGTAAACTACAAATCTAGTACCTGAAGTTTTGACTCGGAAATCGTTTTTGTCTTCACAATTTCATTTCGAACAATTCAGTCCTCAAAAGTTTCGGTTTGACAGTTCAGTTCCTGAAGTTCCGTCCCTGGAGTTTTTGAGTTTAACAAATCAAAGTCTAGGGATGATGCTCACGTGGCATCGTTATTTAGATAATAATTCAAAAGGACGTTACTCTCATGCAGAACAAACTTCGAGGACCAAATTGTCACAATCGAAACTGGAAGGACGAAATGAAATGAGGAGTCGCACTTCAGGGAGTAAGTTTTGTGATTAACCCTTTACGCGGAAGGAAGAAAGGTTTATCACAGCAATATCAACTAGGTCATAAAGTTTAAGGTCTATCTAAATATCTCTGAATGTTGATCAAAAACTACAAGTCCGTAAGAACGAGGCAATCCAAAAAGGTGATGAGAAAAATAGGTAGAGAAAGGACAAAAACAACATAATCATGTGTGTTTAGGAAGGATTTAGCCATAATTTATCTAGGAGAGAATATAGATCTAAACAGAATTGAGCGGCAAAGAGAATTTAATATCACAAAGACACAGCGAAAATATTTTCTTCTAGGCAAAAAAAACTGCAATAAACCCCCCATTAGGAAGTATGAAGCTTTTCATTCAAAGAGGGGAAAAAAAGAGAGTACTGAAAACTGTATACTATATACGCCCCTTAAGCTACAGATTTTCATCATTTTGCCTCCTATGCCAGTGCTATTAGGTGATATCTATCACTTTTCTCATAATTCAAGGTAGCAGAATGTAGGTTCTTAATGTCAGGGGGCATTCTGAACATCGCAGGTAATTCCTGTGTTTTAGCCCTTCCATTAAGAATTCATATTGGCCAAACCCACCAAGCATTAGATGAACTGTTCTGAATTCATTATTTAGTATAAATAAAAAAAGAAAGAAAGGAAGAAACTCACAATCTGATCAATACAAAAAGAACATCAATTAGGGAAAAGAAGGCATTACCACTTTGCAAAAGTCTTTTATCTGATTCGGATCAAAGGTTTTACCAGCAGAGAAGATAAATCCCACAGCACTCCCAATCTTATCGAGATCAGCTGCATCCCCGTAACTCGAAACAGCACCGCCAGGCCTGACCGCATCTTCCATCTCAAAATCTGACACATTGTGGGGCGGGGTGTGCGGCCCGTCAGCCAGCATTACCGCATCTCCGTTCTTTCCAGGAGAGCAGCTCGCGCTCTGAGCGCAGTTGGTCTGGGCGTTAGCAATATTCCCCACTAAGGATGTTTCTTTCATCGCTTTGCTTGTAGCTTTAGAGAGATGAGACCTTAGATTGAGAACTCTGGATTGAACAGATTCGATGACTAAGAGGATTTGCTCTAATGAATTATTAACTCCTTTGGATCCGAATAACCACTGGGTATCTTCATTGCCTTTCATGTTCTGATCCACTGCTTTATGAATTTAAGAATAAAAAACAGAAATAAATCTCATTGGCAATTTTATAAACATGTATAGAGAGAGAATTACCATCAAGCAAGATTTCCATAACATCCAGAAACTTCCAGAAACTAGGCATTTGGCTAAGGAAAGGATTGAGATTTTGCGATTGCAGGAAGCAAAAATGGGATCTTGCGCCCCAAAAGCAAAAGCTCGGAATTGAAGCTTCTACTTGGTACTCATGCAACATTAATAAGATGTTCTAAAGATTTTAAAAGAAAAAGCTGTTAGTGCTTCTTCAAACAACACTTCCTCAGAAGTTCCGGCCAGGACAACAAGGTAAATTACCTATTGAAATAATTGATTGTCCAAAGAGAACAAAAAAGTACAAAATCATTTTACGACAGAGTATTGCATCTTATCAAAAGACTCAAGGTTAGTCCAGTCTCAAAGTAAGAGGTGTTTATTTCACATAAGCCCATAAGTGAAAGCCCCTGACTTATGGGCCTGTTTGGCATCCAAAATTGGACTGAATACGATAAGAGTGATCTTGGGCTGGGGGTGTTTTAGCAACTCAAAGACATCAAGGGTTGCAGAGGAATCCGTATGGGTCAACTAAGACCACAACGATGGAATAATTGAATCCCACCAGAGAGGTGGTATTGAATGGGATTGAATGTAGCAAATCCCTTACTGTCCCACTGGTTCCACCTACTAACCGTCATCATCGGCAACACCTCAGGTGGCTCAACCTTCTTTTCTCCCCTAACATTGCTCTCTTCTCTTATCTTATCATATTCAATTCTGAATGCCAAACGGGGTCAAAGTAGTTATGTCTTCATAATCTAGTTGCAAAAGCTGTAATATACTCAACTATTTGTCCTAAAGAAACCTTCTAGATTTGTCGCATGTCTGCCTATATTATTTGACTCATCTTTACACCCGCAAACTGGCACAAGTGGGTTATAATTGTTCATATTACTGCACCAACAGCCAATTTGTTTCAGGTTGTGACAAGATTTTCATGAGTCTGTCCTATTATTTTGGTCACATTAGAGATCAAGGAACAAATAGTCGAACATTTCACCAATTTCCACCAATACAAAGTAGAACTGCAGACTATCATTTGTTTCAGAGTTTTATTTTAGATAACCTTCAAGAATTTCATAAAATGAAAAACTGAATAAGAGCATTATATGTGAATAAAGAAGAATAGAATTTTCACTAATAGATATGGCAAGCAAGACTAGTTTACGCTAAACCAGTCAACAAGCTTGTGGTAACATTGGATTTCATAAAATGAAAAACTGAATAAGAGCATTACATGTGAATAAAGAAGAATAATTTTTTTACTAATAGTTATGACAACCAAGATATTGCCCATACTCCCTATAGATTGTTTTGCACAATAATGAAATCCTTTTTAATCTACTGTCAAAAATAAGAGGCTAGGACAGCATCATTGTTAGACTGAAAACTCAAAATTGCCATGTAAGTGAATTATAATAATGACATATGGTTTAGATGGTCGATTAAAAAACACCAAGGGCTCAATTGTTTAATTGAAACCTCAAAAACTGCCATTTCACTTAACTGCCACATAGGACAAACTTCAAAGACTAGCTTGTGCTTCTTAAAGTTGGAACTCCAAGGACATAATTGAAATCAGGGTCAAACTATGGGGGAGTAAATTTGAAATTAAAACATGACTATTCTAAATACATAAACATAGAGGGAAAAAAATTGACAACAAGAAGTTAAGCAATCAATTATACCTAGATCACCATTATCGTCATCAATTGAATGACCATCTGTCTCAGCTCTCTTATTTTCTGCATGAGTTATGAAGCACGGTTAAAATATATATATATATGACCAGGGCACGATACCAAAACTTTCAGCACACATGTACCCATCAAATAGCTATATTTGCGTGTATAACCCTCAAAGTTACAACTTATATCCATACCCTAAGATATAGCCCATATTTGCTTGTATACCCCTTAAAAGTTATCCTGCACATACCTTTAGAGATAACTCATATTTGCATTTATGGCCCTGTTCATGGAAGCTTTTCACACTTGAAAAAAATAGGGTTTTCACATCAGAAAAGATGCCATCAGTTGAAATGTTCAGAGTTACCATAATTTTATGCCAAAACTCACATTTTTCAGCATGAAAGCTTTGAAGCAGAGTGGCCTACATGCAAATATGATTTATTTCCATGGGTTTGGGTTCAATAACACTATTTGAAGGCTATAGAGAAATACAGTCTATCATTAAGCGCAGAAGGATACACCCAAAAATCATGTATTTCAAAGGATATATATATATAGAGAGAGAGAGCAGGGCTACTGTGTTATTAAGAGCACAGCAGCCCCTGTGCTCCTAAATTCGTAACCACCCATCAAGTTTGATGGGTGGTTACGAAGAGAGAGGGAAGAGATATTGGAGAGAAATTGGATGTCTCAATTTCTCCTCTTCTTAAATTTCTCCCCAATATCTCTTCCCTCTCTCATCCTAACCACCCATCTAACTTGATGGGTGGCTACGAATTTCGGAGCACAGGGGCTGCTGTGCTCCTAATAGCATAGTAGCCCTACTCTCTATATATATATATGTCCCTAAATAATCGTAAAATTGTGAGAAAGAGAAGAGAGTCAGCACCATAATAAGAGAAAAAAACATGGTTCGACATATACGACGATGCATCGACTATATCCTCGTATCTCTTTCTTTTTTTCCTCTTCATGGCATTTCGTCTATTACTTTGACAAGTTAACGGCACAGATCTTGAAACAGATCCATCCAATTCAATCATTTTCGAGTGCAGTTCCTTTTCATGCTCCAATAAAGCAACTTCCCTATCATACTTTCGCGCTTGCGAACTACATTCATGAATATACAACAGCACCTTCTCGATTTGCCACTGGTGCGGTCTGATGTATGTTTTCCAATGAGGAGTCAGCTTTTTCTTCCTGGAACAAATAATGGAATGCAAATTCATTTGTCAATAACATGTGAGATATCAAAATATGGCAAATAATAGTATCAAAGAAATTGCCTATTCAACGTAGTAAATGATAAACAGTATTTTTACAAAGGCCAAATGAATATTCAAAGCTAGGGTTTCTTTGCTTATTGGAAGGAAGAGTGGTGGAAAACAAGTGAATTAATAAAATCTGCAGTAAAACCTCATTTTCACATAAATTTCCCAATTTGAATTTGTTCAAAACCAATTTACACTGTTTGTCATGGATATTTTGAAAGCCGGATACATTTACTCAGATTAGTGGCATTGTTGCCAATATTTCTTAAGTTGATGCTATCTTACCTACCCAGCTACCCAGCACACAAATCATTCAATTACTCTGCGATCAGTTTTTGCCATCATGTCCTACAATGCTACCGACTGAATAAATTGTACAAAATTTTGATTGTTTCGGATTGGATCAAACCCAACTTAAACCCTTCTCTAATCCAATATACAACTGCATAGTTGCCCTTAAGCAAACAAAGATGCAATAACAACTGAAATAATCAAGAGATAAGCAGATTGACAAAAACAATATGCTCCAAGTTCTGAATAAAACTTAAATTCACAAGCCATTTATCTGATATTTTCCCATTTGAAGCATTTTCATATCTTTCTATGAAGGTGTATATGCCATAGTGGTGAATTGCCGTTTTATCTCATTTGAGAAAGAAAGATGCCTTGTGTAGAAATCCCACGGTTTAAGGAAAAAAGGGCAGGGTGACCACCATCTTTGTGACAAAATATTCCATCATAAGAGAATACTCCAATAGCTTACAAAATATTTCACTAAACGAGTAGTCAAATCAATTATGATGGCAGGTTGATGGTAAAATCAACACTTTTAACATTCATATAATCTTTTTAAAGTGCACTACTGTTAGTACAAGGAATGCAAAAAAATTTACCTATATTTTACAGATAAGAAGCTTACTTGAACATGCCAGTCCCATTCGAAATAGCAGCGTCCCCTTTTGGTGCACTATAGAGAGATTCAGCTTCTCCATCACTCCCATGCGGCTTCAACTCACCATCCGACTCTGAGAAACTATCTCCAAATGAGCTCGAGTATTCGGTGTCGTCGGGATCTTCATCTTTCACTGGCTCAACGGCATTTCCTTTCCCGCATTCAACAACATCGACTTCTCGATCCATAAATGCATCTTCCTTCCTCCGATCCACAAAGGCTTCTAAGCAAACTGATCCCGCCGCATCTTTGGGATCAACAAAACCCCTAATACCCTCCTCCAGTTCAGATTTGATGATTAAATTGGGTTTTCTTTCTTCTTCCGTGCCTTCTAGGGCTTGGGAAGGCCCCATGATTTGCAAATTTCGCTTAATGCGACAAAACTCTAGGGTTTCTCCAGCTGCCAAAGAAGAAAGATGCCATCTTTATAATTCAAAACGTAAAAGATTTATTAAAAAGGGTTAATTGCATACAGGTCCCCGCAAATATAGTGAATTGCAAATATATCCCTGCAAAGTTCAACTTTTGCAACTTATCCCTGCAAAAGTCCTAACCTTTGCAGATATGTCCCTCTGGTTTGTTACCGTCAGAAAACTGTTTATTTTTTAACAGTAGGTTCGTGAAATGACATTCGTTTACTAGTCATGGAATGAGAAATGCAACATGATCATATGCATGGTACTCCATATTCGAGAGGTTAAACTAGAAGCTTATCAATCACAACAAAATTGAACTATAAGAGTTGATATCTTTGAATTGAAGACCCAAATAAACAGTTGTACATAAGAAATTTTATCCTCTAGACAATATACTGATAAATTGTCCGTAAACAATTTCTTCCACTGTTCATCAGTTTGATTATAAACTAAACAAATATGAGCAAAATGACATGTTGATTTTTAATTGGTTGTAATATCATAGAACTCCATGCATTTGCAAATGTAGAACTCTCTTCAAGTATAACATAATGGGCTGTGCCGCACTATAATTATGGATATTTAGAGGTGACTTGTTATTCTCACTGAATTGTGCAGTGTAGTGTCTCATCTAATTCAATCATTAAAACTCCAAATCATGCTACAATAACACAAATTTATAGCTCATCAACCCCCATAAACAAACTATCGCAATCCAATCAAACAATTCATCAATCTAGAACATAAATTCTATACAAATCTCTACAATCAGCTGAACGAAATCCAAAATTTTAGGGCTGTAAAGAGAAAATTTAGATTGAAGCATCGAAACTTCAAAGAGAAGCCCAATTAAACCAAACACAAGATCGAGAAAACTCGCGCGTTTGCGCAATCAACAACGTTAGAACTTAAGATCGGGACCAATTAGTGCAATCGAAGGGGGATTTGGATACGATTAACACAACATCGATCGAGATAAGAGTCGTAGAGATAGAGAGAGCGAGAGGAGGTGATTTCACCATTGATTGAGAGAGATTGAGAGCAAGAGAGCTCACCAGAGGCTGCGGCGGCGGGAGCGGCGGCGGCGGCGGTGGCGGCGGCGGAGGCGGCGAGGCGAAGCGGGGGTGTAGAGAGAGAGAGAGAGAGAGAGAGAGAGAGGGGAGATAAAAATTTACGCTCCTTAATTTCTCCTTTTTAATGGGTTTTTTTTTTCCTTTTATTTTGTGTGTAATAATAATCAATAACTCTTTTACGGATTGCGCACGAGATACCCAAAAGTTAATTAGGTTGGGCGGGTCGGGTCGTAAACGGGTCGGATGCGAACCCGATTTGGAGTTCTCTGTAGGGATGTCGATGGGTATCCATACCCGAAATATTATCTGAAACCGAATCCGAACGGGGCGGTTTATCCGAACTAAATGGATATGGATTCGGTTATGGATATAGAAAATAAAAACCCGACGGTTATGGGTGCGGGTATGGATTTTGTATGTACCCGACACGAACCTGAATCCGAATAAATTTTATATATATTATTTATTTATTTATACAATATATAAAATACCTAATAATTTTTATTCATTGGATCTTCATCCAACGGTATATTTTGATGTAAAGAAAAATAATTACTTCGGGTTTGGGATTCCTCGTTCGGGTTCGGGTTCGGGTTCGGGTTCGGGTTCGAGTTCGAGTTTCGGGTTTCGGGTTTTTGGTCGGGTCAGATATGGGTATGGATCCATCAAGTTCGGGTTCAGGTTCGGTTTCAATTTGGTTGTCGGATTAGGGGTTCGGGTTTTTAAAAATCCGCCCCAAACCTGACCCGTTGGCATCCATAGTTCTCTACCGTAGAATTTCTTTATTTGTGTTTTTTTGTGTAAACTTCAAATTGCCACTCTTGGTACATTGCATTTTTATTTTATCACCCTGTGATTCAAAAATTGCACTTTGCACCTCTATGGTTTAATTTTTTTACGTCAAATAAGAAGGCAAAGTAAACAAAAATTTAAAAAATCATAAGGTGGTAAAATAAAAAATGCGCTAAATCATAGGGTAGCTAAGTATAATTTCTTAAACTAAGAAGTGGTGCCGAAAAAATGAGCTTAGAGGCAAAGTGCAATTTTTTGAACCTTGGGAGAGCTACGTGAAAATGTACCTTAAGGGCAATTTGAATTTTTTTTATTTTAGTTTTAGCAAATATTTGAATGCAAATGTTTCTATTAAAGCAATGCTAAGAGTCTGTTTATTTTTATGAATTTCAGAGGTTAATTTGTGACTTCGAGAAAATTGTTGGCATCGGTATTTGAATGAGTCCCAATTTATTGAACGGCATTTATTGCTTTTATTCTATAATATGTGAATCTTTTTATATAATAGTATATCATCACAAGATTTATGAAAGATCCATCTGTATAAATATCATCATATTTATACTAAAAACTGCAAACATAGCATATAAATCACAAATGAAAAGAAAAATGTGGACAATTAGCTAGAGCAGTAGTTGTTATAGTCCATTTTTTCGGCATTCAAATCATGAGATCATCAAACTCCCACTCATAATTGTACGAAGATCGGCCCTTCGACTTTGATAGGATAGGGACAAAGTCGAATTCGCAAACCTATCCCTAATCGAGTGTGTGCACTATTTCTTTTTTTCTTTTTTGCATGATTGAACTTTATTCTAAATATCCAAATAAAGGCTAATTTAATATTATCTATAAAATTTTGGGAGCAATTTTTTTTTTAGGGGTAGGAACTAAAAGGAGTGTCTAGTTCACCGGAAAAGCCTAAAAAATCAGAAAAATAATTTTTGATGGAAAACATATTTTTCCACAGTTTTTAATTTTTGGAGAAAATATTTAGAAAACGAAAACACTAATTTTTCATAGACCGAACACTTTCCAAAGTTAAATGTTTAGAAAAATTCTATAGTTATCGTGAAAATATATATTCATCTATGTACATATAGCCATCATGAAAAATAATTTTTTTACAAATAAATCTCACCATACTTTACAAACTATATAATTTAATATTCAAACTCCAAATTATAAATCATGTTTACTTTCTCGTCATCTATGTTCTTTTATCAAGTAAATACCATAATTTATAAAATACTATAAATTTTACGTTAAAATACTGAAAACTTTTCTGCAAGTATCCATGTTTTCACTTTTTTTTTCTAATTTTCAAACACCTATATTTTACACTTTTAAAATTTCATAAATATTTTCAGAAGATTAGGATGTTAATGGAAAGGGTGCAATGACCAAATTGTCCTTGTTTATTTTACAAGAAAAAAAATAATTTTTTACATATTTCTATCCTTTTTAAAGGCATTTTGGGTGCAAATACTAAAAAATAGACGGAAGAGTGACGGAATTTTGATGGAGGATGCCTAAATATGTGTGACCCCAGGTAGTCCTATATATAGATATAATATGGCTAAACTCTTAACCCGGCTTAAGCATTTTGGGCGGTGGCTAGGCCCAAGAGGTTAAGAGAGTTAAGCGTGCTAGGACAAGAGTAGTCCTAGGATGGGTGACCCCTGGGAAGTTGGGGTGTCATAAAATATATCAATTTGAAATCTTAAGAGGATAAAATATAAATTTTTGAGAATCACTTAGAAAAATAAAAAAACAGTTATTAATAGAATTTTTTTTATTTTTTAGTCTAAAACTTATTTTTAAGCATAAAATTACTCAACAATCACTTAACTCTGAGAAGCACATCCAAAACTTGTAGCTCCCATTGGTGGGGCTTTTCCTACAATTAACATGAACCCAAAAAGTCACCAAATCAAAAATCAAAAGGGATAATAATAATAATAATAATAATAATAATAAAGATGAACAAGAGGAATCCTTAGAAGCAAGGGCGTAAAAACCAACTAAAATAATGGAGTGGAAGAGGAACAAATTTGTTTTCTTTTGTTTCTTTTTTCTATTTTTGATTAAATATAGAGGTAAAAAACATAAAAATGAAAAAAAATTAAAAATAAAAAGTCACCCACACTCTATTTTATTTTACTTATTTTGTTAATTAAAAAAAAACCTAACGTTGGAGCATATGTTATTGTAAAATAATTTGTATTTATCTTTTTTGTGTGTTGCATGTGATAATTCTATTTGAACCTTTCGATATAATACTTGGATAACACTTAATTATTTCTTTCAAATTTCACAAGCTTTTTTCTTCAAAAATATATAAAAATTGTGCAATATTTTTAAATTTCTCAAATTAAAATATTCTCATCTATCTGTCTTAGAATAATTTATTAATTATGCTTTAGATTACAATAAAGCTCCAATTTTTTATTCGCCCTGTTGTAAGTCGTTCAAACAAATTTATATTTGTATATATGGTCCTTTTCTTACCATGCGAGCGCTATGTTAGTATTTTTAAATTAAACGTGGTGACTGAATCACCGTGTTTATGTCCATATTTTATTCGCTCTTTTTTAACTTAGGGACAATAAAAAAAAAAAAAATACGGTGATCCAATCATCGTGTTCAACTTAAAAACACCATCTAAGCGCTCGCGTGGCAAAGAGAGAAATATTTATGAAAATATAAATTTATTAGGTTATTTGTAAAGAAAATAATTTTGAGAGGACTAAATGCGAAAAATACCCTTTTCTTTGAATTGAAAGGCTGGAAGCTCCAACCACACAACAACAACTTTTTCCTGAACTGATGATAGAAAGGGTACTAACAAGCTGACAATGCAATAGTGGTTCAGATGTAAAAATTGATTCAGATGCTATTACTGTCTAAAACAGTTGGTAAGTAAGAAAAATAGTGTAGAAGGTAATGATAGCAACACTTGCAATGGATTACTCGATCGAGAAGACTGATGAATGGTTAACATTACAAAATCTTTACGAGATCGATCTTTCTCAAAGCGTAAATCTGAGGCAACAAAATATCAAAGTAACCTAAAAAAAAAAAGAAATATACAGGAAAGAGTCTCAAATAGTTACAGATTCGCACGAACGCCGCTATTGCTTTAGTTTCGGAAACCGATTACATGGAATAGAATTCGAAACCCCAGTAGAATTTCTCTCGCTGCCTAAATCCAAAAACTTTATTTCTCACAAGCTGAGCTACAGATTTCGAAGTTCTCTTCTCTACATTATTGACGGTATCATAGCAAAGTAGGAAGACGAAAACAAACGCAAGAACGTCGTCGAAGCACCTCGATAAGTTATAGCAGCTAACTAGTTTTCTTGGATAACTTCCTCTTTTGAATCCTCTCTCGCAAGATATTCAGAAGTGGCGATCGAGGCCCCTCGTCGCCGCCTCTTTGGCTTTCTCCCTCTTCGCTTTCCAGCATAGCAGGGCTTTAGACGTGCTTCTTGGGAAGCAGCACCGGTTTCTCCCTCTGCACTCGGATCTTGAATCATGGCGGTGGTCGGGGCGGTGCTCTCCTCCTCGGAAGGAGAATCGGCTTCTTCTTTCTTTACTAGGTCTTGTAGAGGTTGTTGCGAAGCCGTTGGGTGGTTCATTTTCTCAAAGTTTTGGTATTCTTCCTCGGCCGCTTGATTATAGATCAAGACGTCGTCATCAGCATTCTAAAGAAGGAAACAAGAAAAATGTCAAGTAGAAATTAGAAACTTCTTTCTTTTCTGAGGTAAACTACAAATCTAGTACTTGAAGTTTTGACTCAGAATTCGATTTTGTCTTCACAATTTCATTTCGAACAATTCGGTCCTCAAAAGTTTCAGTTTGACAGTTCAGTTCCTGAAGTTCCGTCCCTGGAGTTTTTGAGTTTAACAAATCGAAGTCTAGGGATGATGCTCACGTGGCATCGTTATTTCGATAATAATTCAAAGGGACGTTACTCTTATGCAGAACAAACTTCAAAGACCAAATTGTCACAATCGAAACTGTAAGGATGAAATGAAATGAGAGTCGCACTTCAGGGAGTAAGTTTTGTAATTAACCCTTCATACGGGAGGAAGAAAGGTTTATCACAGCAATAGCAACTAGGTCATAAAGTTTAAGGTCTATTTAACATCTTTGAATGGTGATCAAAAGCTAAAAGAATTCATATATAATCCAACAGGTTAAAAAAAGTCTATTACTTTCTAAAGAGCATAGAAGCACCCGAGTCTGTAGGAACGAGGCAATCCAAGAAGGTGATGACAGACAAAGACGAAATGATCACGCGTGTTTAGGAAGGATTTAGCCATAAGTTATCCAGGAGAGAATATAGATCCAAATAGAATTAAGCAGCAAAGAGAATTTAATATCACAAAGACATACCGAAAATATTTTCTTCTAGGCAAAAAAAACTGCAATAAACCCCATCAAGAAGTATGAAGATTTTCATTCAAAGTGTAAAAGGGAAAAAAGAGAGTATTGAAAACGATATACTATATACTAGCAACTTAAACTACATATTTTCATCATTTTGCCTCCTGCATCGGTGCTATTAGGTGATATCTATCACTTTTCTCATAATTCTTAATGTCAGAGGGCATTCTGAACATCGCAGGTAATTCCTGTGTTTTAGCCCTTCCATTAAGAATTCATATTGGCCAAACCCACCAAGCATTAGATGAACTGTTCTGAATTCATTATTTAGTATAAAAAAAGAAAAGAAAGGAAGAAACTCGCAATCTGATCAACACAAAAAGAACATCAATTAGGAGAAAGAAGGCATTACCGCTTTGCAAAAGTCTTTTATCTGATTCGGATCAAAGGTTTTATCAGCAGAGAAGATAAATCCCACAGCACTCCCAATCTTATCGAGATCAGCTGCATCTCCGTAACTCGAAATAGCACTGCCAGGCCTGACTGCATCTTCCATCTCAAAATCTGACACATTGTGGGGCCCGTCAGCCAGCATTACCGCATCTCCGTTCTTTCCAGGAGAGCAGCTCGCGCTCTGAGCGCAGTTGGTCTGGGCGTTAGCAATATTCCCCACTAAGGATGTTTCTTTCACCGCTTTGCTTGTAGCTTTAGAGAGATGAGACCTTAGATTGAGAACTCTGGATTGAACCGATTCGATGGCTAAGAGGATTTGCTCTAATGAATTATTAACTCCTTTGGATCCGAATAACCACTGGGTATCTTCATTGCCTTTCATGTTCTGATCCACTGCTTTATGGATTTAAGAATAAAAAACAGAAATAAATCTCATTGGCAATTTTATAAACATGTATAGAGAGAGAATTACCATCAAGCAAAATTTCCATAACATTCAGAAACTTTCAGAAACCAGGCATTTGGCTAATGAAAGGATTGAGATTTTGCGATTGCAGGAAGCAAAAATGGGATCTTGCGCCCCAAAAGCAAAAGCTCGGAATTGAAACTTCTACTCAGTACTCATGCAACAACAATAAGATGTTCCAGAGATTTTAACGGAAAAAGCTATTAGTGCTTCAAACAACACTTTCTCAGAAGTTCCGGCCAGGACAACAAGGTAAATTACCTACTGAAATAATTGCTTGTACAAAGAGAACAAAAAAGTACAAAATCATTTTACGACAGAGCATTGCATCTTATCAAAAGACTCAAGGTTAGTCCTGTCTCAAAGTAAGATGTGTTTATAGTTTTCACACAAGCCACTGACTTACGGGTGGAATAACATAAGAGCGATGCTTGGGCGGAGGGCGTTTTAGCAACTCAAAGACATCAAGGGTTGCAGAAGAAGCAGTATGGATCAAATAATCCCATGACGATGGAATAATCGAATCCCACCCGAGAGGTTGCTATTGAATGGGATTGGATGTAGCAAACCCCTTACTCTCGCACTGGTTCCACCTACTAACCATCATCACCATCAACAACTCAAGTGGCTAAACCTTTTTTTCTCCCCTAACATCGCTCTCTTGTCTTATCTTATCATATTCAATTCTGAATGCCAAATGGGGTCAAAGTAGTTATGTCTTCATAATCTAATTGCAGAAGCTGTAATATCCTCAACTATTTGTCCTAAAGGAACCTCCTAGATTTGTCACATATTTGCCTATATTATTTGACTCATCTTTACACCTGCAAACCGGCACAAGTGGGTTATGATTGTTCATATTACTGCAAACCAACAGCCAATTTGTTTCAGGTCGTGACAAGATTTTCATGAATCTGTCCTATTATTTTGGTCACATTAGAGATGAAGGAACAAATAGTCAAACATTTCACCAATCTCCACCGATACAAAGTAGAACTGCAAAATATCATTTGTTTCAGAGTTTTATTTTAGAAAACCTTTAATTGACTAGTTTACACTAAACCAGTCAAGAGACTTCTAGTAACAAGAATTTCATAAAATGAAAAACTGAATAAAAGCATTACATGTGAATAAAGAAGAATAAAATTTTCACTAACAGATATGGCAATCAAGACTAGTTTATGCTATACCAGTCAACAAGTTAGTATTGGATTTCATAAATTAAAAAACTGAATAAGAGCATTACATGTAAATATAGAAGAATAAAATTTTCACTAATAGATATGGCAAGCAAGATATTGCCCATGCTCGACAACTATGGTTAATTACATGAATAATTAACAGGTTGCTTATCTTTTCAGTTTGTTTGAGTCAAGTTTTAACAATTTACTCCCTAAAGATTGTTTCGCACAATAATGAAGTCCTTTTTAATCTACTGTCAAAAATAAGAGTCCACGACAGCATCATTGTTAGACAGAAAACTCAAAATTGCCATGTAAATGAATTATAACAATGACATCTGGTTTAGATGGTCGATTAAAAAATATTAGGGGCTCAATTGTTCAATTGAAACCTCAAAACGTGCCATTTGACTTAACTGCCAGTCTGCCACACAGGACAAACTTCAAAGACTAGCTTGTGCTTGTTAAAGTTGGAACTCCAAGGACATTGAAATCAGGGTCAAATATGCAGGAGTAAATTTGAAATTAAAACACGACTATTCTAAATACATAAACGTAGAGGGAAAAAAATTGACACCAGGAAGTTAAACAATCAATTATACCTAGATCACCATTATCGTCATCAATTGAATGACCATCTGTCTCAGCTCTCTTATTTTCTGCATGAGTTATGAAGGACGGTTACCAAAATATGACCAGGGCACGATACCAGAAAAGGGATTTCAACATACATATACCGATCAAAACAACTATATTTGCATGTATAACCCTCAAAAGTTACAACGTATATCCATACCCTAAGAAATAGCCCATATTAGCTTGTATACCCCTTAAAAGTTATCATCATGCATATACCTTTGCCTCTCTTCTTGAAAGCTTTTCACACTTGAAAAAAAATGGGTTTTCACACTAAAAAAGACGCCATCAGTTGAAATGTTCAGGGTTACCACAATTTCATGCCAAAACTCACATTTTTCAGCACGGAAGCTCTCAAGCACAGTGGCCTACATGCAAATATGATCTATTTTTACAGGTACGGGGGCAATAATACCATTTGAGGGCTACAGAGAAATACACTCTATCTTTAAGCGCATAGACAAAATTGCAACTTTTAAGAAGGATACACCCAAATCATGTATTTTGGAGGATATATGTATATGTATATATATAGGTATGTACATACATACATACATACACACATACATACATATATATATATATATATATGTATGTATGTGTATATATGCAGAAATCCTTAAATAATCATAAAATTGTGAGAAAGAGAAGAGAATCAGCACCATAATAAGAGAAAAAAACATGGTTCGACATATACGATGATGCATCGACTGTATCCTCGTATCTCTTTCTTTTTCTCCTCTTCATGGCATTTCTTCTATTACTTTGACAAGTTAAAGGCACAGATCTTGAAACAGATCCATCCAATTCAATCATTTTCGAGTGCAGTTCCTTTTCATGCTCCAATAAAGCAACTTCCCTATCATACTTTCGCGCTTGGGAACTACATTCATGAATATACAACAACACCTTCTCAATCTGCCACTGGTGCGGTCTGATGTACGATTTCCAATGAGGAGTCAGCTTTTTCTTCCTGGAACAAATAATGGAATGCCATTCATTTGTCAATAACATGTGAGATATCAAAATATGGCAAATAGTAGTGTCGAAGAAATTGCCTATTCAACGTAATAAATGATAAGCAGTGTTTTTTCACAAAGGCCAAATGAATATTCAAAGCTAGGGTTTCTTTGCTTATTGGAAGGAAAAGTGGTGGAAAACAAGTGAATTAATAAAATTTGCAATAAGTCCCCATTTTCACATGAATTTTTCTATTTGAATTTGTTCAAAACCAATATTAAACGGTTTGTCATGGATATTTTGAGAAAGTAGGATACATTTACTCAGATTGGTGGCATTGTTGCCAATATTTATTAAGTTAATGCTATCTTACCAGCACACACATCATTCAATTACTCTGCTATCAGTTTTTGCCATCATGTCCTACAATGCTACCGACTGAATAAATTGTACAAAACTTGATTGTTTCGGATTGTATCAAACCCAACTTAAACCCTTCTTTAATCCAATATACAACTGCATAGTTGCCCTTAAGCAAACAAAGATGCAACGGCCGAGACCAATGACTGCAATAATCAAGCGATAAGCAGAGTGACAAAAACAATATGCTCCAAGTTCTGGATAAAACTTAAATTCACAAGCCATTTATTTCATATTTTCCCATTTGAAGGATTCTCATATCTTCCCTATGAAGGTGTATATGCGATAGTGGTAAATTGCCCTTTTATCTCATTTGAGAAAGAAAAATGCCTTGCGTGTGTATGGTGAGGAATCCCATTAAGGAAAAAAGGGCAGAGTGATCCCCATCTTTGTGACAAAATATTACATCGCAAGTAAATACTCTAATAGCTTGCAAAATATTCCATTAAACGAGGTAGTCAAATCAATTATGATGGCAGGATGGTGGTAAAATCAACACTTTTAACATTCACATGATCTTTTTAGAGCAGGCGACTGTTAGTACAAGGAATGCAAAAAAATTTACCTATATTTTACAGAAGAAGCTTACTTGAACATGCCAGTCCCATTCGAAACAGCAGTGTCCCCTTTTGGTGCACTATAGAGAGATTCAGCTTCTCCATCACTCCCATGCGGCTTCAACTCACCATCCGACTCTGAGAAACTATCTCCAAATGAGCTCGAGTATTCGGTGGTGTCGGGATCTTCATCTTTCACTGGTTCAACGGCATTTTCTTTCCCGCATTCAACAACATCGACTTCTCGATCCATAAATGCATCTTCCTTCCTCCGATCCGCAAAGGCTTCTAAGCAAACTGATCCCGCCGCATCTTTGGGATCAACAAAATCCCTACTACCCTCCTCCAGTTCAGATTTGATGATTAGATTGGGTTTTCTTTCTTCTTCCGTGCCTTCTAGGGCTTGGGAAGGCCCCATGATTTGCAAATTTCGCTTAATGCGACAAAACTCTAGGATTTTTCCAGCTGCCAAAGAAGAAAGATGCCATCTTTATAATTCAGAACGTAAAAGATTTATTAAAAAGGGTTAATTGCATACAGGTCCCCGCAAATATAGTGAATTGCAAATATATCCCTGCAAAGTTCAACTTTTGCAACTTATCCCTGCAAAAGTCCTAACCTTTGCAGATATGTCCCTCTGGTTTGTTACCGTTAGAAAACTGTTTATTTTTTAACAGTAGGTTCGTGAAATGACATTCGTTTACTAGTCATGGAATGAGAAATGCAACATGATCATATGCATGGTACTCCATATTCGAGAGGTTAAACTAGAAGCTTATCAATCACAACAAAATTGAACTATAAGAGTTGATATCTTTGAATTGAAGACCCAAATAAACAGTTGTACATAAGAAATTTTATCCTCTAGACAATATACTGATAAATTGTCAGTAAACAATTTCTTCCACTGTTCATCAGTTTGATTATAAACTAAACAAATATGAGCAAAATGACATGTTGATTTTTAATTGGTTGTAATATCATAGAACTCCATGCATTTGCAAATGTAGAACTCTCTTCAAGTATAACATAATGGGCTGTGCCGCACTATAATTATGGATATTTAGAGGTGACTTGTTATTCTCACTGAATTGTGCAGTGTAGTGTCTCATCTAATTCAATCATTAAAACTCCAAATCATGCTACAATAACACAAATTTATAGCTCATCAACCCCCATAAACAAACTATCGCAATCCAATCAAACAATTCATCAATCTAGAACATAAATTCTATACAAATCTCTACAATCAGCTGAACGAAATCCAAAATTTTAGGGCTGTAAAGAGAAAATTTAGATTGAAGCATCGAAACTTCAAAGAGAAGCCCAATTAAACCAAACACAAGATCGAGAAAACTCGCGCGTTTGCGCAATCAACAACGTTAGAACTTAAGATCGGGACCAATTAGTGCAATCGAAGGGGGATTCGGATACGATTAACACAACATCGATCGAGATAAGAGTCGTAGAGATAGAGAGAGCGAGAGGAGGTGATTTCACCATTGATTGAGAGAGATTGAGAGCAAGAGAGCTCACCAGAGGCTGCGGCGGCGGGAGCGGCGGCGGCGGCGGCGGCGGCGGCGGCGGCGGCGGCGGCGGAGTTGGCGAGGCGAAGCGGGGGTGTAGAGAGAGAGAGAGAGAGAGAGAGAGAGGGGAGATAAAAATTTACGCTCCTTAATTTCTCCTTTTTAATGGGTTTTTTTTTTCCTTTTATTTTGTGTGTAAATTTTATATTTAAAATTTTGAATTTTAAATTTTAAATTTCAAATTTCAAATTTCAAATTTCAAATTTCAAATTTCAAATTTCAAAATTCAAAATTTAAATTTCAAATTTCAAATTTCAAATTTTAAATTTCAAATTTCAAACTTCAAACTTGAAGTTTAAAGTTTAAAGTTTAACGTTTAAAGTTCAAATTTCAAATTTCAAATTTCAAATTTATTTTTAAAATTTAAAATTTTATATTTAATTTTTAAAGTTTAAAATTTGAAATTTAAAATTAAACTTATATTTTCTATATAAAATTTGAAAATATCAAATTTGAAAATTTATATTTTAAATTTCAAATTTCAATTTAAATTCCAATTTTTTTTTTAAATTTGAATTTATAACCTTTAAATTTTCAAATTTTAAATTCAATTTTAGTTTAGATTTTAAATTAAAAATTTTTAATTTAAAAATTCTAAATCTAAAATTAATTTTTAATTTTTTAGTTTGTAAAAATCTTTTGAAATCGTGCAATATGAATCCAAATAGCTAATAATTTAAATTTAAAGTTCCTAATGACTAAGATTGTTAGAAATCCTATGGAATTGTATAATTTGTATCCAAACAACTTTTAAAATGAATCAATGAAATTTTTTTGGAGTTACAGAATTTCACATTTCATTTGGACCAATACCATAGTATTTAAACTCCATGGAGTTTTTTTTACTGCGCATCCAAACAAGGTCTAATTGATAACTCTTTTACGGATTGCGTACGGGATACCCAAAAGTAAATTAGGTTGGACGCGTCGTAAACGGGTCGGATGCGAACCTAATATGGAGTTCTCTGTAGGGATGTCGATGGGTATCCATACCCAAAATATTATTCGAATCCGAACCCGAACGGCGCGGGTTTATCCGAACTAAATGTATATGGATTCAGTTATGTGTATAGAAAATAAAAACCCGACGGATATGGGTGTCGGTATGGATTTTGTATGTACCCGACCCGAACCCGAACCCGAATAAATTTTATATATATTATTTATTTATTTATACAATATATAAGATGCCTAATAATTTTTATCCATTGGATCTTCATCCAACGGTACATTTTGATGTAAAGAAAAATTATTACTTCGGGTTTGGGTTTCCGCATTCGGGTTCGGGTTCGGGTTCGGGTTCGGGTTCGAGTTTCGGGTTTTTGGTCGGGTCGGATATGAGTATGGATTTTTAAAATCCATCAAGTTCGGGTTCAGGTTCGATTTTAATTTGGTTGTCGGGTTCGGGTTCGGGTTTTTGAAAATCCGACCCAAACCCGACCCGTTGGCATCCCTAGTTCTCTGCCATAGAATTTCTTTATTTGTAAACTTCAAATTGCCACTCTTGGTACAGTGCATTTTTATTTTACCACATTGTGATTCAAAAATTGCACTTTGCACCTTTATGGTTTAATTTTTTTACGTCAAATAAGATGGCAAAATAAAATATTTTTTAAAAATCATAAGGTGGTAAAATAAAAAATACGCTAAATCATAGGGTAGCTAAGTATAATTTCTTAAACTAAGAAGTGGTGCCGAAAAATGAGCTTAGAGGCAAAGTGCAATTTTTTGAACTTTGGGAGAACTACGTGAAAATGTACCTTAGGGGCAATTTGAATTTATCTTTTTTTTTTAGTTTTAGCAAATATTTGAATGCAAATGTTTCTATTAAAGCAATGCTAAGAGTCTGTTTATTTTTATGGATTTCAGAGGTTAATTTGTGACTTCGAAAAAATTGTTGGCATCGGTATTTGAATGAGTCCCAATTTATTGAACGTCATTTATTGCTTTTATTTTATAATATGTGAATCTTCTTATATAATAGTATATCATCACAAGATTTATTAAAGATACATCTGTATAGATATCATCATATTTATACTAAAAACTGCAAACATAGTATATAAATCACAAATGAAAAGAAAAATGTGGACAATTAGCTAGAGCAGTAATTGTTATAGTCCATTTGTTTCGGCATTCAAATCATGAGATCATCAAACTCCCACTCATAATTGTACGAAGATCGGCCCTTCGACTTTGATAGGGTAGGGACAAAGTCGAATTCGCAAACCTATCCCTAATCGAGTGTGTGCGCTATTTCTTTTTGCATGATTGAACTTTATTCTAAATATCCAAATAAAGGCTAATTTAATATTATCTATAAAATTTTGGGAGCATCAAGTTTATTTTTTAGGGGTAGGAACTAAAAGGAGTGTCTAGTTCACCGGAAAAGCCTGAAAAATCAGAAAAATAATTTTTGATGGAAAACATATTTTCCCATAATTTTTAATTTTTGGAGAAAATATTTAGAAAACGAAAACACTAATTTTTCATGGACCGAACACTTTCCAAAGTTATTTGGCTTGTGATGGGTCGCGACATCACAAGCAGTGAGCTCCGGAGTTGTCACGTATGGGTTAACGTATCTACCCAGCAGACGGTCCTAGATTGGTGATAGTCCTCGTGGGCCCTGGTATTGTGAGTTTGGCTTGATTTCGCGTGAGTCGGATGATTGGGTCATGAGGTAAAAGAGAAAGTCAGTTGAGTATAGTAGATTATGTCTTTGGTTACCTTGTGAAGTCTTATAGTAGCATCATATGACAGGTGACGAGTCGATTATACCTCCTCGGTAGACAGTATGTGTTGGGTTGAGCGGTCATCTCCCTAGTAGACGATCTAGAGGAGGGAGTTGGGCTTGACTTCGTTCGCGTGAGCCGGTATGATTGGGTTAAAGGGTAAAAGTGGTAAGCATCTTGAGCATAATAGCGTTTATTGTTTACTTAGCTTCATTTTGTAAAGGCATAGTAGTGTTTATTCCAGTTTATGATAGTGGAGTTGTTGTACGACTTTCTTGTTGTTTATCTACTTATGCCTTGATAGACCTAGTGGGAAAATCGGCGAGGTCGGCGGCCGAACTCACTGGGAATTTCTTTTAGTTCTCACCCCACTATTTTACAGAGCCAACCATTAGCGGAGCGGCACTGGACCGAGGTGTCGGCGTTGCGCCCTAGATAGTTGGGTCACCAAGTTTAGGTCGCCCTATGTACAAGCAAAAGAATGTAAATGTATTTTGAAAAGACAAATGTAATTGAGAGCGAAGTTGTATTTTGAGGAGTTCATGTATTATGTAAGTGGAAAAATGTATATAAAATGTGAATGTCCAATGTTGTAATAGTTATGTTTAAATTCTCGCTCCTGTGATATGCCCTTGCGCTACTTGTTTTGTTTACGCCTTGGGTGGATAGAGAAAACTCTGTCCGTTCGGCGGTCTGTGTACGTGCTCGAACCGACCAAAGTGGCGGTGCCCGGGCGTGACACACCGAGTACATGTTCACATTCAAACGAACGTAGATTGAAACCTCATATAAGACCATTCTATTATGTCCTAAGAGCGCAAATTTGCAACAAGTACATATCCACATTGAAACAAACGCGGATTTAAAACTCATAAGTGTGAGTTATGATACCCCAAGGATCTAATAGGTAAACACACCTAGAGGGGGGGGTGAATAGGTGTATGCAATAAAACACCCTACTCGATGCACTAAAATAAAAGCACGGAAAAATAAAGCAACACACCGAGCAATTTACGTGGGAAAAACTCCTAAAGGAGTAAAAAACCCACGGGACCGATCACACGAAAAATCCACTAAGTGAAATAGAGTACAAGGTGATTTACCGAATCCACGACTCAACCTTTACCCTGGACTTAAAGTAGATCTCCTTCGTTGGTCCCCGATCAATCGAACTCCTCCGATTGATCACACCGCGACTCCTCGCAGCAGCAACGCTCCGTATCCACGAGCGTCCGCCGAATCCTCGGCTTCACGCGAAATCCACGCGCACTCGCTCCATCCGGAGCATCAACAAGAATAATTGATGGCGATTCCAATGCTTAGATACACAGAGAATATGAGAGGAAGTATTTCTATGCGACCATCGACTCGATTCTCAGATAAGATCAGAATCTAAGCTCCGAGAACCAAGTCGACAAGAGAGAGAAAGAAACTTGTCATCCAAAAGTGAATGAACGGCTCCGAGACAAGTTTCTAGGGTTTCCACAGGTAAATCTCTCTTAGGTACGTTTTAGAGAAGCCCCCATATCGTATTTATAGGTTTAGGAGACATAGAATCAGATTAGAATTGGAAAAACTAGAAATTTAGAAAATCGTGACGGGTTGAGGTCCGGACCGCGGGTATGGGGTCCGGATCCTGACACTCATCAGGCGTTTCATTGTCCGGACCTCAGCATCAGGGTCCGGACCCGGTCTGCGAAACGGCTCATCAGACCTACGGGTTCCGGACCTCAGCTTCTAGGGTCCGGACCCGGACTGTAAAACTGCAAGTATGCGTACGGGTTCCGGACCTCAGCTTTCAGGGTTCGGACCCGGTCTGTGAGACAGCCAGACTTGCTCACGGGTTTTAGACCTCAGCTTCTGGGGTCCGGACCCCGTAACATGAATTTCACCGATTTAATCAAAAGTAGTTTGAAACCTATTCTAATGTCTCCAAACCCTTAAATTATATCTATAAATCACCATCAACTATATCAAACATACCTGGGGAACCATGAGCTTTATAAACGAGTCCTCGAGCCTTTGATCTTGACGTCTTCTCGTTCGTTCCTTCAAGACTCCACATGACTCTACGAAATCTGCCAATAAAAAGCCGTAACAATCTCCCCCTTTGCCGATTTCGTGACAAAACAAAAATTACATACTCGAAGCTCATTTAGATACTAAAAACAAAATAGAATTTGTTGTAATCACCAAAACAACAAACTCCACGCATGACCGATCCAATAAATTCAAAAATACATGCAAATCAATTCCTAATACAAACTCTATGACTTAGACATGACCAGGAGTCTTGAAGTCTTCTACGTCCTGCAAAAACAATACTTGACAAAATAAAAGATTAATATTGTGAATGCCACAAGAAGTACACAGAGTAAACCATTCTTAAACTCCTAGCTCCTAAGTCAAGTCAAAATACACAACCATTATCTCCCCCTTTTTGTCAGAAAAACGCCAAAACAGAACAAAGAGAGGTATGCCCAAAAACGATCAAGGTAAAAACAAAAAGAAGTCCCCAGCCATATAAAAAAAAACTAAACCGAGTCATCATCGTGCAGAGGAAGATCGGCATTGCAACAACCAAGTTTGTCAAAGATTGCCTTCATAAGCTGCCCAAGTTTACTAAGCTTCTTATTGATCTTCGTTTGTTCAGAACCAAGACGTGCCTGCTCAGAGGAGAGACGATGAAGCTCAACTGTTATGCGTTCTTGCTCGGAAGACAGACGCTGCTGAGCACGATAAATAGAAGTCACCGAAACATCTTCCTCAGAGACATGCCCAGATTGCTGAGAAGGGGTTGGACGCGTATGCGAGGAACTAGTACGGCCGACCGCTGGAGAAGAACGACCAATAAGTCGAGATTTATTTAACGTCATCTCATTGATCTTCCCAAGGCTATGCTCATATGTGGCACAATGAGTATCGACCCCCTTTTGTCGTAAGATCCTCATAATTATCATCGGATAAGGAAGACGATCAACCTGATTCGAAGTCTTGATTTCCTTCGCCATGCGATGCCAGATCAGGAAAGGTATATTCAGATTGATGTTCCGTGCCGCGGCCTCAGCAGGATGCCCAACCAGGTACATGTAGAGCAACCGTTCCCAATGTACCACCTTGGTGTTCATAGTAGGCAGGATATTGTAGACCACGATGAAGTTCAGAAACCTATACTCTGGTCGTAGCTCTTTGGACATAACAGAATTCCCGGCCGACAACGTGTCCGGAGGACACACACCATTAATCACCTTTCGCCAGTCACGAAGGGACTCCAGACCGCCCCGAAGATAGTCAACACCGTCGGTGCGAGCCTCCATAGTAAGGGCCGTAGCAATCGTCTCGGGAGTGACATCCAATGTAACCCCCCGAACAGTAGTCAGGAAGACGTAAGGACCACCTTCTTCATCTCGAAGAGACCCGGCGCGCATGTAAAAGTCGCGAATCAGTTCTAAACAGTAACCAGTCCGCTCAGGAAAAGAACAAATGTTGGTGAGGTGACCATCCTCATACAGTCGAGCAAAAGCAGGAGCTTCTTCAATGAGCTCCTTAACCGCGACGTCGCGCTCGCCAATACACACTTTTGATGAATACATTGTTCTGCGCTGTGAGGAAACTGGCGCGTCATGCTACGTTTGACGTCGGGGTGACACAGAAGCTGGTTCCCGAATATGGACACTCCCCGTACACCGAGTGCTCCTCTTTGGTAAGAGCTTTTCTTTACCAGGCCGCTTCGGAACCACAGGTTCCTTCCCTTTTCTCCTAGGAACCACCTCCGGGGAACAAGGAGCAGTCTCAGTGTCAGATCCCTCGGAGGCATGATATTCAGACTCTGTATCAGGTGAGCGACCGCGTTTATGAGCCATAGTCTTTATACGCCGCCCACCCTGACCAACACCACTCATGAGGACTGCCAGCACCAATAACCAGTGGAATGTCATGATGAAAACGAAATTTCTGTCAATTGATTAACAAACTGGCGCATAAAAACCATTGAGTTAGGAAAGTGGAAAAATTCACATCTAGAGGTTCCTAGGGCCAGAAGGAGTCATGATAAATTGATATGCAACAAGCAATGTGACCCAAAAACCAGAGACATGCGGTTTCAGAAAAACACCAAAAACAGTTCGAAAAAAACGGGTCGATGCAAATCTGAACAAAGGGAACGTGCAAAATCATGCAAAACAGCATAGAAATGAGAAGCACAACAAGATGAACCGAAACATGATGCAAAACACAGGGTAACAACAATGAATTTAAGAAAAAATGCAAAAATAACATGGAAAATAATGATGGCAGGGTGTTGCAGGAAGAACAGGAGAAAAATGTGGAATACTCACACTTAGGTGAATGAATCCGGGCAAAAGATGAGGAAAACCCTCCGTTCTAGAGAGAGAAACACCGGAGAAACAGCACGAAAACAAAACTCAGTGAATCAAAGCAAGAAAAACAAAACCCCATTAGTGCTGGTTCGGGCGTGGGGTCCGGACCCGGTCAAGCGCGGTCCGGATCCCGCACAAATTTTTATTTTTTTTTAAAAAATTTAATTTGGAATATGAAGTCACAAGAAAATATCAGCAAAGGAACACCATAATAACGGAAATATTTCAGGATAATCAAATCTTAAAAGATTTCTATCGATATATCAAAAATCGTTATAGCACATTTTGAGGAAAAAATCGAAACAAATCCTAAAGACTGAACTTTGTTAATTGTAACATATCAAGCAAGATCTACAGCATATGAAGAC
Organism: Puya raimondii; assembly: GCA_016920855.1. Taxonomy (NCBI): domain Eukaryota; kingdom Viridiplantae; phylum Streptophyta; class Magnoliopsida; order Poales; family Bromeliaceae; genus Puya; species Puya raimondii. The sequence goes on from JABWPP010000049.1 coordinate 20,205,859, forward strand.
TATCAAAAACAGCATGTGGAAGGAAATATTGAATAGAAAAATCTTATAGATACGGACACTCAAGATAATGCCTCGAAAAGAAGGTAAACATCAATAAAACCCAGGGAGTGGCTCTTTGAGCATCTTACATTTAACCACCTTATTTCTTCTGGAGAGTGGCTCTATGAGCATCTTATTGAGGCAATGACACCAATCATCTAGGTTAATACCTTTAGCAAGTGATAAACTCTCCTCTTTTTTTTTTTTTGTTTAACAGGAATTGCCCAAATCATATAACACCATGTGGTAGCTGCACACATTACCCGGACGACCGGGGTGGTAGCTCTTTCCTCCATGTGGTGGTAGTTTTCACACTCCCCTAAAGGGATGTAACTCTTTCCACATCTTTAAAAGCAATAAACTAAACTGAAAAACTCCCCCTAAATAGTTGCCACCTTCAATCTGAGGAATTAACGAGTAACTAATCAATAATGAAATTGCTATTCACATGTCCATCAACATCCTAATAAAATAGTAATGATATCTAAAGGTCAAGAGGATATGCCAAAATTAACTAAGATAAGTAGCAGAATTTGAGAGGATAGTGATCTCAAAAGAGTATAACACAGTGAGATATACAAATAACAATCAAATAAGAGAAGCATATCATGAAACTATCAAAGTTATGATAAGTGACTTGCTGGCATTTCAATGTAAACGAAAAAACAAGGGCAGTAAAGGTAAACAGAATGACATGTCATGCAAAACCAACAAAATATGAAAAATAGTTGCAATAATAAAAAAAATGCATGACTATGGCCCGAAGAACTTATCTAGAGAGATGGATTCATTCCAATTGCCTTTCGCAAATGTAGAAAGCGTTTTTGATCCAAAGGTTTAGTCAAAATATCAGCAAGTTGATTATCAGTTGAAATGTAAGAGAGTTGAAGAGAATTCAATTCAACTAGCTCACGCAGAAAATGATATCGAAGATCAATATGTTTTGTTAGAGAGTGTAAAACAGGGTTTTTTAAAATTTGTATGGCGCTGGTGTTATCACAAAGAATGGTGACAGTACTGGAAGGAATTCGATAATCACTCAATAAGCTTTTCATCGATAATAATTGAGTGGAGCAACTGCCGGCGGCAATGTATTCTGCTTCAGCAGTGGACAGGGCAATGCAGTTCTGTTTCTTACTATGCCATGCAACGAGACAATGACCTAGATAGAAACAACCGCCACTAGTACTCTTCCGATCATCGACAGAACCAGCCCAATCAGCATCTGAATATCCAATCAAATCAAGTGATGTTCCCATGGGATACCAGATACCATGATTCACGGTTCCCTTCACATACCGGATGATGCGCTTGACAGCTGTCAGATGCATCTCTTTGGGATTTGCTTGATAGCGGGCACAAACTCCCACACTAAACGCAATGTCCGGTCGACTAGCAGTCAAGTAGAGCAGACTCCCAATCATACTCCTATAAAGCTTCTCATCAACATTTTTCCCATGAGCATCCAAACCAAGACCCTTGTTACCAGTGCCCATCGGAGTAGGGAAGTCCTTTGCATTCGCCAAACCAAATTTCTTCACTAATTCTTTCGCATACTTGGATTGACAGAGATGAATCCCTTCATCAGTTTGTTTTACTTGTAATCCCAGAAAGTATGAAAGTTCACCCATCATGGACATCTCAAATTCACTTGCCATGACCTCGGCGAACTTTGCGGCATCTTTATCTTTAGTTGCACCAAAAATAATATCATCAACATAAATTTGTGCCACAATAAAATCATCTTTCAAATGTTTCACAAAGAGAGTTCTATCTGCTCCCCCTCGGTTATAGCCCTTATCGAGTAAATGTTTAGTCAAACGTTCGTACCATGCTCGCGGAGCTTGTTTGAGTCCATAAAGTGCTTTTTTCAAACGGTAAACATAATTTGAATGATTTGAGTCAATAAAGCCTTTTGGTTGTTCAACATAAACCTCTTCATTTAAAAGACCATTTAGAAAAGCACTTTTCACATCCATTTGAAATAATTTGATTTTGTAATGACAAGCTATTGCGAACAAAATACGAATAGACTCAAGACGGGCTACCGGAGCAAACGTTTCATCAAAATCAATTCCCTCTATTTGTGAATAACCCCTGCGCGCAACAAGTCTTGCCTTATTTCGAATTATAGTACCTTCCTCATTTTTCTTATTTTTAAAAATCCATTTGGTACCAATTACATTATGCTGCGCAGGGCGTGGCACTAATTCCCACACGTCGTTTCGTAAAAATTGACCAAGTTCTTCTTGCATCGCATTTATCCAATATTCATCAAGAAGAGCTTCATCAATATTTTTTGGTTCAACTAAGGATACATAACACGCAAATTCACATTCAAGTTGTCTCCTTGTCCGTACACCTTGATGGGGATCTCCAATTACATTAGACACAGGATGATCTTTGGAGACTCGAGATGTTGAAGGACTAGTCGATGTGTGAGGAACGTCGTGCGGTAAAGATGCGTCATTAGATGCAGTAATTTCATGAGAGTTAGTAGAATCAAGTGATGCAACAGTTTGATCAATCAAATCATCATCATGAGAATTTATCGTAAAAGGAGATTTCAACATTATCATTCAAACTCAAATCAGACATGGATTTATTCAAAGAGGTAGCAACGGAGAAAGCTTCATCTACTTTTACATTAACTGACTCTATCACAGTCTTGGCGCGCAAATTGTACGCACGATAGGCTCGACTAGTAGTAGAATAGCCTAGAAAAATTCCTTCGTCGCTTCGAGAGTCGAACTTGCCAAGATTTTCACGATCTCTAAGAATATAACACCGACTCCCGAAGACACGGATATTTGATATTTGGCTTTCTACTATACCACATTTCATATGGAGTGTTCAAAGTACCCGGGCGAAGGTAGATTCTATTAATTATATAGACAGCCGTGTTTACTGCTTCAGCCCAGAAGTGTAAAGCAATTTTCTTGCTATGAAGCATAACACGCGCCATCTCTTGCACAACACGGTTCTTACGTTCAACCACTCCATTTTGTTGTGGTGTATAGGGAGCAGAGAATTCATGTTTTATACCATTAGAAACACAGAAATCAATGAATTTAGAATTTATGAATTCTCCCCCTTGATCACTACGAATGCGTACAATTTTCTCATTACGTTCAGTCAAAAGACGGTAACAAATTTCAGAAAATGAGTCAAAAGTATCGGCTTTCTCACGCAGAAAAGCAGTCCACACAAAACGAGTAAAATCATCAACCATAAGAAAGATGTATCGTTTTCCACCTAAGCTTTGAACTCTAGTTGGTCCCATCAAATCCATATGCAGTAATTCTAGAGGTTTTGTTGTCCCTAAGTGATTCAACTTCTTATGTGCAGTTCTAGTTTGTTTACCCAATTGACAACCCCCACACACAGCATTTTCTTTGAAACTGATTTTAGGAACTCCTCTAACAACATCCTTCTGTGTAATCTTAGATAGCTCCTTAAAATTTATATGACCTAGCCTTTCATGCCATAGAGTTTCAGTGTCTAAAAATGCTAGATTACAGTGTTCATTCGTAGTACAGGGAACAATGTAGCAATTATTCTGTGACCTAATACCTTTTAAGAAGAAAACATCATCACATCCAGTCACAGTACACTCTTTAGCAGAGAATTGCACAGAGCATCCATTATCACACAGTTGGCTAATACTTATGAGATTCGTCTTAAGCCCTTCAACATAAAGAACATCATTTAAAGTAGGGCCATCTGGAATCGTGATTGTTCCCTTACCAACAACTTTAGATGACCGTCCATCTCCGAAAACAACTAGACCTCCAGAGATTTTAGTTAAAGAGGTAAAGCAATTTTTATCTCCGGTCATATGTCGGGAACATCCACTATCTAGATACCAAGACGAATTATCAAAAGCATGTAGTGAAGTATGTATAACATGACAGGGAAAGAGTTCACCTTTGCGCACCCAAACCTTACGTGTTTTGGGTTGCGTCGGCCTATTGAGACTTGACAGTTGGAGAATTGAGGTCTTTAAGAGATCATGCTTCTTTTGAATGTGCTCTTTCGGTGTCCAAGCTTGCTTCCTCGAATCATCCCTAATTCTTTGTTGTGGATTAACGCGATGTTGCTCTTGATTTGGTTGAGGAAAATTCTTCTTCAGTCTCTGAGAATGTCGCGGCTGAGTGTAGGCATTTGGAAGTAGTCGTCTGGGTGTTGTGGCTTGCTTCATACCTTGTTTGCAGTTTCTTTTGATGTGACCTACAACACCACACTTATGGCAAGCTCTGTTAGCAAATTTGTTCATTTGTGTAGAAGTCATACCTTGATTTGTTGTAGATGACTGTGTCAAGTCTTTTGGAGCTGATTTCGAGACTTGTCCCACATAAGTCCGTTCATATCCAAGTCCGAATCTGTTAGTTTGACCAAGTCCCAACATTTTATCCAATTTAGAAGTACTAGACGAAAACTTGTTGAGATCATTTTTGAGTTGAAAAATCGTCTTAGAAAATTCCAAGTTGGAATCTCTAGATTCAGTGTACTGCTTGGAAAGGAAATTCATTTTATCTAAATGAGATTCCTTTTCCTTTTCAAGTAGTTTACACTTGTCCAGCAAAGAGTTGTTTGACTTGATAAAACTTTCTCGCTCTTCCTCAAGAGACTTAGAGACAGTAGCAAACTTCTTGTTTTCTTCCTCAAGTTCAAGCAGTCTTCTCCTCAATTTCTTGTTGTGTTTCGCCAACTTCTTAGATTCAATCAATAGATGATGATAGGCAGCTGCAATGTCGTCTTCTCCAGACTCCTCATTGCTTGTGTCGCTCCCCGACGCAGATTTTTCATGCAAAGAAGATAAAGAAGACAAGTCAGTAGAAGTAGAGGCTAAACACATAAAGGGAGAGTTAATTGCAAGTAAAGCAGTAGCATTAACATCCTCATCAGTAGAGGTGGAATCATCCAATGATGAATCATCCCATGTAATAGCTTGCATAGCCTTCTTTTTCGAAGACTTTTTATTAGGACAGTCCGAGGCGATGTGGCCAAAACCCCTGCACTTGTAGCATTGGATTTGACCTTCGGAGCTATTCTTCTCCTTGGAAGAACTCTCAGCTTTCCTAGATTTGAAAAAATTACTCCCTTTAGTTTTTGATTGCTTTGAAGAAGATGTCGTTTTGTTTGCTTGTTTCCTTCTAAAATTTCGTCGGAACTTCTTCGTTAGGAGCGCCAATTGTTTTTCAAAGTCCTTCAAAGTAGTGTCCGAATCTGAATCTGAGGAAGTCGTGTTTGAGTCTTCTTCCTTCGTGGATCTCAAAGCCATCCCTGCACCCTTGGAAGAAGACTTGGTAGAAGATGAATTAGTAGGAAAGGTCATCTCGTAAGTTTGTAATGCACCAACTAATTCTTCTACTTTCAATTCATCAGGATGTCTCATTGTTTCAATGGCCGCAACCTTAGGGCGAAACCTCTCCGGAAGGGTTCTTAATATTTTACGAACTACTTTGGATTCAGTAATTTTCTCTCCCAAGTTAGCACAAGTATTAACAATATCTTGCAAACGGGTATAGTACTGGGTAAAGGTTTCATGTTCCTCCATACGAATGGAGTCGAATTTGCTAGTTAGCATTTGAAGTTTTTGAACCTTTACTAAACTAGTACCCTCATGCGTCACTTGGAGAGTTTCCCAAATTTCCTTTGCCGTTTCACACGCCGAAACACGTGAGAACTCGGTTTGCGTTAAAGCATTAAATAAAGCATTAATACCCTTTCCGTTGTATGACGATTGATCAATTTCGTCTTTCGTCCATTTGTTTCTAGGTTTTGGGACGCTAACATTCTCGACAACATGTGTAGGATGAGTCCATCCAAACTCAATTGATTGCCACACACGCTCATCGATGGCTATTAGAAAAGCTCTCATACGAACCTTCCAATAAGCATAATTAGTGCCATCGAAAAGTGGAGGTCGATTAATGTTACCGCCCTCGGCCATGATAAAAATAACCTATTCCCGCTCTGATACCACTTGTGAGTTATGATACCCCAAGGATCTAATAGGTAAACACACCTAGAGGGGGGGTGAATAGGTGTATGCAATAAAACACCCTACTCGATGCACTAAAATAAAAGCGCGGAAAAATAAAGCAACACACCGAGCAATTTACGTGGGAAAAACTCCTAAAGGAGTAAAAAACCCACGGGACCGATCACACGAAAAATCCACTAAGTGAAATAGAGTACAAGGTGATTTACCGAATCCACGACTCAACCTTTACCCTGGACTTAAAGTAGATCTCCTTCGTTGGTCCCCGATCAATCGAACTCCTCCGATTGATCACACCGCGACTCCTCGCAGCAGCAACGCTCCGTATCCACGAGCGTCCGCCGAATCCTCGGCTTCACGCGAAATCCACGCGCACTCGCTCCATCCGGAGCATCAACAAGAATAATTGATGGCGATTCCAATGCTTAGATACACAGAGAATATGAGAGGAAGTATTTCTATGCGACCATTGACTCGATTCTCAGATAAGATCAGAATCTAAGCTCCGAGAACCAAGTCGACAAGAGAGAGAAAGAAACTTGTCATCCAAAAGTGAATGAACGGCTCCGAGACAAGTTTCTAGGGTTTCCACAGGTAAATCTCTCTTAGGTACGTTTTAGAGAAGCCCCCATATCATATTTATAGGTTTAGGAGACATAGAATCAGATTAGAATTGGAAAAACTAGAAATTCAGAAAATCGTGACGGGTTGAGGTCCGGACCGCGGGTATGGGGTCCGGACCCTGACACTCATCAGGCGTTTCATTGTCCGGACCCCAGCATCAGGGTCCGGACCCGGTTTGCGAAACGGCTCATCAGACCTACGGGTTCCGGACCTCAGCTTCCAGGGTCCGGACCCGAACTGTAAAACTGCAAGTATGCGTACGGGTTCCGGACCTCAGCTTTCGGGGTCCGGACCCGGTCTGTGAGACAGCCAGACTTGCTCACGGGTTCCGGACCTCAGCTTCTGGGGTCCGGACCTCAGCTTTCGGGGTCCGGACCCGGTCTGTGAGACAGCCAGACTTGCTCACGGGTTCCGGACCTCAGCTTCTGGGGTCCGGACCCCGTAACATGAATTTCACCGATTTAATCAAAAGTAGTTTGAAACCTATTCTAATGTCTCCAAACCCTTAAATTATATCTATAAATCACCATCAACTATATCAAACATACCTGGGGAACCATGAGCTTTATAAACGAGTCCTCGAGCCTTTGATCTTGACGTCTTCTCGTTCGTTCCTTCAAGACTCCACATGACTCTACGAAATCTGCCAATAAAAAGCCGTAACAATAAGACCATTAACGTGTGCATGTTCACATTCAAATGAACGAAAATTGAAATCTCATAAGACCGGTCTATTTTGCCCTAAGGGTGCAAATTTGCTCCGAGTATATGTTCACATTCAAAAGAACGAAGATTGAAACCTCATAAGATCGTTTTATTATGCCCAAAGAGTGCAAATTCGTAATGAATACATGTTCACATTCAAACGAACGACGATTGAAACCACACAAGGCCATTCTATTATGCCCTAAGAGTGCAAATTTACAACGAGTACAGGTTCACATTCAAACGAACGAAGATTGAAACCTCACAAGACCGTTCTATTAAGCCCTAGGAGTGCAAATTCGCGATGAGTACATGTTCACACTCAATTAACGAAGATTGAAACACAACGAGTACATGTTCACATTCAAACGAACGAAGATTGAACCCTAATAAGGCAGTTCTATTATGCCATAAGAGTGCAAATTTGCAACGAGTACATGTTCACATTCAAACGAACGAAGATTGAAACCTCATAAGACCGATCTATTATGCCCTAAGAGTGCAAATTTGCAACGAGTACATATTCACATTCAAACGGATGAAGATTGAAACGTCATAAGACCGTTCTATTATGCCCTTAGAGCGCAGATTCGCAACGAGTACATGTTCTCATTCAAACGAACGAAAATAGAAACCTCATAAGACAGTTCTATTATGCCCTATGAGCGCAAATTTGCCGCGAGTACAAGTTAACATTCAAACGAAAGAAAATTGAAACCTCATAAGACCGTTCTATTTTGCCCTAAGGGTGCAAATTTGTACCGAGTACATGATCACATTCATATGAACGAAGATTGAAACCTCATAAGACCTTTTTATTACGCCCAAAGAGTGGAAATCCGTAATGAATACATGTTCACATTCAAATGAACGACGATTGAAACCGCAAGAGGCCATTCTATTATGCCCTAAGAGTGCAAATTTGCAACGAGTACATGTTCACATTCAAACGAACGAAGATTGAAACCTCACAAGACCGTTCTATTAAGCCCTAGCAGTGCAAATTCGCGATGAGTACATGTTCATCCTCAAACGAACGAAGATTGAAACGCAACGAGTACATGTTCACATTCAAACGAACGAAGATTGAACCCTCATAAGACCGTTCTATCTCGCCCTAAGAGCGTAAATTCACAACGTGTATATGTTCACATTCAAGCGAACGAAGATTGAAACCTCATAAGATCGTTCTATTATGCCCTTAGAGTGCAGATTTGCAACGAGTACATATTCTCATTCAAACAAACGAAGATAGAAACCTCATAAGACAGTTCTATTATACCCTATGAGCACAAATTTGCCGCGAGTACATGTTCACATTCAAACGAACGAAGATTGAAACCTCGTAAGACCGTTCTATTATGCCCTAAGTGTGCGTATTTGTAATGAGCATATGTCCACATTGAAACGAACACGGATTGAAACCTTATAAGACCGTTCTATTATGCCCTAATAGTGCAAATTAGCAACGACGGTGCAAATTTGCACCGCGTACATGTTCACATTCAAATGAACGCAGATTGAACCCTCATAAGGCAGTTCTATATGCCATAAGAGTGCAAATTTGCAACGTGTCCATATTCACATTCAAACGAACTGAAGATTGAAACCTCATAAGACCGTTCTATTTGATCCTAAGAGCATAAATTCATAACGAGCACATGTTCATATTCAAACGAACGAAGATTGAAACCTCATAAGACCATTCTATTACGCCCTAAGAGTGCAAACTCGCAACGAGTACATGTGCACATTGACACGAACGTGGAGAAATCTCATAAGAGCATTCTATTATGTCCTAAGAGTGCAAATTTGCAACGAGTACATGTCCACATTGAAACAAACACGGATTGAAACCTCATAAGACCATTAACGAGTGCATGTTCACATTCAAATGAACGAAGATTGAAACCTCATAAGACCGTTCTATTTTGCCCTAAGGGTGTAAATTTGCACCGAGTACATGTTCACATTCAAACGAACGAAGATTGAAACCTCATAAGACCGTTTTATTATGCCCAAAGAGTGCAAATTCCCAATGAATACATGTTCACATTCAAACGAACGACGATTGAAACCACACGAGGCCATTCTATTATGCCCTAAGAGTGCAAAATTGCAACGACTACAGGTTCACATTCAAACGAACGAAGATTGAAACCTCACAAGACTGTTCTATTAAGCCCTAGGAGTGCAAATTCGTGATGAGTACATGTTCACATTCAAACGAACGAAGATTGAAACGCAACGAGTACATGTTCACATTCAAACGAACAAAAATTGAACCCTCATAAGGCAGTTCTATTATGCCATAAGAGTGCAAATTTGCAACGAGTACATGTTCACGTTCAAACGAACGCAGATTGAACTCTCATAAGGCAGTTCTATTATGCCATAGGAGTGCAAATTTACAACGAGTACATGTTCACATTCAAATGAACGACGATTGAAACCTCATAAGACCGATCTATTATGCCCTAAGAGTGCAAATTTGCAACGAGTACATGTTCAAATTCAAACGAACGAAGATTGAAACCTTATAAGACCGTTCTATTATGCCGTAAGTGTCACGCCCCGGCACCGCCACTTTGGTCGGCTCGGGCACGCGCACAGACCGCCGAACGGACAGAGCCTCCCCTATCCGCCCAAGGCGTAAACAACATCATATACATAAAGTTGTGCCCAGAAAAAACAACAACATACATGAATTGCACGAGGGCAATTATACCAGAGCGAGAGATGGATTACTTAAGCAATTCAACTAAAACACATAAGCTTCACATATACATCAACCCAAAGTGCTTCATTTCCATACATATTACTCACATACATATCATAATGACACATACATTGTCATCTCCCAAAGTGAATCCTCTACATGTCTCTCATAATATACAAGCACCTCTCTATACATAGGGTGATCTAATACACATGGAAGTCCACTACCTAGGGCGCAATGCCCTTGCCGCGATCCTCGACCGCACCGCTCGTGCTAGGCTCTGCAAAACAAGGGGGTGAGAACTAAAAGAAGTTCCCAGTGGGTTTGGCCGCCGACCCCGCCGACTTTTACACTAGGTCTAATCAGGCATAAGTAGTAAGAAGATATAAACAGTAATAAGCAACTGATGCAACTACTATGCCTCTACAATATAAAACTAGGTAAACAATAGATAATACCATGCTCATGAAGCTTACCACTTTTACCTTTCAACCCAATCATGTCGGCTCACCCGAAGGTCGAGCCCACTCACATACAAAAGCCCACGGGGATATAGCCGCTCAACCAAACTAGGGAAGTCTGTGGGGAGATAACCGCTCAACCCATGTGTGACAACTCCGGAGCTCACTGCTTGTGGTGTCGCGAACACCAACAAGCCAGACAGACTATGTGTGAGTACGATCCAGTCCTCTCATCTCGAGGACACCCTACCAACAAAGGTAACAACATACGGGTATCTACCAATCCCTAGCATCTAATGCCACAAAGTGCTATCAAACACGACTAGTCAAGATGCCACCAAGTTCATGTCGTCGACGTTTTCTAGTTCACATACTAGGTCTTTGCATACTAATTCACATACTAGTTCTTTGCATACTAGTTCACATAGGTTTTTGAATACTAATTCACATACTAGTTCTTTGCATACTAGTTCACATACTAGGTCTTTGCATACTAGTTCACATACTAGGTCTTTGCATACTAATTCACATACTAGTTCTTTGCATACTAGTTCACATACTAGTTCTTTGCATACTAGTTCACATAGGTTTTTGCATACTAATTCACATACTAGTTCTTTGCATACTAGTTCACATACTAGGTCTTTGCATACTAGTTCACATACTAGGTCTTTGCATACTAATTCACATACTAGTTCTTTGCATACTAGTTCACATAGGTTTTTGCATACTAATTCACATACTAGTTCTTTGCATACTAGTTCACATAGGTTTTTGCATACTAATTCACATACTAGTTCTTTGCATACTAATTCACATACTAGTTCTTTGCATACTATTTCACATACTAGGTCTTTGCATACTAGTTCACATACTAGGTCTTTGCATACTAATTCACATGCTAGTTCTTTGCACTAGTTCACATACTAGTTCACATTCATGCCTAGGATTCTCATGGCAATGTCTAATTTACATATATACATCTCTATATCAAGCAATCATAAGCTCCAATTTACATTCAAAAGTATACAATTACCAATCAAGAATTTCATATGATTCTAGAACATAATTCTCATGCATTATGGTACATGGCCAAAAATGATAACTTAGACATAGAATGAAACTCGACAAATTCGGATAGCACCCCCCACCTCGTGTCGGCGTCTGGGGCGGGGAAAACCAAGCCTCGCGTTTTTCTTCGCCGATTTAGCTCGACCCATGGCTAACGAATAAAAATCGGCAACTTCTCTCAATCGGACATCGTAGGCTCGCCGGAATCCCAATTCGAGTTGTCCCACCCGTCGATTTACCCTTCAATTAGGGAAACAAGAGATCAATTTCACTTAAAAATCCCATTTCTACAAAACCCCCAAATTCAGCCCTAGGGTTTATATTTCTTCAAGAACACTAAAATTTCTTGGAGTTTCTTGTTTATCCAAGGCTAGGATCTCATAGGGGTCCCAAAATAACAACAAAAGAGGTTCTAAACAAAACCCTAATCTCAAAAATTCAAAACCTCACCTTAAACACCTTGCTCTCCACAAGCTTTCCTTTCACAAGAAGCTTGCTTCACCTTCAAGCAAGCCTTCTCCTTCAACCTTCACTCCTTGGAGAGAGCTCTAGAGAGAGAAGGGAGGAAGTGAGAGGAAATGGATTTTAAGAGAGAGAGAGAGAGGTGTTTTGGTGTGCTCTCTTGTGAGGGTGAAAAAGAATAAGAGGGGAAGAGAAATGAGTTTTGCCTCTTATGTGACTTTTGTCTCTTATGTGAGTGGGAGAGAAATGAGTTTTGTCTCATGTGACTTTTGTCTCTTATGTGAGTGGAAGATAAATGAGTAGAAAGAGAGACTTTTCTCTTGTGTGAGTAGAAAAGACCATATTTGGGAATTAACCCCCCATGAAAACACCATTTTCCACTGAATTCACAAAGTTTGCCCTATTTGGCCAAAATTTGGAAAAATGTATAGAAACTCAGTACATTACACTAAGTGTGCATATTTGCAACGAGCATAAGTCCATATTGAAACGAACGCGGATTGAAACCTTATAAGACCGTTCTATTATGCCCTAATAGTGCAAATTAGCAACGAGGGTGCAAATTTGCACCGAGTACATGTTCACAATCAAACGAGCACAGCTTGAACCCTCATAAGGCAGTTCTATTATGCCATAAGAGTGCAAATTTACAACGAGTCCATGTTCACATTCAAACGAACGAAAATTGAAACCTCATAAGACCATTTTATTTTGTCCTAAGAGCACAAATTCGTAACGAGTACATGTTCACATTCAAACGAACAAAGATTGAAACCTCATAAGACTATTCTATTACGCCTTAAGAGTGCAAACTCGCAACAAGTACATGTCCACATTGACATGAACGTGGAGAAACCTCATAAGACCATTCTATTATGTCATAAGAGTGCAAATTTGTAATAAGTACATGTCCACATTGAAACAAACGCGGATAGAAAGCTCATAAGACCATTACGTGTGCATGTTCCCATTCAAATGAACGAAGATTGAAACCTCATAAGACCGTTCTATCTCGCCCTAAGAGCACAAATTCGCAACGTGTACATGTTCACATTCAAGCGAACGAAGATTGAAACTTCAAAAGACCGTTCTATTATGCCCTTAGACTGCAGATTCGCAACGAGTACATGTTCTCATTCAAACGAACGAAGATAGAAACCTCATCAGACAGTTCTATTATGCCCTATGAGCGCTAATTTGCGGCAAGTGCATGTTCACATTCAAACGAACGAAGATTGAAACCTCATAAGCCCGTTCTATTTTGCCATAATGGTGCAAATTTGTACCGAGTACATGTTCACATTCAAACGAACGTAGATTGAACCCTCATAAGGCAGTTCTATTATGACATACGAGTGCAAATTTGCAACGAGTACAGGTTCACATTCAAACGAACGAAGATTAAAACCTCACAAGACCGTTCTATTAAGCCCTAGGAGTGCAAATTCGCGATGAGTACATGTTCACATTCAAACGAACGAGATTGAAACGCAACGAGTACATGTTCACATTCAAACGATCGAAAATAGAACCCTCATAAGGCAGTTCTATTATGCCATAAGAGTGCAAATATGCAACGAGTACATGTTCACATTCAAACGAACGAAGATTGAAACCTCATAAGACCGATCTATTATGTCGTAAGTGTGCAAATTTGCAACGAGTACATGTTCACATTAAAACGAACGAAGATTGAAACCTCATAAGACCGTTCTATTATGCCCTAAGTGTGCATATTTGCGATGAGCATAGCAGTTGGCTGCCCTAGCCGAGTCATCTAGGCAGCAGGGTATACTATTACGGAGGATGTGTGATACTTTTACTCATCAGTCAAGTGCAGCACCTAGAGCGACGGAGTCGCAGGAGCCACTTCCTTCTACTCCAGTGGATGTTCCAGCTACAGCCGCACCCCCATCAGCGGCAGTTCCGGCCGCACCGATTGGCGATACTTCACGGTCAGGTGGACAGATGTCGGAGGCCGAGCAGGAGCGGATGACTGAGAGGCTGGCTCATTTTTGCCAGTTTGATCCACCTCGCTTTGATGGTAGCCACACCGAGCCATGGGTGGTGGAGGCCTGGGTGGACGAGATGGAGAAGTTATTCGAGGATCTCTTCATACCAGAGCGGGAGCAGGTTCACTTGGCGGTTCACTGCTTGACGGGTGACGCACGCATCTGGTGGAGGAGGACGAGACAGAGCAGGTCGCTGGATGCGCTGCGGTTGAGTTGGGACGAGTTTTGCGGGATGCTGTACGGGTCCTATTTTCCAAACTGCGTGAAGCAAAAACTCGAGGAGGATCTGAAGAATCTACTTCAAGGAGACCGCACAGTGCAGGAGTATACTCGAGAGTTCACCAGACTCCTGAACTGTGTTCCATTTACAGCGAGAGATGAGGCTCACAAGGTTTACTTGTTCGAGCGAGGATTGAGACAGGAGATCTTTGTTCTAGTTCAGGCCCAGAGGTTGCAGACCTTGGATGCGTCGATCGAGCAGGCACTATGGGTCGAGCGAGGAGCCTTGACGGCGAAAGAGCGGGCGGCCGCACTGAGTCAAGGTCTGGATAGGAAACGCCCGGCTCCAAACGACGGAGGACAGACCAGCGACAGACGTCCGTCGAGGCCTCCACGATCACGTTCTCAGGGTCGTGGATTTTCGGGGCGACAGAGGTCTGGTGGATCCCGTCAGCAGGGACGACAGCAGAGGGGAGCACCGAGATGTGTCATCTGTGGAGGACCACATTGGTCTAGACAGTGCGAGCAGCGAGAGGGCCGGTGTTTTGGGTGTGGTCAGTCCGAACATCTGCGGGCAGCTTGTCCCCGAGCAGCGTCGCCAGCACCATCGACAGCATCAGCACCCCCAGCTTATCAGCAAGTCTATGGAGCTCCACCGACTCATAGCCAGACAGACCGGGCTTCTGTACCACGCCCGGGTGAGCGGCGACAGCAGGCGCAGAGTGGCAGGGTCTTTGCGACTCAACTTGAGGACTACACGGCAGCATATCATGTGGTGGCAGGTATCATTTTAATTTCTGGCATTATAGCTCATGCATTATTTGATACCGGTACATCACATTCATTTATTAGTCGAGCATTTGCATCACTGCATGGGCTTGTGATAGGGCCTTTACCACATGCACAAGAGGTGCAGATTTCCGAGCATGTTTTGCTTGTGGAGGAGTGTTGTTGGGCTTGTCCAGCGCAGCTTGGACCTTGGGTGATGCCCGCAGACCATTTGTGTAGTACTCGGATTTTTGTGGATTTTGAGGGTTTCTGGATTTGGCGGGTTTCGGGCGCCCGGAAGTGAGGAAGTGGACGCCTGAAAGATCTGGATCCAGTTGACTTTGTGGATGATCCGGAAGTTGCTGATGAGGTTTGGATCTGGACGCAGGAACTAGACGCCCGGATGAGGATCCGGATTGAGCTGATGACGTGGAGAGCCACGTGTCGCGGCGTAGGACACGTGTCGACCGCCGGAGACACGCCGCCCCACCGCCTGCCGACCGACGACCGACCGCTTGGTTGCCAGCTGACACCTGGCTTGCAGGGTTTCCGGACGCCCGGAAGTTGGATTCGGGCGCCCGAATGTGGGACTTTTGGGAGCCTATAAATAGGTGAGTCCCTGTGATATTGAGCTCACTTCCATTTCGAGAATCCCATTTCTAGAGAGAGAAAGTTGGGTTTAGGGCCATGTGTTGGCATTAGTTGTAACCTAGCTTTCTCTCCTCTATTCTGTTGATCTGATCTGGTGCTGAGCTGTTGTTCTGTCGGAGTTAGCAGCCTTTTGGTGATATTCAGATCGGAGTGCTGCTGGAGCTTGATTATCTTGGAGGGTTGGATCTGAGGATACCGTTTTCCCCACCGTGATTGGATTAGCTCTTGAGGTGGGTTGATGTTTGCCAGATTCAGTGGACTTCCTCCTATGTGTTTACTCTCATGTTAGCATGATAGTGTTGGATTATGTTAGCATGATATGATGATATTGGATTATGATAGTGTGATATTATTGGGATTATGATAGCATGACATGCTGAGATTATGTTAGATATAACCTGTTAGGTTGAGATTTGCATGTGCATGATATGCTAATGATATATATATGAGCATGCATGATTTCCTTGTATCCTTGTTGCATGATTTGACCTACACCTATCCTGTTGATATCCCTTGTACCAGTTGTTGTACATACTAGTGTAGGTGATCATGTTGAGGCTCGTGCTATGTTGTTGTACCTCCTCTTTGTGGTAGAGTTGAGATTGATTGTGAGCACTGGAGCATTGATTGGGTCATGTTATTGACTATCCTTTGAGGTGCCGAGGGCACGTGATTCTTTGTGAGATCAGTGGATTGGGTCATACTTGTTGATTATCCTTTGAGATGCCGAGGGCATGTGATTCTTTGTTGACCCAGTCGTGTCGATCATATACCTGTGGGTGCTTGGCGTTGATATGGTTGTACTATACTCGGTTGGGTCGCTCCCACGAGTACCGCTCCGGAGTTGGCATGTTCCGTACAGAGGATTGTACGAGGGGCTAGTGACAGATGGTGTTCCTGTTCTAGCAGGCTCCCTACAGGTTGAGCATGATCAGGCCGCAGGTATCGTATTGTATTATGTTGTATGGCATTATGGATTCGTGATAGTCCTCATTTGATATATTCAGTTCATTGGTATTCATACTGACAGTTGAGCTTTATACATAGTAGTGGTAGTATATCTCCTACTTTCTTTATTGCTCCATATATATCTCTTGAGATTGAGGACTTAGTGGGCAGACCGCTGAGGCTGGTGGCGGTACCCACTGAGGACTACTTGTTTGATAGTAGTTCTCACACCTGTTGTTGACACCTTTTTGCAGAGTCTTCTTCCCCAGTTGTGCATACTGAGCGCGGAAAGGAGACCGTCGGGTAGAGTTGATCCCCGGATACTTGGCTAGAGGTATACCCCATTTTGGTAGATGGCTATGAGTCTGTACATACAGTGAGATAGAGATTATCAGTGTTGTATTATATTATGGTTATGGATGATTTATGTACAGTGATCTTTTGATTTTATATATATAGCAGCTCTGTTGATACCTTTAGCTTCTCTGTGGATGTTGTTGTTTTCGCTTCGTATACACGGTAGAAATACTGTGTATGCGGCGGATCTTATCATGCGCCTGGGAAGAGGTAACCCGGGGCGTGACAATTTGGTCTTGGGGCGATTGCAGGATTTTGATGTGGTGCTCGGCATGGATTGGCTGGCGCGCTATTTCGCGACGATCAACTGCGGTGAGAGGACCGTGACGTTTCGCGAGCCAGGCCAGAAGGAGTACGGGTATAGTGGCTGCAGGAGCACATTGTTCGCGACGTGGATTTTGTCAGCACGAGCAAGACAGATGATGAGTCGAGGATGTACTGCATTCCTGGCGACTGTTGTAGAGGTACCTACGGTGGTACCGAAACTCGAGGACATCTCTGTAGTCCGCGAGTTTTCGGACGTGTTTCCCCCCTGAGTTGACCGCTATGCCACCGGACAGGGAGGTCGAGTTTGTGATTGACGTAGTCCCAGGAACTGCGCCAATCTCAAAGGCACCCTACCGAATGGCACCGGCTGAGCTGAGAGAACTTAAGGCGCAACTTCAGGATTTGATGGATAAAGGGTTTGTGAGACCCAGTGTATCGCCTTGGGGAGCGCCGGTGTTATTCGTGAAGAAGAAGGATGGTTCACTTAGACTTTGTGTGGATTATCGAGAGTTGAATAATGTGACCATCAAGAACAGGTATCCTTTGCCGTGCATTGATGATCTGTTTGATCAGCTGCAAGGGTCTTGTGTCTTCTCGAAGATTGATTTGCAGTCCGGTTACCACCAATTGAAGGTGAAGGCCGAGGATATCCCCAAGACGGCTTTTAGGACCCGGTACGGGCATTATGAGTTTACGGTGATGCCGTTTGGATTGACTAATGCCCCTACCGCATTTATGGATTTAATGAATCGAATGTTTAAGCCGTTCTTGGACCGGTTTGTGGTGGTGTTTATTGATGATATCCTGATCTACTCTCGGAGTGATGCTGAGCATGAGGAGCACTTGAGGCTAGTGCTGCAACTTCTGAGGGAGAAGAAGTTGTATGCCAAATTGAAGAAGTGCGAGTTCTGGCTCCGAGAGGTAGCTTTCTTGGGCCATGTGATTTCAGCCACTAGTGTGGCGGTGGACCCGCAGAAGATTGATGCTGTTCGGGATTGGCCCAGACCGACGACAGTTACTGAGTTGAGGAGTTTTCTTGGGTTAGCTGGATATTATCGTCGGTTTGTGGAAGACTTTGCGAAGCTCTCCACACCCCTCACTCGTCTGACGAGGAAGGGGATTAGATTTGTTTGGAGTGCCGAGTGCCAGCGTAGCTTTGAGGAGCTGAAGGAGAGACTGATGTCTGCTCCCATCCTTGCCCTTCTAGTTATGGGGGAAGGATTCGTGATTTATAGTGATGCATCACACAGTGGCTTGGGATGTGTGTTGATGCAGCATTGTAGGGTAATTGCCTATGCCTCCCAGCAATTGAAGGATTACGAGAAGAATTATCCTACGCATGATTTGGAGCTGGCAGCTGTGGTGTTTGCACTGAAGCTGTGGCGGCACTACTTGTATGGGGAGCACTGTAAAATTTTCACGGATCATAAAAGTCTAAAGTATCTGTTCACTCAAAAAGAATTGAATCTGAGGCAACGCCGGTGGTTAGAGTTGTTGAAGGATTATGATATTACCATCCGGTATCACCCCGGCAAGGCGAATGTAGTGGTAGATGCGTTGAACAGGAGATCAGTGCAGAGCCTTAGTATGATGATCACTCAGCAGGCGCCATTACTTGAGGAGTTGAGGCGGCTTGAGCTTGAGGTGGTGTCCCATGGGGTTACTGCAAAACTTATGTCTTTGGTTTTGCAACCCACTTTGTTGGATAGGATCCGGGAGAAACAGAGTGTAGACCCCTATTTGATGTGGATTCGAGATCAAATTGCCCGGGAGCAAACATGGGACTTTAGTGTTGACAGTTCGGGAGTACTACGGTACAGGGACCGACTGTGTGTGCCTATGGATTCTGAGATCCGAGAGGAGATTTTGAGAGAGGCTCATTACTCGCCTTATACGGTTCACCCCGGTGGAACCAAGATGTATAAGGATTTAAAGGCACACTATTAGTGGAATGGAATGAAGCGGCATATTGGGAGATTTGTGGCTCAGTGTTTGACTTGTCAACAGGTAAAGGCGGAGCACCAAGTACCTGCTGGCAAGCTTCAGAGTCTCCCAATACCGGAGTGGAAGTGGGACCAGATCGCCATGGACTTTGTCGTGGGACTACCGAGAACGCAGGCTGGTTTCGATGCCATTTGGGTGATAGTGGACAGACTGACCAAGTCTGCCCACTTCTTACTAGTGCAGACTACTTGGTCCAGGGATAGACTTACTCAGTTATATTTGGACGAGATAGTGAGGTTGCATGGAGTGCCTACCTCGATTGTGTCGGATCGAGACCCACGGTTCGTCTCGCAGTTTTGGAGGAGCCTACAGACAGCACTGGGTACTCAGCTTCGGTTTAGCACGGTATTTCATCCACAGACCGATGGTCAGTCTGAGCGGACCATTCAGACTCTGGAGGACATGTTGAGAGCGTGTGTCCTAGACTTTGGTAGAGGGTGGCATCGACACTTAGGACTGGTTGAGTTTGCGTACAACAATAGCTATCAAGCGAGTATCCAGATGGCTCCGTTTGAGGCATTGTATGGACGCAAGTGTCGATCGCCCTTGCATTGGAGTGATGTGGGTGAGAGGAAAATCTTGGGTCCTGACATCCTGTTGAAGTGGAAGAAAAGGTCAAGATGGTTCGACGACGTCTTGAGACCGCCCAGAGTCGACAGAGGAGCTATGCGGACACTAGGAGACGAGACTTGGAGTTCCAGGTTGGAGATCACGTATTCCGGAAAGTCTCGCCGTCCAGAGGGATTCGCCAATTTGGAGTTCGTGGAAAGCTTAGTCCACGGTTCATTGGCCCGTTCGAGGTGTTAGAGCGAGTGGGGCCGGTAGCGTACAGGATTGCCCTACCACCGTGACTTTCCGGAGTCCACGATGTGTTTCATGTCTCGGCCCTGAGGAGATATGTGTTCGACCCCTCCCACGTGATTGACTTCACCCCACTTGAGTTGGCTGAGGACCTGCGGTACGAGGAGCGATCGGTGCGGATTCTTGCTCGCGAGACGAAAGAATTGCGCAACCGGGTCATACCGTACGTTAAAGTGCAGTGGAGTAATCACGAGGAGCGTGAGGCGACTTGGGAGCCGGAGACGGTGATGCGGAAATCCTATCCCTACCTTTTCGAGTTTTCTATTTGAGGTATGAGTTTGAGTTTCGAGGACGAAACTTTTCGTAGGGGGGAAGGATGTAGTACCCCTGGGGCCTAACTGACGAAATGACTGCAGTATCCTAGACTGTTCGACACTTCTGGAGAGGGTCGGGATGAGTCGGAGTCATTTTGGCGCAAAATAGACGTGAAAACGGACTCGGAGCACCGAAATAAGCCAAAACAGAAGTTTTGGACGTTTGGAACTTTAGGACGCCCGAAAGTTAGGTTTTGGGTGCCCAGATGTTGAGTGCTTGTTCTTTGAATCGCTAAGTCATTTCGGATCCAGTGTTAGGGCGCCCGGAAAGTGAGTCCGAATGTTACCTCGTGAATATCGATCCTTTTGACACATGTGAGGTGGTAGGTGAGTTCCGCCGGACCACGTTAGGGTACACCAGACCGTGAGGCGGAGAGTCCGAAGTACTGGTCGAGTGCAGGCTTGAAGAACTGGGCGCCCACTTCTTGGGTTCTGGGCGCCCGAATGTTGGTTTTTCAGCTTGGGACAGGTTAGCAGCATTTTGATCTTGAGGTTCTTTGTACCCTATCCCTATGTTTGTAAAAGAGGGTGGACGACCCCCTGTGGCTTTTTTCTCCTCTCCTTCATAGTGAACCCTGGATAATTACAGGAAACACCCTCCAATTCCTCTAAATTGCATGTTTTCCATTGAAGGCTTTGGATTCTTGCAGAACAGCAGCATCGACCTGTGGCATTTCTGCTCGTGTGCAGTGTAGGAGTGTCCAAATCCCACGAAACTTAGTTTGTTGGATTGTGCACTCGTAGAGGAACGTGTGGGGTCCTTCCAATCACATTTTGGACAGATATATACACTGTAGTTGCTATTTTACTGAACCCCTTGTGTTCTTGAACTGAAATTTGGATTTTCCTTTGATCTTATGGATCCAAATCTCTTTGGAGCTGGATTTTTGAAGTGAGGACTGATTTTCCCTCATCCCTTACTGTTTTGGAGGTTCTTTCCACCTAGTTTTTGAATTCAAAGGTGAGTACTAGCTCAGATTTTTGAGAATTAAGCTTAAGTGCTGAAATTGTGGATCCTTGATGGATTTTTTTGATTTTTGAATTCAGATTTTTGTTAGAAGCTTTGGAGAAGATTTGGATTGATCCATCATGGTATTTGGGAGGTATGTGACCATATTTCCTGGGCTAGACTTGTTGGAATTTCAGGAATTAAACTAGAAGTGTTATTTACTTAGTTGCTAGAACTTCTGGATGCAGTTTTGGAGGATCCAGAAGTTGGGTCCGAATCTGTGCAAAGGCTTTTTGGAGGTCGTATCGAACTCCATTTTGGCTGAAATTTGGTGGGATTGTTCTTGAGCCCTTGCTGGTGAATTGGGTAAAGTTTCACTGCATTTGGACTTAGGATTTGGATTTTATCGCATGTTGAATCCCTGTTGGTCGTGCTGCCAGGCTGCAGTTCTGGGCTGATGTTCTGGGCGCCCAGAACTTGAGCAGGGGAATCCGAATCCTGTTTTGGCTGGTTTGAGCCCGGTTTCAGCTAGTTTTGTTTGGAGGCCTTCCACTCGACTCCTAGACTTTGTTCGATAGCTTTTGAGGTGGGTTGATGTTGCCGAAAGCTTCGAAATTCCTCCTAAGTTGTAGAGAGTGCAGCATGTTGTTTTATTATCAGATTTTTCATGTTAGTAGCTCGAATTCTTGAATTTGCATGTGTTTATATAAAATCTGAATTTGGAGCATAAATTAATAATTTAAAGTCATGATTTTACATGCTGAACTGGGATTTGACTTAGGAGAAAACTCGTGAACCTACAACCTTCACTTTTCGAAACTGTTATCAGATTTAGCTCTAGGAGCCATTTCTGTTCTTGTATCACCGCTGTTAGTGCGAGGTGGATACTTAGATTGTTGTAGGACGAGTTTACGCTCGTGCTGAGATGCCGAGCTTGTGTATACAGCAGGGTAAGGCTGTTTTGTATTACCGGGTGCCGTCGGGGTTGACGGTGGACCCAAATTCTTGTTATAGTATCTGTTTGTGCTGAGGGCACGTGAGCTTGGAGTCTTTGACCCATTCGACCCTTTTTTTATTTGATTATAGCCTGCCGGAGCCTGATTGTGCTCGACAGAGATACGCTTATTAACTCGGTTGGGTAGCTCCCCCGAGTGCCGCTCCGGAGTGAGGCCTCTCATGCGTTGATGTCGCTGCAGATTCTGGATATGATTCTTGGACCGGCTACCTTTTGGTAGTGTGCGGTGTGGCTAGGCTTTTGGCTGGACGAGCCTTTGTGGGCGGTTCCGTTAGATTGGGTCAGGAGTGACTATTCACATTAGTGATGCTTATAGTTTGAGAGTATGACTCGGATAGTGGTAGGGTAGTGGCATTTCAGCTATAGAGTTTATTCCAGCTTACTTTATTGTTTTTTTACCTATCAGCTATACTGTTAGTCTCGTAGACTTAGTGGGTGGACCGTTGGGGTCGGTAGTGGTACCCACTGAGGACTACTTCTTTTGATAGTAGTTCTCACACCCATTGTTGCCACCTTTTCTTGCAGAGCCTTCGTCTGTTGCGGCTTCTGTTTCTGTTCCTGCGGATCGAGGTAAGGGAGTCGCGAGCTAGATCCCTACCATTCCAAGTTTTTCCTAGAGGAGGACCCTACTGGAGATAGTTTCTTTTTGAGTTGTGCCATGTACATATAGTGTGAACTGGTTATTCCTGTGAGAGGTGGACTTGTACCTATTTTTGGCTTTGGAGAAACTGTTGTATTTTGGATCCTATATGTACAGGTGGCTTTTGTTCTATTAGTATACCTTATTTCAGCTCTATATCTCTTGTAGTTGCTTGTATGCTTTGTTTACAGGTTAGCTATCGCTTCGTATACATAGAAAATTTTATGTATACGGCGGATCTGTTTGCGAGCCAGGGGAAACGTGTAATCCGGGGCGTGACACTAAGAGTGCAAATTTGCAACGATTACATGTTCACATTCAAACAAACGAAGATTGAAACCTCATAAGACCGTTCTATTAAGCCCTAGGAGTGCAAATTCGCGATGAGTACATGTTCACATTCAAACGAAAAAAAATTGAAACCCTGAAAAGGCAGTTCTATTATGCCATCAGAGTGCAAATTTGCAACGAGTACATGTTCACTTTCAAACGAACGAAAATTGAAACCTCATAAGACCGATCTATTATGCCCTAAGAGCGCAAATATGCAACGAGTACATGTTCACATTCAAACGAACGAAGATTGAAACCTCATAAGACCGTTTTATTATGCCCTAAAAGTGCAAATTTGTAACGAGTATATGTCCACATTGAAACGAATGCGGATTGAAACCTTATAAGACCGTTCTATTATGCCCTAATTGTGCAAATTAGCTACGAGTCCATGTTCACATTCAAACGAACGAAGATTGAAACCGCATAAGACCGTTCTATTTTGCCCTAAGGGTGCAAATTTGCAACGAGTACATGTGCACATTCAAAGAACGAACATAGAAACCTCATAAGACCGTTCTATTATGCCCGAAGAGTGCAAACTCGCAACGAGTACATGTCCATATTGACACAAACGTGGAGAAACCTCATAAGACCTTATGCCCTAAGAGTGCAAATTTGCATCGAGTACATGTCCACATTAAAACAAACGCGGATTGAAATCTCATAAGACCATTCTATTATGCCCCTAAGAGCGTAAATTCGCAACGAGTGCATGTTCACATTCAAACTTATGAAGATTGAAACCTCATAAGACCGTTCTATTACGCCCTAAGAGCGCAAATTCGCAACGAGTATATGTTCACATTCAAACGAATGAAGATTGAAACCTCATACGAACGTTCTATTATGCCCTTAGAGTGCAAATTCGCAACGAGTACATACTCATTCAAACGAACGAAGATAGAAACCTCATAAGACAGTTCTATTTTGCCCCAAAAGCGCATGCAGCGAGTACATGTTCACATTCAAACGAACGTCGATTGAAACCTCATAAGACCGTTTTATTAAGCCCTAGGAGTGCAAATTCGCGATGCTTACATGTTCACATTCAAACGAACGAAAATTGAAACGCAACGAGTACATGTTCACATTCAAACGAACGAAGATTGAAACCTCATAAGACCATTTTATTATGTCCAAAGAGTGCAAATTCGCAATGAATACATGTTCACATTCAAACGAACGATGATTGAAACCGCACGAGGCCATTCTATTATGCCCTAAGAGTGCAAATTTGCAACGAGTATAGGTTCACATTCAAACAAACGAAGATTGAAACCTCATAAGACCGTTCTATTAAGCCTTAGGAGTGCAAATTCGCGATGAGTACATGTTCACGTTCAAACGAACGAAGATTGAAACCCTCATAAGGCCTATTATGCCATAAGAGTGCAAATTTGCAACGAGTACATGTTCACATTCAAATGAACTAAGACTAAAATCTCATAAGACAAATCTATTATGCCCTAAGAGTGCAAATATGCAACAAGTACATATTCACATTCAAACGAACAAAGATTGAAACCTCATAAGATCGTTCTATTATGCCCTAAGTGTGCAAATTCGCAACGAGCATATGTCCATATTGAAACGAATGCGGATTGAAACCTTATAAGACCGTTCTATTATGCCATAATAGTGCAAATTAGCAACGAGTCCTTGTTCACATTCAAACGAACGAAGATTGAAACCTCATAAGATCGTTCTATATTGCCCTAAGAGCGCAAATTCGCAATGAGTACATGTTCACATTCAAACGAACGAAGATTGAAACCTCATAAGACCGTTGTATTATGCCCTAAGAGTGCAAACTCGCAACGTGTAGCACACTGAACTTTAGCAAATTGCAAGGTCCCAGTATAAGATTAGTGTTTTATACTAATCTGGAGGTTCTGGTCGAGATTCGAGAACTCCGGGGATCAAAATCTGCAAGAGGTGCAGATTTTGAATTGAGTACCGGTACTGGTCTTGGGGTATCGGAATTAGGTAGAATGTAGACTTGCGTAGCTTTCGGGTTTTGAGGAATCCGGCTGAGGTACCGGTACTGATTTAAGTAGTACCGGTACTGATTCATGAGGTACCGGAACGTAGTTGATGTTCAGTTTAGCCAACGTTCGGGTTCTGCGGAACCAGGCTCTTGGTACCGAAACTGCAGAGTACCGATACTCCAATTCGTATACCGGTACTCAATGTTGCAGAATCTAATTTCGTGCTGTATATAATTTCTGGGTTCTTGAGGGACTTGAGGGGAATTGTTACATCTTATAGCTTAAACCCTATCCCCCTCACTTGTTCTCTTTGGGCTGAGCTTAGAGAGAGGAGGAGGTGAGTGCTCTCTCTCTCTCTTGGATTCCTTCCACCTAACCCCTAAATCCTTGGGTTTGATCTCTCTTTTTCCATCTTCTACCTAGAAGCTTGCTACTTGGACCTTGAGGGAAGCTTGGGAGTGAAGGAAGAAGCTTGTTTGAGAACTAATCTCCAACCCTAGCATCATTTAGCTTGGTTTGGAGCTTTTGTTGAGGTTGGTGGCTCTCTTGCATCCTCTATTTATGAGTTTTGCAAGAATTTTGGATGAAAACCTAGTTTGGATGAAACTAGGGTTTATTTTGGGGTTTCTTTATCTTGAGCTTTTGGGGTTAAATTGATAGGTGTTAAATGCTTCTTTAGGTTAAATTTGAAGCTTTCTAGCTTCGATTTGGACCTTGGACAAGTTCCACTTGCTCAAAGGTAATTTCCACCTATTTTTTCTCATAATTTTTGGTGAATTTCGTGGTAAGCTTGTTAGAAGCTTGTAACCCCCTGGAAATTTTTCTTAGGGTGCTAGAAGTCGTGTTTGCAACTTCGTTTGAAGGAACGAACAAGTTTTGAAGGGTATCCGGTGGGTTTGACCTCACCGAAATGGGTGAACTCCCTCTATGTCTTCTATGTTGTTATAGGGTTCAAATTGATGCATATCCATGCTATTCATGACATGAAAGAATTTTTGGGTATATAGTACATGTATGTCATATATGATTTTGCCTACTCCATGTAGTAGAGGGTTATAATGATAACATGCATATTATATCGTAGGAAACTGTATTATGATGACAATTCCTCTTGTGCAAATATAGGAATGCATGTTAGCGATGAGTAAAAATATCGCATGAGGCACTTTATGGCTAGTGGATTATTGGTTTTCAACTTGCATGCCAACTAACATACTTGCTATTGATAAAGGTAAACATGACATATTGCATGTTCATGACAAGATGTGGAACTAAGCATATAGCCCTTAACTTAGGTAATCAACCAATGTTGACATTATGACATTGTGCACGACCTCTTGGTCGTTAGTTGACATTCTATGTTATAGACATGACGAACAAGATTCCTACGCCGTTGATTATGCTTGCTTGCCATTGTGCTCATTCGTACAAGCTTGTGAGGGTCGCTCCCTACAAGCCGGCACTCCGGAGTTGGCCTTTGCGACATCATGCTCGCCCGTGCGGGATTGGGCGCCGAAGTGGATTGCCGTGGGCGAGGCTCATTCTTAGCGGGAGAATATTGACTACCACGGGGCCATTAGGCACGGCACAAGCCGGGACTATACCATGTGTAAGTCCCCGATGATTGGGTAATTGTAGTTAAACTTAACTAGTTGACGTCGTAACTAGCTAGAACATGATTCATGGTTATAATTAGTTGACATGGCATATTTATACATGTGATAGTGTAGATTTCCCTACATGTTAAATAGCATAGTTAATTAGAGGCATAGTAGTGCTCGAACCTTTAGTTCTATTCATGCTTGATCCTTAGCTAATTCTATTTTTGCCTCTGTTGACCTAGTGGTGTATTTCACTTTTCCCGGCGGCTTACCCACTGGGAACTATTGTTTAATAGTTCTCACCCCCATGTGTTTGTTGTTTTTGTTTTCAGAGCCTTCCACTGCGGGAGAGGCTAGGGACCGCGGCAAGGGAGTTGCGACTAGCTAGAGCTTTTGGGAGTTATTTGCTTAGGTGGACGCCTTTCTTTTGTTTTAGTTGAAAAGTGTATTTAACCATGTTTTGTAGAGACTACCCTATGTCTTGGGATGTTTGGTTGTAGCAACCTTATGTATACTTAATGATGGTTGTACTTC
The DNA here is from genome assembly GCA_016920855.1 of Puya raimondii. Lineage (NCBI taxonomy): Eukaryota > Viridiplantae > Streptophyta > Magnoliopsida > Poales > Bromeliaceae > Puya > Puya raimondii. The sequence continues at coordinate 20,233,411 of JABWPP010000049.1, forward strand.
CCCTTCTACTGTAGTAACTTGTTGTTTTCCTTGTGACTGTTGCTATATCGTTAGTTTAGTACTATGCTCTGATTACTATGTTAGGATCTCTATCTTTGCTCCTCTCATTGAATGTTTTGTGGTAGATGCCTTGTGTGCATCGAGGTGCCTAGTGCGCACGGCGGGTCTGTGCACGTACCGGGCGGGCTTCCGCTGGGCTCCGGGCGTGACACAAAGAGTACATGTCCACATTGACACGAACGTGGAGAAACCTCATAAGACCGTTCTATTATACCCTAAGAGTGCAAATTTGCAACGAGTACATGTCCATATTGAAACAAACGCGGATTGAAACTTCATAAGACCATTCTATTATGCCCTAAGAGCGCAAATTCGCAACGAGTGCTTGTTCACATTCAAACAAACGAAGATTGAAATCTCATAAGACCGTTCTATTACACCCTACGAGCGCAAATTTGCAACGAGTATATGTTCACATTCAAACGAATGAAGATTGAAATCTCATACGAACGTTCTATTATGCCCTTAGTGCGCAAATTCGCAACGAGTACATAATCTCATTCAAACGAACGAAGATAGAAACCTCATAAGACAGTTCTATACTGCCCTAAAAGTGCATGTAGCGAGTACATGTTCTCATTCAAACGAACGAAGATAGAAATCTCATAAGACAGTTCTATTCTGCCCTAAAAGCGTATGCAGCGAGTACATGTTCACATTCAAACGAACGGAGATTGAAACCTCATAAGACCGTTATATTAAGCCCTAGGAGTGCGAATTCGCGATGAGTACATGTTCACATTCAAACGAACGAAGATTGAAACGCAACGAGTACATGTTCACATTCAAACGAACGAAGATTGAATCCTCATAAGGCAGTTCTATTATGCCTTAAGAGTGCAAACTTGCGACGAGTACATGTTCACATTCAAACGAACGAAGATTGAAGCCTCATAAGCCCGTTCTATTATGCCCTAAGAGTGCAAATTTGCAACGAGTACATGTCCACATTGAAACGAATGCGGATTAAAATCTCATAAGACCATACTATTATGCCCTAAGAGCGCAAATTGGCAACGAGTGCATGATGAAGATTGGAAACCTCATAAGACCGTTCTATCATGTCCTAAGAGCGTAAATTTGCAACGAGTATATGTTCACATTCAAACGAATAAAAATTGAAACCTCATAAGACCGTTCTATTATGCCCTAAGTGTGCAAATTGGTAACAAGTGCATGTTCACATTCAAACACACGGAGATTGAAACCACATAAGACCGTTCTATTATGCCTTAAGTGTGCAAATTTACAACGAGCATATGTCCACATCGAAACGAACGCGGATTGAAACCTTATAAGACCGTCCTATTATGCCCTAATGGTGCAAATTAGCAACGAGTCGATGTTCACATTCAAACAAACGAAAATTGAAACCTCATAAGAGCGTTCCATTTTGCCCTAAGAGCGAAAATTCGCAACAAGTACATGTTCACATTCAAATGAACGAAGATTTAAATCTCATAAGACCGTTCTATTATGCCTTAATAGTGCAAACTTGCAATGAGTACATGTCCACATTGACACGAATGTGGAGAAACCTCATAAGACCGTTCTATTATGCCCTAAGAGTGCAAATTCGCAATGAGTAAATGTCCACATTGAAACAAACGCGGAGAAACCTCATTAGACCGTTCTATTATGCCCTACGGCCCCGTTTGGTTGGGGGGTTAAGCGGGGATTATCCCCGCTATTCTGCCAAACGAAATAATTTTTGGCCGGAATATTTTATCCCGGTCAAACTTTACTATTCTTAGTTATTCCGGAATAGCTGGGATTAAATATTCCACCTTTTTGGCGGAATAGCGCTATTCCAAGCTTAATACCAAACTTAATTAAAATAATAAATTTAGTTAAACATAAATTATATAGACATAATATATTTAATTAACAATAAAATAATAAAATATCCAAGCTAGATTTATAGTAAAGTATTATTTAATTAATGTTTTATATATTAATTTATTTACTAATTAACTAGATGAGTAATTAACTACTTAATTTATTACTCTAATAAATATTTAATTAATTATTTGAGTAATTAATTCATTATTTTAATTAATTTGCTAATTAAATAATTAATTATTTAGTACACTTAGTCAATAACTAATACTTATATTGATTAATTAATTAATATTTTGAGTAATTTAATTATTTTCTTAATTAATTATCTAACTATTATTAACTAATTTATTTATTAATTTATTAAATTATTTGTGATTAACTAAATTATTAATTACTAATTAATTTATTAATTAATATTAAGGATTTTTTTAGCAATATTCCTAATTAATTAGTAGATTAAATAAGTTGAATTATTACTTAATTAATATTTTGTACTAATTAATTAGATAAAATATTATTATTTTAAAACTATGATTATTCTTATCCTTGCTATTCCAATCAAACCATCCAAACACTATTTTTCTTATTTTCGGGAAAAATCAATTTTCATCCAAACGCAAAATTGATCTTATTCCTGCTTATCCTAACAATTATACCTATCCCAGGAATAGCCTAAAATTGCTTATCCCTGACCAAACGATACCTAAGAGTGCAAATGTGCTTCGAGTACAAGTCCACAATGAAGCGAACCCGGATTGAAATCTCATAAGACCGTTCTAGTATGGCCTAAGAGCGCAAATTCGCAACGAGTGCATGCTCACATTCAAACGAAAGAAGATTTAATCCTCACAAGACCGTTCTTTTATGCCCTAAGTACGCAAATTCACAACGAGTATATGTTCACATTATAGTACCCTTGGGGCCTAACTGACGAAATGACTGCAGTATCCTAGACTGTTCGACTCTTCTGGAGAGGGTCGAGACAAGTCGGAGTCGTTTTGGCGCAAAATAGATGCGAAAACGGACTCGGAGTACCGAAATAAGCCAAAACTGAAGTTTTGGACGTTTGGAACTTTAGGGCGCCCGGATGTTAGGTTTTGGGCGCCCAGATGTTGAGTGCTCGTTCTTTGAATCGCTTAGTCATTTCGGATCTAGGTTTAGGGCGCCCGAAAAGTGAGTCCGAAAGTTACCTCGTGAATATCGATCCTTTTGACACGTGTGAGGTGGTAGGTGAGTTCCGTCGGACCACGTTAGGGCACACCAGACCGCGAGGCGGAGAGTCCGAAGTGCTAGTCTAGTGCAGGCTGGAAGAACTGGGCGCCCGAATGTTGGAATTTCAGCTGAGGGACAGGTTAGCAACAATTGTTCTTGAGGCTCATTGTACCCTATTCCTATGTTTATAAAAGTTTGGGGACAACCTTCCTGAGGCTTTTTCTCTCCTCCTTCACAGTGAACCCTGGATTATTGCTTGGAACCCCTCCAATTCCTCCAAATTTCCATCTTTTTCCATTGAAGGCTTTGGATTCCTGCAGAACAGCAGCGTCGACCTGTGGCATTTCTGCTCGTGTGCAATGTAGGAGTGTCCAAATCCCAAGAAACTTGGTTTGTTGGATTGTGGACTCGTAGAGGAACGTGTGGGATCTTTTCAATCACATTTTGGACAGGTATGTATGCTGCAGTTGCTGTTTTACTGGACTACTTGTGTTCTTGAACTGAAATTTGGATTTTTCCTTTGATCTTATGGATCCAAATCTCTATGGAGCTGGATTTTTGAAGTGAGGATTGGTTTTCCCTCATTCCTTGCTGGTTTGGAGGTTCTTTCCACCTAGATTGAGAATTCAAAGGTGAGTACTAGCTCAGATTTTTGAGAATTTAGCTTAAGTGCTGAAATTGTGGATCCTTGATGGATTTCTTGGATTTTTGAATCCAGATTTTTGTTAGAAGTTTTGGAGAAGATTTGGATTGTTCCATCACTGTATTTTGGAGGTATGTGACCCTATCCCCTGGGCTAAACTTGTTGGAATTCCATGAATTAGGCTTGAGGGGCTGTTTACTTAGTTGCTGGAACTTCTGGATGCAGTTTTGGAGGATCTAGAAGTTGGGTCCGAATCAGTTGAAAGGCTTTTTGGAGATCGATTCGAACTCCGTTTTGGCTGATATTTGGTGGGATTGTTATTGAGCCCCTGCTGGTGAGTTGGATAAATTTTCACTGCATTTGGACTTATGATTTGTATTTTATCGCATGTTGAATTCCTGTTGGTCGTGCTGCCAGGCTGCAGTTCTGGGCTGATATTCTGGGCGCCCCGAACTTGAGCAGGGGGATCCGAATCCTGTTTTGGCTGGTTTGAGCCCGGTTTCAGCTGGTTTTGTTTGGAGGCCTTCCACTCGACTCCTAGCCTTTGTTGGATAGCTTTTGAGGTGGGTTGATGTTGCCGAAAGCTTCGGAATTCCTCCTAAGTAGTAGAGAGTGCAGCATGTTGTGTTATTATCAGATTTTTCATGCTAGTAGCTCGAATTCACGAATTTGCATGTGTTTATATGAAATATGAATTTGGAGCATAAATTAATAATTTATAGACATGATTTTACATGCTGAACTGGGATTTGACTTAGGAGAAAACTCGCGATCCTACAGCCGTCACTTTTCGAAGCTGTTATCAGATTTAGCTCTAGGAACCGTTTCTGTGCTTGTATCACCGCTGTTAGTGCGAGGTGGATACTTCGATTATTGTAGGATGAGTTTACGCTCGTGCTGAGATGCCAAGCTTGTGTATACAGTAGGGTTAGACTGTTTTGTATTACTGGGTGCCATCAGGGTTGACGGTGGACCCAGATTCTTGTTTTAGTATCTGTTTGTGCTGAGGGCACGTGAGCATGGAGTCTGTGACCCATTCGACCCTTTTTTATTTGATTATAGCCTGCCGGAGCCTGATTGTGCTCGACAGAGATAAGCTTTTTAACTCGGTTGGGTAGCTCCCCCGAGTGCCGCTCCGGAGTGAGGACTCTCATGCATTGATGTCGCTGCAGTTTAGTGGTTATGATTCTTGGACCGGCTACCTTTTGGTAGTGTGCGGTGTGGCTAGGCTTTTGGCTGGACGAGCCTTTTTGGGCGGTTCCGTCAGATTGGGTCAGGTGTGACTATTCACATTATTGATGCTTATACTTTGAGAGTATGAATTGGATAGTGGTAGGGTAGTGGCATTTCAGCTGTAGAGTTTATTCCAGCTTACTTTATTATTTCTTTACCTACCAGCTATACTGTTAGTCTCGTAGACTTAGTGGGTGGACAGTTGGGGTCGGTAGCGGTACCCACTGAGGACTACTTCTTTTGATAGTAGTTCTCACACCCATTGTTGCCACCATTTCTTACAGAGCCTTCATCTGTTGCGGCTGCTGCTTCTGTTCCTGCGGATCGAGCTAAGGGAGTCGCGAGCTAGATCCCTACCATTCCCAGTTTTTCCTAGAGAAGGATCCTACTGGAGATAGTTTCATTTTGAGTTGTGTCATGTACATATAGTGTGGACTGGTTGTTCCTTTTGAGGTGGACTTGTACCTATTTTTGGTTTTGAAGGAACTGTTGTATTTTGGATCCTATATGTACATGTGGCTTTTATTCTATTAGTATGATCTTATTTCAGCTCTATATCTCTTGTAGTTGTTTGTATGCTTTGTTTACAGGTTAGTTATCTCTTCGTATACATAGAAAATTTTATGTATACGGCGGATCTGTTGGCGAGCCCGGGGAAACGTGTAATCCGGGGCATGACAGATTAAGTTGGTATTAGAGCTTAGGAATAGGTCGTTGGGACTTAGTAAACCCTAGGCTTTGGCAGACCCTAGGAATGCAAGACGTGAGAGACGTGACTTGCTGCAAAAGTCATCGATTTGACTGTTGAACTCATCCTTAAGTGGAGGGAGTGATCGAAGGCGTGTGTCCTTTCCTGCCCCGAATTTGCGTTGGCTGCAGACGACGTCAAGCAGCGGGGGAAAAGAGGCGACCTTCTAGACTTTCGCTTGATTGGGTCCAGAGTTGTTTGTGTTTTGTGACTGATGTGTGTGTTGTGCAGGTGGTCATGATGCCTCCCCGACACTGAGGTCGACCCACGACACGGGCTACCGCCGCGCCTTCTGAGGTGCCAGAGCAGGCGAGACCTAGTGCACCCCCCAACTTGAGAGAGCAGTTGGCTGCCCTAGCCGAGTCATCTAGGCAGCAGGGTTCACTATTGCGGAGGATGTGTGATACTTTTATCCATCCGTCGAGTGCAGCACCCAGAGCGGCGGAGTCGCAGGAGCCACCTCCTTTGACCCCAGTGGATGTTCCAGCTACAGCCGCACCCCCAGCAGCGGCAGTTTCGGCCGCCGATTGGCGATACTTCACGGTTAGGTGGACAGATGTCGGAGACCGAGCAGGAGCAGATGACCGAGAGGCTAGCTCGTTTCTGCCGGTTTGATCCGCCCCGCTTTGATGGTAGCCACACCGAGCCTTGGGTGGTGGAGGCCTAGGTGGGTGAGATGGAGAAGTTATTCGAGGATCTATTCATACCAGAGCGGGAGCAAGTTCACTTGGCGGTTCACTGCTTGACGGGTGACGCACGCATCTGGTGGAGGAGGACGAGACAGAGCAGGTCGCTGGATGCGCTGCATTGAGTTGGGACGAGTTTTGCGGGATGCTGTACGGGTCCTATTTCCCAAACAGCGTGAAGCAAAAACTCGAGGAGGATCTGAAGAATCTACTTCAAGGAGACCGCACAGTGCAGGAGTATACTCGAGAGTTCACCAGACTCCTGAACTGTGTTCCATTTGCAGCGAGAGATGAGGCTCACAAGGTTTACTTGTTCGAGCGAGGATTGAGACAGGAGATCTTTGTTCTAGTTCAGGCGCAGATGTTGCAGACCTTGGATGCATCGATCGAGCAGGCACAATGGGTCGAACGAGGAGCCTTGACGGCGAGAGAGCGGGCGGCCACACTAAGTCAAGGTTTGGATAGGAAACGCCTGGCTCCAGACGACGGAGGACAGACCAGCGGCAGACGCCCGCCGAGGCCTCCACGATCACGTTCTCAGGTCGTGGGTTTTCGGGGCGACAGAGGTCTGGTGGATCCCGTCAGCAGGGACGGCAGCAGAGGGGAGCACCGAGATGTGTCATTTGCGGAGGACCATATTGGCCTAGGCAGTGCGAGCAGCGAGAGGGCCGGTGTTTTGGGTGTGGTCAGTCCGGACATCTGCGGGCAGCTTGTCCCCGAGCAGCGTCGCCAGCACCATCGACAGCATCGGCACCCCCAGTTTATCAGCAGGCCTATGGAGCTCCACCGACTCATAGCCAGACGGATCGGGCTTCTGTACCACGCCCGGGTGAGCGGCGACAGCAGGCGCAGAGCGGCAGGGTCTTTGCGGCTCAACTTGAGGACTCCACGGCAGCAGATCATGTGGTGGCAGGTATCATTTTAATTTCTGGCATTAGAGCTCGTGCATTATTTGATACCGGTGCATCACATTCATTTATTAGTCGAGCATTTGCATCACTGCATGGGCTAGTGATAGGGCCTCTACCACATGCACGAGAGGTGCAGATCCCTGAGCACGTTTTGCTTGTGGAGGAGTGTTGTTGGGCTGCCCAGTGCAGCTTGGACCTTGGGTGATGCCTGCAGACCTATTGGTCTTGGGGCGATTGCAGGATTTTAATGTGGTGCTCGGCATGGATTGGCTGGCGCGCTATTTCACGACGATCAACTGCGGCGAGAGGACCGTGACGTTTCGCGAGCCAGGCCAGAAGGAGTACGTGAATAGTGGCTGCAAGAGCACATTGTTCGCGACGTGGATTTCGTCGGCACGACCGAGACAAATGATGAGTCGAGGATGTACTGCATTCCTGGCGACTGTTGTAGAGGTACCTACCGTGGCACCGGAACTCGAGGACATCTCGGTAGTCCGCGAGTTTCCGGACATGTTTCCCCCTGAGTTGACTGCTATGCCACCGGACAGGGAGGTCGAGTTTGTGATTGACGTAGTCCCAGGAACTGCGCACCCTAGCGAATGGCACCGGCTGAGCTAAGAGAGCTTAAGGCGCAGCTTCAGGATTTGATGGATAAAGGGTTTGTGAGACCCAGTGTATCGCCTTGGGGAGCGCCGGTGTTATTTGTGAAGAAAAAGAATGGTTTACTTAAACTTTGTGTGGATTATCGAGAGTTGAATAAAGTGACCATCAAGAACAGGTATCCTTTGCCGTGCATTGATGATTTGTTTGATCAGCTGCAAGGATCTTGTGTCTTCTCGAAGATTGATTTGCAGTCCGGTTACCACCAATTGAAGGTGAAGGTCGAGGATATTCCCAAGACGGCTTTTAGGACCCGGTACGGGCATTATGAGTTTACGGTGATGCCGTTTTGTTTAACTAATGCCCCTGCCGCATTTATGGATTTGATGAATCGAGTGCTTAAGCCGTTCCTGGACCGATTTGTGGTGGTGTTTATTGATGATATCCTGATCTACTCTCGGAGTGATGCTGAGCATGAGGAGCACTTAAGGATAGTACTACAACTTCTGAGGGAGAAGAAGTTGTATGCCAAGTTGAAGAAGTGCGAGTTCTGGCTCCGAGAGGTAGCTTTCTTGGGCCATGTGATTTCAGCTACTGGAGTGGCGGTGGACCCGCAAAAGATTGATGCTATTCGGGATTGGCCCAGACCGACGACGGTTACCGAGGTGAGGAGTTTTCTTGGGTTGGCTGGATATTACCGTCGGTTTGTGGAAGGCTTTGCGAAGCTCTCCACACCCCTCACTCGTCTGACGAGGAAGGGGATTAAATTTATTTGGAGTGCCGAGTGCCAGCATAACTTTGGGGAGCTAAAGGAGAGACTGATGTCTGCTCCCATCCTTACCCTTCCAGTTATGGGGGAAGGATTCGTAATTTATAATGATGCATCACACCGTGGCTTGGGATGTGTGTTGATGCAGCATGGTAGGGTAATTGCCTATGCCTCCCGGCAATTGATGGATTACGAGAAGAATTACCCTACGCATGATTCGGCGCTGGCAACTGTGGTGTTTGCACTGAAGCTGTGGCGGCACTACTTGTATGGTGAGCACTGTGAGATTTTCACGGATCATAAAAGTCTCAAGTATCTGTTCACTCAAAAGGAATTGAACCTGAGGCAACGCCAGTGGTTAGAGTTGTTGAAGGATTATGATATTACCATCCAGTATCACCCCGGCAAGGCGAATGTGGTGGCAGATACGTTGAGCAGGAGATCAGTGAAAGACTTATGTCCTTGGTTTTGCAGCCCACTTTGTTGGATAGGGTCCGGGAGAAACAGAGTGTAGACCCCTATTTGATGAGGATTCAAGATCAAATTGCCCGGGAGCAAACATGGGACTTTAGTGTTGACAGTTCGGGAGTACTACGGTACAGGGACCGACTGTGTGTGCCTACGGATTCTGAGATCCGAGAGGAGATTTTGAGAGAGGCTCATTACTCGCCTTATACGGTTCACCCCGGTGGAACCAAGATGTATAAGGATTTAAAGGCACACTATTGGTGGAATGGAATGAAGCGGCATATTGGGAGATTTGTAGCTCAGTGTTTGACTTGTCAAGAGGTAAAGGCGGAGCACCGAGTACCTGCTGGCAAGCTTCAGAGTCTCCCAATACCCGAGTGGAAGTGGGACCAGATCGTCATGAACTTTGTCGTGGGATTACCGAGGACGCAGGCTGGTTTCGACACCATTTGGGTGATAGTGGACAGACTGACCAAGTCTGCCCACTTCTTACCGGTGCAGACTACTTGGTCCAGGGATAGACTTGCTCAGTTGTATTTGGACGAGATAGTGAGGTTGCATGGAGTGCCTACCTCGATTGTGTCGGATCGAGACTCACGGTTCGTCTCGCAGTTTTGGAGGACAGCACTGGGTACTCAGCTACGGTTTAGCACGGCTTTTCATCCACAGACCGATGGTCAGTCTGAGCGGACCATTCAGACTCTGGAGGACATGTTGAGAGCATGTGTCCTAGAGTGGTGGAGGGTGGCATCGACACTTAGGACTGGTTGAGTTTGCGTACATGTCACGCCCCGGGGTCCCTTTCTATAAGCCAAAATCATCGGGCTGTTTTGAAAATTCAGAGTTCAGCGGAAAGTGCCCATTTTTTTTATTTTTATAAATCTTGACCCAAGGACGTGCAACAGATCCGCCACAAATACAGAGATTCTCCGTGACAAACGGACAGAGTCCCCCCTGTATTTGCACGGCGTCGCACAATATACAATGTACAAATATTTCCATCCACTCACAATCATTCATAATTACGATACATAAACAATTACATCTATCAGTTGAAACGTTCCTCACACGGGAACCATATTTTTGAAACACTAAGAGTCATATTTGTATGAAAAACCTTTTCTTTCGAAAACGGCTACCTCGATGGGTAGGAGACATCATTTTCCACAAAAATCCACATAAAACCTATTCAAGTTAGTTATTACAAAGTTTATGCCGAAATCAAATTCCAAAATCCACTGAACCACAAGGTCTAATGCATAAGTAAATGGAAAGGTAGGAAAACTAGACCGCTAACTAGTCGGGCTCAAAGAGTCACTCGCCCGTCGCGCCTCGCGCACCGTCCCGACTCCCACCTCCGAAGTCACCTAAAAAAAAATGGTGGTGGGGGGATGAGAACATGTAAACATGTCTCTCCCTCCCAGTGGGTACCGCAAGCCGACGAAGGCAAGTGTACTCACCGGTAAAGGAAGAGATAATCAAATATAGGTGAAGTAATGTAAAGCAAGGCCTACAGTAGCAATACAAGTGACAAGAAAGGAACTGTAAGTATGCATGCAACAACCGCTACTGTAGCTATATGCATCAACGGGACGAATGGTCCAAATATACCCAATCTAAACCGCCGTGTCGGTCAAGGACCTCAGGCAATGCCACAAAACCGCTCATCCTGGCATACAACCCTGGCGAAAACCACCACCGGGCTCACGGGTCGGCGACCGACCACTTTTCCGGAAAAGAACACCCTCTTGCGGTGGCCAAACCGCTGGTGTACGTGAAGATGCTCTCGAGCTGTGGCGATCAATGCAAATATGATCAATAGCCAACCGTCAGCGAATAGCTGACAATCACCGCCTCTCAAGGCACACGACCAATAGGTCATCGAACTGTAAGGGAACACAAGTACCAACCACTCAAGTCAACTAGGATGGAACAACTCAACATCCTCCCAAAGGTATGCAAGTACCGACCACTCAGGTCAACAAGAAAAGTACGAGGTCAACAACGACAAGAGAATAGAAGAACCGACCACTCTGGTCAACTAGAAAGTGTGAGATCAATGACAATATAAGTACACGGGCACCGACCACTCAGGTCAACAGGAATATAAATGCAAGTGTCACTACCGCTCTACTTCTATGTCATGGCCAACAGGAGAGTATACTAAGTAGAGCAAGAGTCGAAGTCATGTGGTGAAGAGCTCAAGTACTGAACATGTATATATCTTAGTAAAAGGTAGGGATGAAGGAAACATCACCGAGCGTGCACCACTGAACCGACTTCGGATCGAAGTACCCACCTGTCACTGTCGCGTCGGACTCCGGGACGCTCCGCAAATCGACCGGACCTACGATAGGCCCACCGAGTCAAGGACAAATCTCACATGACTCAATACATGACTCATACACACATCCCACAATCCCGAGACTCGGTTTCCCAAAACGATCTCCGTAAATCGCCGAAAATCCTGAAATCATGTCGGAACATTCCCGGGACCCACAAGATGTCCCGATCGGTACCGACTCTCTCTACGAGTCAACCGCTGCCTCGAAACACACCCATTTGGATGTTTCGGCAGCAAACACTAGATCCCACGTCTAAACGATTATCGTCGGATAGTCCTTCCGATCCGGGTTTCCGGAAGTGTCAATTTCGACACCGGAACCCACTGTCTCTCACTGGACGTCTCTGAACATTCGAGACGGTCCTCACGACAAGCCAACAAGGCTCAGCGACCACTCTACGATAATCGATCGGCATCGGATAACTCCCGAGCCGAAACCGCGTTCCGCCGATAAATTTTTTATCAGAAAAATGCACCGTAAGTTAGTGTTTTCCTTTCGCGAGCGGTGTCGGACCTTGGACAATCAGTCCAAAGGTCACACGCCACCTACAGCACTGCCCGCAGCAGCCCCGAAGTGCACATTTGCACGTAAGCCCCTCAAGTTATGTAAAATTACATTATTTTATGTGAAATTTAGGGTCTAACGGCCCGATCTTTTAATTGGGTGGGCTTCGGAGCCAACCGAGACATGTGCTGCAAGGTTTCGACATGCCAGAGGCCGTGCTCATAATTCGGAGCACATCCGGACACTGTGGAGCGCGCGGGTGCGACGCGAACTTCAGCGAACTATGCGCACTGCACGATGATCGCGCTTATTTCGCAGATCCGGGAGGCGCTGACCACAATGGAGGTGAGCATCGCGTTCGGCACTGACCGACGATCGCCGTGCTCACCTCCGAAGGCATCGGAACAGCCTCCGGATCATCGGAATATTGATCCGAACCCAGACTCATGCACAGACAGCAACAATCATAGCTTACCGGGCAGAGGGAGCTAGGGCACGGCTGGCGGCGGTTCTCCGGCGGGATCACCGGCGTCAGGGGGTTGCTGCCGGTCAGGGGAGATCGGCTCGTGCGGTGGCCGACGGCGGGAGGCGGCCTGAGGTGGCCTCAAGTGATGCCCTAGCTCGGGTGGTTCTCTAGGCCGAGCCTTCGTCTCCCGGCGATTGGCGGCTCCGGCGGCGGTACCGTCGGCAGACGATGCATGCGGGAGGTCCAGGGAGGCCGGCGCTCGGGTTGGTCGACGGTGGGAAGCGGCGGCGGCGGTGCTGGTTCAACCCGCACCCGCACAGGCTTCGGGCTCGAGCTCGGGTGGTTCCAGCGGTCACGACCAACGTCGGGGCACCTCTAGGCGGCGGCGGTGGGTCGCCTGAGGTAGGAGAAGGGTGGCCCGATAGGTCTCGAGCGGCGGCGACGCGCGGGAAGGAGGCCGAGTCCCCCACGGTCAGATCTGCACCAAGGTTGGTGCAGATCGGCTCCAGCGGCCGCGGGGCGTGCAGGGGCGGCGGCGGCGGTCCGGCAGGGGTCGCCGGACGTCGGGACACTACAGGGAGGAAATCCCGAGGGTCCTGCTTCCCTCAGGTGACTCCCGGGCAGAGATGGAGAGAGAGGTATGAAGGAGGTGGAGGTGGTGATTGCTCCCTCTTGGCCGGCCGGAGCTACACGCCGGCGGCGGCGGCTGGGGTGGCGCGCGGCGCGATGCCCTAGGCGGCTGGGTAGCTGGGGAGTCAACAGGTCGGCCAAAGGGGAGTTGTGGAGTTAGGGTTTCAACATGAAACCCTAGCTCAACCCATATATACAATAGGTCGTTTTGCAGTTTAGTCCTCCAAAACACATTATTTTCAGCTGAGTCCATCACAGCATGAGTAAATCGCGCGCACGTACCCCCATGTTTGATTTCGCACAATTTAGTACATAAAATATAGGGGGGTTTTGTGCGAATTTCGAAAACACCATTTCGACCCCTCCTCGATAGTCATGCAAAATCTCGCGATCCGTCCGTCGGATTTTCGAACGGGTTGCACCAGCGCGTTCAGCACTGTTGAGACATCATTTGTTTCATTCGATTTGGTCACAGATTCACGACAAACTCACCCTCTTTTTGATCGACCAACACATTACTCGTAAAAAGTTGATATTCGCCTTTCGATCGCCCTCGATTAGCGATTAGCGAGCGAGCGGTCTAAACCCCTCAATACCAATTTTCCTTCATAGAGAGGTCCTCATCTGAGGGTCCGCACGCAAAACGGAGCAACGGTAAGCTTTCCGAAGCCAGAATGAAACCCGTTCTGCGGTAAGGTTCAGTTTTCTTGAAATTCGTGTGTCAAATCCTAAATCCAACAGTTCCATCGAGTCCAGAATAGTCAGACGGTCAGAAACGAGCTATTGGATTGCTATGAACGGAGTTCGATACACTCCGAAAGCCATCTCTCATTTTAGGCTTCCCGGAAAACCGGAGTTACTATTCACTTTAAGTGAAATTTGGAAATCGCGTAACTTTTTCATTTTAAATCATTTTCTCCCGAAACTTGACGAGTGTTTATGTAATAAAATTACACACAAAAACATCATCAACAAAGAGATTAATTACATAGTAAAAATCTCAATCCTTACAGTACAACAGTAGCTATCAAGCGAGCATCCAGATGGCTCCATTTGAGGTATTGTATGGTCGCAAGTGTCGATCGCCCTTGCATTGGAGTGATGTAGGTGAGAGAAAGACCTTGGGTCCTGACATCTTATTGGAAGCAGAAGAAAAGGTCAAGATGATTCGACGACGTCTTGAGACCGCCCAGAGTCGACAGAGGAGCTATGCGGACACTAGGAGACGAGACTTGGAATTCCAGGTTGGAGACCACGTATTCCTGAAAGTCTCGCCGTCCAGAGGGATTCGCCGATTTGGAGTTCGTGGAAAGCTTAGTCCACGGTTCATTGGCCCGTTCGAGGTGTTAGAGCGAGTGGGGCCGGTAGCGTACAGGATTGCCCTACCACCGCGACTTTCCGGAGCCCACGATGTGTTTCATGTCTCGGCCCTGAGGAGATATGTGTTCGACCCCTCCCACGTGATTGACTTCACCCCACTTGAGTTGGCTGAGGACCTGCGGTACGAGGAGCGACCGGTGCGGATTCTTGCTTGCGGGACGAAAGAATTGCGCAACCGGGTCATACCGTACGTGAAAGTGCAGTGGAGTAATCACGAGGAGCGTGAGGCGACTTGGGAGCCGGAGACGGTGATGCGGGAATCCTATCCCTACCTTTTCGAGTTTTCTACTTGAGGTATGAATTTAAGTTTCGAGGACGAAACTTTTCGTAGTGGGGAAGGATGTAGTTCCCCTGGGGCCTAACTGACGAAATGACTGCAGTATCCTAGACTGTTCGACTCTTCTGGAGAGGGTCGAGACAAGTCGGAATCGTTTTGGCGCAAAATAGATGCGAAAACGGACTCGGAGCACCGAAATAAGCCAAAACTGAAGTTTTGGACGTTTGGAACTTTAGGGCGCCCGGATGTTAGGTTTTGGGCGCCCAGATGTTGAGTACTCGTTCTTTGAATCGCTAAGTCATTTCGGATCCCGATTTAGGGCGCCCGGAAAGTGAGTCCGAATGTTACTTTGTGAATATCGATCTTTTTGACACGTGTGAGGTGGTAGGTGAGTTCCACCGGACCACGTTAGGGCACACCAGACCGCGAGGCAGAGAGTCCGAAGTGCTGGTCTAGTGCAGGCTGGAAGAACTGGGCGCCCACTTCTTGAGTTCTGGGCGCCCGAATGTTGGAATTTCAGCTGAGGGACAGGTTAGCAACAATTATTCTTGAGGCTCATTGTACCCTATTTCTATGTTTATAAAAGTTTAGGGACGACCTCCCTGAGGCTTTTTCTCTCCTCCTTCATAGTGAACCCTGGATTATTGCTTGGAACCCCTCCAATTCCTCCAAATTTCCATCTTTTTCCATTGAAGTCTTTGGATTCCTGCAGAACAACAGCGTCGACCTGTGGTGTTTCTGCTCGTGTGCAGTGTAGGAGTGTCCAAATCCCACGAAACTTGGTTTGTTGGATTGTGGACTCGTAGAGGAAGGTGTGGGATCCTTCCAATCGCATTTTGGACAGGTTTGTATGCTGCAGTTTGGGTTTTTCCTTTGATCTTATGGATCCAAATCTCTATGGAGCTGGATTTTTGAAGTGAGGATTGGTTTTCCCTCATCCCTTGCTGGTTTGGAGGTTCTTTCCACTTAGATTGAGAATTCAAAGGTGAGTACTAGCTCAGATTTTTGAGAATTTAGCTTAAGTGCTGAAATTGTGGATACTTGATGGATTTCTTGGATTTTTGAATTCAGATTTTTGTTAGAAGCTTTGAAGAAGATTTGGATTGTTCTATCACTGTATTTTGGAGGTATGTGACCCTATTCCCTGGGCTAGACTTGTTGGAATTCCATGAATTAGGCTTGAGGGGCTGTTCACTTAGTTGTTGGAACTTCTGGATGCAGTTTTGGAGGATCTAGAAGTTGGGTCCGAATCAGTGCAAAGGCTTTTTGGAGATCGATTCGAACTCCGTTTTGGCTGAAATTTGGTGGGATTGTTCTTGAGCCCCTGCTGGTGAGTTGGATAAATTTTCACTGCATTTGGACTTAGGATTTGGATTTTATCACATGTTGAATCCCTGTTGGTCGTGCTGCTAGGCTGTCGTTCTGGGCTGATATTCTGGGCGCCCAGAACTTGCGCAGTGGGATCCGAATCCTGTTTTGGCTGTTTTGAGCCCGGTTTCAGCTAGTTTTGTTTGGAGGCCTTCCACTCGACTCCTAGCCTTTGTTGGATAGCTTTTGAGGTGGGTTGATGTTGCCGAAAGATTCGGAATTCCTCCTAAGTTGTAGAGAGTGCAGCATGTTGTGTTATTATCAGATTTTTCATGCTAGTAGCTCGAATTCACGAATTTGCATGTGTTTATATGAAATATGAATTTGGAGCATAAATTAATAATTTATAGACATGATTTTACATGCTGAACTGGAATTTGACTTAGGAGAAAACTCGCGATCCTACAACCGTCACTTTTCGAAACTGTTATCAGATTTAGCTCTAGGACCCGTTTCTGTGCTTGTATCACCGCTGTTAGTGCGAGGTGGATACTTAGATTATTGTAGGACGAGTTTACGCTCGTGCTGAGATGCCGAGCTTGTGTATACAACAGGGTTAGACTGTTTTGTATTACCGGCCGTCGGGGTTGACGGTGGACCCAGATTCTTGTTTTAGTATCTGTTTGTGCTGAGGGCACATGAGCTTGGAGTCTGTGATCCATTCGATCCTTTTTTATTTGATTATAGCCTGCCGGAGCCTGATTGTGCTCGACAGAGATACGCTTTTTAACTCGGTTGGGTAGCTCCCCCGAGTGCCGCTCCGGAGTGAGGCCTCTCATGCGTTGATGTCGCTGCAGTTTAGTGGTTATGATTCTTGGACCGGCTACCTTTTGGTAGTGTGCGGTGTGGCTAGGCTTTTGGCTGGACGAGCCTTTTTGGGCGGTTCCGTTAGATCGGGTCAGGAGTGACTATTCATATTAGTGATGCTTATACTTTGAGAGTATGACTTGGATAGTGGTAGGGTAGTGGCATTTCAGCTGTAGAGTTTATTTCAGCTTACTTTATTGTTTCTTTACCTACCAGCTATACTGTTAGTCTCGTAGACTTAGTGGGTTGACCGTTGGGGTCGATAGCGGTACCCATTGAGGACTACTTCTTTTGATAGTAGTTCTCACACCTATTGTTGCCACACCTTTTCTTGCAGAGCCTTCGTCTGTTGCGGCTGCTGCTTCTGTTCCTGCGGATCGAGGTAAGGGAGTCGCGAGCTAGATCCCTACCATTCCCAGTTTTTCCTAGAGGAGGACCCTACTAGAGATAGTTTCATTTTGAGTTGTGCCATGTACATATAGTGTGGACTGGTTGTTCCTTTTGAGGTGGACTTGTACCTATTTTTGATTTTGGAGGAACTGTTGTATTTTGGATCCTATATATACATGTGGCTTTTATTCTATTAGTATGATTTTATTTCAGCTCTATATCTCTTGTAGTTGCTTGTATGCTTTGTTTACAGGTAAGCTATCGCTTCGTATACATAGAAAATTCTATATATACGGCGGATTTGTTGGTGAGCCCGGGGAAACGTGTAATCCGGGTCGTGACACACATTCAAACGAACAAAGATTGAGACCTCATAAGACCGTTCTATTACGCCCTAAGAGCGCAAATTCGCAACGAGTACGTGTTCTCATTCAAACGAACGAAGATAGAAACCTCATAAGACAGTTCTATTCTGCCCTAAAAGCACAAATTTGAAGTGAGTTCATCTTCACATTCAAACGAAGAAAGAACGAAAGCTCATAAGACCGTTCTATTGTGCCGTAAGAGGGCAAATTTGCAACGAGTACTTGTTAACATTCAAACTAATGAAGATTGAAATCTCATAAGACCATTCTATTATGCCCAAAGAGTGCAAATTTGCAATGAGTACATGTCCACATTGAAACGAATGCGGATTGAAGCCTCATAAGACCATTCTACTAGGCCCTAAGAGTGCAAATTCGAAACGAATGCATGTTCACTTTCAAATGAACGAAGATTGAAACCTCATAAGACCGTTTTATTACGCCCTAAGAGCGCAAATTCACAGCGATTACATGTTCACATTCATGCGAACGAGGATTGAAACCTCATAAGACCGTTGTATTATGCCCTTAGAGCGCAAATTCGCAACGAGTACATGATCTTATTCAAACGAACGAAGATATAAACCTCATAAGATAGTTCTATTACGCCCTAAGAGCGCAAATTTGCAGCGAGTACATGTTAACATTCAAACGAATGAAGATTGAAAGCTCATAAGACAGTTCCATTATGCCATAAGAGCACAAATTTGCAGCGAGTACAGGTTCACATTCAAACGAACGAAAATTGAAACCTCAAACCGTTGTTTCCGAAGCCGATGGTGAATATTACGCCATCCCTAATAGACTGCCTTGAAAGGGAATATAAAGTATATTTATAAAGGCCCTATTGATGCCCTGCTTCTAAAGAAGCTGCTATATCCCCTGCTGGATTGCTTGACTCAAGATTGAAGTATGTTCCCCTATGGTGACCAGATAGTAGTAGTACTTATGCTTATGATTGATATTGGTCCAGCCTGAAGAAGGGAAGCAGCATAAGCAAAGGAATGAGATGATTCGGAAGCAGGGGCGAGAGCTAAAGATGAGAGACCGTTCTATTAAGCCCTAGGAGTGCAAATTCGCGATGAGTACATGTTCACATTCAAACGAACGAAGATTGAAACGCAACGAGTACATGTTCACATTCAAACGAACGAAGATTGAACCCTCATAAGGCAGTTCTATTATGCCATAAGAGTGCAAATTTGCAACGAGTATGTCACGCCCCGGCACCGCCACTTTGGTCGGTTCGGGCACGCGCACAGACCGCCGAACGGACAGAGTTTCCCCTGTCCGCCCAAGGCGTAAACAAAACAGGTACAATGAATTTCACCCAGGAAATACAACATAGCACAGTTTTGCACGAGGGCATATCACAAGAGCATTAATGTAAACTAATTATTACAACATTCCATTCATCCACATTTTACATACATTTTCCTCAATTTACATCTTTCGCTCTCGAATACATTACATTCTACAACAGCTTTACATTCTTTTCTTTTACTTGTCATACACAAGGGTAATCTACACAGGGTAACCTTGCTATCTAGGGCGCGATGCCCACGCCTCGGTCCGGTGCTGCTCCGCTAATGGATGGCTCTGCAAAATAGCGGGATGAGAACTAAAAAAAGTTCCCAGTGGGTTCGGCCGCCGACCTCGCCGACTTTCCCACTAGGTCCAACAAGGCATAGTAATACAAAAGGAGATAGCAATACAATATATAAGCAGCTAAATATGTAGTCTACCACTACAAAACATACAACGTGCAACAACGAGCACTACTATGCCTTACAATAAGTAATGAATGTCATGTTCTAATATGTTCAACGGTGTCCCTCACACACTCTTGACCCAATTCATTCTTGACTCAATCAGGGCTTCTCACAAGACCAAGCCCAACTCACAAAAATATCATGATCGACCCCACACACAACATGTAATCTCACTATGCTCACTCTCTACACAGGATGCAACACATGCATAGGGTACAAAACACAATATGGTCAATCAACCTGTCTCTTTCATCTTGGACCCAATCGCATCGGCTCACCCGTAGGTCGAGCCACAACTCACCACACCAAGTCACGTGGGGGAGAGGTCTTTCACTCCTAGCCAGCCACCGTGACCGTCTGCCGGGGAGGGCTCCCGGGGCCCTTCACACCCGTGTTCGCGTGACACTCCGGAGCTCACGGCTTGGGAGTCGCGACCTCCACAAGCCAACAACAGACTGTGTGATATGATCTGCCCTCCAAACTCGAGGACCTTCCACCTACCGGTGGGGAATAACCAATGTAATGTCATGCAATGCTCAACAATGGCAAGACACAATGTGCCATACTACAAATGCAATGACCCAATATCTCTTTGGCGCTCAAGGTTTCAAACCACACATACCAGTAGATTCATGCCACTAACCTTGGTGACAACCACAACATCACGGGATCTCTTTCAATCCCTAGCATGGTCCAGAGGATATCTTTCAATCCCTCGCATGCTCTATAATATCAAAGTACTAGTTGTCACGCTACACATGCACCGACCCAATTTTCTCCACTCATACTAGAGATTCTACTCAAATATGCCGCGTGCATCAATCGAATATACAAACATCACAATATGTGGACATAAGCAAATATGCAATGCTCATAATACATGGAACTATAACAAATAACACATTAGGCTTATGCAACGACCTAATCCACGTTCCATCACTAGGTTCACATTCACTATCACAATGACACTAGTGTTTCGCGTTGTTTCAATGTCCACACTTTATTTTCTATGTCCAATCTACTAGTTTTTCTACTAGTTCAATACTTCACTAGGGTTCACATAGCACTAGATTTATGCGTCCTAAGTTTCAAGTTTTTAATCATGATTATTCACAACTAATTTAGGAGGCATGCCAGTTTCTGGAATAAGAAATAATTGAACCCTATTACATGCAATTTCATACATATATGCTCAAAAAATAGGATTTAGACATAGGAAGAAATTCAACCATTTCGGATAGCACCCCCCACCTCGTATCGACGTTTAGGGCCGGGAAACCAAGTTTCGTAATTTATCTCCGCCGAAAAGTCTCGACCCAAGCCTAACGAATCATATTCCGCAAAATCTCTCAATCGGACGCCAAACCTCGTCGTAGTCCAAAACGAAGTTGTCCACCGCGTCGAATTAACCTTCAATTAAGGTTTTACAAGATCAATTTAGATCAAAACCTCTTAGAGACAAAATCCTATTTTCTAAGCCTAGGGTTCAAGTTCTACATGAATACTCCAAATTTCATGATTAATCTTTCGATTAATTAGTTTAGAATACTATCTCTCTTAACATCCATCCAATATTAAAAATTCACCAAAAAATTCTATTCGAAATTATAATAATAAAATACTACCTCGCAATCGAAGCGCCGGAAAAATCCAACGCGCGCGGGGGCTCGATTAAACGACCCAAGAAATCTTTCTATTTTTCTTCTTCTTCTCTTTCTCTTCTTTTCCCTTCCTTTTCCTCTCCCTCTCTCTCTCTCTCTCTCTCTCTACGTACATGTTGGAGTGGATAAGAGAATGGAGGAGTCCCTGGCAACTTAGGGGCTAAGCAATGTAACAATTGCTAAAAAGTCCACTAGCTTTAAGTATTATGACATTAGTCCAATTCAGAATCTGATACTTTTCGTTTCAGACCTTCTGAATATCCGTTTGCACCCAAATTTCACAGTCATGCTCGGTTTAAGTTAATAAGAAGAACTGATCATCACTATCCAGTTTCGGACCATTTTTTGGTCACCGAAAGCTCTACCGACTAAAACCTCTAGCAGATTGCTGTTATATTTTATTTTCACTTTCTGGGTGTCGGAACGACACGAAACTTTTAATCTAGCCTCAGAAAAATAATTCTGACATATTCTGAAATTTTCATAATTTTCTGACACTGTGAATTTTCTGCTAAAAAATCAGCCCCGTTCCTTACAGAAAATTCCAAATCTCCTGTTTTCATTCCAATTTCAGCACAATTCATTTCCAACTTATTTTTACTTCTCTAAGTCGAATAAAAATAGTATCTCACACTATTTTTCTTTTCACTTACTTTTATATTAAAAAAAATCCGGTACACTACATTCCTCCCTCCTTAAAAGGAGTTTCGTCCGCGAAACTAAGATCACACCTCAATCTATTTATCAATAGATGAGGGTATCATTTCATCATTGCGTCCTCCCAATCCGGGCAGCTTCACTAAGCTTATCACATAGAGACACGCGAGTCCACGGCTCCTCTTCACAAGCCGAGATGCGAACAGTGATTTTTCGCACGTCATATGCTCTCAAACGGCTTATCACGAACCACAATCCACGCGAAAGGACCAAAATGCCCTATTTCAGGCATTCTGCACAGCTCAGGTCTGGATCCCACTACCAGGTCCAGACTCTTGCTTTTCCCAACCTCGCACAGTAACCCGGAAGTCCGGATCCCACTCCCGGGTCCGGAACCCGAGAGCATTCCAGCTCCAGTGTGACATCTCCAAAAATTCCAAATTTTGGTTTTCGGGTCTTTAACTCACACCCACACATTCCGAAACTTTCGGAACTCAAATTCACACTAGCCATTATCGGCTCTCTCCGAACTTCATCCAATTTGGTAAAGTTCGGCATAGCACACCGAAGTTCAGCATACTACATTTTTTTTTGTAGTCCATATCCACACTCTTGCACCTAGCAGGCTGGGTATCTTGGCCACTCGAGAGTCTATGCCACTACGAGCGACTCTCCTCCAAGTTCATAGTTCCATTATGGAACTCACATTGGTCCGTTCACCAGTGTCACTTAAAAGCAATATCATCGATACATCGACCAATCACAAGTGGCCTTATCACTTGTGAATTCTTCGCCACAAATCAAGATGGTACATTTGGCACATCCTCAACTCCAGCTCACTTAGGAGCATAATCCTCAAATCCCTGCGTGGCTTCTACTTTTCCAACGCCTCACAAGAAGCATGTTGCTTCACTTTCATCTGCCACAGGTTAACATCACGGCGTCCTCATGACGAGCTCACACGAACACTTCGTTCGTGAACTAGACTCCCTCTCACCGATACTGCTAAACTCGGCAGTTGGTGACATAGCATCAAGACGAATGGTATGACCGAGTCTTCGCACCTTAAGTTACTACCCTCGATGCTCTAAGCACAAGTGATGCTCTCCTACTACTAGAGCTATCGACTAAACCGCTTATCTCGGTTTGTCATAGATGGTCCACAGACCAAAATTCTCGCATAGGCCTATCGCCTAAATTCACATCTTAACGTCGCGTAACGTCTCTCGCTCGCTCGCCAACGCAGACTCAATCGTCACTCGGCGGAGTCCTCACTTAGGAACTCGTACAAATACTCCAACCAGGAGTAACCAAGACGTCAAACTACTACAAGTCCTCGGGTTGGGTCATATCTACACCCTTGGTGTACTATCGATCACACAACCTCACACGTGGCCTTCCACATTTTCGGGTCATGCTCGGACTACCGCCCCGACCATAAGTCTCTGCCCCACCCGTAGGTCTCGGGCCGCTGTCAACACAGCTGACTGCGCCTGACCATATGGCTCCAGGCTCTACAGTCCACACATGGTCTAGGCACGGATCGTCCCCAAGCAACACCCGGCACCGTCGCCTCACACGACACGCTCTACCGAGCAATCGGCTCCTAAGCACCTAGTGCGAGCCACCAGCCCTGCGAGCGGTCCATGGCCCGCTTCACACTTACCAACGCTCAAGTGCTACTGCCAACGAACCCTCTCGGCTGAACGAACTTGTACTCTACTAATACGATAACCAGAGCGTTCTACGCTTCTATACGTTTTCGTGCTAACTACAAGCACTAAGGTACCTTGTTTATGCTTACTCACTATGTGAGTAACCACTACCCACCTTAGTTTGAGGTACTACAAGGCCTACTCGTCAGAATTTAGCGACAGTCTTACCAATTCTACGACAGTGATTTTAACTCAACTGTCGATCCGCCAGAGCAATGTTCGAACTCTCAGACTACAAAGATGTCTTTGAGCGTCATGACTCGGCTCTCGCAATTGATTATTCATATTGCCTTGAGAGTCGGTCCACCATTTCCATCCCTACCTCGAGCCCTATCCTCAGCTCATCACGAGCAACTCATTGGCACTATACCATCATCTACCCGCTTTGGTAGGCGATACATTTTCATGACACAAGCATGCCCCGGGTACTAAAAGCTACCCATACGTTTGGTCCCTATTATTTTTATCCTTGAATAGTAGCAAACGACCAGATGATAAATGCATGCTATGCTCTAGTGTCAAATCAACCTCTACATACGATTTCTTCAACTAAACCAACCATACCTGCCTCGACCAGGGTCGCATACCAATGGCCACTTGGCGCTCGTCGCAAACCCCACGGCTACCCATAAGGCCTAGTCCATCACCTCAGCAAAAGCTTGCAACTTGAGTGAGTGAATTTCCTTGAAGCTTTCTAGCTGAAATCCTCACTTGAAGCAATTGGCCTCGTTCTTGTCATTCCGAACCATATACGGAATACAATTGACCATATAAGAGCATTCCCTCTCAAACTCTCTCACGGTGCGGTCTCCCTGCCGCAGCTCCCCGATGATACACGACGTGTTACTACAAGCACCCTTGCCGCAGCCAATATCTTATAGAGCTCTTTACTCCGCTTCCCCTGCCGCTGCACTACTCCTATGAGCACAGCCAATAGTCCACGAAGTTCTACATCTCCGCTCGCCCTGGATTGCTCGGGGTCACCGCCTACCTTTCCAGTCCAGGCCTCATTAGAGGTCAACCAAGCGATACCATGACCTAGGTCAAATCATCGACCTTGAGGGTCAAATACAAAACAGGGTTCCATACAATAGACCCAATTAGGCGAAAGTTACACAAAGGCGCCTATTCTCATCACTAGGTTTCATGTTGTGTGCACCCAACATGAACACACTCGGTTGAGAATAAACTACACTTTGAATCTACCTCTACATCCGTTTAGAGGCATCTAGAATACACGACCCAATCAATTCATCTTTCGCCAAATATCACAAGGTCTCGTCTCTCACGAGCCTAAATCCTTAAGGCCATCAATCCTAAGGTCTCCTAGGTCCTCCTAAACTCATTCTTGCTCTGATACCACCTCTATCTGTCACGCCCCGGCACCGCCACTTTGGTCGGTTCGGGCACGCGCACAGACCGCCGAACGGACAGAGTTTTCCCCTGTCCGCCCAAGGCGTAAACAAAACAGGTACAATGAATTTCACCCAGGAAATACAACATAGCACAGTTTTGCACGAGGGCATATCACAAGAGCATTAATGTAAACTAACTATTACAACATTCCATTCATCCACATTTTACATACATTTTCCTCAATTTACATCTTTCGCTCTCGAATACATTACATTCTACAACAGCTTTACATTCTTTTCTTTTACTTGTCATACACAAGGGTAATCTACACAGGGTAACCTTGCTATCTAGGGCGCGATGCCCACGCCTCGGTCCGGTGCTGCTCCGCTAATGGATGGCTCTGCAAAATAGTGGGATGAGAACTAAAAAGAAGTTCCCAGTGGGTTCGGCCGCCGACCTCGCCGACTTTCCCACTAGGTCCAACAAGGCATAGTAATACAAAAGGAGATAGCAATACAATATATAAGCAGCTAAATATGTAGTCTACCACTACAAAACATACAACGTGCAACAACGAGCACTACTATGCCTTACAATAAGGAATGAATGTCATGTTCTAATATGTTCAACGGTGTCCCTCACACACTCTTGACCCAATTCTTCTTGACTCAATCAGGGCTTCTCACAAGACCAAGCCCAACTCACAAAAATATCATGATCGACCCCACACACAACATGTAATCTCACTATGCTCACTCTCTACACAGGATGCAACACATGCATAGGGTACAAAACACAATATGGTCAATCAACCTGTCTCTTTCATCTTGGACCCAATCGCACCGGCTCACCCGTAGGTCGAGCCACAACTCACCACACCAAGTCACGTGGGGGAGAGGTCTTTCACTCCTAGCCAGCCACCGTGACCGTCTGCCGGGGAGGGCTCCCGGGGCCCTTCACACCCGTGTTCGCGTGACACTCCGGAGCTCACGGCTTGGGAGTCGCGACCTCCACAAGCCAACAACAGACTATGTGAGTATGATCTGCCCTCCAAACTCGAGGACCTTCCACCTACCGGTGGGGAATAACCAATGTAATGTTATGCAATGCTCAACAATGGCAAGACACAATGTGCCATACTACAAATGCAATGACCAATATCTCTTTGGCGCTCAAGGTTCAAACAACACATGCCAGTAGATTCATGCCACTAACCACGGTGACAACCACAACATCACGGGATCTCTTTCAATCCCTAGCATGGTCCAGAGGATATCTTTCAATCCCTCGCATGCTCTATAATATCAAAGTACTAGTTGTCACGCTACACATGCACCGACCCAATTTTCTCCACTCATACTAGAGATTCTACTCAAATATGCCGCGTGCATCAATCGAATATACAAACATCACAATATGTGGACATAAGCAAATATGCAATGCTCATAATACATGGAACTATAACAAATAACACATTAGGCTTATGCAACGACCTAATCCACGTTCCATCACTAGGTTCACATTCACTATCACAATGACACTAGTGTTTCGCGTTGTTTCAATGTCCACACTTTGTTTTCTATGTCCAATCTACTAGTTTCTCTACTAGTTCAATACTTCACTAGGGTTCACATAGCACTAGATTTATGCGTCCTAAGTTTCAAGTTTTCAATCATGATTATTCACAACTAATTTAGGAGGCATGCCAGTTTCTGGAATAAGAAATAATTGAACCCTATTACATGCAATTTCATACATATATACATATATGCTCAAAAAATAGGATTTAGACATAGGAAGAAATTCAACCATTTCGGATAGCACCCCCCACCTCGTATCGACGTTTAGGGCCGGGAAACCAAGTTTCGCAATTTATCTCCGCCGAAAAGTCTCGACCCAAGCCTAACGAATCATATTCCGCAAAATCTCTCAATCGGACGCCAAACCTCGTCGTAGTCCAAAACGAAGTTGTCCACCGCGTCGAATTAACCTTCAATTAAGGTTTTACAAGATCAATTTAGATCAAAACCTCTTAGAGACAAAATTTCATTTTCTAAGCCTAGGGTTCAAGTTCTACATGAATACTCCAAATTTCATGATTAATCTTTCGATTAATTGGTTTAGAATACTACCTCTCTTAACATCCATCCAATATTAAAAATCCACCAAAAAATTCTATTCGAAATTATAATAATAAAATACTACCTCGCAATCGAAGCGCCGGAAAAATCCAACGCGCGCGGGGGCTCGATTAAACGACCCAAGAAATCTTTCTATTTTTCTTCTTCTTCTTTCTCTTCTTTTCTTCTTTTCCCTTCCTTTTCCTCTCTCTCTCTCTCTCTCTCTCTCTCTACGTACATGTTGGAGTGGATAAGAGAATGGAGGAGTCCCTGGCAACTTAGGGGCTAAGCAATGTAACAATTGCTAAAAAGTCCACTAGCTTTAAGTATTATGACATTAGTCCAATTCAGAATCTGATACTTTTCGTTTCAGACCTTCTGAATATCCGTTTGCGCCCAAATTTGACAGTCATGCTCGGTTTAAGTTAATAAGAAGAACTGATCATCACTATCCAGTTTCGGACCATTTTTTGGTCACCGAAAGCTCTACCGACTAAAACCTCTAGCAGATTGCTGTTATATTTTATTTTCACTTTCCGGGTGTCGGAACGACACGAAACTTTTAATCTAGCCTCAGAAAAATAATTCTGACATATTCTGAAATTTTCATAATTTTCTGACACTGTGAATTTTCTGCTAAAAAATCAGCCCCGTTCCTTACAGAAAATTCCAAATCTCCTGTTTTCATTCCAATTTCAGCACAATTCATTTCCAACTTATTTTTACTTCTCTAAGTCGAATAAAAATAGTATCTCACACTATTTTTCTTTT
This sequence comes from Puya raimondii, assembly GCA_016920855.1. Lineage (NCBI taxonomy): Eukaryota > Viridiplantae > Streptophyta > Magnoliopsida > Poales > Bromeliaceae > Puya > Puya raimondii. Next base: position 20,261,167 of record JABWPP010000049.1, read on the forward strand.
CACTTACTTTTATATTAAAAAAATCCGGTACACTACATTCCTCCCTCCTTAAAAGGAGTTTCGTCCGCGAAACTAAGATCACACCTCAATCTATTTATCAATAGATGAGGGTATCATTTCATCATTGCGTTCTCCCAATCCGGGCAGCTTCACTAAGCTTATCACATAGAGACACGCGAGTCCACGGCTCCTCTTCACAAGCCGAGATGCGAACAGTGATTTTTCGCACGTCATATGCTCTCAAACGGCTTATCACGAACCACAATCCACGCGAAAGGACCAAAATGCCCTATTTCAGGCATTCTGCACAGCTCAGGTCTGGATCCCACTACCAGGTCCAGACTCTTGCTTTTCCCAACCTCGCACAGTAACCCGGAAGTCCGGATCCCACTCCCGGGTCCGGAACCCGAGAGCATTCCAGCTCCAGTGTGACATCTCCAAAAATTCCAAATTTTGGTTTTCGGGTCTTTAACTCACACCCACACATTCCGAAACTTTCGGAACTCAAATTCACACTAGCCATTATTGGCTCTCTCCGAACTTCATCCAATTTGGTAAAGTTCGGCATAGCACACCGAAGTTCAGCATACTACATTTTTTTTTTTTTTTTTTTTTTGTAGTCCATATCCACACTCTTGCACCTAGCAGGCTGGGTATCTTGGCCACTCGAGAGTCTATGCCACTACGAGCGACTCTCCTCCAAGTTCATAGTTCCATTATGGAACTCACATTGGTCCGTTCACCAGTGTCACTTAAAAGCAATATCATCGATACATCGACCAATCACAAGTGGCCTTATCACTTGTGAATTCTTCGCCACAAATCAAGATGGTACATTTGGCACATCCTCAACTCCAGCTCACTTAGGAGCATAATCCTCAAATCCCTGCGTGGCTTCTACTTTTCCAACGCCTCACAAGAAGCATGTTGCTTCGCTTTCATCTGCCACAGGTTAACATCACATTGTTCTCATGACGAGCTCACACGAACACTTCGTTCGTGAACTAGACTCCCTCTCACCGATACTGCTAAACTCGGCAGTTGGTGACATAGCATCAAGACGAATGGTATGACCGAGTCTTCGCACCTTAAGTTACTACCCTCGATGCTCTAAGCACAAGTGATGCTCTCCTACTACTAGAGCTATCGACTAAACCGCTTATCTCGGTTTGTCATAGATGGTCCACAGACCAAAATTCTCGCATAGGCCTATCGCCTAAATTCACATCTTAACGTCGCGTAACGTCTCTCGCTCGCCAACGCAGACTCAATCGTCACTCGGCGGAGTCCTCACTTAGGAACTCGTACAAATACTCCAACCAGGAGTAACCAAGACGTCAAACTACTACAAGTCCTCGGGTTGGGTCATATCTACACCCTTGGTGTACTATCGATCACACAACCTCACACGTGGCCTTCCACATTTTCGGGTCATGCTCGGACTACCGCCCCGACCATAAGTCTCTGCCCCACCCGTAGGTCTCGGGCCGCTGTCAACACAGCTGACTGCGCCTGACCATATGGCTCCAGGCTCTACAGTCCACACATGGTCTAGGCACGGATCGTCCCCAAGCAACACACCCGGCACCGTCGCCTCACACGACACGCTCTACCGAGCAATCGGCTCCTAAGCACCTAGTGCGAGCCACCAGCCCTGCGAGCGGTCCATGGCCCGCTTCACACTTACCAACGCTCAAGTGCTACTGCCAACGAACCCTCTCGGCTGAACGAACCTGTACTCTACTAATACGATAACCAGAGCGTTCTACGCTTCTATACGTTTTCGTGCTAACTACAAGCACTAAGGTACCTTGTTTATGCTTACTCACTATGTGAGTAACCACTACCCACCTTAGTTTGAGGTACTACAAGGCCTACTCGTCAGAATTTAGCGACAGTCTTACCAATTCTACGACAGTGATTTTAACTCAACTGTCGATCCGCCAGAGCAATGTTCGAACTCTCAGACTACAAAGATGTCTTTGAGCGTCATGACTCGGTTCTCGCAATTGATTATTCACATTGCCTTGAGAGTCGGTCCACCATTTCCATCCCTACCTCGAGCCCTATCCTCGGCTCATCACGAGCAACTCATTGGCACTATACCATCATTTACCCGCTTTGGTAGGCGATACATTTTCATGACACAAGCATGCCCCGGGTACTAAAAGCTACCCATACGTTTGGTCCCTATTATTTTTATCCTTGAATAGTAGCAAACGACCAGATGATAAATGCATGCTATGCTCTAGTGTCAAATCAACCTCTACATACGATTTCTTCAACTAAACTAAACCATACCTGCCTCGACCAGGGTCGCATACCAATGGCCACTTGGCGCTCGTCGCAAACCCCACGGCTACCCATAAGGCCTAGTCCATCACCTCAGCAAAAGCTTGCAACTTGAGTGAGTGAATTTCCTTGAAGCTTTCTAGCTGAAATCCTCACTTGAAGCAATTGGCCTCGTTCTTGTCATTCCGAACCATATACGGAATACAATTGACCATATAAGAGCATTCCCTCTCAAACTCTCTCACGGTGCGGTCTCCCTGCCGCAGCTCCCCGATGATACACGACGTGTTACTACAAGCACCCTTGCCGCAGCCAATATCTTATAGAGCTCTTTACTCCGCTTCCCCTGCCGCTGCACTACTCCTATGAGCACAGCCAATAGTCCACGAAGTTCTACATCTCCGCTCGCCCTGGATTGCTCGGGGTCACCGCCTACCTTTTCCAGTCCAGGCCTCATTAGAGGTCAACCAAGCGATACCATGACCTAGGTCAAATCATCGACCTTGAGGGTCAAATACAAAACAGGGTTCCATACAATAGACCCAATTAGGCGAAAGTTACACAAAGGCGCCTATTCTCATCACTAGGTTTCATGTTGTGTGCACCCAACATGAACACACTCGGTTGAGAATAAACTACACTTTGAATCTACCTCTACATCCGTTTAGAGGCATCTAGAATACACGACCCAATCAATTCATCTTTCGCCAAATATCACAAGGTCTCGTCTCTCACGAGCCTAAATCCTTAAGGCCATCAATCCTAAGGTCTCCTAGGTCCTCCTAAACTCATTCTTGCTCTGATACCACCTCTATCTGTCACGCCCCGGCACCGCCACTTTGGTCGGTTCGGGCACGCGCACAGACCGCCGAACGGACAGAGTTTCCCCTGTCCGCCCAAGGCGTAAACAAAACAGGTACAATGAATTTCACCCAGGAAATACAACATAGCACAGTTTTGCACGAGGGCATATCACAAGAGCATTAATGTAAACTAACTATTACAACATTCCATTCATCCACATTTTACATACATTTTCCTCAATTTACATCTTTCGCTCTCGAATACATTACATTCTACAACAGCTTTACATTCTTTTCTTTTACTTGTCATACACAAGGGTAATCTACACAGGGTAACCTTGCTATCTAGGGCGCGATGCCCACGCCTCGGTCCGGTGCTGCTCCGCTAATGGATGGCTCTGCAAAATAGTGGGATGAGAACTAAAAAAAGTTCCCAGTGGGTTCGGCCGCCGACCTCGCCGACTTTCCCACTAGGTCCAACAAGGCATAGTAATATAAAAGGAGATATACAATATATAAGCAGCTAAATATGTAGTCTACCACTACAAAACATACAACGTGCAACAACGAGCACTACTATGCCTTACAATAAGGAATGAATGTCATGTTCTAATATGTTCAACGGTGTCCCTCACACACTCTTGACCCAATTCATTCTTGACTCAATCAGGGCTTCTCACAAGACCAAGCCCAACTCACAAAAATATCATGATCGACCCCACACACAACATGTAATCTCACTATGCTCACTCTCTACACAGGATGCAACACATGCATAGGGTACAAAACACAATATGGTCAATCAACCTGTCTCTTTCATCTTGGACCCAATCGCACCGGCTCACCCGTAGGTCGAGCCACAACTCACCACACCAAGTCACGTGGGGGAGAGGTCTTTCACTCCTAGCCAGCCACCGTGACCGTCTGCCGGGGAGGGCTCCCGGGGCCCTTCACACCCGTGTTCGCGTGACACTCCGGAGCTCACGGCTTGGGAGTCGCGACCTCCACAAGCCAACAACAGACTGTGTGAGTATGATCTGCCCTCCAAACTCGAGGACCTTCCACCTACCGGTGGGGAATAACCAATGTAATGTCATGCAATGCTCAACAATGGCAAGACACAATGTGCCATACTACAAATGCAATGACCCAATATCTCTTTGGCGCTCAAGGTTCAAACCACACATACCCGTAGATTCATGCCACTAACCTTGGTGACAACCACAACATCACGGGATCTCTTTCAATCCCTAGCATGGTCCAGAGGATATCTTTCAATCCCTCGCATGCTCTATAATATCAAAGTACTAGTTGTCACGCTACACATGCACCGACCCAATTTTCTCCACTCATACTAGAGATTCTACTCAAATATGCCGCGTGCATCAATCGAATATACAAACATCACAATATGTGGACATAAGCAAATATGCAATGCTCATAATACATGGAACTATAACAAATAACACATTAGGCTTATGCAACGACCTAATCCACGTTCCATCACTAGGTTCACATTCACTATCACAATGACACTAGTGTTTCGCGTTGTTTCAATGTCCACACTTTGTTTTCTATGTCCAATCTACTAGTTTCTCTACTAGTTCAATACTTCACTAGGGTTCACATAGCACTAGATTTATGCGTCCTAAGTTTCAAGTTTTCAATCATGATTATTCACAACTAATTTAGGAGGCATGCAAGTTTCTGGAATAAGAAATAATTGAACCCTATTACATGCAATTTCATACATATATATACATATATGCTCAAAAGTAGGATTTAGACATAGGAAGAAATTCAACCATTTCGGATAGCACCCCCCACCTCGTATCGACGTTTAGGGCCGGGAAACCAAGTTTCGCAATTTATCTCCGCCGAAAAGTCTCGACCCAAGCCTAACGAATCATATTCCGCAAAATCTCTCAATCGGACGCCAAACCTCGTCGTAGTCCAAAACGAAGTTGTCCACCGCGTCGAATTAACCTTCAATTAAGGTTTTACAAGATCAATTTAGATCAAAACCTCTTAGAGACAAAATTCTATTTTCTAAGCCTAGGGTTCAAGTTCTACATGAATACTCCAAATTTCATGATTAATCTTTCGATTAATTAGTTTAGAATACTACCTCTCTTAACATCCATCCAATATTAAAAATCCACCAAAAAATTCTATTCGAAATTATAATAATAAAATACTACCTCGCAATCGAAGCGCCGTAAAAATCCAACGCGCGCGGGGGCTCGATTAAACGACCCACGAAATCTTTCTATTTTTCTTCTTCTTCTCTTTCTCTTCTTTTCCCTTCCTTTTCCTCTCCCTCTCTCTCTCTCTACGTACATGTTGGAGTGGATAAGAGAATGGAGGAGTCCCCGGCAAGGCTAAGCAATGTAACAATTGCTAAAAAGTCCACTAGCTTTAAGTATTATGATATTAGTCCAATTCAGAATCTGATACTTTTCGTTTCAGACCTTCTGAATATCCGTTTGCGCCCAAATTTGACAGTCATGCTCGGTTTAAGTTAATAAGAAGAACTGATCATCACTATCCAGTTTCGGACCATTTTTTGGTCACCGAAAGCTCTACCGACTAAAACCTCTAGCAGATTGCTGTTATATTTTATTTTCACTTTCCGGGTGTCGGAACGACACGAAACTTTTAATCTAGCCTCAGAAAAATAATTCTGACATATTCTGAAATTTTCATAATTTTCTGACACTGTGAATTTTCTGCTAAAAAATCAGCCCCGTTCCTTACAGAAAATTCCAAATCTCCTGTTTTCATTCCAATTTCAGCACAATTTATTTCCAACTTATTTTTACTTCTCTAAGTCGAATAAAAATAGTATCTCACACTATTTTTCTTTTCACTTACTTTTATATTAAAAAAAATCTGGTACACTACAGAGTACATGTTCACATTCAAACGAACGAAAATTGAAACCTCATAAGATAGATCTATTATGCCCTAAGAGCGCAAATTTGCAACGAGTACATGTTCACATTCAAACGAACGAAAATTGAAACCTCATAAGACCGTTCTATTATGCCCTACGTGTGCAAATTTGCAACGAGTATATGACTACATTGAAACGAACGCGGATTGAAATCTTATAAGACCGTTCTATTATGCCCTAAGAGTACAAATTAGCAACGAGTCCATGTTCACATTCAAACGTACGAAGATTGAAACCTCATAAGACCATTCTATTTTGCCCTAAGAGTGCAAATTCGCAGCGAGTACATGTTAACATTCAAATGAACGAAGATTGAAAGCTCATAAGACAGTTCCATTATGCCCTAACATCGCAAATTTGCAGCGAGTAAACGAAGATTGAACCCTCATAAGACCGTTCTATTACGCCCTAAGAGTGCAAATTTGTAGTGAGTACATGATCACATTCAAACGAACGAAGATTGAACCCGCATAAGATCATTTTATTAAGCCCTGAGAGTGCAAATTTGAAAAGAGTACATGTTCTCATTCAAACGAACGAAAATTGAAACCTCATAAGACCGTTCTATTATGCCGTAAGAGCGCAAATTTGCAACGAGTATTTGTTCACATTCAAACAAAGGAAGACTGAAACCAAATAAGACTATTCTATTATGCCCTAAGAGTGTAAATTTGTAATGAGTACATATCCTGTCATGCCCCGCCGGGCCTTTAACACCAACTAGGTGGAAAGGATAAACCGCACGGGCGCATGACCCAGACCCGCCGAACGGACAGAGTTTTCCCTACCCAAGGCGTCACAACACCTGTATTCATGCATTATTCCAAACAGGAATAGAGTACAAGAGTGCACAAGGAAGCATCAACATAAGAAATTTCTACTTCTATTAAAACACATTTGCACAATTATACATGCCAAATTTTTTCCTTTCATTCACTTCTATTCCATACATAAAGTTCCAAAAATATGGAATTTACAAGTTCTTTGCATTTACATAACCCCTATGCATTTAATGTCCAAAATTTGGGGTATATCTAAGTACATAGCCAAAAGAAAAAGGGAGCCGCTATCTACTATGCCAAACCCTTGCCTCGCTCCGCCGCCTCACTCACGGAAGGACCTGAAAAACGTGGGGTAAGAATTATAAACATAGTTCCCAATGGGTAAGGCCACCCAAGAGAGAAGCTCGACCCACCAGGTCCAAAGAAACAATACAAGCATATGTTAGATTACAATTAACTATTCATAGATATATTTACATGCTTGTAAATAGACATAATGGATGCAACCAAATAAATGACAACTTTTATTTTCTCCTAGGTCCATCCCATACATTACATTACCCACGTTCATTCACTTTTCATTTTGTCATTGGTGTCGGAATCGCCGCTCCACCAATATGATTTCTCACATATGCGGAATCGCCGCTTTGCTATGGCATTGGTGTTGGAATCGCCACTCCACCAACCCACTTAGCAAGCTCTTACGGAATCGCCGCTTGCTATGGCATTGGTGTTGGAATCGCTCATTGGCACCTATACCATCATAACTACCCGCATTGGCAGGGATACTTTTTTGACTCACAAGCATTGCCCTGTCGGGTGGTGTTACTTAAAAAGCTACCCATACGTTGGGTCCCTATTATTATTTATCCTTGACTAGTGCAACAACGACCAGATGATAAATGCATGCTAATGCTGTTAGTGTCCAAAATCAAAACCTCTCCATAACGGATTTACTTCTCAACATAAACTCATACCTACATGCCACTCGTACCATGGGTGCGCATACCAATGGCCAACTTGGCGCTCGTCTGCAAACACCCACCGGCTACTACCCATAAGGCCGAGTCCATCACCTCAGCAAAATGCTTGCTACCTTCAAGTGAGTGACATTTCCTTGAAGCTTTCTAGCTGGGGGGGAAACTCCTCACTTGAAGCAATTGGCCTCGTTCTATGTCATTCCGAAACCATATACGGCAATACAATTGACCATGATTAGAGCATTCCCTCTACAAAACCTCTCTCTCACGGATGCTCGGTCTCCCCTTGCCGCAGCTCACCCCACCGTATGATACACGACGTGTTAGTAGTCAAAGCACCCCTTGCCCGAAGCCACTCCACTCAGTACACATTAAGTGCACTCTACTGGAGACACCAATGGCTCTTAAACCAAGTTCATGACACAGCCACTTGCCGCGCCAATATCTATAGAGCTCTTTACTCCGCTTTCCTCCCTGCGCTGCAACTACTCCTATGACGCTACAGCCAATAATCCACGATAAGTCGTCTGCACATATCGCCCCGCTCGCGGCCCTGGAATTGAGCCTTCGGAGGTTCACCGCCTCCTACCTTTTAGCCAGTCCTAGGGCCTCTCATATCGAGGTCAACCTATCTCGATACCATGACATATAGGTCCAATCTAATCGGACCTTGAGGGAGGGTCAAATACTCAAGAAACAGAGGTTCCATACAACTAGACCCAATTAGGCGAAAAGTTACTACAAATGCGCCTATTCCCCCAGCCCCCACTCTAAACGGGTTTTTATGTTGTGTGCAACCACACTAAACATGAACTCACTCGGCGTTGAGAACATAAAAAATACACTTTGAATCTATCTCGTAAATCTAGTTTAGAAGGACCTATAGAATTCACGACCCAATCAAATTTCATCTCTTGCGCCATAATCTCGCCACAAAGGTCTGTCGTCTTTCACGAGCCTAAACATCCTTAAGTGTCCAATCTATCCCTAAGGTCTCCTAGAAGTGTCCCTCATAGACTGCATCATTCTTGCTACTGTTACCAATCTCTATCCTGTCAATTCAAGTGCACCCGCCACTTGGGCTCGGTAAACTGATGCGGGCACCCTAGCACATGACCGCCACGGAACGGACTCAGAGAGTTTCCTCATCCGCCACAAAGACGGTAAACAAAACCAGGTACAGCATGGGAATTTCACCCATGGAGAATACAATCATATGTACCACAGGATTTCTGCATACGAGGGCCCTAGTCACTTAAGAGCATTTGATGATGTAAACGAATGGGCTCAATGCGACAACAACATTCCATCACCATGCCACATTTTACATACATTATTCCTGTCTAATAATTTACATCTTTCGCTCCTCACGAGAATACATTAGGACATTTCCTACTAACAGCTTTCACCATTCTTTTCATTGTTTACTTGTCAATAACACAAGGGCTAAATCTCACAGTACGTAGAAACGCCTTGCTATCTAGGGCTGCTCATGACGCACCTATCGTTTGGCCCTCAAGGTCCGGTTAGCGACAGGCTGCCATCGCGTGCTGCTTCGAAAACCACTAATGGATGGGCTGCCTGCAGAAAAAATAAAGAAGTGGAAATAACCTTGAGGAACTAAAAGAAAGTTACCCAGTGGTACGTGTTTCCGAGATTCTTGCCACCGCACCTCGCCGTAACTTTACCCCCACTAGTTTTTCCAACAAGAGCATAAGTAATACAAATAAAGAGACGAAATAGCAATACAATATAAAAGCAGCTAAATATATGTAAGTCTTCCTACACTAGACATAAACATACAACGTGCAACAACGAGCACTAGCCTAATGCCTTTCACAATAAGGAATGAATTGTCCCATGTTCATAAATCTAGTTTCCAACGGTGTCCCTCACACATGCATGGGTTTGACCCCAATCCAAATCTTGTGACTCCAATACAGGGCTTCCCATCACAAGAACACAAGCATCCCAACTCCAACAAAAATATCATTGGATTCCGAACATCCTACAACCACTAACATGTTAATCTCACTAATGCTCCACTACCACTTAAGAGCAGTTTGGGAGAGACAACTATGCACAAGGGGTACAAAACACTCAAATAGGTCAAATCAAAACAATGTTTTCTTCTTTCAATGCTCAGGCCAAAACCAACAATCGGCACAAGAGGACGGCACCTGTAGATCTTCAGATAGGGTCGTACTTAAACTCACAATTGCACCAAAATACAACGTAGGGGCTAGCGCGTCCTCAACAATGGCCCAAAATTTGCAAAGCCTGCATCAATAAGCATTCGTGCAGCTCTGTAATAGCTTCAGCGGGTGGGCCGCTTCCACACCCGTGTATACGCCGGTATACCCTGTGCCAAGCGAATTCTGCAAAACTCAGAGACCTTGGGATTCGGCCGACCTCAGCAAGCTGAGCGCAACAGACCATTCTCCGAGTATTGATCTTGCTACCTCCCATTCCTACCTTCCACCTCGAGTGGGGCATAACCCGATGTTACATGTCATGCAAATCGCTCAACCAATGGCCCGTACAAAACCAATGGGTCATACGACAAATGCAATGGAGCGTTTACCATACCTGCGTATGAATGACCACTTAATATCTAGTAACCACATATCCCAGTACAAATTCTTTACTGACATGACTATTCTTCATCGCGACAGACATATTTAGTCTACTCACGTAGTGTTTAGTACACCAACGTTACGAGGGATCTCCATCACAAGCCCGCACTTATTCTAATGTACACTGCGAAAACCCAATCTCGAAGCTCACCACAACTTCATACAATGCGCGTCAACTATGTGGGACTCCATAAGCAATACTGTGCAAGGCACCCATAAATACATGGCAACTTCACTGAACACAATACTTAGGTCTCATTGCAATTTGACCTACAAATTTCAATGTCCTCTCATCACTTCAGGTTACATTCACTCCCTCACCTAATGACACAAGGCGAGTTTCATTACTCGTCATATCAATCCCGACGACACACCTTTATTAATCAATATGCTAACAACAAAACACTAGTAACAATCCTCAGAGGAGCTAAGAACATCTTCCTCGCAGTGAAGCCTCCAGCTATCACACCATTGCACTAAGGTTTAATGCGTCTTAAGTTTCCAGCATTGTTCAATCAATGATTATTCACTAACTAATTTTAGGCAGGCATGCCACAGTTTTCAATCCACAACAAATGCTCCCTTGAATAATAGCTCTTCATGATAGCTTAAATAGACGCATTGCATACATCGGGTATACATATATGCGTTTAAAAGTAGGATCCCATAGAAATGTGAATAGAATTACAATTCTGGATAGCACCCCACCACGCCGCTATTACAATGTGCTTAGGGGTCTCAATAAACCAAGAATTTCGATTTCGTGTCGAATACTCAGAAACTCTCTGGAACCCATAGACCTAAAGAATCACAAATGCGCTGCAAAATCTCTCAATAGGACGTTCCCAAAAACCTAATCGTTATATGTCCAAATCACGACAGGTTGCCTTCCACCGGGTAGCGAATTCACCTTTCTAATTAAGCTAGGTTTTGCAATCAACATCAATTTAAGATCGTCGAAACCCTCACGCTTACCCCCCCCAGGCACTCAAAATTTCTCATTATCGATAATACCATAGGGTTGAATAGTTTCTAAACATGAATACTACATCACACACAACTGGCCGGTTTCATGATTATCTTAGATCGATTAATTAGGGTTTTAGACATAACTACCTCTCTTGTGGATGCCTTGTGGTTAACATATTACCAAATGGTGGTCTTCTGGCAGCCAAATAAGGATTCTATCTCGAAATCTATGAGATTAATGGAACAAATACTACCCATCTAACTCGCAAAGGCCGGGAGAAAAAAATCAACGCGGCGGTGTTGGCTTCTGGATCGTCAATGGTACGAACACGACGACTCCCAAGAAGACTTTTCTATTGTTTCTTTTCTAGAAAAGATTCTCTGTCTTTTTGCCAGTCCTTTTCGAACTAATATCTCTCTCTCGTCTCTACTGACGTTACCATAAGGTTAATTAAAATGTCGGGATAAGAGAATGGAGGGAGTCCCAGGCGTTATCCAGGCTAAGCAAATAGTAAGAAATCAAGTGCCCTGCTAAAAAGAGTCCACTAGCTCTTAAAGTACTCTATGCTTAGCCCTCCAATTCAGACCTTTGATACTCCTTACACCAATTTCAAACCAATTTCACCGAACCGTATCGCAGATCTTGCGCCCAATAATTTGACAGTCATGCTCGGGGTTTACAACGTTCAATCAGTTGAATCCACTGATCATCACTATCCACGTTCTCGGACCATTTTTTTGGTCACCGATAAAGACCTCCTCTACCCGACTAAAACCTCGGTGGTGCAGAGGTGCTTGTCCCTACGTGCTGACGAACCGAGTATGCTGGCGCATAAGAGACCTTGATAACTCCTCTCAATGCTGGGCACTCCGCTTCGCTGAGTGAGGTTAGACCCATCGCCTCTATGGCCACACTTAACAATCCACTGTTGCAACACATCTCCGTAGAGCGGAGCAACGACCACATCTGAACAAAACAAAATAGAGGACCCACCTTTTCTGGGGAACAACCAACATGGGGCTGCGCTGCGGACTACACACAACACATACATTGACGTAGGCAAGTGCGTGTGATCCAAGACGGGCCTCGACCTTTCACAGCACATATCCGGTACTCACCAAAAGGGTTACTAATGGCTCTCCGCGCGCGGTTATGAGGCCTGAGCATGGCTGCGGTAGTAGATGAGGCTAGGAAATCTCACCACCGATTGGCAACCAGCAACATGCCACGGGATGCAATCGTTAGGTTTAAGTCCTCACACTCGAGTAACATCCCACGGCTTGTCCCTCAATCTACGCACCGCTGGCCTCTGATATTCCTTGAGCGATCTATCCACATTCCTACTACCACTTACCCAATCAACTTCAAGGGATCTCTAGTCACTTACAAACAATTTCCAAGCGCCCTTTTTCCACAACCACAAGTCCACCACTCATCGGCAATCAGATAGCCGAAGAGCCAGCCCAAGTTCAAATTAGAACTATACGCTTTCAGCCAAATAAAGCCAATTGCTTCGTTGGCGCACAAAACATCCGAAGCTAACGGAGTACAAGAACAGTACTCTCAAGTCCAAACACTCAGGACCACTCAACCTGCAAGCATCAAGGAAAACAAGTTCCCTGCCAAGCATTCGGCAAACAGCCGAGCCAAAACCACAATCATAACAAACAACAAGCTGGCTCCAAAAATAGAAGCTGCGAACAACCTTCGTCTTCGCTGCATCATCCTCTGCCTGTCAAACAGACATGCATTCACCCGGTGCCAACCGCACGAAGTCGATCTCAACATTGTCGACACTAATCTCCTCAACACTCCAACTGGGAATGGCCCACCTGGCCACGAAGAGAGCACTTGCCCCTACTCCAAGGGCATCATCAGGCACTCGCGGCTCCACCGCTCACACGTCACAATAGTCGATGACGATTCGACGTCCCATTATCATCCTGTTAAAGGTCCACCTTCTCGAGATCAAATTTCTCCTTGATCACTTGATTGTCCTCTTACATCAGACTTGCCACTCATAGTAGCTTCCTTTGCCGTCCCAACGGTCTCCACATCTCTTGCCCTTACCAAGGTGCGATCCGTATTCTCATAGAATTTCCTGAGGTCGACTGCCAACTGGATTGACAAATCCTCCAGTTGCTTAATCTTCTCGTCCGCCGGCGCAAGCCTCAACTTGGAGTAGCGTCATAAATGATCGCCGTTCCACCGTACTCGCTGAATTTGCCAGTTGTTCTCTCAACTTTAGAGTCTACCAAACCCGGAGGATGCAGGGTTTCCGTCTCGGCTGCCTCGGCCGCCATCGAGTGCGTCGTTCACCACTCAAGCTGCAACAAGCAAAACATGCGCGGGTGAAACACCCCACGCCAACGCATCCCCACACAAGACTATAACCCCAATCATGCGAAAGTAATGAAGTGGACTCCCACTATTCCCCGATGTCACGTTGTCGGCCGCCAACGTGACCCTCCAAGGGTATAGAAGTGGTTCACTCCGATTTAACTCCAACAGTTTTGGAGCTTTAGAAACGACCCAATCATAATACTTTCGCCAATATGTCACAAGAGATCTCGTCTCTCACGTTCCTATTCCTTATCGTCCAACCTGCCTAAGGTTTACTAGGTCCACTATGACTCAACCCTAGGCTCTGATACCACTATAATCTGTCACGCCCCGGGCCCTCGTGGGAGCCTACCAGGCACGTGCACAGACCTGCCGTGTACCTCAAACAACGCAATGTACACAAGGCGTCTATGCTAACAACCATCAAGAAGGATAAAGAATACATCCTAACAAGGTAATCAGAGCGAGAACATAGTTCTATATCTAAAACAAAATCCACATAACTAAAATCTCAAGATATACAAGAATTTATACATCTTATCAACAATAGATCAACCAAACATCTATACACCTTTCATATAAAATACAATGAAAGGACAACATGGTATGCCTACAACGACAACACCGTAGAGGCTCTAGCTAGCTGCTAACCCCTCGCCGCGATCCCAAGCCTCTCCTGCTGCGGAAGGCTCTGAAATAAAAACAACAAACCCCAGGGGGATGAGAACTATTATTCAATAGTTCCCAGTGGGTAAGCCGCCGAGAGTGGCGAATTACACCGCTAGGTCAACTGAGGCAAGATAGTTTAAACTGAAACATAAAGCATAAAAATATTAAATGCTAACAGATAGTTCTACAACTATCATGCCTCCAATGACTAAACCATCTACATGAACATGAACATGCTCTATTGTCATATGCTCGACAATTAATTTCATGGTTTACATGCATGTCAAATTAATGCCATGATCAATTACATATGTCCTAATGTCATAAACTCGCTATATGTCAAGTTTAACTATTTCATGTATGACTTGTCTCCAAACTATAAATACGTTATGTTCACTAATCACTAGTGTGCCAAGTCATGTCAATACCTCGCTACATGTAATGCCACAAGGTCACCACCCAATACTATGTCCATACACTACATGTATATGCATCAATTAATTAGGGTGTCAAATGTCACATTTACGGTTAAAATAGCCTTTTACCATCTGAATATTCACCTTGCATACACCATAACTGTGTAGTCATAAAATAATACAATAGCGGGATGTTCATCTTGTGCCGAGCCTAATGGCTCCGTGGTAGTCAACACCTCACGCTTTGGTGAGCCTTACCCACGGCGGTTCCATTTCGGCGCTCTCTCTAACACACGGGCGAAATAACTGTCGCTAGGCCAACTCCGGAGTGCCGGCTTGTAGGGAGCGACCCTCACAAGCATGTGTAAACGAGCATAGTGGCTAACAAGCAACAATCAACCATAATAATAATATCATAAGTTTAATTCCACATTATGTCAAAACATGTCATGTTATGTTTTCTACATTCAATAGCCAATATGCTAAAGGTCAACCATATCATGTTGTTCTCCAATTGTCCTTTGGTAAGTCCCTACCAATATGTCCATGTCTCTAACATGTAAATGTCCATCTTTTGTTTACTAAGTTCATAAACTATGCACTATCCCAATGCCATATCCAATGCATTATCCCAATGCCATATCCAATGCATTATACTAATGCTATAACTAATGCATTATACTACTAATGCTATAATCAATACCAAAACCGATGCATTCAACTAATGCTATAGTTCATGCATTATTCCAATGCTACAATTCATGCATTCTACAATGCCAACAAGACCCTATCCATGCCATGCATAAGCTACAACAACCTCTACTACATAGAGCATAGAGCTATCATGCAAGTGTTCAATTAATCAAATGGACCCATGTCCAACTAAGTATAATTATCGAATGCAAATAGGATCCCCTTTCCTCATGTCTTAAACATGGAATCAATCCACGACCAAAAGGTCGAGTCCAAGGCCGACAACGCCCGTCATAATTGCTCACCTAGTTGAGGTGCAACAACTATACAACATACGTCATATCCAATCTTTCCTCTATACAAGCATACTCTAGTATGCAAGAGAATTCAACAACCAAGTAGTGTCTCCTATGATGCTCCTTTCTAGCATGCATAACCTAATTAGCATTTCATAATGCATCATTACACTACTAGTACAAATACACTAGCATGCATAATAATCTCATAATGCCACACTATATGTACCATGCATTTTTATACATAACATATATGTCTCTTGCAATCACAATTATCATAATGCCATAATTAACATAATTATGCATCTAATCCATCCTATAACAAGATAGGAGACTAGGGGGAGTTCACCCATTTCGGTGAGGTCAGACCCACCGGATACCCGTCGAAACCTCGCAGTACTTCGAAACGAAGTTGTCCCCCGAGCTTCTCATACCCTAAGATAATTTTCCAAGGGGTTAGGGGTATCGAACAAGCAATTTCGAAAACCACCAAAATCAAAGAGGTAAATGGGTGGAATTTACCTTAAGCAAATAAAACTTGTTCTAAGTCCCATTGGAGGTTAGAGATCATCAAATCCAACCTACAACAACGTTCTACACCCATCAATTCCACCTCAAGGGCTCATAATCACGAAACCCTAAAATAAACCCTAATTTTCATAAAACTAGGTTTACATGCTAATTCCAAGCAAAAATCACAAATAGAGGTTGTAAGAGAGTTTACTAACCTCAAATCAAGCTTCCAACCAAGCTTAAGCATGCTAGGTTGAAGCTAAGCCCACAAACAAGTTCCTCTCCTCCATCCCGAGCTCCCCACAAGGCCTAGAAGCACTCCTCCATGAAGAAAATGGAGGAAAAAGAGATCAAAACCACTTTTCTAGTGTTTGGGAGCAAGAAATTCTAGAGAGAGAGAGAGGGAAAACCTACCTCCATCCTTCTCCAAGTCTCAGCCAACAATGGCTGAGAAAGGGGTGAAGGGGTACTTAAACCCGAGCAACAAAATCCAACTAGGCCCCTCACAAAGCCAAAATTGCAAAACCCGAGCCTCGGCCAGCAAGCTGCGCAACCACATTCCGGTATGCCAATTCCAGTACCGGTACGCAGTGCATTCCGGTATGCCAATTCCAGTACCCGAATGCAGTACAAATTCTGCACTTTATGCAGAATTTGATCTCCGGAGTCCGTTTTCGCCCTTTTTAAGCCACGAAAATGTTACGGCTTTTTATTTTTGGCGGATTTCGTAGAGTTTTATGGAGTCTTGAAGGGACGAAAAAGAAGATGTCAAGCTCAAAGACTCAAGAACTCGTTTATCAAGCTCATGGTCCCCCAGGTATGCTTTATATAGTTGATGGTGATTTATGGTTATACTTTAAGGGTTTGGAGGCATTAGAATAGGTTTTAAACTATTTTTTTACCAAATCGGAAATTCTCTTGTCACGGGGTCCGGACCCCAGAAGTTGAGGTCCGGAACCCGTAAGGTGGTTTTGCTGCTTCACAGACCGGGTCCGGACCTTGGGAGCTGAGGTCCGGAACCCGTAAGTTGATATGGCCATCTTGAAGACCGGGTCCGGACCCTGGGAGCTGAGGTCCGGAACCCGTACGTTGATATTGCTATATTGCAGACCGGGTCCGGACCCTGAAAAATTGAGGTCCGGATCCCGTACAGAAACGTACAGTCTTACAGTCCGGGTCCGGACCCCAGAAGTTGAGGTCCGGAACCCGTAGGTCTGCAAAGCAGTCACGCAGTACGGGTCCGGACCCCAGAAGTTGAGGTCCGGAACCCGTAGGTCTGCAAAGCAGACTGGCAGATCAGGTCCGGACCCTGATGGCTGGGGTCCGGACAATGAAACGCCTAAGCAGTGTCCGGGTCCGGACCCCATACCCGCGGTCCGGACCCCAACCCGACGAAATTTCCTGATTGTCCAGTTTTTCAATCCTAACCTAATTCTTTGTCTCCAAACCATATAAATAGGATGTGGGGGTGTCTCTAAAAGGGGTGAATCACATATTATCTTCGAGAAACCCTAGAAGCTTGTAGGTGACCGGTTTTCCTCATCTTCTACATCAAGCTTCTCTCAAATTGATTCATGGTGCCCCAATGCCCAATATTCTTTTAGAATCAATTTGAGGATTGCTTAGAGATTATTCCCACAGTTTTTTTCATGATATTCTAAGCAATAAATCATCATCAATTTTGTTGATCTTGCTCCGGACGGAGTGCGCTCGTGGATTCGAGTGGGCGTCGTGGATTCGACGTGTTGAGGGCTTCGTGGATTCGAAGTTGGTCGTCTCGTGGATTCGAGGCGTGGCGTTCGTGGATTCGAACGTGGGGAGTGGACAACCCGGTGGTGTGCGCGAGATCCAAAGAAGATAAAGGAGAGGTTAAGTCCGTGGAGTCGGTAATCACCTTGTAATCTTTTATTCTTAGTGGATTGTTATCGCGTGTTGGTCCCGTGGGTTTTTTCTCCAAGGTGGAGTTTCCCACGTAAATCTCGGTGTGCTGATTTTATTTTTCGCATTACTTTATCGCATTGAGATTTGTGATTTTTGTTATACACCTATTCACCCCCCTCTAGGTGATTGATAGTATCTAGATAGATCCTAGGGCACCCCCCTAACTTACAATTGGTATCAGAGAGGGTTCTAGACTTTATCTTTCATAATGGGTGAAGGAGGTAATATATTTAGGCCACCGTTTTTTGATGGAACCAATTATGCATATTGGAAGGTTCGCATGAGAGCTTTTTCTAATTGCTATTGACGAGCGTGTTTGGCAATCCATCGAATTTGGATGGAAACATCCTACCGAAAAGGTAGAGAATGTTGACAAGACCAAACCTCAGAATAAATGGAGTAAGGAAGAGATTGATTTATCTTTTTACAACGGTAGAGGAATTAATGCCTTATTTAATGCTCTATCTCAAACCGAGTTTTCACGCGTCTCGGCGTGTGAAACGGCTAAGGAGATTTGGGATACTCTCCAAATTACGCATGAGGGAACTAGCTTGGTAAAGGTCCAAAAACTTCAAATGCTTACAAGTAAATTTGATTCAATTTTCATGGACGATCATGAGACCTTTACCGAGTACTATACTCGTCTTCAAGACATAGTCAATACATGCGCAAATTTGGGAGAGAAAATCTCGGAATCTAAAGTTGTAAGAAAAATCTTGAGAACTCTTCCCGAAAGATTTCGTCCGAAGGTTGCGGCCATTGAGACTATAAAACATCCGGACGAGATGAAAGTTGAAGAATTAGTAGGCGCTTTACAAACATATGAAATGACTTTTCCTACTAATGAATCTTCTTCCAAGTCTTTCTTCTAAGAGTACAGGTATTGCACTCAAATCTACGAAGGAGGAAGACGACAACTCGGATTCCGATGAAGAAATTTCGCTCGCCAATTTTGAACATCAATTGGAGCGTCTCACGAAGAAATTTCGTCGGAATTTCCGGAAGAACAAGTCAAATCGATCTACATCCAAATCTTCTTCTAAAGGATCTTCAAATTCTAAATTCTCTAAAGAGAAGAAGTTTGGAAAGTCTTCTAAAGAAAATGATGAACTTGAAGGGGAGATCCGGTGTTACAAATGCCGTGGCTACGGTCACATCTCCACGGATTGTCCCACTAAAAAGTCTTATAAAAAGAAGGCTTTACAAGCTAGAACTTGGGATGATTCAACTTCTAATGAATCGAGTTCTAGTGAAGAAGAAACCAATGATGCCATTGCCCTATCTTCACACGTTTCTTCTTCTCCTTCTTTTTGTTTATCATCAATTGTTGCTAACCCCTCTGCTTATTCTTCTGTGCATGAAACATCGAGCGAAAATAGCACTAGCGAGGGGGAGTCGGATGATGAAGGTTTAGCCGATGCCTACAACCAACTTCTAATTGAATCGAAAAAGATGGCTAAGCTTAACAAGAAGCTAAGGAGGCGAATGTTGGAGCTTGAAAGTGAAAATAAAATGTTGAAGACCACAACTAAAGCTCTTGAGGAGGAAAGGGAGTCGATATTGAAGAACAACAAAA
Source organism: Puya raimondii (assembly GCA_016920855.1). Taxonomy (NCBI): domain Eukaryota; kingdom Viridiplantae; phylum Streptophyta; class Magnoliopsida; order Poales; family Bromeliaceae; genus Puya; species Puya raimondii. The sequence continues at coordinate 20,281,033 of JABWPP010000049.1, forward strand.
TCCTCCAAGAAAAGCTCGACCAATCGGAGACGACGATTAAATCACATCAAGAAAAGATTGGTTTTCTAGAACATCAAGTCAAGGAAATTCATGTCTCTAATCAAGTCTTGACCAAACAAGTCCATCAACTCAAGTCCGACATACTAAAATTCTCCTCCGGATCGAAAAAGCTTGATAGTATGCTCGGATTGGGTCAAACAAGTAAACTTGGACTTGGATATGAGCGAAAACATGTTGAGAAGGTTAAAAATTCAGCACATATAGTCTCAACGAAATTTAAGGATAAAATATGTCATAGATGCGGAAAGAAAGGACATATCAAGAAGACATGCCATAAAAAGAAAACTCAAGTGGCATCTTCTAAGCATCTATCGGCATCTTCCACCACTCGACAACCTCCTCGGTTTCAAAAGCAACATCCAAAAGGTCGAGTACCCGAGGTCAACCGAAAGTCAAAGCCACAACACTTAAATACTCCAAAGCGGAATGCGATGGTGAGACCCACGGTTGATCAAAAGTCAAAACAAACCGTGCCCAACGTCAACAAACCAAGGCAACCAACAATCCGACAAGCTTGGGTTCGGAAAGGTGATATTTTTCCTTGTCTTAAACCTTAATTTGTTTTTGACTTAGAGTAATGCTTTGATCGGTTTTTATTGCATATCTTTTGTTCATTGCATTACACGTTTTTGGTGCTTTCATTGTTACAATTTTTTTTTGGATTCTTTGAATGATTAGAACATTAAATAGTGCATTGAATATCAATAAGTTCACTTTCATTCACTCTTAATGAATTTCATATTAATTATCGGTTTTACTTTATATTCATTATATTTGAAGGTAATCTATTATGAGAATTCTTAATACTTATATTCATCAAATTTAGGCAATCATGTGTAATCTCTAGGAGCTTAACCTATCTCGGTTGTGTGTGTTGAATTTGATGAATAGTCATTCTCTTATGGACTAAAATTTGTCACATGTTCTTTCAAATAAGAGATTGCATAAGCGAGGGGGAATTATTATTATAAAATGCTCATATGCTTTGAAAGATGTGGAAAGAGTTACATCCTTAAAAGGAGTGTGAAAACTACCACCACATGGAGGAAAGAGCTACCACCCCGGTCGTCCGGTTAGTGTGTGAAGCTACCACATGAGAATTGAATTGCATATCCGAAAAAAAAAATATATATAAGTGCAAAAGCATGCAAAAGGAAAAATGTCACAATTTTTATTTTTCGGAGTTATAAGGTGGTCCACATACATGAAAGATGCTCAAAGAGCCACCCCTTGTGCTATTTGTTTTATCTCAAATTTGAATGTTTGTGCGACAAATTTTCTGTCTCTTTGATGAATTACTTAAGTCATCTTCATAATCCGTTTACATCTTGATAGTTTTTGAGCCTTTAGATTATCATTGATGACTTATTTTTGAAGTTTATATGAATTAAGAAATCGGATAATATTTTGTCTACATTATGATGAGTGTGTAGTAAAGTTCTCAATTCTTATGAAATTAATAGGGATTGAAAGAAGTCAATGTGAATTTATATTTCTCATGTACTAACATTGCTTGAAATTTTTATCACAAGTTGTTTCAAAATTGAAAAAGCTTTAAACTTGTATTTTGATTGATTTCTCTCGAACTTCTCTCTATTTTTGGTGTTTCTCTTTTGGCAATTTTTGACAAAAAGGGGGAGAGAGGAAATGGTAATGATAACTTAGACGCATAAACATAGGAGGAGAGAGTGCATGAACAAAGGGGGAGCGATTTTGATACTTTTTCTACTAACTTTGTTCGTGGAGAATGAAAATATTTTGCAGGTCTCTCAAGACTTCAAGACTCCATGTTTGTCTAAGTTATAGAGTTTGTTTTAGGAGTTACTAAATTGTAATTGTATAAGCAATTTTCAAATTGATTCTAAAAGAATATTAGAAATTAGGGCACCATGAATCAATTTGAGAGAAGCTTGATATAGAAGATGAGGAAAACGGTTACCTACAAGTTTCTAGGGTTTCTAAAAGATAATCTATGCTTTACCACGTTTTAGAGACACCCCCACATCATATTTATAGGTTAGAAGCAATCCGAAATAGATTAGGATTAAAAAACAGTTTTTAGAAAGGTTTGGAAGCGAACCGATTTCGACTAGACTTGAAAAACTGATTTTAGAAAGGTTTGGAATCAAATTAGGATTGCTAAAAGATTTTAAGGAATCTACCATCTTATTTACAGGTTTGGGGGACATTAGAATCAGAGTAGGATTGAGAAAATGACTTTCCAAAACTTCGCTACGGGTCGGGGTCCGGACCTTGGATCGCAGGGTCCGGACCCGAAAACAATTCCGCGTTTCATTGTCCGGACCGCAGCCAACTGTAGTACACTGAACTTTAGCAAATTGCGGAGTTCTAGTGAGAGAATAGTGGCTTATACTATTCTGGAGTTTTGGGTTGAGTTTGGTGAGTTTTGAGGTGTTTTCGTGGCTTGAAAAGTGTGAAAACGGACTCCGGAAGTCAAAATCTGCAAAAGTGCAGATTTTGCATTGCATACCGGTATCTGGGTTAGGGATACCGGAATCCAGTGAAGAACTGGTTTTGCGCAGCTCTCGGATTCTGCGGAATCCCGCTGGTGATACCGGAATGGGCTGGCATTCCGGTATGTGCAATTCGCGTACCGGTACTGAAGCGATTAGTACCGGTACTGAGAAGTGGCATACCGGAATGCGGTTGCGCAGCTTGCTGGCCGAGGCTCGGGTTTTGCAAAATTTGTGCAGTATACCGGTATACACATGCGCATACCGGTATACAGTGTTGCAGAGTGCATTTCGTGCAGTTTTGCAATTTTGGCTTTTTGAGGGGCCTATGTGGATTTTGTGCTTAGGGTTAAGTAACCCTTCACCCTCTCTTGTGCTGTTTTGGCTGAGGACTTGGAGGAGAGGAAAGGTAGGGTTTTCCCTCTCTCTCTCTCTAGATTTTCTCTTCTCCAACCTCTCTAGATCATGTTTTGATCTCCTTTCTCTCCATTTTCTCTATGGAGGTTGACTCCTAGGCTTGGAGGGAGCTCGTGGCTGAGGAGAAGAGCTTGTTGGTGGGCTTAGCTTCAACCCTAGCATGTGTGAGCTTGGTTGGAAGCTTGATTTGAGGTTAGTAAACCCTTTTACAACCTCTATTTGTGATTTTGCTTGATTTTGGCATGGAAAACCTAGTTTCATGAAAACTAGGGTTTTATTTAGGGTTTCTTGATTGGGAGCTCTTGAGGTGGAATTGATGGGTGTAGAATGTTGTTGTAGGTTGGATTTGAAGATCTCTAACCTCAATTTGGACTTAGAACAAGTTTTACTTGCTCAAGGTATTTTTCACCCATTTACCTCATGAGATTTTGGTGGTTTTCGAATTTGTTCGTTCGAAGCTTGTAACCCCTTGGAAAATTATCTTAGGGTATGAGAAGCTCGGGGGACAACTCCGTTTCGATGTACTGCGAGGTTTCGACGGTTATCCGGTGGGTCTGACCTCACCGAAATGGGTGAACTCCCTATGTCTCCTATCTTGTTATAGGATTGATTAGATGCATAATTATGATAATTATGGCATGATGATAATTGTGATTGCATGAGACATACAAGTTGTTTATGAAAAATACATATTTCATATAGTATGGCATTATGAGAATATTATGCATGCTAGAGTATTTGTGTTAGTAGTGTAATGATGCATTACGAAATGCTAATTAGGTTATGCATGCTAGAGATGAGCATCATATGAGACACTACTTGAGTGGTGGACTAGTGAATTCTCGTCGCATACTAAAGTATGCTTGTATAGAGAAAAGAGAGAGATTATGGCAAATGCAGGATAAGTTGTTGCACCTTATCTAGGTGAGCAACTTTGACGGGCATCGATGGCTTTTGGCTCGACCTTTTGGTCGTAGAAATGATTCCATGTTTAAGACATGAGGAAAGGGATTCTAGTTGTATGCGATAATTGTAATTGGTTAAACATGAGTTCTTGGTTAAATGTAAATTCTTGGCTAAGGGGTACTTGCATGATAGCTTTATACTCTATGCAATAGAGGTTAGTGTAGCTCATATATGGCATTAGAATAATGCATGATGTTGGCATTTGTAGAATGCATGATATATGGCATTAGAATAATGCATGATGTTGACATTTGTAGAATGCATGATATATGGCATTAGAATAATGCATGGTTTTGGCATTTGTAGAATGCATGATATATGGCATTAGAATAATGCATGGTTTTGGCATTTGTAGAATGCATGATATATGGCATTAGAATAATGCATGGTTTTGGCATTGGTAGAATGCATGATATATGGCATTAGAATAATGCATGATTTTGGCATTGGTAGAATGCATGATATATGGCATTAGAATAATGCATGGTTTATAAACTTTGTAAACAAAGAGATGAACGGTTACATGTTAGAGACATGTGCATATTGGTAGGGACATACCATCGAACATTGAGAACAACATGATATTGTTGACATTTAGCATATTGGCTATTGAATGTAGTAAACATGACATGACGTGTTTTTGACATAGTGTGAGGTTAAACAAATGACTTTTCACTTAGGTGAATAACTAGGTTGACATTATGACATAGTGTTAGATCCTTGGACATTGGTTGGCTATTCCATGTTAGAGACATGACGAGCATGACATTGTGGTTGATTATGACTTGTGCCCTAGGATTCTTCCGCGCTTGCTTGTGAGGGTCGCGCCCTACAAGCTGACACTCCGGAGTTGGTCTTTGCGATTGTAGGTCGCCGTGCGATGTAGAGTGGCCGAAATGGATTGCCGTGGGAAAGTCTCATTGTCTACGGGAAGTGTTGACTACCACGGGGCCATTAGGCGGGGCACAGGCCGGGACGTTACCTTGTGTAAGTCCCTTGTGGATTGGGTAAAAGCTGAGTAAACTGGACATAGTACATTGGTTGCTTGATGCATATACATGTAGTGTATGGACTTAGTAGTGAGTCGCATATCGTGGCATTACTTAGCTTGACACTATTGGGATGCATTCATTTGTAGTTGGACATATTAGTTAGTCACTACATACATTGGCATCCATAGTAGCATTAGGCCTACACTCACATTGGTTAGTATAGTGGCATGAATATACGATGATAATATGAAAAGAGGTTCTTTCAACCATAATCATGGCATTAATTTGACATGCATGTAAAATGATGTGATTAAATGTTGAGCTAATGACAGTAGGAACATATTCATGTTCATGTAGATGATTTATTTCATTGGAGGCATGATAGTAGTAGATTTACCTGTTTAGCATTTTATATTTTATGCTTTATGTTTAAGCTTATACTATCTTGCCTCAGTTGACCTAGCGGTGTAATTCGCCACTCTCGGCGGCTTACCCACTGGGAACTATTGATTAATAGTTCTCACCCCCATTGTTGTTGGATTTTTATTTCAGAGCCTTCCGCAGCAGGAGAGGCTTGGGATCGCGGCGAGGGGTTAGCAGCTAGTTAGAACCTCTACGGTGTTGTTGTTGTAGGCATACCATGATGTCCTTTCATTGTATTTTATATGAAAGGTGTATAGTTGTTTTTCTAGAGAGTGATCTTCCAGTATTGCTAAGATGTATAATGATTATTGTATATCTTGAGATTTTAGTTGACTTGATTTTGTTTTAGTTGTAGAACTATGTTCTCGCTCTGATCACCCTGTTTAGGATGTATTCCTTATCCTACTTGAATGTTGTTGTTGTAGACGCCTTGTGTACACTGTGTTGTTTTGAGGTACACGACGGGTCTGTGCACGTGCCTGGTAGGCTCTCCCTAGGGCCCGGGGCGTGACACCAACAGGGTCCGGACCCGCTCTGCAAAACACTCTGGGGTCCGGACCTCAGCCCTCAGGGTCCGGACCTCCGCCCTCAGGGTCCGGACCTCATCCTTAGGATCCGGACCTTCCCTGCGTGACAGCCAGGGAGGCGTACGGGATCCGGACCTCAGCTCAGGGTCCGGATCCTGGAAGTTGGAAAACTCATTATTTATAATTTAAACAATTTTTTATCCATTCTAATGTCTTCCAAACACTTGTAAATGATTATAAATCATCATCAAGATTATTTAAACTTACCAAGCATCATGAATTCATACGTTGAGTCTGCGAGTCTTCAAACTTCGTTTCTTCTTCGTTAAACCTTCAAGACTCCGACTCACTTCACGAAATATGCCAATATAAAATCCGTAACAATCTCCTCCTTTGGCAATTTCGTGACAAAACTCAAAATTACATAAAACACTCACAATGCTCATCTCTCCAAAAAAAATAAAACTCATTGCCATCACCAAAACAATGAACTTCTCGCGTGAAAGATCCAAATGAAATTTAAAGTTACAATTTAGTAACTCCTAAAACAAACTCTATGACTTAGACAAACATGGAGTCTTGAAGTCTTGAAAGACCTGCAAAAATTTGCATTCTCCACGAACAAAGTTATTAGAAAAAATATAGACCTGCAAAAATTTGCATTCTCCACGAACAAAGTTATTAGAAAAAATATCAAAATCGCTCCCCCTTTGTTCATGCAATCTCTCCCCCTTTGTTTATGCGTCTAAGTCATCATTACCTCTCTCCCCCTTTTTGTCAAAAAATTGCCAAAAGAAAACACCCAAAAATAGAGAGAGTTGAAAGAAATTAAATAAAAATACAAGTTCAAAACATTTTTCAATTTTGAAACCACTTGTGATAAAAACGTCAAACATTGACTTCTTTCAATCCCTATTAATTTCATAAGAATTAAGATTTTTACTACACACTCACCATAATGTAGATAAAATATTACACGATTTCTTAACTCATATAAACTTCAAAATCAAGTCATCAAAAATAATCTAAAGGCTCAAAAGCTATCAAGATGTAAACGGATTATGAAGATGACTTAAGGGATTCATCAAAGAGACAGAAATTGTCGCACAAACGTTCAAAATTGAGATAAAACAAATATAGCACAGGGGTGGCTCTTTGAGCATCTTTCATGTATGTGGACCACCTTATAACACCGAAAAAATAAAATTTTGTGACATTTTCCTTTTGCATCCTTTTGCACTTATATATATTTTTTATCGGATATGCAATTCAATTCTCATGTGGTAGCTGCACACACTAACCGGACGACCGGGGTGGTAGCTCTTTCCTCCATGTGGTGGTAGTTTTCACACTCCTTTAAGGATGTAACTCTTTCCACATCTTTCAAAGCATACGAGCATTTCATTTTATATAATAATAACTCCCCCTCGCTTATGCAATCTCTTAGTTGAAAGAACATGTGACAAATTTTAGTCCATAAGAGAATAACTATTCATCAAATTCAACACACACAACCGAGATAGGTTAAGTGCTTAAAGATTACACATGATCGCCTAAATTTGATGAATATAAGTATTAAGAATTCTCATAATAAATTATCTTCAAATATAATGAAAATAAAGTAAAACCGATAATTAATATGAAATTAATTACGAGTGAATGAAAGTGAACATATTGATATTCAATGCACTATTTAATGTTCTAATCATTCAAAGAATCTAAAAATCGTAACAATGAAAGCACCAAGATGTGTAATACAATAAACAAGAGATATGCAATAGAAACCGATCAAAGCACTACACTAAGTCAAAACAAATTAAGACTTTAGAGAAGGAAAGATATCACCTTTCCGAACCCAAACTTGTCGGATTGTTGGTTGTCTTGATTTGTTGACGTTAGGCACGGTTTGTTTTGACTTTTGATCAACCGTGGGTCTTACCACCGCATTCTGCTTTGGAGTATTTGAGTGTTGTGGCTTTGACTTTCGGTTGACCTTGGGTACTCGACCTTTTTGATGTTGCTTTTGAAACCGTGGGGGATGTCGAGTAATGGAAGATGCCGATAGATGCTTAGAAGATGCCACTTGAGGTTTCTTTTTATGGCATGACTTCTTGATATGTCCTTTCTTTCCGCATCTATGGCATACTTTCTCTTTTACACTTGTTGAGACTTTGGAAAAAGAATTTTTTATTTTCTCAACAAATGTCCGCTCATATCCAAGTCCAAGTTTGCTTGTTTGACCCAATCCGAGCATATCATCAAGTTTCTTTGATCCGGAGGAGAATTTTTGTATGTCGGACTTGAGTTGATGGACTTGTTTGGTCAAGACTTGATTAGAAACATGAATTTCCTTGTATTGTAGTTCTAGAAAGCCAACATTTTCTTGATGCGATTTGATCGTTATCTCCGATTGGTTGAGCTTCTCTTGGAGGATTTTGTTGTTCTTCAATATGTTTTCCCTTTCCTCCTCAAGAGCTTTATATGAAGTACTCAATGTCTTTTTGTCATCCTCAAGCTCCAAAAGTGGCTTCCTCAACTTCTTGTTGTGCTTAGCCATCTTCTTTGATTCAAAAAGTAGTTGATTGTAGGCATCGGCTAAACTTTCATCATCCGACTCCCCCTCACTTGTGCCATTGTCGCTCGATGTATCATGCACAGAGAAAGAATCAAAGGGGTTAGAAATAATAGATGATAAACAAAAAGTAGAAGGAGAAGGAGAAACATATGAGGAAAAGGCAATTGCATCATTTGTTTCTTCTTCACTAGAACTTGAATCATTGGAAGTAGAATCATCCCAAGTTCTAGCTTGTAAGGCCTTCCTATTATAGGATTTCTTAGAAGGACAATCCGTGGCGATATGGCCATAGCCTCGGTATTTGTAACACCGGATTTCCCCTACAAACTCATCATTTTCTTTAGAAGACTTTCCAAGCTTCTTCTCTTTAGAGGATTTAGAATGTGAAGATCCGTTAGAAGAAGGCTTTCGGTTGGAGGATGAAGCTTGAATGTTTTGGTTCTTCCTAAACTTCCGACGAAACTTCTTAGTAAGAAGTGCCATTTGACGTTCAAAATTTTCAAGAGAAACTTCATCGTCGGATTCGGTATCCTCGTCTTCCTCCTTTGTTGAGTTAAGTGCAACACCTGTACTTTTAGAGAAAGACTTGGAAGAAGATTGATTAGTAGGAAAAGTCATTTCATAAGTTTGTAAAGCGCCTACCAATTCATCAACTTTCATATCATCCGGATGATTGATCGTTTCAATAGCCGCGACTTTCGCCCTAAAGCGCTCCGGAAGTGTTCGAAGGATTTTTCTAACGACTTTGGATTCGGGGATCTTCTGTCCCAAGTTAGCACATGTATTAATGATATCTTGGAGTCTAGTAAAATAATCCGTAAAAGATTCATGCTCCTCCATTCGAATAGAATCAAATTGACTCGTAAGCATCTGGAGCTTTTGAACTTTTACTAGACTTGTACCCTCATGTGTAACTTGTAGAGTATCCCAAATCTCTTTTGCCGTTTCACACGCCGAGACGCGTGAAAACTCGGTTTGAGTTAGGGCATTAAATAAAGCATTTATTCCCTTACCATTAAAAGAGGATAAATCAATTTCATCCTTCGACCACTTATTCCGTGGCTTAAGTATAGTCGCATCATCAACCACTTCGGTTGGATGTTTCCACCCGACTTCAATGGTTTGCCATACTCGCTCATCAATTGCGATGAGGAAGGCTCTCATCCGGACTTTCCAATAGGCGTAGTTGGTTCCATCAAATAGAGGTGGCCTAAATATATTTCCTCCTTCACCCATTAGGGAAGATATGGCCTAGATCCCGCTCTGATACCAATTGTAAAATAGGGGGTGCCCTAGGATCTATCTAGAGTATATCAATCACCTAGAGGGGGGTGAATAGGTGTATAAACAAAAATCACAAATCTCAATGCGATAAAGTAATGCGGAAAATAAAATCAGCACACCGAGATTTACGTAGGAAACTCCACCTTGGAGAAAAACCCACGGGACCAACACGCGAAAAAACAATCCACTAAGAGTAAAGAATTACAAGGTGGTTACCGACTCCACGGACTTAACCTCTCCCTTCTCTTCAGCGGATCATGCGCACCAACGGGTTGTCCACGCCCCACGTCCGAATCCACGGACGCCACGCCTCGAATCCACGAGACGCCCAACTTCGAATCCACGAAGCCTTCAACACGTCGAATCCACGACGCTCACTCGAATCCACGAGCGCACTCCATCCGGAGCAAGAACAATAAAGTTGATGATGGTTTATTGCTTAGAATATCATGAAAGATCTGTGGGAATAGTCTCTAAGCAATTCTCAAATTGATTCTAAAAGAATATTAGAAATTAGGGCACCATGAATCAATTTGAGAGAAGCTTGATGTAGAAGATGAGGAAAACGGTTACCTACAAGCTTCTAGGGTTTCTAAAAGATAATATATGCTTCACCACGTTTTAGAGACACCCCCACATCATATTTATAGGTTAGAATCAATCCGAAATAGATTAGGATTAAAAAACAATTTTTAGAAAGGTTTGGAAGCGAACCGATTTCGACTAGACTTGAAAAACTGATTTTAGAAAGGTTTGGAATCAAATTAGGATTGCTAAAAGATTTTAAGGAATCTACCATCTTATTTACAGGTTTGGGGGACATTAGAATCAAAGTAGGATTGAGAAAATGACTTTCCAAAACTTCGCGACGGGTCGGGGTCCGGACCTTGGATCGCAGGGTCCGGACCCGGAAACAATTCCGCGTTTCATTGTCCGGACCGCAGCCAACAGGGTCCGGACCCGCTCTGCAAAACACTCTGGGGTCCGGACCTCAGCCCTCAGGGTCTGAACCTCCGCCCTCAGGGTCCGGACCTCATCCTTAGGATCCGGACCTTCCCTGCGTGACAGCCAGGGAGGCGTACGGGATCCGGACCTCAGCTCAGGGTCCGGATCCTGGAAGTTGGAAAACTCATTATTTATAATTTAAACAATTTTTTATCCATTCTAATGTCTTCCAAACACTTGTAAATGATTATAAATCATCATCAAGATTATTTAAACTTACCAAGCATCGTGAATTCATACGTTGAGTCTGCGAGTCTTCAAACTTCGTTTCTTCTTCGTTAAACCTTCAAGACTCCGACTCACTTCACGAAATATGCCAATATAAAATCCGTAACATATCATTTATGTAGGTTGCATCCATTCATGTTAAATTTAAGCATGTAATCGTAGTTATGCATGGTTAATTATATACTAACCTATGGTTGTGTTGTTACATAGTGGTAGGAAAACCACTTGGATTGGAATGTCATTAACCTTGAGCCGAGTGAACCTAGGTGGGAAAGACATAGGACCTAGTGTTGTTGAACCTAGGTTATGAAACATAGTGGTAGGATGACCACTTGGACTTGAGAACATAAACCTAGAGAGGTTGACAATATAGGGTAAAAGATGAACCCTTGAGACTTGGGAAATGGATTCCTGAATCCCTAGGTTGGTACTTGCGGGTATGTGGTTCTCCTCGCCCGGCAAGTGATGTGTGGCTGCGGGTACGTGGTTCTCCTCGCCCGGCAGCGTTTCATGCTTGCGGTTATGTGGTTCTCCTCGCCCGACAAGTGATATATGATTACGGGTATGTGGTTCTCCTCGCCCGGTAAGCGACTTATGGTCAAGGGTGTGTGTGGTATTCCTCGCCCGACGGATGACCTATAGTCGAGTGGATTTAAGGCTGAGGTGCATGTGATACGTTCCTCTCCTCTGGCATGGATATGGGCGGTAGCCCACTGTTGATTGACTCAAGAGTGAGTCGGGTGCTGTTGATTGACTCAAGAGTGATTCGGGTGGTATGGCTTGGCTAAGGTAAGAGAAACCTTATGAGCAGATTGAAATGAGATGGATAGTGAAATAGAAAGTAAAAAAAGGTAGATCTACTTGCATGATTTTTATTATCACATTTATTTGAGGCATAAGCATAATGTTTTAGTATTGCATATGGTATATATTTATATGTTGGACTAACTTGCTTATATTGCCTTCTTTAGACCTGGTGGGTCGAGCTCTTCCCTTGGGTGGCCGTACCCACTGGGAACTATGTTTATAGTTCTCACCCCCATATTTTTCAGGTCCTCACGTGAGCGGCGCGGCGGCGCGAGGAAAGGGCGTAGCTCAATAGATAGCGTCCTACACTTGTGACCAGGATAGAAGTACCCTCTACTATATAGCTTAGGGGTATTGAAATGAAAAGAATGAAAGATAATGTAATAACAGCTTGATTGTATTTGGAAAGAAAAAAAAAACAAAAAATGTAATATGTGAATGTAATGTGAATGCTTGTAATAGCATAGTGGTTTATGATGCTTTCCTTATGCAATCTGTGTATGAATTTTGTTCATGTTTGTGACCTCTTGAATTGTACTGATTGTGACGCATTGGACGTACATGAAAAATTCTGTCCGTTCGGCGGGTCTGGCGCACTTGCCCGTGCGGGGCTCCTTCCACCTATTTGGGGAAGGGACGGCAGGGTGTGACATAATAGCACCAATGACTTGGTGCTATTAATAGTATAGTACCCTAGTTCTATATATATATATATATATATATATATGTATGTATGTATATGTATGTATCAACACATGCATTTCTCTTGTACAATAGTAGTTATTTCTTCTGAGTGACATATATCTCATATATGGATATTTATCAATTAAGCTCCCTATTACATGCATCAATTCAACGTAGTTTTATCCCTAAACATGGAAAGTGACCAAATCATTTAGATGAAGCACAACCTATCTCAATTCATCCCTAATTACTTATAGACAATTGCAATTAGGCTTTAGTAAGCTATTTGCTTCACTCCGAGCTACTTTGCCTTAAAAACACCAAAAATGATTTGTATGTTGAAATTGATCACCGAGCCTTGTTGGCTTAAATGGATCAGCATCCTACCCTGTAGTGGGAGGCCAAGTTGGGTCGAGTCACATTCGAAATGGCGTGAGGCTGGGTTAGGCCAAATCATGCTCGTAGTGGCGTGAGACTGGTTGGGCCGAGTCATAATCGAAACGCGTAAGTACTGTGTCTATATGCTTTAAGTGAATTGGTTGCATATTTCTAACAGCTCGAGCTTCTGAGATTAATGGTTAGTGCCAATGATCTGACAAGTGGTATCAGAGCCAGAGGTCACGGGTTCGATTCCCGTATGCTGCGAAGTTGTCCACGTGCTGGAAGGAAGATTGTTGACTTAAATGGGTCAGCATCCTGCCCTGTGGCAGGAGGCCAGATTGGGCTAAGTCACGTTCGAAATGGCGTGAAGCTAGATTGGGCCGAGTCATGTTCAAAGTGGATTTCTGGATCACGCAGAAATTTGCATCATGTTCGAAATGACGATCACAACTTACTCCCCCAAACACCCATAATTACATCCCTAAAAATCTGCATCACGCAGAGCTGAGTACAGATACTCGAATTTTAGTACCGGTACACGACCTTTAGTACCGTTCCTCCAAGTCCATTTTCGCAAAACTTGAACGTCGAATTTCTGGATTTTCTACTGCGTACCGGTACTTACCTGAATCAGTACCGGTGCTCAATGAATTAGTACTGGTACTCGAGAAGAGTTCCGCAAAACTCGAATATTGGATTTCTTCCCAAGCAATTGGGTTCCGGTACTGCAATTTAGTACCGGTACTCAACATAAAATCTACGGTTTCAGCATATTTGACTTTTCGAAATTCATTTTCGCGCCAAATTTGCTCCGAAAACACTTGAATACTTTTGAAACTCGTTGGGACTATTTGAAGTTCATTGCACTACAGGTGGGGTGGCGAAAAGGGACGAAGAATCACGACATGGATGCGGCGAGAGAGTTGGTGTGGAGGCGACAGGGGTGGAACGAGATTATCACTCTCGTATTCGCATCTTGGCTTCACGATAACATGGTGGAGGAGAAAGAGAGAAGAAGGGGGTAGAGAAGAGGAGGTGGGCGGTGGAGGAGGAGTGACGTCGTCGTCGATGGTGCCGGGGACGACAGCATCGAAGGAGATGAGAAGGATGAGAAAGAGAAAGAAGAGAGAGGAATAGAGAATATTTTGACCAAATTTTCCAAAAAATTGGAGTGAATCTACAAAATCCACAAAAAAATATTCAATTTACAAAAAAAAATTGGCCTTTTTGCATAAAAAATCCACTAGTTTTGGGCTTTTGCAAAATTGGGTCGCTATTTTCGATTTTCCAGATTCGATCCGGATTTTCAGAAATTCGACCATTCGATTCAACACCAGCATATTTGCCGGCATGATCCAACCACCTATTCTGATAGGGCAGGCAATACAAATCTCTATGACACAGAACGCGTGTTCGGGCACCTACACCTACCTAGTATGTACGGTCTCTACTATATCTATCCCATAAGTAATAGTAAATGACTGACTAATAAATGAATGTGATGTTTCTGTGTCAAATAATGCTCGACATCTTATGTCTTTAAGCAAAACATTACCTGCAACGACGTCTTCTAGAGTAGTAGGTTCTCTACTTGGGTTACAAATACATGGCCGTTCAGTGCCTGTCGCGAGCCCTCTGGTTGCCATACTGCCATGCGCCCCGTTGATATCGCCACGGGTGGGATACCCGTGAGCAGCCTTGGAGAGAAGAGTGTCGATGTGACTAATTGAGCCCGGCTATCACTCTGTGGGCGCTCATACCTCATGTGGGCCAGCTAACCACATTTGTAGCACCTTCCCTCTCTCTGATCACATTGCTGCGGTCGATGGCCACCACACAAAAGATACACTTCATCGAAGTCTGAGTAGGGTGTGACTCCGGAGCTCGAGATCGCAAGTACGGATGCTTCGAAGGTCGCTTGGAGCTCGACTGACCACCCGAACCACCCGATAGTCGTTTCTCCCCCTTCTCCTTATCATAGGATTCGTGCTAAGGTTTGCAACTTGAAGAAGTGGACGACTTTGAAAAATTTTGGCTGAAGTCCGTGCTCAAAGCACTCGGCCTTATCCTTATCATCCCGAACCACATATGGGATGCATTTAGTGATATGAGAGAATTCTCTTTCATGCTCCTTCATCGCATGACTTTCTTACCGCAACTTTCGGAAGTCCTCTTAGAGCTTCTTATTCACACTGTTGGGGTAGTATGCAGCAAACATTAACCCCCAAAATTTCTCCCAAGTCACAGGATTGAGACTAGGGGACCGATCTCACTTGACCCCTTTTACCACACCCTCGCCAACTTCTCCAAGCAATGTGCGACTAGGTACACTTTATCCCGCTCCAAAGTGTACAAGGTCTCAAACAATGTTTCCATAGAGCCGACCCATGTCTCACTGACCCACGGATCCATTGTCTCACCATCAAATGTAGGCGGATTAAATTTCTTGAAAGTTGTGATGCTCGCAAGCGCTCGCTCCCTCTTCGCCTCTATCTCCGCATAATTGGGGTCCGATGTACCCAACCCCATCGGTTGGGTATCCATCACGGCTTCTGATGGTGCACGACCTGCCGCTACAGGTACGGCCGCCGTAGTCACCCCCTTAGCTATATTTGGGGTACTTATCGGAGGCACGGACTTCTCTAACTTGCCCCAACCGCAGTTGCTTGTTGCGCCATAGTTTCTTGGAGCTTTCTGATCTGAACCCTCTTGGCGATGTGCAGTTTTGGCTTGTTGCTACACTACTCCAATGAGCGCAGCCACTTGTTCATGGAGATACGAATCCCCGCTCGCCCCGGATTGCTTGGGGACCTCGCTCGGTCCATCCGGCCTAGACCTCATCGAAGGTCGTCAACGCGGCACCATCATTTCCTAAAACACAACAACTTTGGTCATTTTCCTTAAACTTCGAGGTCGAAAACAAAATAATATTCGAATAGCAAACTCAAATTAGACGAAAGTTACGCTAGAACACTTATTTTCATTACTCTGCTTCATATTGTCGGCCGCCAACATGAACACCCTCGCCTGAGAAAAAATCACACCTTAAATCTATCTCAAATATGTTATTAGAGGCATACTAACTACTTAACCCAATTGATTCAACTTCTACTTCATTTCATATATCACCGTCTCTCACGAGTTTAGGGCCTTAGGGTTATCTATCATAGAGCTTCCTAAGCCCACCTACACCATTTCTACTCTCTAATACCACCTTAGTGTGTCATGCCCCGAGCCCGCAACGGAAGCACAACCGGGGACATGCATAGACCCAACGAACAGATAGAGTTTTTTCCATCTGCTCAAGGCGTCACAATCTGTATATACATCACATTCCTAGTAAGAATTATATACATGGATTGTATAAGGAGAATATCACATAAACATAAAGTGACTATGGTATTACATCATTTCATTCTTTCATTATTTGTATTACATGTTTCCAAATAAAACCCAAAATAAGCTTTACATTTGTCTATTCCATAGAAAATAGTACATTTATGTCGAACAACAAAATGGATAATCTATTGTGCTACACCTTTTCTCACTCTGTCGAGTAGCCCGCGGATGGACCTGAAAAATATAAGAGGTAAGAATGATAAACATAGTTCCTAGTGGGTACGGCCAGCTAAGAAAAGAGCTCGACCCATCAGGTCCAAATGAGGCAATGTAAGCATATATAAGTGTGCAACAGGTAATCATATAAGCATAAAAGTCTCTACCATATACAAATGAAAATAACCATGCTTATACCTCTATCTATGATAATGAAATGTATTCATGTAAGTTAAACCAAATTTCATTTACTAATTTCATTACCCTATACATGTCACCTAACTCGATTTATAAGTCAATCATTAGCGGAATAGCCACTATCATCTTGGCATTAGTGGCATCACTGCACACCCCTGGCCATAAGTCCACCTTGGCATTAGGTAGCATCCCCGCTCACCCTCGGTCGTAGTTCTATAGAAAGCAAAATCGCCTATCTCTCCATTCACCTTGGCATTAGGTGGCATCACTGCACACCCCCAGTCATAGAGTTCAAGATTTCGGATCCTCTTTCACGGTCTCAAGGGGCACATTTGTTTTTACCCTACTTTGCAAAACTTTCTAGTTTTCATGTCAAACATGTCCAAATGGTATCCTACCTACTATGTTCTCAAACCTATGTTCAATAGCACTAAATTTACTACATATGCAAGTCTAATTCTCTATTATTGTTAAAGAATGTCATAGCGCTAGTTGTCCACATCTAGGTACACATGTTCCATGGTAGGAATTTATCTAAAATAAAATACATTTTCATGCATATCATTTTACTAATTATGCGCTTACAAAAACAACAAAATTGGCTTGTATCCTCGAATCGACCACTGGGACCTTTTCATGCCTCGAAACGAAGATGTCTCACGCGTTCCTCTAACCTTCAATTAGAGTTTTCAAGGGTCAAATAAAATTTAAACCATTAAAACATAAAAACCCTAATTTTCTCTAGGTTTCCCAAGCCCACAATAAAACCTCTAATCTCTTGACAAATCTCTACAATTTATAGTCTAGATTTGTCTAGAATTTGTAAAAATCTATTTTCTACTCCAAAAACTTACCTTTGTCCTAATTTTTTCAAGCTTTTTCTTGCTCCAAGAAACTAGCTCCCCACCTCCAAATCACCTCTTGCTTGATCTCTTTCAAGCTCCAAGTGTTGGGGAAGCTCAACTAGAGAGAGGGGGAGAGTGAAAGAGAATAGAAGAGTTTATTTGTTGACTGTGAGGAAGAAGGGTAGTGTCCCACATTTATAAAGGGTTGCAACAATTGTAACTACAAACTCTAATATTTACAGCAAGTCAAAACTAGAATTTCGCAGCCTTGAGTACTAGTACACAGGCAATAGTACGATACCCCAACTTCAGTTTTTTCAAAACCAAACGTTAAATTTTGCATACTGTTATTCATTTGAATGAGTACCGAAACTAAATGAATCAGTACCGGTACTCAGAAAGAGTTCCGCAAAACCCGAACGTTAGATTTCTTCCCCCACAACAGAGTTCTAGTACTCCAATTAGTACCAATACTCAATGCAAAATCTGCAATTTCAACAGATTCAACTTACTTAAGTCTATTTTCACGCCAAATTTGTGCCGAAAATACTCGAATAGTCCCCAAACATTGCTGAAACTATTTGAATGGCTTTCCAAGCTACTTTTTGCTGGAACTCCACAATTTATAGAAGTTCAGTGCACTACAATTTTGACTCTTGTAGAGCCAGCCTATGGATTGCTCTAGTTTCGAAAGTCGGATTGCAAAAATAATATTTCAAATATGTCATAGCGCACTCCGGTGGTATAGGCGTAATGGTTAGTATTATAGACACATAGTGACTTATTATGACACTCAGTGATTATGTTTAGGTTCACCTGACACCTGGAGACATTGGTAAAATCGCGGGCTCAGGTTTACTCGAGCATAGGTAGGTGCTTTTATTCGAAGTTGGTAAGTGGTGCTCTACTTGGTTTCTTCTACTATGCTTCTATCATATTTCTTATCGAGTCGATCAATTTTACCTGCTTTCTTAATATTCATGTTACTTGCTCTATCTTTCTGCTTTGATTATCATTGTAACATGTCACTAGATGATATTTGATTGGTAGAGCCGCTTATACAAGTTATCATGATATTTTTCATGCTTAGTTACTCTACATATCAGCTTACTATTGTTTAACTCTTCGCATGCTTTATGATTACCATGTATGGATAATATCGTTATTAGACATATGATATGTAGAGTAGGATTGGATTACTCTTTTGTTAACTCTAACCTTTTGGTTGGTTGCACTCGATTATGTGCATGACATAGGATTGAGCTTATGATTGGTTTGATACAATCATGAGATGTGACCTTCTTGGTCGGAAGATTGCTCATCATGAGTTTTGTGGCATCCTGTCGTTTTAACCTTATTGGTCAGTAGATTACTCCTCGTGAGCTTTCTAGCTTCTTATCGCGATTTGGTTATTTAACCATATAGCATAATTTGCTACCGTTCGATGTGCATTCATGTACATCGGTCGATTTGGCCACTAATAGGGGGTGTTCTTTTTCGGAAAGAAAGGTCGAAAGTGACTCGTGAGTCAGGTTCATGCAAGTGTAGCTTTTCCTAAGATCCATAGATCAATATGACAGTTATGAATTAGGTTGTTTAATGGACCGATCATTCAATTAATGTATGGCATACCTTACACTTTAGTTTGATTACAGTAGTGGCATTTCTTACTTATTGTCATACATATTTCTTACTTGCTTACTCTTATACTATTGTAGTTGGTAAAAATTTCAACCAAATAATCTAATAGAGAAAAGGGTGGTGGACAAAATCAAGAAGCCAAAAACATTTCCTAGTAGAACTCTTTGAACAAAGTCCCTACCCACTTCTGGGTATAAAAAGCAGAAGACAAGTTTGAGCTCTTCGCACTACTCTCACTCCCCAATCACTTCTTAGTTTCACACATTAAGCAAGTGGTGATTGGAAGGAGAGGAGAGTCCACCACCACCTCCACCATGGGCGTAGCGGGTTGCAAGCGCTGCGTGCTGAAGCTCGTCCATCCCGGTGGGTTCGTGGAGGTCCACTGGAAGCTGGTGGCCACCGCGAAGGTGATGGCGCGGAACCCAAGGCACTCCATTGCCGACCCCCGGGTGTTCCAGAACCCGCGGCTGGTCCTCCGCCCTGACGCCCTGCTCAACATTGGCGACGTGTTTTGCATCGTCCCCAACCGCACACTCTACTGACTACTACGAAACTCAAAGAGTGTCAGCAAGTATTAGGCATCATCGGCTTCTAGCCGTTGTAATAGAACAGATCAAATGGATTGAGAGATTTTTCTTTGTTACTTGATGCATTAGTTTGTATTTTTTCTTTCAAAACATTTGATCTTCTTATGACGACAAAACTTTGTCTGAAATTTTAAATAGGCATGAATGGTGGAGTAATATGATTTAACTATTAATTGAATCATGCCATTTAAGTAGAACTATTTGAACTAGAAAATAAAAGGGAACAATTTGATTCTTTCAAAATTAAGCTCAATTTGAAATAATACTTTGACTGAAACTTTGAACAACTGCAGGAGCACTAGCCAATACTACAATCAAATAGAGATGTTATCAAATGATACAACAATAAAATTATTATTAGCTGCATTGTGGTGAAATAAAAGTTGTTTTTTACAAATGATGAACAAAATATCCTCTTCATCGCGAACAAACGATTTCTAGCTGATGAAAATACCATACGGTTCTCCTTCGATAGAGCTTTGCTTCCGGATTCGCCTGCGTAAAAGGAGAAAAAATAGTTTGAGTCGAGTAGAATTAAGTATCTATATGAACTATCTTAGTATGATAACACATAATTTGAAAATATAGTAGTAAACTATGATATATTCATTCCATTCAGCATCTGCAACAATTACTACTTGTCGTTGATGATCCCAACTAAACGTCGGATGATTCATGATGCCTTTCACTATTCGATATTCATGTCTGTAATAGCGCCAGCAATGTTCCAATTGTTCGATTTCATGATTCAACCTTGTTACTCTATTGAACCTAGCAACTATGTCGCGCCAAGAATCTTTTGTAAAATTCCCTTTATTTCTCCCGCCATTTCGAGCGTGCACTACCAACAAATCAAGAAGTACTTCATCATACTCTTTTAGCCATATAATGTCATGCCCTGGGGTTCTTTTGAAAATCCCTTTTAGAAAAGCCAGTGGAAAAACGTGTGAATTTTTTTTTAAGCATATTTAAAGAGTACCCCGCGACGCACATAGATCCATCACATTGACAAAAGATCCCCTGAACAAACGAACAGAGTCTCCACTATACATGCATGGCGTAGCACCTGATTACAAATATCACCCACACAAACAACCACATAAAAGGACAACAGATAGATACAAGAGGAGAAATATAACATCTAACAGACATGTGATCACAGAACATTATCAATCTGCATA
Source organism: Puya raimondii (assembly GCA_016920855.1). NCBI lineage: Eukaryota > Viridiplantae > Streptophyta > Magnoliopsida > Poales > Bromeliaceae > Puya > Puya raimondii. The sequence goes on from JABWPP010000049.1 coordinate 20,301,863, forward strand.
AGAGTCAATTAAATCAATAAACTCAAACCACCATCTCAACATCATAAATAACCAGCGGGCAATGAATGAACTAATCAAGAGACACTAATCAAGAGCTAATCCAACAGAAACTGAAAACTAAACTAAGTACAGGGATGTGAAAATCAATGAGGGATCAATTCAGGACACAACTAACTAGAACCATCCTCACGTACCGTCCCAACCCTCACCGTCCGAGATACCTGAAAATGAGGCAGTGAGAAACCAACCTGAGGTTTCCCAGTGGGTACCGCAAGCTGACTAAGGCAACTTGTACTTATCGGCAAACGAGAGATATAATTGTTGGGGTAAAATTTTTTTTTTTGATTTTGGCTTATTCAATTTTTTTGTGGTCTCGTATGAGCTCAGAAAATTTTTAGACAGGCATAATTTGGGCCCAATAAATTTAGGCCCTCTCAATAGGCCCCATTTGTGAATAAGCCTGTGGGCCTCATGAAAGCGCGTTGAAATTTTGAGCCTATCTAATAATTCGGGTCTTATTTCAGCCCAACGAATGTTATTTGTGCCTAAAAGGCTTCAACAAGATTGGCCCAATCAATTTGGACTGAGCTCGACCCATTGGATGGCAGCCCACATCTGCATCCACATCCAAAAATTCAATTTTAAAATTTAAAAATATTATATGTTCAAATTTAATTTTGAATTTTTAAATCACCAACCAACAAGAAAATATCCCTCATCTCATACATATCCCTTTCCATTCAAAATTTGATTTCGAATTTTAAATTCCTAACCAAATAGAAAATATATCTCATCTCATACATATCCCTTTCCATTCAAAATTCAATTTCGAATTTTGAATCCTCAACCAACTCCCAAAATATCTCTTAACCAATCACATCCCAAAATTCAATTTTGAATTTTGAATTTTTAAATATCCAACTGACTAGAAAATATCTCTCCTCTCAACAGCCTGATTCAAAATTCGATTTTGAATTTTGAATTCTTAACCGACTCTCCAAAATATCTCTCGCCCAACCCCACAAATATCTCGATCCACTCTTACATACCCTCAACGATTCCTCAGACCATTCCCATTCTATTATAAATAGAGGATAAAAAAAAGAGACATAAAAAATGAGAGATAATAGCAATTCCACCCCTACTACACGCATTTCTACGTACAAATAAAAATCCAAAGAAGGAGAGATTTTTCGACCGCGCCGCCGTGCCGCTTCATCCAGTCCGTCATTCGACTTCCCCCGTCTGATCATCAGGTAAAAAAAAAAAAAATCTTCTTCCTCCCTCTCCCCTTAGCCACGGCTATGAGGGGAGGAAGGTCACTCTCTCTTCTTCCCTTAAAAAAAATACATAACAAAATAGAAAAAAAAAGAATCTCTTTTCTCCCTACCCCGCATCGGTCCTGCCGCCATCGTCATCTACGCCGTCGTCGCCAAATCCCATCTAGACGTCTTGGATGGGAGAGGGGAGGAGGATCGATGATTTTCCATTTCTTCGGACCTCTCTATACCCCATTCGAAGTCGTTAATTAATAGGACGGGTGGTTCACATGTCACATTGCCGCAATCGCCTTCAACCTCGGTTTGACGTTTTCGAAGGAAGAGCAGAGGGGAATCAACGATTCTCCGTTTTTTCGGACCCTTCAACTCCTTTCGAGAACGTTGAAACAAACCCGCCGGCCGTCATCACTATGCCATCATCGTCATCTACACTGCGGTCTGACGTTTTCGAAGGAAAAAGAAAGGGTAACCAACGGTTCCCCGTTTCTTCGGACCCTTCAACTCCGTTCAAAAATGTTGAATCAAATCCCCCACAACCGCCAAAAAAAAGAGAGAGAGAAAGCCACAAAAATTCCATTCATTTCGACCCAAGCCAGTTCGGATGATTTCTTTGGACATCTGGATTTTTGTTCAATCAAAATTGAAGTTGCAATTTAAAAAAGGAATTTCTTCGGACCCCAAAATCGAATTGCAATTAAATTGGAAAGGGGAATCTCTTCGGACCTCAAAATCAAATTGCAATAAAATTTAAAAAGGAATTTCTTCGGATCCAAATTCAAATTTGCATGAGTCTAAAGATGTCTTCTTCGGATCTCAACTCGAAACAAAAATAAATTTAAAGGAGTATGCAAGATTGCCCACAATCCAGGCCCAGTCAACATACGGGCTCCAATTCAGGCCCAGTCAACATACGGGCTCCATTCCAAACCCAATGATGTCCACAAGAAAAAAACCCAAACCCATTCTAGCCCATAATAAAAATGCAAACCCAATGAAGTCCACATAAAAAACCCAAACCTATTCTAGCCCATAATAAAAATTCAAACCCAATGAAGTCCACATAAAACTCAAAACTTACAAAGCCTAAACCCCACAAAAAATCCAAACCCAATGAAGTCCACATAAAAGCCCAAAACCCACAAAAAATCGAATTCCAATCTAGTCCATCATAAAAGCCCAAAACCTTATAAACCAAACCATACACCAAATCCCATAAGCCATACTCCGATCTCATGAACCATGAACCAAATCTTATGAACCAAATCCTATGAACCATACACCAAATCTCATACACCAAGTTCATGAACCATACACCAAATCCTATGAGCTATACTCCAATCTCATGAACCATGAACCAAATCTCATGAACCAAATCCCATGAACCATATACCAAATCCCATGAACCAAATCTTATGAACCATACACCAAATCTCATGAGCCATACACCAAGTTCATGAACCATACACCAAATTTTATGAGCCATACTCCAATCTCATGAACCATACACCAAATTCCATGAGCCATACTCCAATCTCATGAACCATGAACCAAATCTCATAAACCAAATCTCATGAACTATACCAAATCTCATGAATCATGAACCAAATCTCATGAACCAAATCCCATGAACCATACCAAATCCCATGCGCCATACACCAAGTTCATGAACCAAATCTCATGAACCATACACCAAATCCCATGAACCATGAACCAAATTTTATGAACCCAAATCTCATGAACCATGAAACAAATCATATCCAAATTTCATACACCAAATCTCATGAACCAAACCGTACCCAAATCTCATAAACCATACACCAACTCACTATACACCAAGTTCATACGAAGTTCTATCATGAACCAAACAAAGTGTGGAGTTCTATCACGAACCCCACTATACAGTGGGCCAAGGTCATAAACTAAACCCAACCTTGTCATGAATCTTGACTTTTTGCTCTAGCCCATATACCTAGAGTGAAAATCAAATGCAAAATCGACTAATCCTAATACATATACTTAGGGCTAAGTCAACCCCACTGCCTTAGCACATATAACTAAGGCAAAATCATCTCCAAACCGATAGAGTTTTAAACTATATACCTGGAATTCCGTCAAATCCATATGCAATCGAGCTCTACATATACTTAGAGTTCATTCAAAACCCAACTAATCCTAATACATATACTTAGGGTCTACTCAACCTTTGACTCTAGCACATATACTTAGAGTGGAAGTCAAATCAAGCTCGACTAGTCCTAACATATATACTTAGGGTCTAGTCAGCCTTTTGCTCTAGCATATCTACCTAGAGTGAAATCCATATCCAATCTAGCTCTAATGCATATACTTAGAGTTCATTCGAATCAAATCCGACGAACCCTAATACAATACCTTAGGGCTTAGTCAGATCCTCACTCTAGCACATATAACTAGAGTGGAAAATATATTAAACTCGGTTAATTCTGATACATACACTCAGGAATTAGCCACTCTTTACCTTCGGGTAACATTAAATCCGACCTACCTCAATACATATACTTGGGGTTTGGTCACATCTTCACCTTGTAACATACAACCGAGGTGAAATCAAATATAATTGGACTCTAAAACATATACTTAGAGCCAATTAGACTCTAGTACATATACTTAGAGTCCAACTGAATCCTAACACATATACTTAGGATTCGGTCAATCATTGAAATACGATTCATTCCATCCTCCTTATGAGGGTGTCTTAATCGAAGGTGCCCCAATCTCCAGAGGGTAATTAACAATAGATGCTTGCGTTTATTGGAAGCCATGGATCCGCCATACCTGATACCCATAAATATTTAAATATTAATCTGAATCATTGGTACAACCCCACGGAAAATCAATCAACCGTGCGAGGTGCGTCATTCGTGGTGGCAGACAAAATGGCACGCCCGGTGGGACTTGGCTTCTCCTTTCATCTTCGAGACCTCTAAAAAAAAGAAAGAAAATGTGAAAATGAATCCTAACTTTACCTTTTTGCATTAGGAAAATGGCACCAACATCGAAGAACGTTGTCGCTGCACCAACCAATTCAATGATATTGGAGGCAGGTTCGCGAGTCTGCTTGCCGACATCCGTTCTCGCCGACCCGCTGGCAAACAACTCACGTACCCTTCTACATCCGAGAGGATGGTGTCCGAAGAAAGGCTCATATTTCTGAAAGACAAAACACAGACGTCAGCATTCGATAGACTGGCATCTCCTAATGATACTACGTTATTACTATTCCTCCAACCAGAACAACCTTTAAGAAGAATAGTCGCCGCCGACTCCACAGAGAAAAGGTTCCTGGGGGCAAGGACAATAACATCCAAAATTCCCAGATGATTCATTCTGCACTTCCGACTCACAACTCTTTCTCTCTATTAGAGTTTGTGAAGAAGAATGCAATGACTGCTGTTTTACGGCCGACGATAAAAATGGATCGACTAGAAGTTTCGAAAAAATGTCAAGGGACTCTCAAAGAATACCAGGAAGACAACATTTCTAAAAAAATTTATAAGGCCTATAAAGCCATTAAGGGACGGATGGAAAAGTTGGGAGCTCAGAAACAATCGTTACCACTTCGTAACAAAGTGTGGGTACGAAAAGAATCCGTCCCGATGACTAAAGGCTTACTAGAGAAAAATGAAGCAGAAGAATGGTTGTCCATACTGTTCGAATGGTTGGACACTAGGAGCTCGATCAATCAGAGGAGCAAGAGATGCTAAATCAGATGCTTACTAGAGCATCCGCTCATAGAAAAAAGGGGGCAGCAAGACAAAATAAACCAAGGCCATCTAATCTCCAAATATTACCAGCAGACACATCATTACCCGATGATTCTCATGATGTAGATGATGAAGAAGAACCAGTTTTCATGGCCAATGATCCAAAAGATGCTATGATTGCATCCTTGAAAAGATAAATCGATGAAAAAGATAGAGATATAATTAATCTCTATAAAAAGATGGATGAAGTTATGGGGCTGTTATTGAATGTGCAGTCTAATCTGAAAAATCAACGGCACCAAACTATACCGCAGCCAGATGAAGCACGCCCGACTGTGTCTCAGTCGACGAACGAACGGCCTACAACCTAGAATGCATTGCAGCCAGCTCAAACGACACTTCCTATAGCACTGCGAACCGTTACCGAACAGCCAGCGCTGGTAGAATCACAAAACCACGAAGGCAATTTTGTTATGACAAAAGAGGAGATTCAGGAGCTAATCTCATCCCAAGTTAAACAAACAATCGATGGGGCGGCCCCAAAATAGAAAAGCAGAGGGCATCCATATCCTATAGAATATGACAACATTCCCTTTCCTGATGGATATATCGTCCCTAAATTTAAAACTTTTCATGGAATAGGTAACCCTGATCAACACCTGGCACACTTCAGAGCCACGTGTGGAAATATTGGAGGCAATAGTGCACTCCTCTTACGTCAATTCCCTTAAAGTCTTTTGGGAGTGGCATTCGAGTGGTATTATTCACTCGAAGATGAATCTATTAGAACATGGGATGATATGGAGGGAGCCTTTAGAGCTAAATTTGCCACAGTTAGCGATAAGATTACAATAGCTGATATGGTCGCCACCAAAAGAAGGAAAGACGAATCAATGCTAGAATACATCACACGATGGCAAATTTGAGCATCAGATGTGAACAACCTATTGAGCAGACCCAAGCTGTTGGATTGCTCATGGGTAATATTGACAACTGGATGGCTCCGTTTTTATGTACCACCAAATGTACTACATTTCAGGAGCTAATATTAAATGTTTCTAGATTAGATAGGACAGATCCACAGGCCTTAATGAACCTTCAAGCCCACAAGCCCAAATGGGAAGAATGCAAGAGAGTCGAAATAAAGAATGAACACTTTAAGGCGGCACACACTAATATGGTGAAGAAAAGAAAGAAAGCTATGACCACTACAGCAGAGCAGGCACCCCCGAAGCCTGTATTGGGAGGAAATAACTTTAAGGGGCCCACTTTTGAAGAAAGAAAGAATAAAGTTTATCCCTTTAAAAGGGATAAAGTGAAAAAAATATTTAAAGATGCCCTAAAGAGCGGCCTTCAACTGGCAGAACCGAAAAAATCAGAAGATAATGGGAAGATAAGTGATCCAAATTATTGCTTATATCATCGAATGATTAGCCATCCTATTGAGGATTGTTGGGTATTCAAAGATTGGGTGGAAAAACAATAATATTGATATGATCACTCTTTCTCAAGCTGTGCTTACTGATCCGCCAGTTGAAAGTACAAATTTTGTGGATATAAAAGATGAAAACAAAAAAGAAGAGGATATACTTCCCCCTGAGTTTTGGAACTTCTTCTTATCGAAAAAAACTCACAAAATATTAAAATATTTGAACACAGTCCCTGGAATCACCTGGAGAAGTCCACTACACCTAGAAATTCAGACTTCCTCTCCTGAAATAACAACTAGTCCCATTACTTTGAAAAAGCGAAAAGTAATTCTAAAGAAGAAGATCTGAAAGTTCTTGGAACCTGCTCAGCTCGAATATGAGAAGCAGGATATTGAAAACTACATGGATTCCATGGAGGAACATGTACAAGGTGAAATACTATCGATAATGATACGAGATTTCGTAGTAAAAGCATTGGAGGATGCAGAGAATAAAAAAAGTCCCAAGAACCTAAAGATGAGAAGCTCTTTGGCTCGAAACGTGTAGGGTCATTTCAATTAGAAGCGATGATGATGATTTCCCAAGTTGTCAGACAAGGCATGACAGCCGAGATCAATTAGCACAAATACAAGAGAGCATGGCCTTCAATTTTGACAAAATCAATGAAAAATTATTAGACCTAAAGATACAACAGAATGTGATGTTCTCTATGATAATCGGGATTGAAGCTAGAGTAGAGCAAGTAATGAAAATAACACCTGCTCCCCAACAAAGGAAAAATGAACAACGAGTTGACTCTATACAAACATTTGAACCTCAAATAGAAATACCAACACAAAAATATACGGGGCGTTTCGAGTCAAAAAAGAAGTTGCATGCCAACCTTCACCCAAGGTGCCTCAAAGAAATAGTGGGAAAGCCTTAGCTATCGAGAATGAAGGCTCGAAATTATGTCCCTACCATTATAAATGGGGGTATGGCCCGAAAAATAATATAACTGCATCCGATACTAAACACACAACTCGAGAAACTCCAAAATCAATGCCCTCTGTTAATGAAAACTATTGTCCGTCCCATTGGTACCTCGACCGCCATGTCGTTAAACTGAGCAAACATAGCCGACAAAAATGAGACTAACATGTACAATGGGGGCATACTCCCTAAACCATATAATTGAAAGACATATCATCTCCCAATTGGTCTATAAAAAATAAAAAAATAGGTGGGGGACATGTTGTCTAAATTTTTTAGATAATATGGGTAAAATATGAGCCACCAGCGGACTTGATTGTCCACATCGGACTTCAAGGGTAAAATTGTAAATCCTATAGGCAAAAACGTGATTCCCGCTGTGAGAAAACCTTTCGAGACTCACAGGCAAAAGTTAGGAGATGGTGCCTAGTGAAACCCATCAGGGCATTAGATTACCACAAAAAAATAATAATAAAATAAATTTTCGGCTGTGGTATAACCCCACAGGCAAAATTGGGATCTCCGCTGTGAGAAAACCTTTCGAGGCTCACAGGCAAAAGTTAGGGGAAGGTATCTGGTGAAAACCCATATGGGCGCCAGACTACACAAGATATATTTTGCCTATGACGGAATGCTAACTCACCTTAGGGTCGGTTATGCATGACAATTTCGATTGCTTCTCGAGGCAAAATAAATCAAATAAATCCATGTTCCCTAAATATATTTTGCCTATGACAGAATGCTAACTCACCTTAGGGTCGGTTATGCGCGGCAATTTCGGTTGCTTCTTAAGGCAAAATAAATCAAAATAAATCTACATTCAAAAAAAAAAAAATTCGGCTGTGGTATAATCCCACAGGCAAAAATGGGATCCTCGCCGTGAGAAAATCTTTCGAGGCTCATAGGCAAAAGTTAGGGGAGGCTGTCTAGTGAAAACCCATCAGGGCACTAAATCACAAAAAAAAAAAAAAAAAATTCCGGCTGATATATAACCCCACAGCAAAAGTGGGATCTCCGCTGTGAGAAAACCATTCGAGACTGATAGGCAAAAGTTAGAGGAAGGTATCTGGTGAAAACCCATATGGGCGCCAGACTACCCCAAATATATTTTGCCTATGACGGAATGCTAACTCAACTTAGGGTCGGTTATGCCTGGCAATTTCGATTGCTCTCGAGGCAACATAAACCAAAATAAATCTATAACCCCCAATACCCAAAACCTATATCCAATCGACCGCCATGTCACTAAACTGACCAATTTTCTATCGACCACCATGTCACTAAATTGAGCAATTTTCTATCGACCGCCATGTCTTTAAATTGAGCAACCAAAATCCAATCGACCGCCATGTCACTAAACTGAGCACCTCTCTATTGACCGCCATGTCGTTAAACTGAGCAACCAATATCAAATCGACCGTCATGTCACTAAACTGAGCACTTTTTTATCGACCGACATGTCGTTAAACTGAGCAACCCATATCAAATCGACCGTCATGTCACAAAACTGAGCACTTTTCTATCGACCGTCATGTCCTTAAACTGAGCAACCTATATCCAATCGACCGCCATGTCACTAAACTGAGCACTTTTCTATCGACCGCTATGTCGTTAAACTGAGCAATCCATATCCAATGACCGTTATGTCGTTAAACTGAGCAATCGATATCCATTTGGTCACCATGTCGTTAAACTAAGCATCCAATTCAACTGACCGCCATGGCGTTAAACTGAGCAACCAAATTGAATGTGCATGGTGTGGGTAAGATTTTTATAAAAAAGAGTAAAGAAAATGGAGAAAAATATTTGTGAAAAATGGGGAGAGACAAAAGCAATGACGTGAAAATTAAACATGCATCTTTTTACCGTACTCGTGCCTCGTACGACGAAAAGCTTGGGTGCATTTTGTTGGGGTAAAAAAAAATTTTGATTTTGGCTTATCCAATTTTTTTGGGTCTCGTTGAGCCTAGAAATTTTTAGACAGGCATAATTTGGGCCAAAAAAATTTAGGCCCTCTCTATAGGCCCTATTTGTGAATAAGCCTGTGGGCCTCATGAAAGCCCGTTGAAATTTTGAGCCTATCTAATAATTCGGGTCTTATCTCAGCCCAACGAATGTTATGTGTGGCCAAAAGGCTTCAATAAGATGGGCCCAATCAATTTGGACTGAGCTCGATCCATTGGATGGCAGCCCACATCTGCACCCACATCCAAAAATTCAATTTTGAATTTTAAAAATATTATATGTACAAATTCAATTTTGAATTTTTAAATACCCAACCAACTAGAAATATCCCTCATCTCATACATATCCCTTTCCATAAATTTGATTTCCGATTTTAAATTCCTAACCAACTAGAAAATATATCTCATCTCATACATATCCCTTTCCATTCAAAATTCAATTTCGAATTTTGAATCCTCAACCAACTCCCAAAATATCTCTTAACCAATCACATCCCAAAATCCAATTTTGAATTTTGAATTTTTAAATATCCAACCGACTAGAAAATATCTCTCCTCTCAACAACCTGATTCAAAATTCGATTTCAAATTTTGAATTCTTAACCGACTCCCCAAAATATCTCTCGTCCAACCCCACAAATATCTCGATCCACTCTCACATACCCTCAATGATTCTTCAGACCATTCCCATTCTGTATAAATAGAGGATAAAAAAAGAAGACATAAAAATTAGACATAATAGCAATTCCACCCCTACTACACGCATTTCTACGTACAAAGAAAAATCCAAAAAAGGAGAGATATTTCGACCGCGTCGCCGCGCCGCTTCATCCGGTCCGTCATTCGACTTCTCCCGTCTGATCATTAGGTAAATTTTAAAAAAAAATCTTCTTCCTCCCTCTCCCTTTAACCGTACGGCTATCAGGGGAGGGAGGTATCTCTCTCTTCTTCCCTTAAAAAAAATAGATAACAAAATAGAAAAAAAAGGAATTTTTTTTCTCCCTACCCCGCATTGGTCCTGCCGCTATCGTCATCTACGTCGTCGTCGCCAAATCCTATCTAGACGTCTTCGATGGGAGAGGGGAGGAGGATCGATGATTCTTTGTTTCTTCGGACCTCTCTATACCCCATTCGAAGCCGTTAACTAATGGTACGGGTGGTTCACATGTCACATTGCGGCAATCGCCTTCAACCTCAGTTTGACAATTTTGAAGGAAGAGGGGAGAGGAATCAACGATTCTCCGTTTCTTCGGACCTATCAACTCCTTTCGAGAACGTCGATACCAACCCGCCGGCCGTCATCATCTACGCCATCATCGTCATCTCCACTGCGGTTTGACGCTTTCGAAGGAAGAGGGGAGGGGAACCAACGGTTCCCCGTTTTTTCGGACCCTTCAAATCTTTTCGAAAATGTTGAATCAAATCCCCCACAACCGCCAAAAATAAAAAAGAAGAGAAAACCACAAAAATCCCATTCATTTCGACCCAAGCCAGTTCAGATGATTTCTTTGGACATCTGGATTTTGGTTCAATTAAAATCAAAATTACAATTTAAAAAAGGTATTTCTTCGGATTAAAATCAAAATTACAATTTAAAAAAGGTATTTTTTCGGACCCCAAAATCAAAATTGTAATTTTAAAAAGGGGATTTCTTCGGACCCAAAAATTGAATTGCAATAAAATTGAAAAGGGATTTCCACGGACCCCAAATCAAATTTGCAATTTAAAAAGGAGATTTCTTCGGACCTCAAAATCAAAATTGTAATTTTAGAAATGAGATTTCTTCGAACCTTAAAATCAAATTACAAATAATTTGAAAAGGGAATTTCTTTGCACCCCGAATCAAATCGAAGCGGATTTCTTCGGACCCCAAAATCGAATTGCAATAAAATTGAAAAGGGGATTTCTTCGGACCCCAAAATCAAATTGCAATTAAATTAAAAAGGAAATTTCTTCGTACCCCAAAATCGAATTGTAATTAAATCGAAACGTGGATTTCTTCGGATCCCAAAATCAAACTGCAATAAAATTGAAAAGGAGATTTCTTCGGACCCGGAATCAAATTGCAATTAAATTGAAAGGGGAATTCTTCCGACCCCAAAATCGAATTGCAATAAAATTGAAAAGAGGATTTCTTCGGACCTGAAATCGAAATCAAATTGCAATAAAATTTGAAAAAGGGATTTTTTTGGACCCCAAAATTGAATTGCCATTAAATTGGAAAGGAGATTTCTTCGGACTCCAAAATCAAATTGCAATTAAATCGAAAAGAGGATTTCATCGGACCCCAAAATCAAATTGCAATAAAACTGAAAATGGGATTTCTTCGGACCCCGAATCAAATTGCAATTAAATTGAAAAGGGGATTTTTTGGACCCCAAAATTGAATTGCAATTAAATTGAAAAGGAAATTTCTTCGGACCCCAAAATTGAATTGCAATAAAATTGAAAAGTGAATTTCTTCGGACCCCAAAATCGAATTGCAATTAAATTGGAAAGGGGGTCTCTTCGGACCTCAAACTCAAATTGCAATAAAATTCAAAAAGGGATTTCTTCGGATCCCAAATTCAAATTTGCATAAGTAACTACTTCTATTACTCCAAACAAAAATAAATTTAAAGGAGTATGCAAGATAGCCCACAATCTAGGCCCAGTCAACATATGGGCTCCAATTCAGGCCCAGTCAACATACGGGCTCCAATCCAAACCCAACGAAGTCTACAAAAAAAAAATCCAAACCCATTCTAGCCCATAATAAAAATCCAAATCCAATGAAGTCTATATAAAAAACCCAAACCTATTCTAGCCCATAATAAAAATTCAAACCCAATGAAGTCCACATAAAAATCAAAACTCACAAAACCTAAACCCCAAAAAAAATTCAAACCGAATGAAGTCCACATAAAAGCCCAAAACCCACAAAACCTAAACCCACAAAAAATCGAAATCCAATGTAGTTCATCATAAAAGCCCAAAATCTTATAAACCAAACCATACACCAAATCCCATGAGCCATACTCCAATCTCATGAACCATGAACCAAATCTCATGAACCAAATTCCATGAATCATACGCCAAATCCCATACACTAAGTTCATGAACCATACACCAAATCCCATTAGTCATAGTCCAATCTCATGAATTATGAACCAAATCTCGTGAACCATACACCAAATTTCATGAGCCATACACCAAATTTCATGAGCCATACTCCAATCTCATGAATCATACACAAAATCCCATGAGCCATACTCCAATCTCATGAACCATGAACCAAATCTTATGAACCAAATCCCATGAACCATACCAAATCTCATGAATCATGAACCAAATCTCATGAATCATGAACCAAATCTCATGAACCAAATCCCATGAACCATACCAAATCCCATGAGCTATACACCAAGTTCATGAACCAAATCTCATGAACCATACACCAAATCCCATGACCTATGAACCAAATTTCATGAACCCAAATCTCATGAACCATGAACCAAATCATATTCAAATTCCATACACCAACTCTCATAAACTAAATCGTACCCAAATCTCATAAACCATACACTAACTCACTATACACCAAGTTCATACGAAGTTCTATCATGAACCAAACAAAGTGTGGAGTTCTATCACGAACCCCACTATACCGTGAGCCAAGTTCATAAACTAAACCCAACCTCGTCATGAATCTCGACCTTTTGCTCTAGCCCATATACCTAGTGTTACGACATATATGGCATTACTCTCTACTAGGAATGTGTATATTATTATCATATACAGAGTAGGATTATATAGTATGTAATCCTGCTTGTCTCATTACTATATTAGGCTTTACTACTATATTTGTTGTATCTCTTGTATTATATATTTACATCAATACAACCCACTGGGTAGCTCTTTTGCCCTTCTTTCATGGTATCAGAGCGAGAACCCTAATATTGGGAATATCGATCCATAGCCACCGTCCACCACCTATCTCACCTTCTTCCGTAGGTGATTTTCTCCTCTTTTTTCAATTATTCTTGGCTGGTGCTCCTTGGCCATCCCTTGCTGGATTTCCAATGCCGCTCGACAACATCCTTTTGCCGCTCGCCCCAATCCTGCTGCTGCTTGCCCCTTCGCTGGTTCTCTCAACCGCGCGTCAACATTCTGGTGTCGCTCACTGCCTCTTGGTGTGGTCCACTCCACCCTGGTGCCGCTCGCCTTATTCTGGTTCCGCCCGACTTCTGGCTGCCTTTTTTGGTGTGGTCTGCTCCACCCTATCCGCTTCACTGGCTCTTTGGTGCTGTTAGACCTATCCTGGTGCCGCTCAGTCTAGTCTCTCACTGCCTTAGTGTTCGGCTTGGTCTTGGTGCAGTCTGACTCTTCGCAGGTGCTATTTCTGGGTGCACTAGCTTGGTGGACACCTGGTTCTTCCCTCTACTCTTTTTCTTTCTAGTTTACATCTCCTTGTGGTGGATTATTTTTTTTTCGGTGGCAAACATGACTTCCTCTGTCTCAAATTTACCAGTAGTTAACATCAAAACTCTCGTACCATTAGAACTCACTGATTTCACATACTTAGTGTGGAAACAAGTGTTTCTCAATATTCTCGAAAGTTTTGGTGTTACTTCCCATGTGGATGGCACTGGCATTACACCTCCTGAGACTTTAGAGACTACAGATAAAAGGATGGAGGTAAATCCGAAATATTTAAATTGGAAAAGGGAAGATACTACCATACTTTCGTGGATCAATGCTACCCTCTCTCTTAGTATATTACAAATGGTAATTTCTAGCTCACCCAAATCTGCTTATGAGGCTTGCGCACCATCGAAGCTTATTTTCTTGATAAAATGGCTTCCACGGCCTTCTCTCTAAAATTCGAATTACGAAGCATCAAGAAAGGCTCGATGAGCATGAGTGATTACATGCAGAAAATCAAGTCGATCGGTGATGCTCTTCAGACAATTGGTGAAGCTGAGTCAGACCATAATTTGGTCATGACTGTTCTTTTAGGACTGCCTGAAGAATACAGAGGTTTTGTTAGTGCCCTCAACACGCACAGAAGTAAACCTACCTTTGAGCAATTACTTCCACTCTTGATGCAAGAAGAAACAAAAGTTCAACGCCGTTCCAGCATAACGACGCCCTTTGCTACTCCTACTGTCGATGGTGAAGCCTTTTATGCCTATCGTGGACGTGGCAATCGTGGTGGCCGTGGCGGAAGACCTCGCGGAGGCCGCGGACAGCGCGGTCGACACAACTCCTATTCTGGTCGTGGGATCTACTGGAATCTATCCACCCAACAATCCTCCTCAATCTTACGCCTCAAATCAACAAACTTATTTTCCAAAGTCTGGCACACAATGCCAGATCTGTGGAAAGTACAACCATTCTGCTCTTCAATGCAGACAACGCTTCAATCACTCTTTCGTGGCAGATGACGTTCCTCAGACCTTCGCTGCTATGAACATTCATGAACCTGGTGAGGAAGTATGGTATCCGGACACTGGAGCTTCTAATTACATGACCGCAAATTCTAGTATTCTCTCATCTTCCAAACCTTATATCGGGCATGAGAAAATTTTAGTTGGTAATGAAAATCTACTTAATATTACTCAGATAGGTGAAACTCAATTGAATACCTCTTCTAATTCCTTTGCTCTTAAAAAGGTTCTCGTTGTTCCTTCTATTAAAAGGAATTTACTTTCTATGCGCCAATTCTGTCATAACAATAATTCTTCTTTTGAATTTGATCTTGTGGTTTTTCTGTGAAGGACAAGGAAACAGGGACGGAGCTTCTTCGATGTCCTAGCTCGGGAACATCATTCTATCCAATCTCTTCTAAAGTTGCAAGTGTCGGGAATAAGCAACCGATGGGTCTTGTTGCCTCTAGACTTAGTAGTGATATTTGGCATAGACGGTTAGGTCATCCCAGTTTTCCTGTTCTTTCTGCTTTTATTAAAAATAATAACATTATTTCTAATGGTAATTCTAAATCGTCTGTCTGCAATGCTTGTAATATGGAAAAACATGTTAAACTTTTTTTTCATGACTCTGAATCTAAATCTGCTTTTCCTTTTCATATTGTGCATTCTGATGTATGGCAATCACCTGTTCCGTCTATTTCTGGCTACAAATATTATGTTATATTCATTGATGATTACACTAGATTTTTTTGGCTTTACCTTTTGAAATTTAAACATGAAGTTTTTGAAAGCAATGGTAGAAAACAGATTTCAAAGCTCAATAATTTTTTTTTCAATCTGATAATGGTAGGGAGTTTGTTAATGATAAGTTTTCTACACTTTGTGCTCAAAATAGAATTCTTCATCGATTTTCTTGTCCTTATACTCCTCAACAAAATGGCCTCGCCCAAAGGAAGCATAGATACTTATCTAACATTGTTAGAAGCTTGTTGTTTCAAGCTTGCATGCCTCCTCGTTTCTGGGCTGATGCCATCCAAACTGCTGTGTTTCTCATCAATCGTCTTCCTTCTCTTACTGTTTTGAAAGGACGATCGCCATATGAAATTTTGCATGGTTGCTCTTCCCCAGACTTGCAACTTGTCAGGGTGTTTGGATGTTTGTGTTATCCCGATGTACAGGACATCGCAGCTCACGTGCTCTCTCCTCGATCTCTTCCTTGTGTCTTCTTAGGACTCTCTGATAAGCATAAAGGTTTTCGCTGTCTCTATCCTAGCACTGGTAACGTTTTCATTTCTCGGCATGTTACCTTTGTTGAAACTGTTTTTCCCTTTTCTTGCCTCTCTAAATTCTCTTCTTCTCCTTCCTCCACTTTTTCAAACTTTCATATGTTTCAACAATTTCTTTCTAATCCTCCATTGCTGGGTGAGAGTCCCTCTACTATTGATGCGATTTCTGGCTTCTTCTTCACACGGTCCTCTACTGATATTGGTTCTTCCACGTCTGTTTCACCGTCTGACGATTTATCAACGTTTCCTTCCACTTTGAGTTCTGATGCCTCGCAGGTTAGGAGTGGAAACGATACCACTGCTGTTGGTCCATCGAAACTCCGGGTCTATACCAGACGACATCATCCTTGGCCTGCTACTGCCGCTCCTATCGTGGTTGAGCCACCGCCGGCCACCCCTGCTCAGGCTGATCCCGTGTCGTCTTCTTCCTCTACTGCGCCTGTTTTACCTGCCCGCACACACTCTATGCTCACTCGATCCATGACTAAGAGTTTAGCAGAGTCTACCTCCCTGCTGTCCTCTGCAAGTTCTACTCTGCCTACTGAGCCTAGTTCTTTTCATGAAACCTTTCAGGATGCAGGTTGGCGTGGTGCCATGGCTGAAGAGTTTGACGCCCTACTGACTAATGCAACGTGGGATCTTGTTCCTCCTCCCTCTTCTATTAATCTCATTGGTTGCAAATGGATATTCAAAGTGAAGCAGAAGGCGGATGGTTCTCTCGAGCATCTCAAAGCTCGGCTTGTGGCTCAGGGCTACAAACAACAACAAGGCATTGATTTTGAAGAGACATTTTCTCCAGTTGTTAAGTCAACCACTATTCGTACTGTTCTTTCGCGCTCTCCTCTGGGTGGTCCCTTCGCCAGCTTGACATCAAGAATGCTTTCTTCATGGCACTCTCTCTGAAGAGGTTTATATGCAACAACCGCCTGGCTTTGTACATCCTTCTTTTTCTCACCATGTTTGTCATCTTCGCAAAGCCATCTATGGTCTTAAACAGGCTCCCCGGGCTTGGTTTCAGTGGTATAGTTCATTTCTTTCTGAAATTAGTTTTGTTGACAGCACTGCTGATCCTTCGATGTTCATTTGTCGCTCTTCCTCTAGCGTTCTGGTTCTTTTGTTATATGTTGATGATATTATTGTCACCGGCAACTCTTCCTCTCTTTTAGAGGGTCTTATTGCCACTCTCCAGCAGGAATTTGCGATGAAAGATCTTGGCCCATTAAATTATTTCTTAGGCATTGAAGTAACTCGCTCCTCTTCTGGTTTTCATCTGACTCAGCAAAAGTATGCACACCAACTGCTTCAGCGACATGGTTTTCTTGATAGTAAGCCTGTCTCTAGTCCTCTGTCTCCGACCTCTCGGCTCTCTTCTTATGAGGGGC
Organism: Puya raimondii; assembly: GCA_016920855.1. Classification (NCBI taxonomy): domain Eukaryota; kingdom Viridiplantae; phylum Streptophyta; class Magnoliopsida; order Poales; family Bromeliaceae; genus Puya; species Puya raimondii. The sequence goes on from JABWPP010000049.1 coordinate 20,319,331, forward strand.
GTCTCCTTGAGGATCCCTATCGTTATCGTCAGCTTGTTGATGCTCTTCAGTATCTTACCTTTACACGACCTGATATATCGTATGCTGTCAAGCATAGTATCTTCATGCTCCCCGTGAACCACACATGCAAGCGGTTAAGCGGATTCTACGATATCTTCGGGGCACGCTGGCTTATGGAATACCTATATCTCGCTGCGTCAATCCTTCTCTTATAGCTTTTGCAGATGCTGATTGGGCTGGTTGCCCTGATACACGACGGTCTACCTCTGGCTATTGTATATTTTTGGGCCCTAATATTATTTCCTGGTCGCTAAGAAGCAGCCCACTATCTCTCGTTCTAGTTCTGAAGCAAAGTATCGTGCTGTCGCATACGCGCTCGCTGAGACGATATGGATCCGTCGTCTACTTCGTGACCTTGGTGTTTTTCTCTGGCGACCAATCAGCATCTACTGTGACAACCTTAGCACTACTTATCTTGCGGCCAATCCTGTTCTTCATGCTCGCACCAAACATATTGAGATTGATCATCAATTCTTGCGTGAAAAAGTTCAGACTGGGGACTTGGAGTTGGTTCATATCTCGTCTGATAAGCAACTCGCTGATATTTTCACTAAGGCTTTGCCGCCGTCCCGGTTTTCTATCCTGAGACTCAATCTTCACATCCGTCCAATGGATGCTTAGCTTGCGGGGGGATGTTACGACATATATGGCATTACTCTCTACTAGGAATGTGTATATTATTATCATATACAGAGTAGGATTATATAGTATATAATCCTGCTTGTCTCATTACTATATTAGGCTCTACTACTATATTTGTTGTATCCTTTGTATTATATATTTGCATCAATACAACCTAATGGGTAGCTCTTTTGCCCTTCTTTCACCTAGAGTGAAAATCAAATGCAAAATCGATTAATCCTAATACATATACTTAGGGCTAAGTCAACCCCACCGCCTTAGCACATATAACTAAGGCAAAATCATCTCCAAACCGATAGAGTTTTAAACTATATACCTGGAACTCCATCAAATCCATATGCAATCGAGCTCTAATACATATACTTAGAGTTCATTCAAAACCCGACTAACCCTAACACATATACTTAGGGTCTACTCAACCTTTGACTCTAGCACATATACCTAGAGTGGAAGTCAAATCAAGCTCGACTAGTCCTAACATATATACTTAGGGTCTAGTTAGCCTTTTGCTCTAGCATATCTACCTAGAGTGAAATCCATATCCAATCTAGCTCTAATACATATACTTAGAGTTCATTCGAATCAAATCCGACGAACCCTAATGCAATACCTTAGGGCTTAGTCAGATCCTCACTCTAGCACATACTAGAGTGGAAAATATATTTAACTCGGTTAATTCTGATACATACACTTAGGAATTAGCCACTCTTTACCTTTGGGTAACATCAAATTCGACCTACCTCAATACCTATACTTGGGGTTTGGTCACATCTTCACCTTGGAACATACAACCGAGGTGAAATCAAATGTAATTGGACTCTAAAACATATACTTAGAGCCAATTAGACTCTAGTACATATACTTAGAGTCCAACAGAATCCTAACACATATACTTAGGATTCGGTCAATCATTGAGATACGATTCATTCCATCCTCCTTATGAAGGTCTCTTAATTGAAGGTGCCCCAATCTTCAGGGGTAATTAACAATAGATGCTTGCGTCTATTAAAAGTCATGGATCTACAATACCTGATACCCATAAATATTTAAATATTAATCTGAATCATGAATACTACCCCACGAAAACTCAATCAACCGTTCGAGGTGCGTCATTCGTGGTGGCTGACAATAATCAACTGTAATCCATGATGCTCCAATAAGTCACCTGGACCTATACAAGATTCTATAGAGTCACAATCCACACAACAACAAGAGACTAACCCCAAGAGACTCAGAATTAACAATCACACGTCCCGAAAACCTACCGGATAATCGGTGCCTTTTACCCATTCCCAGAACCTGTCGAAAGTACCCGGCAACATACCGGAACAATTCCGAAACCCACGAAACGCCCCGGAGGGTATCACTACTCAACAAACATCACCCGCTGCTCCATGATGCACCAGTTTGGGTGTCCGGGCAGCAACACACGAAGACAACGCAATAAGTGCGATTAATGTAAATCGAACCACGCCGGGTTCCCGAAAAAGCCTATTTTGACTCAGGAACCAATCATTACCCCTCCCACTACCACCAAACAGATGAGGCAGTGCGGGTAACCAGCTAATAGGGCTCAGCAACAGACACTGAGTGTTCACGTAGATCAAACGCGAATTTCGGATCAAAACAGTGATCGAACGACAGATTTTGCCGTTAATCATTCTAGAACTCGATTTATAATTCACAAAGGCCACGAACCTGGGAGATCAGTCCAGAGGCTCGAATACCACAAGTACACGCTACCCGAGGCAGCCCAAAATCACTATTTGCACAAAAACCCCCATAAATAGTATATTAAATCAGGATTTTTAGTTTGTTATTGCAAACTGTACGCTACGGATCCTATCGTCAGTGCAGCCCGATAGGCACGTACCAAAACCCGTGCTCGTTGTCCGGAGTGCAAATGGAGGTCGAGGCGCAAACCTGGTCAACCTGATAAGGTGCTTTCCAAGGCCTTCGAGGAGTGCGACAGTGAAACCTGCCAATTAGGGGTTTCCGGACTGCGATGAAGGTGAGCACGGATGTAACGACCCAGCCCACTAGCAACAATAATACCATCTTAATCTGTCACGCCCCGGGTTAGTTTAGATGCGGAAAACAGGTCAATTTTTTTTTTTTTTTGAAAGTCTAGCCCGCGCAGTGAACAGACCCGCCACAAATACAGGCACCTCTGTCAACACGGACAAAGTCTCCCATGTATTTGCACGGCGTACCAACAACATACAACAACAGGATCACAATCACACTTACATTCACGATAATCCACACAATACAACCATAGAGTATATTTGCATACAACTATCCTTACATACCTCTAAGCACTCCTTAAGCGAAGGATGATGCAATGCACAGTACAACAAACATCCTATTAAAAATTGCTTCCCACTCGAAAACTTTGTTTTCAAATTCTAATAAGCGTTAAAAGAAATCCATAAAAACCTTTTCAAACTGTTCCCATACGAAACTTCATTTTGAAAACCATCTACCACGATGGGTAGACACCCACACGATAAAACATAAGTCAAATGCTGATAATCCAAATTATGCATAGGGAATTCATCATCTTATATACAATTACAAGCATTCAAATTGATCATCTAACTGAACCATTTATATATCTATCTGACTACTAATGCAGCTAAGGAAAACATATCCCGGGTGATGACCGCTAATGCAGTCTAGCTAGATCGTCCTCGCGTCGAACCACGAACTGAACTCCTCGCCCGAGCTACCTGAAAAAATGGGGAGTGAGAAACCACAACGAGGTTTCCCAGTGGGTACAACTGAGCCACAGGGGCATGTCGTAATCACTGAGAAACAAAGGAGATATGATAACAATATAATCAGAGATCTACAGTAGCTGTGTCAGTATGAACTAAATAAATAATCAAAACGCTACTGTACAGGAAAAACTAAGCTGCATATGCATCAATGGAATGAAAACTCAAAATACCCAATCAGTATCCTGCCATATTGGTCCGCAGACCTCAGGCTACCTCGTCACTTTGCTTGCACCCGATCTAACTCATGCGCCCGCAGGTCGACTCATCCGGATAGTACACCCCTGATCGGTGGCAAACCGATCTGGTGTCATGAATACACGCTGTGCAGTGACTAATCATGCGATATGCTCAATAAAAAGCCGGCAAGAAGCCGATACCTGGCCGAAGCCACATCTCAGGCGAAAGGAACGCCGCATCCTGATCAAACAGATCGAATCAAAGCCGGCAAGAAGCCGATACCTGGCCGAAGCCACAACAGAGGCGTATGAACGCCAAATCCTGATCAATCAGATCGAAACACACGATAAGAGAGTCGATGTGTTGCCTGGACAAGAAGTCCACAGATCATCAATGCATAATCCTGCTCTACATGTCCATGACCACAAATATACTATACAAGGTAAGTATGAACGAATGCTGTAAAGAAGGAATCGACATGTAGAGCTATATCAAAGGAGAGACAGGGAACAGTGATACCGACTACTCCGAAGGCTCACCCACCTGTCGTACTCGCGTCAGAAGCCTGCACGCGATGCAGATCAACCGAACCTACGATAGGTCCACCGAGTCAGATACATGCCCTAAAAGACTCAACATATAAGAAATGCTAACTCACAAGCCCACACATGATCCCGCGAGAATCGGTTTCCCAAAGCCGATTACCGTAATTTGCCGGAAGTCCCAAAAATCGCACCGGGACTCCGCCGAGACCCACAGAGTGTCCCGAAACTCACCAACTCATGCCACGAGTCACCCTCTGCCATGAAACACTATATAAAAGGTGTCCTGGCAGCAAACACCAAGCCTCACATCGGAACAATTATCGTCGGATAATCGTTCCGATCCTGGTTCCCGAAAGTGTCAATTTCGACACCGAAACCCACTACCGCTCACTGGGCGTCTACGAGTACTCGAGACGGCCGAGATAACCAGCCAACAAGGCTCAGCGGTAGTTCGCAAGGTGCACATATCGCGTCGGATAATTTACGAGCCGAATACCACGTTTCGCCGACGGATTTCGTCGGGAAACGCTCCGAAAATCCACTTTCGGACAAACGAAGGACAGCGGACCTTGGACAATCAGTCCACAGGTCACGCGTAGCGTGAACACGCTGCCCATAGCAGCTAAATTGCACAAAGGTCCCTAAACATGCAACTATTCACATAATTACAAGTACTTTTAAGATGTTTAGGGCCGTTACCTCCATTAAAGCATTATCGAGGCCCGCCGAGACACACAATGCTAGGTCTCGATGAGGCGGAGGCTGTGCTCACTGTCCCGAGCACAGAGAACAGCCGAGGAGTGCACGGGAGCGACCGGAACCTCAACCGGAAAGGCGGTCCGGGAGCGACGATCAATAACTTGCTGTTTCAGGCCTCGATAACCACAAAACATGTGAGCACGGAGGTATTCAGCACCTCAGAAAGGTTGTGCTCACCAGCGGGGTCAACGGAGGTGGCCCGGATGGCTGAAACGGCAAGACGGCGTAAATCATGCCCTGCTCGGGCTGAATCCGAGAGCAAGGAAGCCACCACCGGCCGGCGGCGGCCTCGACGGCGGCTGAGCCGGCGGGAGGAGGGTGAGGCCGGCCGGGGAAAACCAGCCGAGGTGTCCACCGGCGGCGGGAAGCAGCGCCGGTGGCGGGCGGCGATGCCCTAGCCGCGGAGAGGCAAGGCTAGGGCAGCCCGGATCTGGCCAACGGCGGCTCCGGCGACGGCGTGGCGACGGCAGGGGAATGCGGATGTCGGGGGGACTCCGGCGTGGGAGTGGTTGCCGGAGGGAGGCGGCGGCGGCGGAGCTGGAGCAACACGAGCCCGCACGGTTTCAGGGCTCGGGTTCCAGGGGTCCAGCGGCCACGGCGGCGGCCGGGGCACTCCGAGGCGGCGGCGGCGGGTTGCCTGAGGCCGGAGGAGAGTGGCCCCATCTTGGGCGGCGGCAACGCAGGGAGAGGGAACCCACGCGGTTCTCGCCAGATCTGCACCAGAACTGGTGCAGACTGTTCACGGCGGCCGTGGCGGCGCGCAGGGGCGGCGGCGGCAGCAGCAGGGGTTGGCCGGGGCTCGGGGGCACCGCAGGAGTGAAGCCCATTGTGTGGTTTCCCCTCGGATTGGTCCCTGGCAGAGATGGAGAGAAAGAGAGAGAGAGGTTGTGGAGGTGGTTGGTTGTCTTGGCCGGCCGGAGCTTGATCGCCGGCGTTGGCGGCTGGAGTGGCGCGCGGCGCGCAGAGGAGGGAGGGGAGGCTGCTGGGTTCAGTTTGGAGGGGATAGATGCTAGGGTTAGGGTTCGTGGAGGAGGAAACCCTAGTTACCTATATATACCAAGGTGTCATTTTGCAGCAAACACCCGCAAACTTCAGAATTTACAGCCAAGCTCTCCACAGCATGTGTAAAACACGCGTACGCACCTCCATGTGCGGTCTCATGCGATTCGGTACATACAATATAAGGGGTTTGTACGAATTTCGAAAACACCACTTCGACCCCTCCTCGATAGTCATGCAAAATCTCGAGATCCGTCTGTCAGATTTCCGAACGGATTGCACCAGCGCGTTCAGCACTACCGATACATCGAGCTCGCAATTTTGTTTTGTTCGATTTGATTGCCGATTTGTAGATCCATAAACCCCTTTACCGTTCACATGTATAATTACAATTTGGTCCCTCAACATAAAGTAGGCTTTTCTCGGAAACCGTGCGTCAAATCCAAAATCCGTCAGTGCCATCGAGTCCAGAATAGTCGAACGGTTGAAAACAAGCTATTGGACCACTATGAACAGAGTCCGACACACTCCAGAAGCCATCTCTAATCATCGGCCTATCCGAAAAACCAGAGTTACTATTCACTTAAGTGAATTTCGAAATCGCGTAACTCTTTCATTTTAAATCATTTTCTCCCGAAACTTGACGAGTGATTATGTAATTAAAATACAACGGATGTCCTCAACACCTCTGGAGGACCATGCTCACCTCCCGAGGTGTTTTTTTTGTGTCAGGGAAGGCCAGAACAAGGATGTAGGTCAAATCAAGCCCGAGCCCGGGCCAAGACTGGGCAACCAGCTGGCCCTCGGGCTCCGGCGGCCGAAGGCCGCGCGTACTGGCCGAGGAGGTTGTGGCTAGTGAGGGGAGGCCGGAGAGGGCGATGGCCGATGGCGGAAGACGGCGGCGGCGAAAGAGAAGCCGTGGCCAACACAAAGGAATCTCGGGCTAAGGTTGGCCCGCCGAGCAAGGGAGGAGGCCGCGGGCCACGACGGCTGAAAGGAGGTTGTCGCCGGGGTCCACTGGAGCCGACGGTGACGGCGGGAGCGGCGGTGGCACGCTTTGAAGAAAGCCAAGCCGAGCTCTCCAATGCTTGGCTTGGGTTTGGTCTGGCGACGGAGGAGGGAAGGAAGCGGTAGGCGGCATAGGGGAGGAGTCGTCGGAGGTCCCTAAGGCTGACGGTGACGGCGGCGTGGTGTCACGCCCTGGATACTCTTTTGTAAAGCTTTTTCGAAGAACGGGCTAGTTCGAAAGTGAAGCCAGCGGAAAATGCCCTTATTTTTTTTTGAATTACAAACTTGCCACGAGACGGAACAGATCCGCCACAAATACATGAGTTTTCTTGTCTATACGGACAGAGTCTCCCCTATATTTGTACGGCGTACCACTATAAGTATATGCTGCAGCACACTCATCCATTCACACAAACAACATTCACAATGCAGATGTTCACAATAATCAGTCAGCTAACTATCCTTTAGATGATGCATGCTCTAAGCACTCCTTAGGCGAAGGATGATGCGAATGCATATTACGACAATCAATTCTATCATTTAAAAGTGTTTCCCTCCTGAAAACTTTATTTGAAATACTAAGACGTCAATAAATATGGAAAGTCATCTAAAAACTGTTTTCCACACGAAGACTCATTCTTTTGAAAAGCCGACTACCACGAGGGGTAGAAAACCACTTTGTCATAAAACCAAAACCACAACGTCACCGGTAATCACAAGAACATCACCAATCCAATTATTTGGAAGCAAATAACTATCCACAAGAACGGAATACATATAAATCAAACAATCATGAAAGCAGATAACTAAACCACAATATTCTAACTTATTAACGAATAAAAGGAACGGGGTCAGATCAAAATAACCGTAACCAGTGTCGACCAATCGGGACCTTTAGAGCTCGCTAGCTACTGCCTCTCACGCACTGTCCCGACTCCTACCACCGAGATCACCTGAAAGGGGGGGGGGGGGGATGAGAAACCAACAAGGGGTCTCCCAGTGGGTACCGCAAGCCGACGAAGGCGAGTCTACTCACTGGCGAGTAGAATATAAACAAAGAGAGTTACATATCCAAGTACAGTAGCGAGTAATGAAATACAGCTATGAACAATAGTAAGCACCTACCGCCACTATAAACAATAAACATATGCATCAACCGTATGTGAAACAGATATCCAAACACCTTGCCATATTGGTCTAAAGACCGCAGGCAGTGTCACAGTATGCTCACCCACCTGAACAAAACCCCAGCTAGCACCTTACAAGGGGCTCACGGGTCGAGGAAACGACCACTTTTTCGATAAAGAACACCTACACGGTGGCCAAACCGTTGGTGTACGTGAAATGCTACATGAGCTGTAACGATCGACGCGCAATGCTCAATAGTCAACAAGAAGGCAAAAAGCCGAGAGTAAGTCAACAACTAACACCTGTCCAAACGAGATCACCTAGATCACCGAATCGACCATCACCGACCAATCAGGTTCCACAGATAGAGATCATGCAATATACCAAATACCACTCTACTACTAACACATGAAAGAGCAGAAGCAGAGTAAATAAACTGGAAGTCTAGTGGTGTAGTGCTCATCAATAATATGTAAAAGCAACGAAAAAGAGTAAGGAAAGAATATCACCGAGCTAGCACCACTGTACCGACTCCAGATCGAAGCACCTACCTGAAACCGTAGTAGCGTCTAACACCCAAGGCGCACAGGGACGTCGATTGGACCTACGAAATACCCACCAAGTCAAGGTCCACCTAGTCGACTCCAAAAACATTAAACACACACCCCGGAACCTGCCGAAAGTTTTGAAAAGTCCACCGGAACACTTCCGAACTCAACGAAGTGCATCGGAACGTACCGTTATACATTTCTGATCACCCGCTGTCCCGAAACGCACCATCATAAGTGTTCGGATAGCAAACACAAGCCAAAGGTGTCACGCCCCGCCGTGCCTTAGCACCAAGTAGGTGGAAGGACAAACCGCACGGGCGCATGACCCAGATCCGCCGAACGGACAGAGTTTCCCCCGTACGTCTCAGGCGTCACAACCAGTACAATTCAAGAGGTTCCAAACAGGAACAAAATTCATACAAAGATTGCATAAGGAAAACATCATAAACTACTATGCTACTACAAGCATTCGCAATACATCCACACATTACATTTTTCATCTTTGTTCTTTCTTTCCAAAAACAATCGAATTGTTATTACATTTCCTTTCATTCCAATACCCCTAAACTACGCAGTAGAGGGTACTTCTATTCTGGTCACAGTGGTAGGACGCTAACTATTGAGTTACGTCCTTCCCTCGCGCAGCCGCGCCGCTCACGTGTGGACCTGAAAAATAGTGGGATGAGAACTATATAAAATAGTTCCCAGTGGGTAAGGCCACCCAAGAGAGGAGCTCGACCCACCAGGTCCAAAGGAAGCATATAAGCATAGGTTAGTACATATACATAACCTGTAAGCATATAACTCTATTATGTGCAAAAAGTAAACATGCTTATGCTTCAACAAATGCGATAATGAAATCAATGCAATATATTTTTCACTGCTATTCCACTACCCATTTCATAATCAATCTGCCCCTAAAGTTCACTTACCTTAGCTAAGCCGTACATGACTCACTCTCGAGTCAATCATTAACGGGTTACCACCCTCCTAAGGTTTACTTACTCTTGAGTCAAACATCCTTGGGCCACCACCCAACTAAGGTTTACTTACTTTAGTCAAACCTTCACCGACTCACTCTAGAGTCAAACATCCTTGGGCCACCGCCCAACTAAGGTTTACTTACTTTAGTCAAACCTTCACCGACTCACTCTTGAGTCGAACATCCTTGGGCCACCGCCCAACATGACTTTACCACTTGGCGGCGAAATCGTCGCACACGCCAAACAATGGCCTCAGTCATACGGCGGCGAATCGTCGCACTCGCCGAACAATGGCTTCGATCACCGGGCGGCGAACCGTCGCACTCGCCACAGGTATCCAGCCCCTTGGCGGCGAAATCGTCGCACCCACCAGCTGATACCATGATTACAAGTCGCCAGATCTGGGATTCCGGAATCCACTTTCCACATCTCAAGGGTTCATCAGTACCCTATGTTATCAACCTCTTCTAGGTTCATATTCTCGTGTCCAAGTGGTCAACCTACCACTATATTTTCCAGCCTATGTCCACTGCCACTAGGTTCATTACACGTTCCAACCTATGTTCAATAACACTAGGTTCAGTATCATCACACTCATCACCTATGTTTAATAACACTAGGTTCAGTACAATCACGTTTATCACCCATGTTTAATAACACTAGGTTCATTACACGTTCCAACCTATGTTCAATAACACTAGGTTCAGTACCATCACATTCCAACCTATGTTCAATAACACTAGGTTCATTACACGTTCCAACCTATGTTCAATAACACTAGGTTCATTACACGTTCCAACCTATGTTCAATAACACTAGGTTCAGTACTATCACATACATCACCTCTCAAGTACATATATTATTATGAAATACTTGGATTCTTTTACATGCAAGGTGAGCCCATGGCTCAAATCACTTTGATATACATCTAATGCCAACATGCACATTATAGTTCTTTATTACCCTAGTTGTCCACAGCTAGGATTTCCAACTTTACAAGGCCTCTAGCCCTTGTTTAACCACATGTCAAGTTCTCTAGCATATAGAGAAAACTAGCTCACCGCTATGTCCACACCTAGGCATACACATGTCCATTCGTATCTATGTGTTCCACATGCCTATAATTCCAATCTATGGTAGTTAATGGTATTAACATCATATGATCTACACATTCATATATACCACTTACCAATTAACCTACCATTACATGCATCAAGTAAAATAAAATATACTTTACTCTTTCGACATGGAAGTGACCTAATCACTTCGATCAACACAAACCCACCTCACACTCTTCCGATTGCTTGTAGACACTTGCAATCGGGCTCTTTTCCTTGGCCTCAAGCTTGTTCTTCAAGCTCCTTGCCCTAACACGCATGAAGGATTCGTTAATCCGAGTCGAACTCATAACGATCTCATCTCTTGGAATCAATCAAAATCGAGTTGTCCCACATGTTCTACTAACCCCCAACTAGGGTTCTAAATGGTTAAAATATTTTTAAAACCCTCCACAAGAAAATTCCTCTTTCATCCTAGGGTTTCCCAAAACTCACGGCAAAACCCAAAATCTCTTGCTAATCTCTACAATTTGTAGTTTAGATTAGCCAAGGGTCTCCGAAATCTCATTTCTTAGCCCAAATCCGAAATCCTAACTACCAAATCCAAGGACTCACCTCGGATCCGCGAGCTCACCAAGCCACCATGCATGCACGAGCTCGATTCTCCACTCCTCCAAGCTTCCCAAGCTTGGTCTCCACCAAGATCTCTAACTTTGGAGGAGAAGAAGATGAAGAAGAAGAAGTGAGAGAGAGGAGCTTCTCTCTCTCCCTCTCTCCCTGCGTGTGTGTGTGTTTTCAGAGGAGAAAGGGGAAGGGTTCCCCTTTATACAAGCCCCCCACTGAAATTACGAACTTACCCCTCGAAATCAGCATTCTGCATAACTGCATTCCGGTATCCGGGTTGGCGTACCGGTATACGGGCGTTAGTTCCGGTATACCACGAGGAATTCCGCAAAACCCGAGAGCTGGATTTCCAGATTCTGCCATCGCATTCCGGAATGTCACTCCCCATACCAGAACTAATCACTTCAGTACCGGTATGGACACATCAATACCGGAATCCACTGCAGACTTTAACAAGTTTGGCAGTTTTGACTTTTCGAAGTCCGTTTCCGCGCCTCATTTGCGCCGAAAATACTTGTATAAGTCCCAAACCTTGCCAAAACTATTTAGATGGTCCTATTTGGCTACATTCCACAAGGACTCCCCAATTTGTAGAAGTTCGGTGTACTACATTCCTCCCTCCTTAAAAGAAGTTTCGTCCGCGAAACTTAGATCATGCCTCAAATCTATTTAACAACTAGATGAGGGCATTCTTTCATCGCGTCCTTTCGTTCCTGCTCACTCAGGAGTACATTCCACAAGGACTCCCCAATTTGTAGAAGTTCGGTGTACTACAAATGGAATATAGAAATATAACAACGCACGTAGTGCCGTCCCGGGTTCCCGAAAATGCCGTTTTCGGCACCGGAACCCTCCATCACTCATCCGTTGTCTTCGAAAACTCGAGACAGCGAGTGTAACCAGCCAACAAGGCTCGGCGACAAACCTGGGGTGCTTGCACTAACAGAAAGTGGACCCCACAACGATAACCGTGTTTCGCCAATGATTTCGCCGAAAAATGCTTCTGAATCAATTTCTATCCTGCGAGGGCATCGAAAACTTGGACAATCAGTCCAGAGGGTCACAATAAGTGGCCTCATGCTGCCCGAGATAGTCCACGCTGTCACAAATGCAAAAAGGCCCCTATACTAATGACAATTAGTGATATAAGCAAATAAAGGTATTATTTAGGGCCGAAACAGAACACCGCGCGACAGCGAGAACAACCGAGTGCACCAATGGATAGGTCTCGATGCAACGAAGCCCGTGCTTGCTGTCCAGGGCACAAAAAATAGCCGAGGAGCGTGTCGGGGCTACATTGAAAGTAGAAATAAAAGAGCTTTGGGAGCGACGAAGCACAAACAGCAAAACAGGGCCTCTTCGATAGGAACCGAGGTGAGCATGATGATCAGTGACGACTTTAGGTCACCATGCTCATCTTCTGGAGAGTCGGGGAGCCCTCGGTTGGCTGGAACAGTGACAAGAGCCAAAGACACGCTATTTCGGGCAAGGCAGGGAGCAAGCTGGCTCCGGCCGACTGCCGGCGGCACGACGGCACGCGCGCAGCCCTAGGTTGGGTGCGGAGGGTGAGGGAAGCATGATGCTCACCTTGGCCGGTGGTGGGGAGCGGCGGCGGCGGCACTAGAGAAGGCTCGATCCACCCGAGTTAGGGCTCGGGCCCAGCTGGCTTCTCCCAACTAAGGCGGCAGTCGGGAAGACAAGGGGCGGCGACAACGAGTCCCCCAAGGCCAGAGGGAGGCAGCGGTGATGCGTAGGGGTGGTTGCGGCGGCGCTGCAAAGAGGCGCGGCCGCCTCTGCCCGAAAGTCCACCGGGATGGCTGCAGTGGCTGCGGTGGCGCTCGGCAATGGCTGAGGCCGTCGGAGAGGGATGGTCGGAGTCCCGGGATGCTGAAGAGGAGGTCCACAGGGTGCGGTCCCCCCGAGGATGCCTTGATCCAGAAAAAATGAGGGAGAGGGAGAGAGAAAGCTTGAGAGGGAGAGGAGGTGGTGGCAGTAGTATGGCCGGCCGGACAGGGGTCCCCGGTTGACGGGGATGTGCGCGGTGCAGTCAGAGGAGGGAGGGGAGGCGGCTAGGGCTCGGGGAGGAAGAGGGAGGAGTTAGGGTTAGGGTTAGAGGAGAGGAAACCCTAGGTGCTCTTATATACAAAAATGTAAAATTGCAAATAACTCCCCAAAAGAACAAAATTTCAACCCGAGTCCAATAAGGACACGTGTAAAACACGCAAACGCACCTCCACTAGCGGTCTCACGCAAATCGATACATAAAATATTGGGTATTTTCCAAAATACCCATTATTCAATATCGATCCCTTCTCGAACAACGTGCATTTTCAGACGATCGGCTCTTCAGATTTACGAACGGATCGCACCAGCACTTCCAGCACTGCCTGACCATCAGATCAGCGATTTTGTTTTGCCAGATTCGGTTGCCGATCCGCGACAAAACCATCTTCTCTCCGTCACAACACATATACACCTATATATATAGAAATATAAGTTATATATATATATATATATATATATATATATATATATATAACGAATTCGAAATCAAATTCAAATTAAATTTCCCTCAAATAAAATCTCAGATATTACAACATCCCCTCCTTACAAGAAGTTTCGTCCCCGAAACTTTATCACACATCTCCCACAAACAACTTAGGATACCGCTCCCGCATAACAGACTCAAGCTCCCAGGTAGCCTCGCGCTCCTCGTGGTTTTCCCACAGAACCTTCACATACAGAATACTTCGATTCCGTAGCAGCTTCACCTCACGTGCCAAAATCCGCAATGGAGCCTCATCATAACTCAAATTCTCCTGCAGCTGGATAGTCGTCGGACTGATGACGTGGGACGGATCTGGGATACACTTCCGTAGTATGGACATGTGAAACACATTATGCACCCGGGCAAGACTCGGAGGAGGAGGCAATCGGTACGCCACCGGACCAACGCGCTCTAGGATCTCAAATAGTCCAACAAACCGCGGACTAAGCTTGTTCCGCAATCCGAACCGTCTAATCCCCCTAGACGACGACACCTTGAGCAACACATGCTCACCGATCTGGAACTCCAAGTCACGCCGTCGCTGGTCCGCATAGCTCCTCTGTCGACTCTGTGTGGCCAGTAGCCGCTCTCTCGCAATGCGAATCTTGGCTTCCGCGTCCTCCAACAAGTCTGGCCCGATCACCCGGCGCTTACCGACATCGTCCCAACCGGTAGGGCACCGACATCGACGCCCATACAGAGCCTCATACGGTGCCATCTCTGTCCTCGCCTGATAACTATTGTTGTGTGCGAACTCCACCAGCGGTAAGTACTTGAACCATCCCTCACCTTAGTTCAGGACACATGCACGAAGCATGTCCACGAGAGTCTGAATGATTCGCTCAGACTGACCATCGCTCTGTGGGTGGAAAGCCGTACTGAAGTTTAGCTTCGTACTCAAAGCCTGCTCTAAGCTCCTCCATAACTGGGATACGAAGCGAATGTCCCGATACGAGACGACCAACACTGGCACCCCATGAAGCCTGATGATTTCGTCGAGATAGAGCTGTGCCAGCCAGTCACGGGACCAAGTAGTATGCACCGGCAGGAAGTGGGCCGATTTCGTCAATCGATCCACAACAACCCAGATCGCATCATGACCTCGCTGTGACCGAGGCAAACCCGTGACGAAATCCATGGTAATCTGCTCCCACTTCCACACAGGCACAGGAAGTGATTGCAGCTTCCCTGCTGGTCGCTGATGCTCAGCCTTCACCTGTTGGCACGTAAGGCACTAAGCCACGTGCTGAGCTACAGCCGGCTTCATACCCGGCCACCAGAAGTTCTGCTTCAAATCGCGGTATATCTTGGTTCCGCCGGGGTGCACTGTGTATGGGGACTGATGTGCCTCAGATAGGATGTCCCTCCTCAAATCCGAATCCTCAGGCACACACCTCCGGCCCCGAAAGCGAAGAGAACCGTCGGAGTGGATCGTGAAGTCTCCCACTTTACCTTATTCGACATCTGCCCGTACTTTCTACAAGTGCGGATCCGACTACTGCCCAAGTGAAATCTGGTCCGCCAAGGTGGCTGCACCACTAGAGTCAATAGCTGGGCAGTGACCGTAGTGGGTAGAACCTCCAACTCCAACCGACGAAACTCCTCCACTAAGCGATCCTGCTCAGTGATCAAGAAACACAACTCAGCTGAAGACTGTTTCCGGCTCAATGCGTCTGCCACCACGTTCGCCTTTACCGAATGGTACTGGATCGAGAGGTCGTAATCCTTCAAGAGCTCGAGCCACCGTCTTTGCCTGAGGTTCAACTCTTTCTGAGTGAAGAGGTACTTTAAGCTCTGGTGGTTCGTGAACACCTCGCAGTGTGCCCCATAGTGCCTCCATAATTTAAGGGCGAACACCACTACTGCGAGCTAAAGATCATGTGTTGGGTAGTTTCTCTCATAATCCTTCAGCTGGCGTGACGTGTACGCAATGTGTCACGCCTCGGGCTAGTTTTAGAAGCGGAAATACGTGCCAATTTTTTTTTTTAAAAAAAAGCCTAGCCCACACCACGTACAGACCCGCCACAAATACAGGGTCCACCGTACATACGGACAGAGCCTCCCCTGTATTTGCACGGCGTACACAACATACAACAGGATCACAACCACCATTCATTCATCACAACAACACAACAACTCAATAAGATTCATACAGCTAACAGTCCTTAAACCTGTATGAATCTAATAAAGTCCTTAGGCGAAGGATGATGCAATGCACAAACAACAGATCATTCTAGAAAATTGCCCCTTACCCAGAAGCTTTATTTTGAAACCCTAAAATCAAATATTTAAGAATCATTTGAAAACTATTCTCCACACGAGAACTCTCTTTTGAAATCTCAAAAGTCGATCGATCGGAAATCCATTTGAAAACTGTTTCCCACACGGAAACCTTTATTTGAAAACGCTACCACGAGGGGTAGAAATCCAAGATGTGCGATATAAAGCAACAATGATAGATCTAAAGCATCAGCATCCACACATCAATACTAAACCAAATCCACAATATCTAAGCATGCAAGAAAGCACATCCAAAATATAACTGTACCAAAACCATAGCATGCTAGACAAAACAACCACAGTGTAACTGAACCATATCCATAACTAACTGATAGAGGATAAGGGTGATAACCAAATCTGGAGAGGGAAGTCTCACAGGTCGGGACCTCTAGTACCACTAACTAGGCGTGTCTCGCTGCGTCCCGACTCTCACCACCCTGCTCACCTAAAAACAACAACGAGGGCGGGGGGTGAGAACATGTAAACATGTCTCCCCTCCCAGTGGGTACCGCAAGCCGACGAAGGCGAGGTGTACACACCGGCACGAGGGTCAATAAAAGATAGATAAGGTAAACAGTAGCATAAATAAGTATGAGGCAGACATACAATTGAACAACTATGCTACTGTAAGAAGCTAATATATGCATCAATGGAGATAACCACAAAGTAAACCCAATCCATAGCCACCGGGACGTATCCCTGGCACTGTCACACTGCTCATCTCTCGGCACATAAACCTTCTGGACGCACTGCATCAAGGCTCACGGGTCGGAACCAAACTCAACGACCCTTTTCCGGAAAAGAACACCCCCAAGCTGTGGATCAGACCGCTGGTGTACGTGAAGTGCTAGAAGAGCTGTGACGATCGATGTGAATGCTCAATCAACAGAACGGCAACGAGCCGTGAAGCAACTGATAAACCACAACGAGGATCGCTCGGAACAACAGGCGATCACTACCGACCAACTGGATCGTCTCAATAATCATGCAAACCACAACTACTCTACTATCCAAGCACACATAAGTAGAGTCAACATGAGTCAAGTGAACTAGTAACTGAAATACAAGAGAAGGGATAGAAAGGTATCACCGTAGTCCACTGAACCGACTCTGGATCGAAGTACCCACCTGTCGAAACGCAAGAGCCTTACACCGACGGCTCTCGAGAACCGCGACAGGACCTACGAAAGACTCACAGGGTCAAGGTCCACCAAGTCGACAATAAACACAAAGCTCTCACATCCCGAAACCGACGGATCGCCCTGAAATCCCACCGGGACGATCCCGAAACCACACTAAGCCCCACAGGGGTACCAACAGCCAACCAAGTCCTCCGCTGTCCCCCAAACACACAAAACGAGGTGGCGGGACAGTGAGCACAAGCTCGGGGTGCCACGAACACAAACGCACCCGAAAAGGCTTCCCGAGTTCTCGAAAAATGCCGAATTGGCACCGGAACCCTTCGTCACTCATCCGCTGTCCTCGGAACATCGGGACAGCGATGAGGAACAGCCAACGAGGCTAAATGACGAAGCCAAGTCGCTCGCGAAATCCGCAAGTGAGTCGCACGACTAGAAACACGCGTTTCGCCGACTATTTCATCGAAAAACGCGTCGGAAATGAATCCGGATCTCCGCGAAGGGCGAAGGGGTTGGACAACCAGTCCACAGGGTCTCAAGGGTCATGCCCTTGCTGCCCGCAGCATCGCAACGCTGCCACAATCACCAAAGTCCACAAACAAGCAACAATTACATACATACAATCAATAATTTAGGCCGTTCGAACAATCCGTACGTCCGCACGACCTTCCGCAAGCACCAGCGGATAGGTAGCGACGTAACGGAAGCCATGCTCACAGCCACACTGCGACAGGACCACTCGCAAGCCCAGAAAACCCATAAAATAGTGAATACATGCGATGACATAGCTCGACAAAGGCCGAACGGTGAAACGGCACACCCAAACAGGAAACCAAGGTGAGCATGATGATCAGCGCATCGCTACGATCATCGTGCTCACCTTCCCGAGCTTCGATGGAAAGGGAACAATCACGATTCCGGATGGCCCTACTTTGAATGATGTTCTTTATGTTGAAGGGCTTAAGACAAATCTCATAAGTATTAGTCAACTGTGTGACAATGGATACTCTGTGCAATTCTTCGCTAAAGAGTGCATTGTGACTGGATGTGATAATGCTTTCTTCTTAAAAGGTATTAGGTCACAGAATAATTGCTACATAGTTCCTTGTACTTCAACTGAACATTGTAACCTCGCGACATTAGACACTGAAACCCTATGGCATGAAAGGCTAGGTCACATTAATTTTAAGGAGCTATCTCGATTTACACAGAAGGAAGTAGTTAGAGGAGTTCCTAAGATCAGTTATAAAGAGAACATTGTGTGTGGGGATTGTCAATTGGGAAAACAAACTAGAACTGCACATAAGAATTTGAATAACTTAGGGACAACAAAATTTCTAGAATTACTTCATATGGACTTGATGGGGCCAACTAGAGTACAAAGCTTGGGTGGAAAACGATACATCTTTTTTATGGTTGATGATTTTACTCGTTTTGTTTGGACTGCTTTTCTACATGAGAAAGTCGATACTTTTGATTCATTTTCTGAAATTTGTCACCGTCTTTTGACTGAACGTAATGAGAAAATTGTACGCATCCGAAGTGATCAAGGGGGAGAGTTCATAAATTCTAAATTCATTGACTTCTGTGTTTCAAAAGGTATAAAATATAAATTCTCTGCTCCTTATACACCACAACAAAATGGAGTGGTTGAGCGTAAGAACCGGGTTGTGCAAGAGATGGCTCGTGTTATGCTTCATAGCAAGAAAGTTGCACTACACTTCTGGGCTGAAGCAGTAAACACGGCTGTCTATATAATTAATAGAATTTACTTACGCCTGGATACTTTGAACACTCCATATAAATTGTGGTATAGTAGAAAGCCAAATATCAAATACTTTCGTGTCTTCGGGAGTCGGTGTTATATTCTTAGAGATCGTGAAAATCTTGGCAAATTCGATTCCCGAAGTGACGAAGAAATTTTTCTAGGCTATTCTACTACTAGCCGAGCCTATCGTGTGTACAATTTGCGCTCTAAGACAGTGGTAGAGTCGGTTAATGTAAAAGTAGATGAAGCTTCCTCAGTTGCTACTTCTTTGAATGAATCCATGTCTAATTTGCGTTTGAATGATGATGTTGAATCTCCTTTTAAGATAATTTTTTATGATGATGATTCTATTGATCAAACTGTTGCATCACATGATTCTGCTGCATCTCATGAATCCATTGCATCACATGACACATCTTTACCGCACGAAGCTCCTAGCACATCGACTAATCCTCAAACATCACGAATCTCTAAAGATCATCCGTTGACCAATGTGATTGGAGATCCCTATCAAGGTGTGCGGACAAGGAGACAACTTGAGTGTGAATTTGCATGCTATGTATCCTTAGTTGAACCAAAGAATATTAATGAAGCTCTTCTTGATGGATATTGGATAGATGCAATGCAAGAAAAACTTGGTCAATTTTCACGAAATGACGTGTTGGAATTAGTGCCACGCCCTACGCAACAAAATATTATTAGTACCAAATAGATTTTTAAAAATAAGAAAAATAAGGAAGGTACTATAATCCGAAACAAGGCACGACTTGTTGCGTAGGGCTATTCACAAATAGAGGGAATTGATTTTCATGAAACGTTTGCCCCGGTTGCCCGTCTTGAATCTATTCGTATTTTGTTCGCGATAGCTTGTTATTACAAAATCAAATTATTTCAAATGGATGTGAAAAGTACTTTTTTAAATGGTTTTTAAATGAAGAAGTTTATGTTGAACAACCAAAATATTTTATTGACTCAAATCATCCAAATCATGTTTATCGTTTGAAAAAGGCTCTTTATGGACTTAAACAAGCTCCGTGAGCATGGTACGAACGTTTGACCAAATATTTACTTGATAAGGGCTATAACCAAGGGGGAGCTGATAGAACTCTATTTGTGAAACATTTGAAAGATGATTTTATTGTGGCCCAAATTTACGTTGATGATATTGTTTTTGGTGCAACTAAAGATAAAGATGCCGCAAAGTTCGCCGAGGTCATGTAAAATGAATTTGAGATGTCCATGATGGATGAACTTACATACTTTCTGGGATTACAAGTAAAACAAACTAGTGAAGGGATTCATCTTTGCCAATCCAAGTACGCAAAAGAATTAGTGAAGAAATTTGGTTTGGAGAATGCAAAGGACTTCCCTACTCCGATGCGCACAAGTAACAAGGGTCTTGGATTGGATGCCCATGGAAAAAGTGTTGATGAGAATCTTTATAGGAGTATGATTGGGAGTTTGCTCTACTTGACTGCTAGTCGCCCGGACATTGCATTTAGTGTGGAAATTTATGCTCGCTATCAAGCAAATTCCAAAGAGATTCATCTGAAAGCTGTTAAGCGCATCATCCGGTATGTGAAGGGTACGATGATTCATGGTATCTGGTATTCCATAGGAACATCTCTTGATTTGATTGGGTATTTAGATGCCGATTGGGCTGGTTCTGTGGATGATAGGAAAAGTACTAGTGGAGGTTGTTTCTATCTAGGTCATTGTCTTGTTGCATGGCATAGTAAAAAACAAAATTGTATTGCCTTGTCCACTGCTGAAGCGGAGTACATTGCCGCCGGAAGTTGCTCAACTCAATTACTTTGGATGAAAAGCTTATTGAGCGACTATCGAATCCCCTCCTGTACCGTCACTATTCTTTGTGATAACACCAGCGCCATAAATATTTCAAAAAATCATGTTTTACATTCTCGAACAAAACATATTGAACTTCGATATCATTTTTTGCGTGAACTAGTTGAATCAAATACTCTTCAACTCACTTATATTTCAACCGATGATCAACTAGCTGATATTTTGACTAAGCCTTTTAGATCAAAAACATTTTCTACATTTACGAAAGGCAATTGGGATGAATCCTTCTATCTAGATAAGTTCTTCGGGCCATAGTCATGCATGTTTTTTGTTAGATTATGAGGAACCCTAGGATCTATCTAGATACTATCAATACCTAGAGGGGGGTGAATAGGTATGACGGCCAAACACAAATCTCAATGCTATCAAAATAAATGTGGAAAATAAAAATCAGCACACCGAGATTTACGTGGGAAAACTCCAACTTGGAGAAAAACCCACGGGACCAACGTGCGAAAAATAATCCACTAAGAATAAAAGATTACAAGGTGATTATCGACTCCACGGACTTAACCTCTCCTTTATCTCCTGCGAATCTCGCGCACGCCGCCGGGTTGTCCACGCCCCACGTCTGAATCCACGGACGCCACTCGAAACTTCGAGCACTAACGATTCGAATCCACGAACCGTCCTGATCACGCCGAATCCACGACGCCACTCCGTCTGGAGCAAAATGAATAATATTGGTGGTGATTCCTTGCTTAGAATATCATTAAAGATCTGTGGGAATAATCTCTAAGCAATTCTCAAATTGATTCTAGAAGAACATTAAGAATTTAGGCACCAAGAATTAATTTGAGAGAAGCTTGTTGTAGAAGATGAGAAAAACGGCTACCTACAAGTTTCTAGAATTTCTAAAAGATAAAATATGCTTAACCACGTTTTAGAGACACCCCCATATCTTATTTATAGGTTTAGGAGACATTAGAATCAGAGTAGGATTGAAAAAATACGTTTTCGAAAAATCGCGACGGGTCAGTGTCCGGACCTTGGATGCA
Source organism: Puya raimondii (assembly GCA_016920855.1). NCBI lineage: Eukaryota > Viridiplantae > Streptophyta > Magnoliopsida > Poales > Bromeliaceae > Puya > Puya raimondii. The sequence continues at coordinate 20,341,247 of JABWPP010000049.1, forward strand.
GTGTCCGGACCTTGAAGTTCTCCAGAACTTCAAAGTCCTGACCTTGCCTGCCAAGGTCCTGACCTTGACAGCCTACCAGCCAAGAAGGCTTACAGATTCCGGACCTTCCAACAGGGTCCGGAATCTGAAACTTGGAAAACTTAATTTTCGTATTTTTAATCATTTTTTATCTATTCTAATGTCTTCCAAACATTTGTAAATGTTCATAAATCACCACTAACTTTATTTAAACTTACCGAACATCGTGAATTCGAATATCGAGTTTCCAAGCCTTCAAACTTTATTTTTTTCTTTTTCGAACCTTCAAGACTCCGACTCACTTCAGAAAATATGCCAATATACAATCCGTAACAATCTCCTCCTTTGGCAATTTCGTGACAAAATCTAAAATTACATAAAAATCCTCACAACGCTCAACTCTCCAAAAAGTAAAATTGAAATTCATTGCCATCACCAAAATAATGAACTTCTCGCGTGAAAGATTCAAACAAAGTACAAAATTACAACTTTATAACTCCTAAACAAACTCTATGACTTAGACACAATCAGAGTCGTGAATTCTTCAAAGATCTGCAAAAAATTTTCTTTCTCCACGAACAAAGTTAGTAAAAAAATTGAAATCTCTCCCTCTTTGTTCATGTGTCTAAGTTCAAAATCTTTCCCTCTTTTCTTATATAAAATTTTCAATATCATCACCTCTTTCCCCCTTTTTGTCAAAAATTGCCAAAAGAAAAACACCAAAACAAGAGAGAGCTCAGAGAGAAATAGAAGTGGTGGAATGTTGTACACAAGAACCACAAGTTTTTTTTAAAAATTCAATTTTGAAATGATTTGTGATAAAAGTGTCAAGCAATGTTAGTGCATGAAAAAAATATAAGTTCACATTGACTTCTTTCAATCCTTACGAATTTCATAAGAATTAAAAATTTTACTACACAATCAGCATGACGGAGATAAAATATTATATGATTTCTTAATTCATATATACTTCAAAAATAAGTCATAAAAAATAATCTACAGGCTCAAAAACTATCAAGATGTAACAGATCATAAAGATGACTTATAGAGATTCACTAAATGACATAAATTTGTCGCATAAACGTTCAAATTTGAGACTAAGCAACTAATGCACCGGGGGTGGCTCTTTGAGCATCTTTCCAATGTACCACCTTATAACTCCGATTTTTTTTTATTTTAAATATGCACTCTTTTTCAACCTTTTCGGTTATGCATTTAATATCCATGTGGTAGCTTCACACACTTACCGGACGACCGGGGTGGTAGCTCTTTCCTACATGTGGTGGTAGTTTTCACACTCCCTTTGGGATGTAACTCTTTCCACATCTTTTAAGCCTTTAGGAGTATTTTTCTTTTCCATTATATTTTATAATAACTCTCATCAATTAAGCAATCTCTTATTTGAAAGAAAATTTGACAAATTTTAGTCTATTAGCAATTTTTTATTCATCAAATTCAACACACATAACCGAGATAGGTTAAGTGCCTAGAGACACATGATTACCTAAATTTGATGAATATAAGAGTTAAGAACTCCTATAATAAATTATCTTTATAAATGATAAAAATGAAGTAAAACCGATAATTAATATGAAATAAAGTAGGTGTGAATGAAAGTGAACCTATTAATTATCCAATGAGCTTGAAAACAATAAGCAAGAAAAATCTAAAAATCGTAACAATAAAAGCACCAAAACGTGTAATGCAATGATCAAGAGATATGCAATAAGAACCAATCAACGAACTACACAAGTTCAAAACAAATTAAGATTTAAGACAAGGAAAGATATCACATTTTCGAACCCAAACTTGTCGGATTGTTGGTTGTCTTGGTTTGTTGCGGTTGAGCACCGATTGTTTTGACTTTTGATCGTCCATTGGTCGCCACGTTGCATTCGGCTTTGTGTGCACTATTTTTTGTGGCTTTGACTTATGGTTGATCTTGGATACTCGACCTTTTTGATATTGTTTTTGAAACCGTAAGGGTTGTCGAGTGTTGGATGATGCCGATAGATGTTTAGAAGATGCCGGTTGAGTTTTCTTATCTTTTCTAGGGCATGTCTTCTTGATGTGACATTTCTTTCCACATCTATGACATACTTTCTCTTTCAAATTTGTTGAGACATTGGGTGTTGTACTTTTAACCTTCTCAACATAAGTTCTTTCATATCCAACTCCAAGTTTGTCCGTTTGACCTAATTCGAGCATATAGTCAAGCTTTTTCGAACCAGAGGAGAATTTCTGTATGTCGGACTTGTTTGGTCAAAACTTGGTTGGAAGTATGAATTTTCTTGAATTGATGTTCTAGATAACCAATCTTCTCTAAATGTGATTTGATCGTTACCTCCGATTGGTCTAGTTTTTCTTGGAGGATTTTGTTGTTCTTCAATATTGACTCTCTTTCCTCCTCAAGAGCTTTAGACGTAGTCTTTAATATTTTGTGCTCATTCTCAAGCTCAAGCAATCGCTTCTTTAGCCTTTTGTTGTGCTTAGCCATCTTTTTGGATTCCATAAGAAGTTGTTCATAAGCCTCGGCTACGCCTTCCTCATCCGACTCCCCCTTACTTTCGCCGTCATCGCTCGACGTTTCATGCAAGGAAGGAGAAAGAAAAGAGCCAGAAATAATAGATGAAAAGCATATAGCTAAAGGCAAAGAAGTGTGAGAACTAAAAGCAACATTATTTTTCTCTTCATCACTTGAGGTCGATTCATCAGAAGTAGAATCGTCCCAAGTTTTGCTTGCAAAGCCTTCTTTTTATAGAATTTTTTAGTAGGACAATCCGTAGAAATATGGCCGTAACCTTTGCATTTGTAACATTGGATTTTTTCTTCAAAATCATCTTTTTTTGTAGAAAATTTTGCAAGTATCTTTTCTTTTACGGAATTTGAACTTGAAGATCCTTTTGAAGAAGTTTTGGATGTAGATCTATTTATTTTGTTCTTTCAAAAATTTCGACGAAATTTCTTCGTGAGACGTGCCAATTGGTGTTCAAAGTCGGCAAGTGAAATTTCTTCGTCGGAATCCGAGTCGTCATCTTCCTCCTTTGTGATTATGAGTGCAACACCTGTACTTTTAAAAGAAGACTTGGAAGAAGATTGATTAGTAGGAAAAGTCATTTCATACGTTTGTAAAGCGCCTACTAATTCCTCTACTTTCATCTCGTCCGGATGCTTAATGGTTTCAATCGCCGCAACCTTCAGACGAAATCTTTCGGGAAGAGTTCTTAAAATTTTTCTTACAATTTTGGGTTCCAAGATTTTCTCTCCCAAGTTCGTGCATGTATTAACTATGTCTTGAAGACGAGTATAATACTCGGTAAAGGTCTCATTTTCCTCCATGCAAATTGAATCAAATTTACTAGTTAGCATTTGTAGTTTTTGCACCTTTACCAAGCTAGTTCCTTCATGCGTAACTTGGAGAGTATCCCATATCTCTTTTGCCGTCTCACATGCCGATACACGTGAGAACTCGGTTTGATTTAAGGCATTAAATAAGGCATTTATTCCCCTACCGTTGTAAGAAGATAAATCAATCTCTTCCTTACTCCACTTATTCCGAGGTTTAGGGACGTTTACATTATCGACGATTTGAGTGGGATGAGTCCATCCAAATTCTATGGATTGCCACACTCGCTCGTCAATGGCTATTAGAAAAGCTCTCATGCGAACTTTCTCATGGCTTTTGGTGCTTGTTGTTCTTATGAGTGGTGTTGGCCGGGGCGGGCGGCGTAGGAAGACCATGGCGCATAAACGCGCTCGCTCTCCTGATGATGAGGGTAGTGAGTATCAAGCTTTCGAGGGGTCTGAAACAGAATCTGAACCATGTTCGCCGGAGGTACTCACTAGGAGGAAAGGGAAGGAACCAGCAGTTGAAAAAGGGAAAGGAAAGGAAAAATTGGTTCTGAAGAGGAGCACTAGGTGCACGGGAGGCATCGATATTCGTGAACCAGTTTCTGAGCCTCCACGACACCGTACGCAGCACGACGAGCCTGTTCCCTCCAAGCGCGTCTTCATGTATTCTTCTAAGTTGTGTATTGGAGAGCGCGACATCGCAGTTCGGAAGCTTATTGAAGAAGCTCCTGCTTTTGCTCAGTTGTATGACAATGGCAACCTTACCGCCATTTGTTCTTTTCCTGAGCAGACGGGCTATTGTTTGGAGCTGATTCGCGAGTTCTACATGCGTGCCAGTTTTCTTCAGGATGCTGAAGGTGGTCCGTATGTGTTCATGACTACCGTGCGTGGGGTCACTTTGGATGTCACTCTGGAGTCGATTGCTATGGCACTTTATATGGAGGCTCGTACTGATGGTGTGGATTATCTCAAGGGCGGTATTGAATCCCTTCGCGATTGGCGAAAGGTAGTTAATGGCGTATGCCTTCCTAACACGCTGTCACGCCCCGGGTTACCTCTTCCCAGGCGCATGACAAGATCCGCCGCATACACAGTATTTCTACCGTGTATACGAAGCGAAAACAACAACATCCACAAAGAAGCTAAAGGTATCAACAGAGCTGCTATATATATATAATCAAAAGATCACTGTACATACATCATCCATAACTATAATATAATACAACACTGATAATCTCTATCTCACTGTATGTACAGACTCATAACCATCTACCAAAATGGGGTATACTTCCAGCCAAGTATCCGGGGATCAACTCTACCCAACGGTCTCCTTTCCGCGCTCAGTATGCACAACTGGGGAAGAAGACTCTGCAAAAAGGTGTCAACAACGGGTGTGAGAACTACTATCAAACAAGTAGTCCTCAGTGGGTACCGCCACCAGCCTCAGCTGTCTGCCCACTAAGTCCTCAATCTCAAGAGATATATATGGAGCAATAAAAAGAGTAGGAGATATACTACCACTACTATGCACAATGCTCAACTGTCAACATGAATACCAATGAACTGAATATACCAAATGAGGACTATCATGAATCCATAATGCCATACAACATAATACAATACGATACCTGCGGCCTGATCATGCTCAACCCTACAGGGAGCCTGCTAGTACAGAAAATCCGTCTGTTCCTAGCCCCTCGTACAACCCTCTGTACGGAACATGCCAACTCCGGAGCGGTACTCGTGGGAGCGACCCAACCGAGTAAAGTACAACCATATCAGCGCCAAGCACCCACAGGTATTTGATCGACACGACTGGGTCAACAAAGAATCACATGCCCTCGGCATCTCAAAGAATAATCAACAAGTATGACCCAATCCAATGATCTCACAAAGAATCACGTGCCCTCGGCACCTCAAAGGATAGTCAATAACATGACCCAATCAATGCTCCAGTGCTCACAATCAATATCAACTCTACCACAAAGAGGAGGTACAACAACATAGCACGAGCTTCAACATGATCACCTACACTAGTATGTACAACAACTGGTACAAGGGATATCAACATGATAGGTGTAGGTCAAATCATGCATCAAGGATATAAGAAAATCATGCATGCTCATATATATATCATTAGCATATCATGCACATGCTAATCTCAACCTAACAGGTCATATCTAACATAATCTCAGCATGTCATGTTATCATAATCCCAATAGTATCATACTATCATAATCCAATATCATCATATCATGCTAACATAATCCAACACTATCGTATCATGCTAACATGAGAGTAAACACATAGGAGGAAGTCCACTGAATCTGGCAAACATCAACCCACCTCAAGAGCTAATCCAACCACGGTGGGAAAAACAGTATCCTCAGATCCAACCCTCCAAGCTAATCAAGCTCCAGCAGCACTCCGATCTGAATATCACCAAAAGGCTGCTAACTCCGACAGAACAACAGCATAGTGCATTGTGCATCGTATGAGCATAGTCTGAGCATAGTCTGAGCATCGTATGCTCATTATGTGGATTTTGAAACATAAAGGGGTCGATATTCATTGTGCATCGTATGAGCATAGTCTTGATAAAATCAATAAAACGACGCTCAATAAATCGAAACCCTCTGGACGTCCTTCCAAGGCTGTTGGACCTACCGGTTCCTCCCGTCCGCGTCCAAGTTCTTCTCAGCCACCTGAGCATGTATCTGAGGAGGACGTTTTGGTGACATCTATCTATCGGGAGCAGCAGCACCTTTCTTCTGAGCAAGAACGGATTTCTACTGAGCTTCACCGTCTCTCCTCTGAGCAGGAGCGCCTTGGTGCTGAGCAGACCAAGATCACTAAGAAGCTTAGTAAGCTTCAGAGGATTATGAAGGCAATCTTCGACAAGCTTGGCTGTTGCAGTGCAGATATCCCTCAGCACGATGATGACTCGGATTAGCTGATCATGGCTGAGGACTTCGTGCATTTCCTTTGACCATATTTACTTTTATTTTCGCATGCATTGCTCTCTTTTTGTGTTTTGGCGCTTTCTGACAAAAAAGGGGGAGATCTGACTTAGGCTTAGTAGTGAATTAGGATGTATTTTCATCTTTGCTTATGCTTTCATCTTTGCTTATGCTTGTATAGTTACATATGGACGTTTAGTGACTGTGTGTGTGCTTTCGGTACTTCCTGTTGGTATTATAGCATTGATGATATTAACGCTTTATTTTGTCTAGTATTTGCTTTTTGCAGGAAGTAGAAGACTTTAAGACTCCTAGTCGTGTCTAAGTCATAGAGTTTGTATTAGGAGTTGACTTGGGTGTATTTTTGAACTTATTGGATTGGTCATGCGAGGAGTTTGTCGTTTGGTAATTGCGACAAACTCTGTTTGCTTTTTGTTTTGTAGCAAAGTGAGCTTCGGGTATGTAATTTTTGTTTTGTCACGAAATCGCCAAAGGGGGAGATTGTTACGGCAGTTTTTGTTGGCGGATTTCGTGGAGTCGTGTGGAGTCTTGAAGGGTCGAAGAAGACGACGTCAAGTTCAAAGGCTCAAAGACTCATCTATGAAGCTCCCACCCCCCAGGTATGTTTAATATCGTTAATGGTGATTTACACATTTAATTTAAGTGTTTGGAGACATTAGAATAGATTTTATGTGATAAATATTAATAAAACAGAAATTTTTATGCTATAGAGTCCGGACCCTGAGACAGGGTCCGAAACCCGTAAGCCTCTCATGCTGTTTTGCAGAGAGGGTCTGGACCCTGAGGGCTGACGCTGGAGAGTTTCAGAGTCCGGACCCTGCATCCAAGGTCCGGAACCTGACCCGTCGCGATTTTTTGAAATCTCGTTTTTTTAATTCTACTCTGATTCTAATGTCTCCTAAACCTATAAATATGTTATGGGGGCTTCTCTAAACCGTGCCTAAGAGAGATTTACCTTTGAAAACCCTAGAAACTTGTCTCAGAGCCGTTCGTTCATCTTTTCGATGACAAGTTTCTTCCTCTCTTGTGTCGACTTGATTCTTAGGGTTTAAATTCTGATCTTCATCTTAGAATCAAGTCGATGGTCACTTAGAAAGTCTCCTCTCATATCCTTTGCTTCTCTAAGCGTTGAAATCACCATCAATTATTATTTCGGGGCTCCGGACGAAGCGTTTGCGTGAGGGATTCGCGTGAGGCCGAGGATTCGGTGGACGCTCGTGGAGACGGAGCGTTGCTGCTGCGAGGAGTCGCGGTGTGGTCGATCGGAGGAGTTCAATTGTTCGGGGACCAATGAAGGGGATCTACTTCAAGTCTAGGGTAAAGGTTGAGTCGTGGATTCGGTAAATCACCTTGTACTCTATTTTGCTTAGTGGATTTTCGTGTGATCGGTCCCGTGGGTTTTTTACTCCTTTTGGAGTTTTCCCATGTAAATTTCTCGGTGTGTTGCTTTAATTTTCCGCACTTATATTTTTATTGCATCGAGTTGGTTGTTTTATTCTATACACCTATTCACCCCCCTCTAGGTGTGTGTTTACCTATTAGATCCTTGGAGTATCATAACTTACAGGATCGACTGAAGTGAATATGATTTATGCTCCGTCAATGTCATTTCAGGCGGAGACATAGGAGATTGGGGGGGCAACCTCAATTTGAAGAGGAGCTGCCCGTGGCATATCTCCAACTAGAAAGCAAAGACGTGGCCGATAAGGTAGTCTTCGAGAAACCTTCGGCTTTGCAGATTAGGTTCGTAAGGCCTTTATATATCAAGGTCTTGATTAAGGGTCGACCAGTAGGCCGAGATATAATTGACGAGGGAGCAATGGTAAATGTAATGTCTACTTCATTCTTCAAGAAGTTGGGCAAAAACGAAGATGACCTAAAGCTGACCGACACAATAATGACCGATTTTATGGGAAACAGTCAATAAGCACGAGGAGTCTTGACCGCCGAGTTGACAGTGAGGTCGAAGACTTTGCGAACGGCTTTCTATGTGGTGGACGCTAGCAATCACTATAACTTATTACTGAGGCGTGACTGGATCCACGCCAACGAGTGCATTCCTTTGCCCGTACATGGAAAACTGTTAACTGTTTCAACGGGTCGGAGACCGAGCGGAGAAGATCACCGCCGAAGGTAGGCCGCAAATAGTGAATATAAGCGTGGAAAGCATCAGCCATATTAATTCGGCCGAGTCTGACCTGGATCATATCTCATTTGTCTGGGTCACTGAAGATAGGGTACAGGTGATACTCTAAAACGAAACTAAAGTCCTGGCGGCACGCAAGGTGCCGCCAGTATGATTAAAATGGAATGTAAGCACTGAGGAACCGAGGCTCTGAAGGAGCTTCGCTATAAAGAGTCGGCCATGGAGCCGGCAAGTTTGATGATTCGGCCAGAATCAACAAGGCCGATGATAAGAAAACAAGCGAGTTTGATGATTCGGCCAGAATCAACAAAGCCGATGATAAGAAAACAAACGCACTATGTCACGCCCCGGGCTAGTTCTAGATGCGAAAAAAAACGTGCCAATTTTTTTTTGAAAGCCTAGCCCACGCCACGTACAGACCCGCCACAAATACAGGGTCCACTGTACACACGGACAGAGCCTCCCCTGTATTTGCACGGCGTACACAACAAACAATAGAATCACAACCACCATTCATTCACCACACGACAATCACATCACAAACATGATTCATACAGCTAACCGTCCTTAAACCTGTATGAATCTAAGCAGGTCCTTAGGCGAAGGATGATGCGATGCACAAATAGCAGATCATTCAAGAAAATTACTCCTTACCCAGAAGCTTTATTTTGAAACCCTAATGTCAAACATTCAAGAATCGTTTGAAAATCGTTCTCCACACGAGAACTCTCTTTTGAAAACTCAAAGGTCGATCGATCGGAAATCCATTTGAAAACTGTTTCCCACACGGAAACCTTTATTTGAAAACGCTACCACGAGGGGTAGAAAATCAAGATGCGCGATATAAAGCCAAAATGATAGATCTGAAAACATCTACATCCAAGAGTCTAAGCATGCAATCCTCACATGGATACTAAACCAAAAACCACGACAAATAAACATGCAAGACAAACATCCAACATATAACTGAACCAGATCATATCATGCTAGATAATATCCAAAAGGTAACTGAACCACAATCACATCTAACAGATAAAGGTAGGGTGATAACCAAATCTGGGGGAGTAGCCTCACAAGTCGGAACCTCTAGAGCTACTATCTAGGCGTGCCTCGCAGCGTCCCGACACTCACCACCCTGCTCACCTGAAAACAACAACGAGGGCGGGGGGTGAGAACATGTAAACATGTCTCCCCTCCCACGAAGGTGAGGTGTACACACCGGCACGATGGTCAACAAAAAGCTAGATAAGGTATACAGTAGCACAAGTAAGTATGAGGCTAACATACAACTGAACAACTATGCTACTGTAAGCAACTGGTATATGCATCAAAGGAGATAACCACAAAGTAAACCCAATCCATAGCCACCGGGACGTATCCCTGGCACTGTCACCTGCTCATCTCTCGGCACATAAACCTTCTGGACGCACTGCATCAAGGCTCACGGGTCGGCGCAAACTCAACGACCCTTTTCCGAAAAAGAACACCCCCAGGCGGTGGATCAGACCGCGGGTGTACGTGAAGTGCTAGAAGAGCTGTGACGATCGATGCGAATGCTCAATCCACAGAACGGCAACAAGCCGTGAAGCAACTGATAAACCACAACGAGGATCGCTCGGAACAACAGGCGATCACCTCCGACCAACTGGGTCGTCTCAAGAATCATGCAAACCACAACTACTCTACTATCCAAGCACACATAAGTAGAGTCAACGGGAGTCAAGTGAACTAATAACTGAAATGCAAGAGAAGGGATAGAAAGGTATCACCGTAGTCCACTGAACCGACTCTGGATCGAAGTACCCACATGTCGAAAGATCAAGTCTAACACCGACGGCTCTCGGGAACCGCGATAGGACCTACGAAAGACTCACAGGGTCAAGGTCCACCAAGTCGTCGCAAAACACAAAGTTCACACATCCCGAACCGACGGATCGCCCGGAAACCCACCGGGATGATCCCGAACCACACTCAGCTCTACAGGGGTACCAAACAGCCAACCAAGTCCCTCGCTGTCCCCGAACACACAAAACCAAGTGACGGGACAGCGAGCACAAGCTCGGGGTGCCACGACAACAAACGCACCCGAAAAGGCTTCCCGGGTTCCCGAAAAATGCCAAATTGGCACCGGAACCCCTCGTCGCTTATCCGCTGTCCTCGGAACTTCGGGACAGCGATGAGGAACAGCCAACAAGGCTATACGACGAAGCCAAGTCACTCACGAAGACAGCGAGTGAGTCACACAACTAAAAACACGCGTTTCGCCAATTAATTCATCGAAAAATGCATCGGAAATGAATTCGAAACTCCGCTAAGGGCGAAAGGGTTGGACAGCCAGTCCACAGGGTCTCAAGGGTCAAGCCCTTGCTGCCCGCAGCGTCGCAACACTGCCACAATCGCCAAAGTCCACAAACAAGCGACAATTATAAACATACAAGCACTAAACAAAGCCGTTCGAGCAAACTGTACATCCGCACGACCTTCCGCAAGCACCAGCGGATAGGTAACGATGTCACGGAGACCGTGCTCACAGCCCCACTGCGACAGGACAAGTCGCAAGCTCAGCAAGCCCATAAAAATAGTGAACACATGCAATAAGCAAGCATAATTAAGGCCGTTCGAGCGCTCCGTTCGTCCGCACGACCTTCCGCAAGCACCAGCGGATAGGTAACGACGTAACGGAGGCCGTGCTCACAGCCCCACTGCGACAGGAACAGTCGCCGGCTCAAACAAGCCATAAAAACAGCAAAACATACCAATACATGCTCGACAAGGGCTAAACAGCAAAATAACCCACCAAAATGGAAAACTAGGGTGAGCATGATGATCAGCGCGTCGCCGCGATCATCGTGCTCACCTTCCCGAGCTTCGGGAGGCAACAGAGAGCTCAAACAACTCAACGCGGCCAAAAACAACACAAAAGAGACCCCGGCCGGAGCAACCAGCTCCGGCCGGCTGCCGGCCGGCATGCAAGGCCAGCGGCGGCCAGCATCGGCAGAGGAGGTGGCAAGGAAGAGGGGGCTCACCTCAGCCTGCGGCGGGAAGCGGCGGCGGCGGCGCGGGGAAGAAGGCAGCCCTCGGGTTGGCTAGGGCACGGCGGCGCGGCAACAGGCGGCGACGGCGGCGGCCGGCGGCGACGCGAGCACCGGCACGAGGGGGGTCGCCGGACGCCGATTGGCCGGTAACCGCGACAAAAACGGCGGCGGGTGGCGGCGGCGGGGCTGACTGACTCGGCCGCGGCTGCCCTAGCGGCCCCACCGAGGCTTGCGGCGGCGGCTGCGCGGGCGCTCCGGCGGCATGGCGACGGCCGGGGAAGAAGGAGGCGGCGCCGGAGGTGACGGGGGAGGCGAGGCTCACCCTCCCGAGCTGCGGGAGGCGGCGGCGGCCTGGGCTCACCAAGCTCGGCCAGCTGCTGCTCCAGCAGTGGCTGCAGCAGCCATGCGGCGGCTCCCGGCGGCACTCCGGCGGCACGGCGACGGCGCCGGCGGTCGTGCCACCTCGGGGGAGCTCCGGCGTGGGTTTCCCCCTGGGTGCACACCACAGAGAAGAGGAAGAAGAAGAAGGAGAAGAAGAAAAAAAAGAAAGATGGAGAGAAAGCTCGGCCGGGGACAGCGCCGGCCAGGGGCCGTCGGCGGCGGCCGGAGGGGCTCGGGGAGGCAGCAGAGGAAAAGGGGGAAGCAGGGGCTCGCAGCAGCTGGGGCTGAGGAGAGGGAAAAACCAAAAGATCCACTCTCTCTCTCACTCTCTCCACAACACATATACAAAAGGGCAAAAATGCACAAAAGTCCTCCAAACAAGGAAAATAACCTCAGAGTCCCTCACAGCAGGAACAATATGCCCATAAACCCCTCCACAAGCAATCCCACGCGAAACGGTGCGAAAACAGGGTCCAGATCGCGAAACAAAAATCTGTACCATTCGACCTCTCGGCGAAGAAGATGGAAGAACTTTCTATCCGTCCGTCGCATGTCGACGCGGATTGCGTCATCTCGTTCAGCATCGCCGAGACATCGAATCTACCATTTTGGATCGTCAGGATCGGACTCCGGATTACGCCGTTAAGCCGTTCACTCTCCGCGACAAAATCCCAAAACAACTAAAGTACATATAAAACAATTTATATACATATATATATATATATACCAGTATATATATACGTATGCAGATCGAAAACACAGTGACAGGGGAGAGGAACACAGAATTCCAAATTTCCAAAATTCGAATTCTCACATCACTCCCACCTAACAAGAAGTTTCGTCCCCGAAACTTACTCACACACCATCCGCGAACAACAGCGGATACCTCTCACGCAAAGCAGACTCCAGCACCCAAGAAGTCTCACGCTCCTCGCGATTCGTCCACAGTACTCGCACAAACAGAAAGCTCTGATTCCTCCACTACTTCGCCTTGCAAGCCAAAAACCTCAAAGGCACCTCACCGCAGCTGAGATCCTCCCTCAGCTGAACCATTGTCGGGCCGATCACACGACGCTCACCCACGTCAACCCAACAGACCAGTGATCGACAACGACTTCCAAACAACGCCTCGCACGGTGCCAATCCAACGCTCGCTTGGAAGCTGTCGTTGAAGGCAAACTCCACCAAGGAAAGGTACCTGAACCAACCCTCACCAAAATCTAAAACGCATGCCCGGAGCATATCCTCGAGAGTCTGGAAGACTCGCTCCGACTGCCCATCACTCTGAGGGTGGTAAACTGAGCTGAAGTCGAGCTTCGTCCCCAGAACCTGCTGCAAGCACCTCCAGAACTGGGAAACGAAGCGAGAACCCCAATCCAAAACGATCAATACTAGCACTTCAAGCAGCCTGACGATCTCATCCAAGTAGTGCTGCGCCAGTCGATCCCGAGACTAAGTCAAGTGTACCGGTAGGAAGTGAGCTGCTTTCGTCAATCAGTCCACAGAAGTCAGAACAGGCCAATCCACTACAGAGTCTACCTTCCTTGGTTCCACCACAAAACCAGCCCGCGTCACGATGCGAACCAAGGAAACTCCTCGAAAAGATCAGTATGTCGTCAAAGGAGACCACGACAAATTGATCCAAGAACTGCCGAAAACCCAGTTCATCAAATCCAAAAAGCTGCCGGGACGTTCGTCAAACCGAACGGCATAACTATGACCTCGTAACGCCCATAACGAGTCCGGAGGGCCGTTAACGCAACGTCCTCGGCCTTGAACTTCAACTAAAGATAACCTGGCTGCAGAACACACTTCGAGAAAACCGAGGCTCCCTGGAGCCGGTCGAAGAGATCGAAGATCTGCGGTAGAGGGTACTAAAACATCACCGTCATCTCGATAGGCTCGAACTCACAATCCAACCAACAAAAAAACCTTGCGAGTCCATCACTCTGGTGCACAGGGTTGCCAATCGCAACAAGCGATAAAATCACCAGTGATGCCAAACATCAGATCCAAGTGATCGGACACGCGCTCCAAAGCAAGATTGCACGAAAGTCGCTGCGAAAACCCTGTACGCAAACACAAGCACAGAGACCTCGGAGCCAACAACCAAGCTCCCGTCATCCCGAAACCGAGCTAAAAGGCAACCTGACTCAACCGGAGTCAAACCGACCGCAGTGATGGCAAATCAACTGCGTAAAACCACTCCAGGATCAGCTCAAGGCTCACAACAAGATCAGGGATGACCACCACACAGCTTTCCCACCAGACGACGACAAGAGATTGTCTCGTAAGAGAAAGCACCGACCCAATCCAGAAAGTTCCAAAAGGGATAGGGTATTTCATCCTAACTTTTGACACTACGTTGTCTGCAGCCAACGTACTTATCAAAAGAAAAGCGAAATATCCCAAGGTCAAAGGCCAACAACCAGTTGGCAACACCACAAAGGTACCGGGTCAACTAACTCAAAAGCTGGACCAAAGTCCCAGACAAGTCACCGAATTAACGGGAAAAAAAGCACACCGACCCACAAAACAAAGTCTGCCCTGAGCCAACTCCTTAGGAGTCTTCGGCTTCTCACAACAAACCGACGGCTACAGGCGACAAAGGGTCGACAACCACACGAACCAAAGCGAAGGACGAACAAAACCAGCGTCGACTAACCACGTCGAACGCGGTGAGAGCTCCAACAAGAACCTGGAAGATCTCGCGGCAACACGAAGGCCTACGAATAGTACCCGAAATCCCAATACACACCAATTTAGGCGTTAGGATAGCCGCAAACCAAGTAGGCACCAACAAAAACCCGACACTAAACAGTGTCCACTCAGTCTAGTACACGTCAGTTCGACGCAAGAACTAGCCAAAGGTCGAAAGACCAACACTGACGATTCTACCAGCAAGACGTCAGAGGGATAGGCTTCACCGCCCTACCCAACAAAACAGAGAGGTTAACACCCAAACTGCGGCCGAAACCGCTCAAAACACCGTCTCCGTAGAGACGCTCGCAGAGGCCCTCGTGCTCAACACGGAAAGCGGGGACAGGGCAAGAACAGCCCAACAACAACACAGATCTACCAAGTGACATCACCTAGCCCACAAGGGCCACCACCTGCCAACAAGTGGTTACACAAAGGGGAAAACACCCTACCACTTGGGATCTGTCAGGTACACCACCACCACTACTAGAAGGAGCACGAGCCTGCGAACAAGGGCAGATCAAAACTCAGGAAATCCGCCAAACGCGCTCAGATGCGACCACCACCCCCAAACACGGGGTGGGCGTCCACACGCGAAACAGCCGACATAGTCACTGTCGTCGTCACGGTCGTCGGCACAACGGCGTGGGTGCCACAGGAGGGTCTGCAGTCATCGGGGCACCCGGCGAAGGAGGAGGAGGGGCTGGAGCGGCAGTCGCCGTAGCCTGCTGCTGCAAAAACAACCGGAACAAGCCGGAACATGCCGTAGAGGGTCGCCAGCTGACCTCTCGCCTCGGCCTCAAGCACACAGGGTACGGTCCACAACAGGCTGTCCGCCTCCTGCCAGCTCCTCACTCGAACCAGCCGCAAAAGCCCGAATCAGAACACCAGCAGACAGCTCCGCAGGCGCACGCCTACCACCACGACCCGGACGAGGAGGTCTACCACGACCACAAGCCAACCGCAAAACACAGAAACCAGCGCAAGAGAAAGGGGTCGGCAACTTCCACAAAACACAAGCCGAAAACAAACCCCTCGAACTCACGCACCTATACATCCTAGGTCTTCCTATGGGTCAGCCTAACCAGTGGTTCAGTTGCAAGTTGATGAATGAATGAGTATTTGTTCCCTTTACACTCTGATACCATCTTAATCTGTCACGCCCCGGGCTAGTTCTAGATGCGAAAAAAAACGTGCCAATTTTTTTTTGAAAGCCTAGCCCGCGCCACGTACAGACCCGCCACAAATACAGGGTCCACTGTACACACGGACAGAGCCTCCCCTGTATTTGCACGGCGTACACAACAAACAACAGGATCACAACCACCATTCATTCACCACACGACAATCACATCACAAACATGATTCATACAGCTAACCGTCCTTAAACCTGTATGAATCTAAGCAGGTCCTTAGGCGAAGGATGATGCGATGCACAAACAGCAGATCATTCTAGAAAATTACTCCTTACCCAGAAGTTTTATTTTGAAACCCTAATGTCAAACATTCAAGAATCGTTTGAAAATCGTTCTCCACACGAGAACTCTCTTTTGAAAACTCAAAGGTCGATCGATCGGAAATCCATTTGAAAACTGTTTCCCACACGGAAACCTTTATTTGAAAACGCTACCACGAGGGGTAGAAAACCAAGATGCGCGATATAAAGCCAAAATGATAGATCTGAAAACATCTACATCCAAGAGTCTAAGCATGCAATCCTCACATGGATACTAAACCAAAAACCACGACAAATAAACATGCAAGACAAACATCCAACATATAACTGAACCAGATCATATCATGCTAGATAATATCTAAAAGGTAACTGAACCACAATCACATCTAACAGATAAAGGTAGGGTGATAACCAAATCTGGGGGAGTAGCCTCACAAGTCGGAACCTCTAGAGCTACTATCTAGGCGTGCCTCGCAGCGTCCCGACACTCACCACCCTGCTCACCTGAAAACAACAACGAGGGCGGGGGGTGAGAACATGTAAACATGTCTCCCCTCCCAGTGGGTACCGCAAGCCGACGAAGGCGAGGTGTACACACCGGCACGAGGGTCAACAAAAAGCTAGATAAGGTATACAGTAGCACAAGTAAGTATGAGGCTAACATACAACTGAACAACTATGCTACTGTAAGCAACTGGTATATGCATCAAAGGAGATAACCACAAAGTAAACCCAATCCATAGCCACCGGGACGTATCCCTGGCACTGTCACCTGCTCATCTCTCGGCACATAAACCTTCTGGACGCACTGCATCAAGGCTCACGGGTCGGCGCAAACTCAACGACCCTTTTCCGAAAAAGAACACCCCCAGGCGGTGGATCAGACCGCGGGTGTACGTGAAGTGCTAGAAGAGCTGTGACGATCGATGCGAATGCTCAATCCACAGAACGGCAACAAGCCGTGAAGCAACTGATAAACCACAACGAGGATCGCTCGGAACAACAGGCGATCACCTCCGACCAACTGGGTCGTCTCAAGAATCATGCAAACCACAACTACTCTACTATCCAAGCACACATAAGTAGAGTCAACGGGAGTCAAGTGAACTAATAACTGAAATGCAAGAGAAGGGGTAGAAAGGTATCACCGTAGTCCACTGAACCGACTCCGGATCGAAGTACCCACCTGTCGAAAGATCAAGTCTAACACCGACGGCTCTCGGGAACCGCGATAGGACCTACGAAAGACTCACAGGGTCAAGGTCCACCAAGTCGACGCAAAAACAAAGTTCACACATCCCGAAACCGACGGATCGCCCGGAAACCCACCGGGACGATCCCGAACCACACTCAGCTCTACAGGGGTACCAAACAGCCAACCAAGTCCCTCGCTGTCCCCGAACACACAAAACCAAGTGACGGGACAGCGAGCACAAGCTCGGGGTGCCACGACAACAAACGCACCCGAAAAGGCTTCCCGGGTTCTCGAAAAATGCCAAATTGGCACCGGAACACCTCGTCGCTCATCCGCTGTCCTCGAAACTTCGGGACAGCGATGAGGAACAGCCAACAAGGCTAAACGACGAAGCCAAGTCACTCACGAAGACAGCAAGTGAGTCGCACAACTAAAAACACGCGTTTCGCCGATTAATTCATCGAAAAATGCATCAGAAATGAATCCGAAACTCCGCTAAGGGCGAAAGGGTTGGACAGCCAGTCCACAGGGTCTCAAGGGTCAAGCCCTTGCTGCCCGCAGTGTCGCAACACTGCCACAATCGCCAAAGTTCACAAACAAGCGACAATTATAAACATACAAGCACTAAACAAAGCTGTTCGAGCAAACTGTACATCCGCACGACCTTCCGCAAGCACCAGGGGATAGGTAACGATGTCACGGAGACCGTGCTCACAGCCCCACTGCGACAGGACAACTCGCAAGCTCAGCAAGCCCATAAAAACAGTGAACACATGCAATAAGCAAGCATAATTAAGGCCGTTCGAGCGCTCCGTTCGTCCGCACGACCTTCCGCAAGCACCAGCGGATAGGTAACGACGTAACGGAGGCCGTGCTCACAGACCCACTGCGACAGGAACAGTCGCCGGCTCAAACAAGCCATAAAAACAGCAAAACATACCAATACATGCTCGACAAGGGCTAAACAGCAAAATAACCCACCAAAATGGAAAACTAGGGTGAGCATGATGATCAGCGCGTCGCCACGATCATCGTGCTCACCTTCCCGAGCTTCGGGAGGCAACAGAGAGCTCAAACAACTCAACGCGGCCAAAAACAACACAAAAGAGACCCCGGCCGGAGCAACCAGCTCCGGCCGGCTGCCGGCCGGCATGCAAGGCCAGCGGCGGCCAGAATCGGCAGAGGAGGTGGCAAGGAAGAGGGGGCTCACCTCAGCCGGCGGCGGGAAGCGGCGGCGGCGGCGCGGGGAAGAAGGCAGCCCTCGGGTTGGCTAGGGCACGGCGGCGCGGCAACAGGCGGCGACGGCGGCCGGCGGCGACGCGAGCACCGGCACGAGGGGGTCGCCGGACGCCGGTTGGCCGGTGACCACGACAAAAACGGCGGCGGAGCTGACTCGGCCGCGGCTGCCCTAGCGGCCCCACCGAGGCTTGCGGCGGCTGCGGCGGCGCTCCGGAGGCACGGCGACGGCCGGGGAAGAAAGAGGCGGCGCCGGAGGTGACGGGGGAGGCGAGGCTCACCCTCCCGAGCTGCGGGAGGCGGCGGCGGCCTGGGCTCACCAAGCTCGGCCAGCTGCTGCTCCAGCAGTGGCCGCAGCAGCCATGCGGCGGCTCCCGGCGGCACTCCGGCGGCACGGCGACGGCGCCGGCGGTCGTGCCACCTCGGGGGAGCTCCGGCGTGGGTTTCCCCCTGGGTGCACACCACAGAGAAGAGGAAGAAGAAGAAGGAGAAGAAGAAAAAAAAGAAAGATGGAGAGAGAGCTCGGCCGGGGACAGCGCCGGCCAGGGGCGGTCGGCGGCGGCCGGAGGGGCTCGGGGAGGCAGCAGAGGAAGAGGGGGAAGCAGGGGCTCGCAGCAGCTGGGGCTGAGGAGAGGGAAAAACCAAAAGATCCACTCTCTCTCTCACTCTCTCCACAACACATATACAAAAAAGCAAAAATGCACAAAAGTCCTCCAAACAAGGAAAATAACCTCAGAGTCCCTCACAGCAGGAACAATATGCCCATAAACCCCTCCACAAGCAATCCCACGCGAAACGGTGCGAAAACAGGGTCCAGATCGCGAAACAAAAATCTGTACCATTCGACCTCTCGGCGAAGAAGATGGAAGAACTTTCAATCCGTCCGTCGCATGTCGACGCGAATTGCGCCATCTCGTTCAGCACCGCCGAGACATCGAATCTATCTTTTTGGATCGTCAGGATTGGACTCCGGATTACGCCGTTAAGCCGTTCACTCTCCGCGACAAAATCCCAAAACAACTAAAGTACATATAAAACAATTTATATACATATATATATATATATATACCAGTATATATATACGTATGCAGATCGAAAACACAGTGACAGGGAAGAGGAACACAGAATTCCAAATTTTCAAAATTCGAATTCTCACACACTACAAGAATTTTAACATATAGCGGTATTATTTGTAGCAATATTTATTTAAATATCGATAAATATAAAATTTATTAGCATTTATTAAGAATTGTTGCTAAATATGGCATTTATTGGCGTTTATAAATTATTATTGGTAAATAAATAAATTTAGCAATATTTCTTTTTAAATGCTGGTAAAGAATAATTAAATAATTAGCAGTTATTTGTTAATGCCTCTAAGAGAATTAATTACTACTATTTAAAATTAAATATTGGTAAAAGAAATTAAATCTGCATTTATATCAAAACAATGTGCCTTTCTCAGTATTTTTTCTCTCCCGCCTAAAAAATTTTGCCACCTCATCCTTTATTAGGGTTTAAATTACGTCTGATCATCCTCCTTCTTAAATAAGGCTGGTGGCAATAATGAAATCCTAATTTATTAATTATTTGATGGTATAGATTGCTAATATAGTGTAAATCGGTATGCCTTCTTTCATGATTACTGTAGATTTCTCTAATATTATTTATCTCTCTTTTATGGATTTTTTTTTCTTTTTTTTGAAGCCATTCTCATTTTGTTTTGTGAAGTATGTTATTAAAATTACATCCATTATTTTTTTAACATTATTTAACCCATAGCATATACTTGAAAGAATTTATAATTTTTTGGATTATCTTAATATTCTTTCACAATTATATTCCAAAAGTTCTCATAGGGTAAAAGCTTAATTAAGAAAAGCATTTGCTTATATGTATAAGATCAATTATTTAGTTGGATAAATTACATTATTGGTCCCCAACCTTTGCACCATTTTTCACTTGAGTCCCATTTTTTCCAATCAAATCTCCAATCTCTTGATTGTATTGCAATTACGTCTAGCCATTAAAAAAGGGGTTAAAATTAACGGAATCGCCATGTCAGTTGTCTACATGGCTTTCTTTTGCATGTCAATTGTGGTCCCTAAACTTTGCACATTTTTTACTTTAGTCCTAAAAAATAAAAATTCAAATTTTTGAATTTAAATTCGAAATTAATATTAAAATTAAAATTTTAAAATAATCAGAAATTAGAATTTTGAATTTGAATTTATAGCTGCAATTTTGATTTAAAGCTCAATTAAAATTTTGAATTGAAATTCAAATTTTAAATTTGAATTTTATATTGAATCTAAATTTTGAATTCAAACTTAAATTTTTTATTTTGATTTTGATATTTGAATTTGCATTTAAAATCAAAAATTTGAAACTAAAATTTAAATTTAAAATTTAAATGTAGTGTACCGGATTTTCAATATAAAAGTAAGTGAAAATAAAAATAGTGTGAGATACTATTTTTATTGGACTTACAGAAGTAAAATATATTGGGAATGAGTTATGCTGAAATTGGAAAGAAAACAGGAGATTTAGAATTTTCTGTCGGAACAGGACTAAACTTTTAGCAGAAAATTCACAGTGTCAGAAAATTATGAAAATTAGAGAATATGTCAGAATTATTTTTCTGATGATAGATTTAAAGTTTCATGTCATTCCGACATCCGAAAAGTGAAAATAAAATATAACGGCAATCTGCTAGGGATTTTAGTCAGTAGAGCTTTTGGTGACCAAAACTGATTCGAAATTAAAAAGTTAAGATCACGTTCTTCTAATTGACTTTAGTTGAGCCTGCCTGTCAAATTTGAGCGCAAACGAATATTCAGAAGGACTCAAACTGAAGTTATCAGATTCTGAACTGTACTAAATTGTAAGTTGCAATTATTGAGGGGCCTCTATGTAAACCCACACCACCTCCTCTCCCTCACCCGTGCACTCCCAACGGAGAGAGAAATGAGAGGGCTTCTTTCTCCTATAGCTCACACTCTCCCTTCCTCTTTAACACTTCTCTCTCCCTCTCTCTTTCAACCTCTCCATTAAAGAGGAGAAATGGAAGATTTTGGAGCTTCAAGTTGGAGAAGAAGCTTGGAGTGAGCTCTCTAATGATGGATTTGAGCTTCTTGACCATGGTGTCCAAGGTGAGGTTTCATAATTTGAATGAGAGTTTTAGTTAAATCCTTTGTAAATGAGATATTTGAGATCTCTAAGTGATTCTAAATTAGTTTGATTAAAAGATTCATCTTGATGTTGGATGCTCATGAGAACTTGAAAACCTAGAGCTTGGATTTAGGGTTTTTGTCCATAATGGGTTTTGATCTAAATTGATCTTGTAAAATCTTAATTGAAGGATAATTCGACGCGGATGACAACTTCGTTTTGGATTACGACGATGTTATGGCGTCCGATTGAGAGATTTTGTGAAGATTTGGGTTCGTGAGACTTAAAGCGCTGCGAATCGTCGTTGGGATTCTAATTGCAAGTGTCTACAAGCAATTAGAAAGCATGTGAGGTGGGTTGTGTTTCACCGAAGTGACTTGGTCGCTTTCATATCGAAAGAATAAAGTATAAAATGACTTTATTGATGCATGCATGTAATGATAGATTATTATTGAGTAAATATGAAGTGTGAAATCATATGCTACTAGATTAAATAACTACCATTGGACAATGACATTACGTATGTGGAACATATATGTGTATATGTATGCCTAGATATAAATGGATGTAATAGGTTGAAATTTACTAGGGACATTAGTGAACTCAACAAGCGAATACTAGAAAATCTAGTGCCATGAAATTAGATTGTAAACAAAAAAGGTTGAGTTGTCACTCGAATGTGGATGATATGAAATCCTAGTATGGTAATGTGCATTTTGCCATTGGACATATGCTTAAGTGATTTGAGCCATGGGCTCACCTTGCATGTAAGAGAATTTAAATATTTTATAATAGTATGCATTTGAGATGTGACACATGCATGTTAACCTAGTGTTATTAAACATAGGTTGTAATGTGAGGGTATTAAACCTAGTGTGGTTAAACATAGGTTGGAATGTGAAGGTATTAAATCTAGTGCCATGGAACTCAATTGTGAACCAAGTGAATTGAGTGATCCTAGAATGTTGATGTTGCGGAACTTAGATAGGGAAAATGAACAAGTGGAATTGTTAAACCCTATGAATCCTTGAAAAGAAAACTTGCATGTTGCTTGAATGTAAGTGATTGGTTAAAGCAGCGATTCTGCTAGTTTGTATATGACCGGTGGGTCAATGATGAGCATCTAGACTTTGATGCATTATGTATGTGACTAGAGCTTGCAAGGGCCAAATGAGCTCAATTAGCAGTTGCTCGTGGGGGTCGCTCGCCCAGGGCACTGGTCCTCCGGAGGTATAACCAAGCGAGAATCCTCGCTTTGCTATTTTGAGAGCTGATTGGGTGATGGATGCGATGCACGACCCCAGGTCATGGATGCATAGCACGACTGGGTGGGGTGATGGATGCTGGACACTACCCATGAGGCGCGGCGCAAGCTAGGGCCGTACTTGATGTAGGTCCTTGAGGGATTGGGTGAGCTGTTACCTTCAGCCTTGGTAAACCTTACTTGATGTATTGTTGTGGGACAAGGTGTATCTCCTTTCTTTGATTGTATCATATGTGAGCATAAACCTTATGGATGTAAAGAACCCTATTTGTGGATTTGAGACCTAGAGGGTGGGTGAGAGAGTTTCACCACCCAAGAGTTAAGTCACAAGTTATGGGGATGAGGTATGGCATCTAGATTTGGAATTGGGTAATGAAATAGTGAGTTGAATATAGTTTCCATCACATGATAGATTTTCTTATCGCATTTATCATGAGGCATAAGCATAGTTAAATTACTTGCATACAGTAAATATTTATATGCTCAGTTTATGTAATAGTCAGTTTATTCTATTATGCTTACGTTGCCTCCTTTGGACCTGGTGGGTCGAGCTTTTCCCTTGGGTGGGCCGTACCCACTGGGAACTATGTTTATAGTTCTCACACCCATTTTTACAGGTCTATTAGCAGGCGACGCGCCGGTGTGAGGATTTGGACGCTAGGTCATAGATAGAGACCCCTCTGTTTTGGTGTTCGATAGAAGTACCATTTTGGAACGAGATGTTTGAGTATAAAAGAAAATTTGAAATTTCATATTTTGGGTTGTATGTGGTTGGAAATGAATGTAAACCAAATATTGTGGATATATATGGTTGTAATAGTGTAGTTTTCATATTTCTTTTGGTATCCTTCTTATACAATTCATGTATTATGTTCCTATTTGGAATGTGTGATGTATACATACTTGTGACGCCTTGGGCGGATAGGGGAAACTCTGTCCGTTCGGCGGGTCATGCGCTCGTGCGAAGCCTTCTCCATCTATATGGATAAAGGGGACGGCGGGGCGTGACAATAAATCTAAATTTAAAATAAATTCAAAATTTAAATTTTAAATTTTAAATTTGAATTCAAAATTTAAATTTGAATTTGAGATTTGATTTCAATTCTAAATTTGAATTTAAACTTTGTATCCAAATTCACATTTTGAATTTGAAATTCCAAATCAAAGTTTGAAATTAAATTAGAAATAGAATTCAAAATGTGAATTTGAAGTTAAAATTAAATACAAAGTCGAAATTTGAATTCGAATATAAATTTGAACCAATATCAAAATTTAAATTTAAAATTTAAATCTTAAGTAAAATTTTTTGCTTTGAATTTATAATTTAGTTCAAAATATAATTTAAATTTTAAAATTAAATTATAACATAAAATTAAAATTAAAATTGTACAATTAGCTGGCGCTGACACAGTGCCTCTGTAGCGCTGACAAGGTGCTGACGTGGCATTTGTCACGCCCCGGGCCAGTTTTATAAGCGAAAATACGTGTCATTTTTTTTTTTTGAAAGCCTAGCCCGCCCCACGTACAGACCCGCCACAAATACATGGCCCACTGTCCACACGAACAGAGCCTCCCCTGTATTTGCACGGCGTATACAACATACAAACAGGATCACAACCACCATTCATTCATCACACAAACCACAACAACACAATAAGGTTCATACAGCTACCAGTCCTTAAACCTGTATGAATCTAAGCAAGTTCTTAGGCGAAGGATGATGCGATGCACAAACAACAGATCATTCTATAAAACTGCTCCTTATCCAGAAGCTTTATTTGAAATCCTAAACTCAATCATTTAAAAATCCTTTGAAAACCGTTCTCCACACGAGAACTCTCTTTTGAAATCCCAAAAGCCGATCGATCGAAAATCCATTCGAAAACCGTTTCCCACACGAAAACCTCAGTTTTGAAAACCGCTACCACGATGGTAGAAATCCGAGATACACAATATTAAGCCATAATTAAAGATCTAGTAAGCAACGTCATCTATAATGTCTAAGCATGCAATCAACACATGAAAACCGAACCATATCCAAACATGCAAGACAATCAACCAAGGTGTAACTGAACCACATCCACAACTAACTGATGAAGAGATAAAGGCGATAACCAATCTGAAGGGAGGAACCTCACAAATCGGGACCTCTAATACCACTAACTAAGCGTGCCGCGCTGCGTCCCGACTCCCACCACCCTGCTCACCTGAAAACAACAACGATGGCGGGGGGTGAGAACATGTAAACATGTCTCCCCTCCTAGTGAGTACTGCAAGCCGACGAAGGCGAGGTGTACACACCGGCACGAGGGTCAACAAAGAGATAGATAAGGTAAACAATAACACAAATAAGTATGAGGCTGACATACAACTGAACAACTATGCTACTGCAAGTAAGATAACATATGCATCAACAGTGATAACCACAAATGTATACCCAATCCATAGGCCAACGGGACGGATCCCTGGCACTGTCACTACCTGCTCAACCATCGGCACAAAACCTCCGAGACGCACGGCGTCGAGGCTCACGGGTCGGATACACACGACCCTTTTTCGGAAAAGAAGACCCAAAATGTGGATCAGACCGCTGGCATACGTGAGGTGCTAGAAGAGCTGTGACGATCGATGCGAATGCTCAATCCACATAATGGCAACGAGCCGTGAAGCAACTGATAAACCAAAATACGAGGATCGCTCGGAACAACAGGCGATCACCACTGACCAACAAGGTCGTCTCAATAATCATGCAAACAACAACTACTCTACTAAGGCAAGCACACATAAGTAGAGTCAACAGGAGTCAAGTGAACTAATAACGAAATACAAGAGAAGGGATAGAAAGGTATCACCGTAGTCCACTGAACCGACTCCGGATCGAAGTACCCACCTGCAGAAACGATAGAGCCTAACACCAACGGCTCTCAGGAACCACGACAGGACCTACGAAAGACTCACAGGGTCAAGGTCCACCAAGTCGACACTAAACACATAGTGCTCACAACCCGAAACTGACGGATCGTCCGAAAAACCCACCGGGACGATCCCGAAACAACACCAAGCCCCAGAGGGGTACCAACAACCAAACCAAGTCCTCCGCTGTCCCCAAACACACAAAACAAAGTGACAGGACAGCGAGCACAAGCTCGGGGTGCTACGAACACAAACGCACCTGAAACGACTTTTCGGGTTTTCGAAAAATGTCGATTTGGCACCGGAACCATTCGTCACTCATCCGCTGTCCTCGAAACTTCGGGACAGTGATGAGGAACAGCCAACGAGGCTATACGACGAAGCCAAGTCACTCGCAAAACCAGCAAGTGAGTCGCACGACTAAAACACGCGTTCCGCCGACTATTTCATCGGAAAACGCACCGAAAATCAATCCGGATCTCCGCGAAGCGCGAAGAGGTTGGACAACCAGTCCACAGGGCCTCAAGGGTCATGCCCTTGCTGCCCGCAGCATCACAATGCTGCCACAATAAAAAAAGCCCTAAAACGAGCAATATACACACAATAATAAGCATAAAGAAGGCCGTTTGAGCATTCCGTTCGTCCGCAAGATCTTCCGCAAGCACCAGCGGATAGGGAACGACGCCACGGAGGCCGTGCTCACAGCCCCACTGCAATAGAAACAGTCACAGGCACAAACAACCCATAAAAATAGCACAACATGCGATGATAATGCCTGACAAAGGCTAAACAGCGAAACGGCGCGCCAAAACAGCAAAATGAGGTGAGCACGGTGATCAGCGCGTCGCCGCGATCATCATGCTCACCTTCCCGAGTTTCGGGAGGCAACAGGAAGCTCCAAGCCATGCATGCGGCCCAACCAAGCCAAAAACAGCCCTGGCCGGAGCAAATCCGGTAGGCTGCCGGCCGACATGCAGCGCGCGCGGCGGCCTGGGTCGGACGCGGGGGAGGTGAGGAAGGGGGAGCTCACCTCAACCGGTGGCAGGAAGCGGCGGCGGCGGCGCGGGGAGAGCGCGAGCTCTCGGGTAGCTAGGGCACGGCGGCGCCGGCAACAAACGGCGGCGGCGGCGGTCGGGACGGTGAGCACCGGCAAGAGGGGCTCGCCGGACGTCGGTAGGGAGGTGACCGCGACAGAAAAGGGCGGCGTCGGCGGCGGCGCAAGGCGCTCGGCCGCGGCTGCCCTAGCAGCTCTAGCTGCAACAGCGGCGGCTGCGGCGGCGCACCGGTGGCACCGGGGCGGCCGGGGAGGAAGGCGACGGCGGCTGAGGTCCTCTCGGGGCTAGCCAGAGGTCGCTGCGCCGGCGGGAGGCGGCGGCGGCTCGGGACCAGCACCCACTGCCCGCAGCAGCTCCAGCAACAGCTTGCTGCGTCGCTCGGCGGCGGCTCCCAACGGCGGGGCTGGTCGCCGGCAGCTATGCCACCTCAGGGGGACCTAGGGCATGGGTCCACCCTGGGTGCACACTGCAAGGAGAAGAAGAAGAAGGAGAAGAAAAAAAAGAGAGAGATAAAGGGAGAGAGAGTGCTGGCCGGAGCTCCCCGCCGGCCAGGGGAGGTCGGCGGCGCACTCGGAGGTGGGCAGGGGAGCTGGGGAGGGGGTGGCACCTGCTGGGGGAGAGCTAAGGGAGAAGAGAAGGCACAAAAGATTTCTTCTCCACTCACACACACGAATACACATGTGCATAATTGCAAAAAGCCCCTCGCAACTTGGGAAATTAGTCCCAAGTCCCTCACAGCATGCATAAAATGCACAGACACCCCTCCACACTCGATCTCATGCAAAACGGTGCGTGAAACAGGGTCCAATTCGCGTAACGGTCAAACATGCAATACGACCTCTCAGCGAAGATCTCGCAATATCTCACGATCCGACCGTCGCATGTTCGAACGGATCACACCATTGCAGCACTGCCGAGACATCGAATATACCATTTTGGATCGTCAGAATCGGACTCCGAATTGCGACACAACCCATCATCTCTCCTCCAACACAACTCAAAAACTAAAAAGATACAATAAATACATATATATACGTATATATATACACCTATACATATATATATATATACATATGCAAATGCAAAAGCACACAAATTCAAAGTAGAGGGAGAGAAAACACTGAATTCAAATTCAAAATTCCAAAAATATTCGAATTCTCACATCACTCCCACCATACAAGAAGTTTCGTCCCCGAAACTTACTCACACACCATCCGCAAACAACTGCGGGTACCTCTCGCGCATAACAGACTCCAGCTCCCAAGTAGACTCACGCTCCTCGTGATTCGTCCACTGAACCTTCACATACTGAATGCTCCGGTTCCTCAACTGCTTCACCTCGCGAGCCAAGATCCTCAAAGGCACCTCGTCGTAGCTGAGATCCTCCCTCAGCTGAACCGTCGTCGGGCTGATCACGTGAGAAGGGTCAGGGATGTACTTCCGAAGCATAGACACGTGGAAGACATTGTGCACCCGAGCAAGACTAGGAGGAAGAGCTAACCGATAAGCCACCGGACCCACACGCTCAAGGATCTCGAACGGTCCCACGAATCACAGACTAAGCTTGCTCCGTAATCCGAACCGCTTGATCCCTTAAGACGGCGACACCCTGAGCAGCACATGCTCACCAACCTGAAACACTAGGTCACGTCGTCGCTGGTCCGCGTAGCTTTTCTGCCGGCTCTGCGCAGTCAGCAGCCGCTGCCTCGCACTGCGAATCCTGGCTTCTGCGCCCTCCACGTCATCACAACAAATCGGAGATCGACAACGACGTCCATACAAAGCCTCGTACGGTGCCATCCCAATGCTCGCCTGGAAGCTGTTGTTGTAGGCGAACTCCACCAGAGAAAGGTACTTGAACCATCCCTCACCAAAGTCCAAAACGCAAGCTCGGAGCATATCCTCGAGAGTCTGGATGACTCGCTCCGACTGCCCATCACTCTGAGGGTGGTAAGCTGTGCTGAAGTTGAGCTTCGTTCCCAGTGCCTGCTGCAAGCTCCTCCAAAACTGAGAAATGAAGCGAGAATCCCGATCCGAAACGATCGACACTGGCACCCCATGCAGCCTGACGATCTCATCCAAGTAGAGCTGCGCCAGTCGATCCCGAGACCAAGTCGTGTGTACCGGTAGGAAGTGAGCTGCTTTCGTCAGTCGGTCCACAATAACCCAGATCGCATCATGACCTCGCCGAGAACGAGGCAACCCGGTGACGAAATCCATGGTGATCTGCTCCCACTTCCATACTGGTACAGGCAACGGTTGAAGCTTCCCTGCTGGTCGCTGATGCTCAGCCTTCACCTGCTGACAAACCAGAAACTGTGCCACATGCTGAGCCACATCCATCTTCATGCCAGGCCACCAGAAACTCTGCTTTAGGTCGCGGTACATCTTCGTCCCTCCAGGATGAACGATGTACGGCGATCAATGTGCCTCAGTCAAGATCTCTCGCCTCAAATCCCGATCACTGGGCACACACCTCCGTCCTCAAAAGCGAAGGGAACCATCAGCGTGAATCGTGAAGTCACCATCTCTGCCATGCTCGGCCTCTGCTCGCACTCTCTGCAAGTGCAGGTCCATCAGCTGTCCACTAGTAATCCGATCTGACAAGGTGGGCTGCACCACCAAAGTCAACAGCTGTGCGGTAGCTCCAGAAGGTAGGATCTCCAACTCTAGTCGACAAAACTCCTCCACCAAGCGCTCCTGGTCGGTGATCATGAGAGACAGCTCCGCCGAAGGCTGCTTCCGGCCCAAGGCGTCCGCCACGACGTTCGCCTTGCCCGGATGATACTGGATGGAGATGTCGTAATCCTTCAAAAGCTCAAGCCACCGTCTCTGTCTGAGGTTCAGCTCCTTCTGAGTGAAGAAGTACTTCAGACTCTGATGATCCATGAACATCTCACAATGCGCTCCGTACGGGTAGTGTCTCCAAAGCTTGAGAGCGAACACCACTGCTGCTAGCTCGAGATCGTGCGTCGGATAGTTCTTCTCGTAGTCCTTCAACTGGTGCGAAGCATACGCGATGACCTTCTCCTGCTGCATGAGCACGCACCCCAATCCTATCCGAGACGCATCGTAGTAGACCACAAAATCCTCACCAGGCTGCGGCAATGCTAAGATAGGGGCACGAGTCAGTCAGTCCTTCAGCTCCTGGAAGCTCATCTGACAAGCGGGAGTCCACAGAAACCTCTCGCCTTTCCTCGTCAGCTTGTTCAAAAGGGCGGCGATCTTTGAGAAACCCTCAATAAATCGCCGGTAATAACCCGCCAAGCCGAGGAAACTCTTGATCTCCGTCACCGAAGTCGGAACATGCCAATCCACCACTGAGTCCACCTTCTTTGGGTCCACCGCAATACCAGACTGCGTCACGATGTGACCCAAGAAGGAAACTTCCCGAAGCCAAAACTCACACTTCTTGAGCTGATGATAACCTGACTGCAGATCAATCTTCGAGAAAATCGAGGCTCCCTGAAGCTGGTCGAAGAGATCGTCGATCTGCGGTAGAGGGTACTTGTTCGTCACCGACACCTCGTTGAGCTCGAACTCACAATCAAACCAACGTAAAAACCTTGCGAGTCCATCACTCTGGTGCACAGGGTTGCTAATCGTAACAAGCGATAAAATCACCAGTGATGCCAAACACCTGTCTCCAAGTGATCGGACACGCAATCCAAACAAAGATTGCACGAAAGCCGTGACGAAAACCTAGTACGCAAACACACGCACAGAGACCTCGGAGCCAACAACCAGGCTCCCGATATTAGATCACCAAGACACCAAAACTCCTGGCAAAAACCGAGATCACCACACAAAACAAACCTTTTAGCTGAGTAAGGCACAGCTACAGAGTTAAAAGGCAACCAGACTCAACCCGGAGTCAAACCATCCGCAGTGATGGCAAATCAACTGCGCAAAACCATCCAAGGATTAGCTTAAGGCTCATGATGTGATCAGGGATGACCACCACATAGCTTTCCCACAAGACGACCTATAGAGATTGTCTTGCAAGAGAAAGCACCGACCCCAACCAGACAGTCCCAAAAGGGATAGGGTATTCCGTCCTAACTTTTGGCACTACGTTGTCTGCAGCCAACGCACTTATCAAAAGATAAACAAAATATCCGAAGATCAAATGCCAACAACAAGTTGGCAACACCACAAAGGTACCAGGCCAACTAAACTCATAAGCTGGACCAAATTTCACGGAAGAATCACCGAATTAACAGAAATGCAAACCGACCCACAAAACAAGGTCTGCTCTGAGCCAACTCCCTAGGAGTCTTCGGCTTCCAACAACAAACCGACGACTACACGCGACGTAGGGTTGCCAACCACACGAACCCAAGCGAAGGAAAAACAATTTCCAGCATCGTCTAACCAACGTCAAACGCGGTGAGACCTCAAACAACAACCTGGAAGATCTCTCGACAACACGAAAGCCTACAAATACCACCAGAAATCCCATGACACACCAATTTAGGCGTTGGGATAGCCGCATACAATGTATGCACCAACAAAAAACCTGGCACCAAACAGTGTCCACTCAGTCTAATACACGTCAG
This sequence comes from Puya raimondii, assembly GCA_016920855.1. Classification (NCBI taxonomy): domain Eukaryota; kingdom Viridiplantae; phylum Streptophyta; class Magnoliopsida; order Poales; family Bromeliaceae; genus Puya; species Puya raimondii. The sequence continues at coordinate 20,372,708 of JABWPP010000049.1, forward strand.
TTTGACGTAAGAACTAGCTAAAGGTCGAAAGACCAACACTGACGATTCCACCAGCAAAACGTCAGAGGGGTAGGCTTCACCGCCCTACCCAACAAAAATAGAAAAGGTAACACCAAAGTTGTGGTCGTCCAAAACCGCTATCAAAACCTTGGGCTACACTCTAGTAGCCCCCACGGAAGTCGCGATCGAAACCGCTCTAAGTACCGTCTCCGTAGAGACACTCGCAGTGGCTCTCGTGCTCTACACAGGAAGTGGGGCCAGCGCAAGAACAGTCCAAACAACAACACAGATCCACCAAGTGACGTCACCTAGCCCGTTAGGGCCACCACCGGCCAACGAGTGGTTATGCATAGGGAAAACACACCCTGCCACTTGGTATCTGCCTGGTACTCCACCACCACTTATAGTAGAAGCACGAGTCTACGAACAAGGGCGGATCGAACCTTCGGAAATCCGCCAATCGCGCTCGGATGTGGCCACCACCCCCAATCACGGGGTCGGCGTCCACATGCGGAACAGCCGACGTAGTCGCTGTCATCGTCGCGGTCGTGGCCACAAACGGCGTGGGTGCCACAGGAGGGTCTGCAGTCATCGGGGCACTTGGCGGAGGAGGAGGAGGGGCTGGAGCGGCAGTTGCCGTAGCCTGCTGCTGCAAAAATTGCTGGAACAAGCCGGAGAGGGCCGTCAGCTGACCCCTCACCTCGGCCACCTCAGCCTCTAGCAATAGGGTACGGTCAACAGCAGGCTGCTCGCCTCCTGCCGGCTCCTCGCTCGAACCAGCCGCAGTAGCCCGAGTCTGAACACCAGCAGACGGCTCCGCAGGCGCACGCTCACCACCACGACCAGGACGGGGAGGTCTACCACGACCACGAGCCATTAGTAAAACACAGAAACCGCGCAAGAGAAAGGGGTCGGCAACACTCACAAAACACAAGCCGAAAACAAATCCCCGAACTCGCGCACCTATACATCTTAGGTCTTCCTATGGGTCAGCCTAACTAATGGTTCAGTTACAAATTTATGAATGAATGAGTGTTTGTACCCTTTACGCTCTGATACCATCTCAATCTGTCACGCCCCGGACTAGTTTTATAAGCGAAAATACGTGTCATTTTTTTTTGAAAGCCTAGCCCGCGCCACGTACAAACCCGCCACAAATACAGGGCCCACTGTCCACACGAACAGAGCCTCCCCTGTATTTGCACGGCGTACACAACATACAAACAGGATCACAACCACCATTCATTCATCACACAAACCACAACAACACAATAAGGTTCATACAGCTACCAGTCCTTAAACCTGTATGAATCTAAGCAAGTCCTTAGGCGAAGGATGATGCGATGGATAAACAACAGATCATTCTATAAAACTGCTCCTTACCTAGAAGCTTTATTTGAAACCCTAATCTCAATCATTTAAAAATTCTTTGAAAATCGTTCTCCACACGAGAACTCTCTTTTGAAATCTCAAAAGCCGATCAATCAGAAATCCATTCGAAAACCGTTTCCCACACGGAAACCTTAGTTTTGAAAACCGCTACCACGAGGGGTAGAAATCCGAGATACACAATATTCAGCCATAATTAAAGATCTAGTAAGCAACGTCATCCATAATGTCTAAGCATGCAATCAACACATGAAAACCGAACCATATCCAAACATGCAAGACAATCAACCAAGGTGTAATTGAACCACATCCACAACTAACTGATGAAGAGATAAATGCGATAACCAATCTGAAGGGAGGAACCTCACAAGTCGGGACTTCTAATACCACTAACTAAGCGTGCCTCGCTGCGTCCCGACTCCCACCACCCTGCTCACCTGAAAACAACAACGATGGCGGGGGGTGAGAACATGTAAACATGTCTCCCCTCCCAGTGGGTACCGCAAGACGACGAAGGTGAGGTGTACACACCGACACGAGGGTCAACAAAGAGATAGATAAGGTAAACAGTAGCACAAATAAGTATGAGGCTGACATACAACTGAACAACTATGCTACTGCAAGTAAGATAACATATGCATCAACAGTGATAACCACAAATGTATACCCAATCCATAGGCCACCGGGACGGATCCCTGGTACTGTCACTACCTGCTCAACCATCGGCACAAAACCTCCGAGACGCACGGCGTCGAGGCTCACGGGTCGGATACACACGACCCTTTTCCGAAAAAGAAAACCCAAACGGTGGATCAGACCGCTGGCATACGTGAGGTGCTAGAAGAGTTGTGACGATCGATGCGAATGCTCAATCCACAGAATGGCAACGAGCCGTGAAGCAACTGATAAACCAAAATACGAGGATCGCTCGGAACAACAGTCCATCACCACCGACCAACAAGGTCGTCTCAATAATCATGCAAACAACAACTACTCTACTAAGGCAAGCACACATAAGTAGAGTCAACAGGAGTCAAGTGAACTAATAACGAAATACAAGAGAAGGGATATAAAGGTATCACCGTAGTCCACTGAACCTACTCCGGATCGAAGTACAGAAACGATAGAGCCTAACAACAAGGGCTCTCAGGAACCACGACAGGACCTACGAAAGACTCACAGGGTCAAGGTCCACCAAGTCGACACTAAACACATATCGCTCACAACCTGAAACTGACGTATCGTCCGGAAAACCCACCGGGACGATCCCGAAACCACACCAAGCCCCAGAGGGGTACCAACAACCAAACCAAGTCCTCCGCTGTCCCCAAACACACAAAACAAGGTGACAGGACAGCGAGCACAAGCTCGGGGTGCTACGAACACAAACGCACCCGAAACGGCTTTCCGGGTTCCCGAAAAATGCCGATTTCGCACCGGAACCCTTTGTCACTCATCCACTGTCCTCGAAACTTCGGGACAGCGATGAAGAACAGCCAACGAGGCTATACGACGAAGCCAAGTCACTCGCAAAACCAGCAAGTGAGTCGCACAAACTAAAACGCGCGTTCCGCCGACTATTTCATCGGAAAACGCACCGAAAATCAATCCGGATCTCCGCGAAGGGCGAAGAGGTTGGACAACCAGTCCACAGGGCCTCAAGGGTCATGCCCTTGCTAACCGTAGCATCACAATGCTGCCACAATCACAAAAGCCCTAAAACAAGCAACATACACACAATAATATGCATAAAGAAGGTCGTTTGAGCACTCCGTTCGTCCGCAAGACCTTCCGCAAGCACCAGCGGATAGGGAACGACGCCACTGTCTCGCCCCGGACTAGTTTAGTTGCGGAAAACGGGTCAAATTTTTTTTTTTTTTAAGCCTAGCCCGCGCAGTGAACAGACCCGCCACAAATACAGGCACCTCTGTTTACACGGACAGCGGCTCCCCTGTATTTGCACGGCGTACCAACGACATACAACAGGATCACAATCACACTTTCATTCACAATAATCCACCAGATACAAACATAGAACGCATTTACATTCAGCTATCCCTACATGCCTCTAAGAACTCCTTAAGCGAAGGATGATGCAACGCACAGTACAACAAACATCCTATTAAAATTGCTTCCCACTCGAAAGCTTTGTTTTCGAATTCTAATAAGCATTGAAAGAAATCCATAAGAACCTTTTGAAACTGTTCCCACACGGAACTTCATTTTGAAAACCAGCTACCACGAGGGGTAGACACCCACACGAAGAAATCCAAACAATTGCGAATAATTGAAACCAAATCCAATTTCATGCATAATAGGAAAACATCATCATATGTAGCTCGTAACAATTCAATCATCAATAATAATCGTCTAACTGAACCATTTCTGTATCAAACTAACTACTAATGCAGATAAGGAAAATATAACCAGGGTGATGACCGCTAATGCAGTCTAGCTAGATCGTCCTCGCATCGTACCACGAACTGAACTCCTCGCTCGAGCCACCTGGGAAAACAGGGAGTGAGAAACCACAACGAGGTTTCTCAGTGGGTACAACCGAGCCTCAGGGGCTTGTCGTAATCACTGAGAAACAAATGAGGTATAGAACGAGTATAATCAGTAGAACTACAGTAGCTATATCAGGTATGAATAGAACAAGTAAATAAATCGCTACTATATGAAAATGCTAAGCTGTAAATGCCTCAATGGAATGAAACCAAAATACCCAATCAGTATCCCACAAGATTGGTTCGCAGACCTCATGCGTATCTGTCACTCATCCGCACTCATCCGCATCCGATCCATTCATGCGCCCGCAGGTCGACTTATCCGGATAGTACACCCTTGGTCGGTGGCCAAACCGACCTGGTGTCATGAATATATGCCGTGCCGTGACTGGTCATGCAATATGCTCAATAACAAAGCCGGCAAGAAGCCGATACCTGGCCGAAGCCACATCTCAGGCGAAAAACACCGAATCCTGATCAAACAGATCGAATCAAAGCCGGCAAGAGCCCGATACCTGGCCGAAGCCACAACAGAGGCGTATGAACGCCGAATCCTGATCAAACAGATCGAATCAAAGCCGACAAGAGGCCGGTACCTGGCCGAAGCCACAACAGAGGCGTATGAACGCCGAATCCTGATCAATCAGATCGAAACACACGACAAGAGAGTCGATGTGTTGCCTGGACAAGAAGTCCACAAACCATCAATGTACCGGGGCGGCCGGGGAGGAAGGCGACGGCGGCGGAGGTCCTCCCGGGCTGGCCAGAGGTCGCTGCGCCGGCGGGAGGCGGCGGCGGCTCGGGACCAGCACCCACTGCCCGCAGCAGCTCCAGCAACAGCTTGCTGCGGCGCGGCGGCGCTCGGCGGCGGCTCCCGACGGCGGGGCTGGTTGCCGGCAGCTGTGCCACCTCAGGGGGACCTAGGGCATGGGTCCACCCTGGGTGCACACTGCAAGGAGAAGAAGAAGAAGGAGAAGAAGAAAAAGAAAGAGATAAAGGGAGAGAGAGTGCTGGCCGGAGCTCCCCGCCGTCCAAGGGAGGTCAGCGGCGGTCGGTGGCGCACTCGGAGGTGGGCAGGGGAGCTGAGGAGGGGGTGGCACCTGCTGGGGGAGAGCTAAGGGAGAAGAGAAGGCACAAAAGATTTCTTCTCCACTCACACACACAAATACACATGTGCACAATTGCAAAAAGCCCCTCGCAACTTGGAAAATAGTCCCGAGTCCCTCACAGCATGCATAAAATGCACAGACACCCCTCCACACTCGATCTCACGCAAAACGGTGTGTGAAACAGGGTCCAATTCGCGAAACGGTCAAACATGCAATACGACCTCTCAGCGAAGATCTCACGATATCTCACGATCCGACCGTCGCATGTTGAACGGATCACGCCATCGCGTTCAGCACTGCCGAGACATCGAATCTACCATTTTGGATCGTCAGAAACGGACTCCGAATTGCGACACAACCTATCATCTCTCCTCCAACACAACTCAAAAACCAAAAAGATACAATAAATAAATATATATACTCATATATATACACCTATACATATATATACATATGCAAATGCAAAAGCACACAAATTCAAAGTAGAGGGAGAGAAAACACTGAATTCAAATTCAAAATTCTAAAAATATTTGAATTCTCACAGCATTTTTCTGTTAATTTTAACACCCGTTCTGACGGCTGGGATTTATTTGTAATGAAATCAAGAGGTTGGGACTTGATTGCAAAAAAAAAAAAAGGTTGAGGACCAAAGTGAAAAAAAGGTGCAAAGGTTGGGGACCAATGGTGTAATTAACCATGTTTAGTTTACTATACGAGTATATACATTTGTTAAAATTTTAGAATAATAATATCTAGGTAAAGACATTTCTTATTTTCATTGGGCTTTGTTCAGGGTTTTTAGTTTAGTGCTTTTTGATTATTTCTAACATCCATCTGTTACTTTATATTCTGTTATATTACTATTTGGTAGTTGACTGCATATTTTGATAGAATATTGTATTTAAATTTCTACTTCTAGTTTGATGATTATGTAAATTTACCATTTATTTTTTGTTTTACAGATTTGTGTAATTTTTATTGCCAAATTCTGAGATATTCAAGAATTTAACCTCTGTAAGTTTTTTCTTTGCTCGTTAGATATTGAATAATTTAATATCTATTAAGTTATCTTTGTACGGTACGTTTATAAAATATTATAGTGAGATCACCCAAACCTTTATCAAAACGTTTTTTAATTGAGCCCCTATCAAAATTGTATTGCATTATATTACTATTTGGTAGTTGACAGTATATTTTGATAGAATATTGTATTTAAATTTCTGCTTCTAATTTGATGATTATGTAAATCAACCATTTGTTTTTTGTTTTACAGATTTGTATAATTTTTATTCCCAAATTCTGAGATATTCAAGAATTTAACCTCTGTAAGTTTTTTCTTTGCTCATTAAATATTGAATAATTTAATATCTATTAAGCTATTAAATAAAACAACAACTGAACCACATGTAAATGTCTACTAACTGTGCAAAGGGGGTAAGCTATGCTATCCACAAGTATCTAATACTATGTAAGAACGTAAACGAGACGTATACCATAAGTTCGGGACCTCTATAGCTCGCTATCTACCGTGCCTCACGCACCGTCCCGACTGCCACCACCCACGTCACCTGAAAAATAGTGGGGGGTGAGAACATGTAAACATGTCTCCCCCTCGCAGTGGGTACCGCAAGCCGACGAAGGTAAGTGTACTCACCGGTAAAAGAAAGAGATAACCAAGTACAGGTAAAGTAAGGTAAAGCAAGATCTATAGTAGCAAGACAAGTGCAATGAAAGGAAATGTAAGAATGCATGCAACAACTGCTACTATAGTTATATACGTCAACCGGACGAATAGTCCAAATATACCCAATCTAAACCGCCGTGTCGGTCTAAGGACCTCAGGCAAGTGCCACGTAACCGCTCACCCTGGCATACAACCCTGGCGAAAACCACCACCGGGCTCACGGGTCGGCGACCGACCACTTTTTCGGAAAAGAACACCCTCTTGCGGTGGCCAAACCGCTGGTGTACGTGAAGATGCTCACGAGCTGTGGCGATAGATGCTGATATGCTCAATAGCCAACCGTCAGCTAATAGCCGACAATCACCGCCCCTCGGGGCACACTGACCAATAGATCATCGGACCGTAAGGAAACACAAGTACCGACCACTCAGGTCAACTAGGATGGAGCAACTCAACATCCTCTCAAAGGTATGCAAGTACCGAACAATGGGTCACAAGAATGTCAAGTTATGTATCAGTATAATCCAGAACTATCCATCAGCCACTAGCCGACAATCCTACCCCTCAGGGTACACCGACCTCATAGGTCATCAAGCAACAGGAGTAACTGAAACCAACCAACTAGATCACACGAATGTCACAATGTACAAGGTACAATCAAAGACCGCTCTAGTTCTAAATCATGGTACGCAAAAGATGAACACGCTAAGTAGAGCTAAAGTCAAAGTCATGTGGTGTAAGGCTCAAATACGAAGCATATGAAGAAAGTAAAAGGTAAGGGTGGAGGGAACATCACCGAGCGTGCACCACTGAACTGACTTCGGATCGAAGTACCCACCTGTCAAAGTCGCGCCAGTCTCCGGAGCTGAGCGAGAAATCCACCGGACCTACGGGGGGGTCCACGGAGTTAGAATAAAGCCCCTATTGACTCAAGGTAAGAACTCAACACAAACCTCAACATCCCGAGACTCGGTCTCGACAACCGGTCTCCGTAAACCGTCGGAAGTTCCGGAATCACACCGGGACGTTCCCGGGACCCACGAAAAGTCCCGAAATGCACCGACTCACATCGGGAGTCACCTGCTGTCCCGAAGCACACTCATTTGGGTGTCCGGACAGCAAACACAAGTTTCTGGATCAATACGATTATCACTAGTTAACTGTTCCACTTCAGGGTTCCGGAAGTGTCCAATTTGGCACCGAAAGCCTCCGCCGCTCTCCGATCGCCTCCGAACACATGAGGGATCATGGCGGCCAGCCAATGAGGCTAGGCGATGATTTTCGGGGTAACCATGCAGCCGAAAACTCATCGCAAAGCAAAACCACGTTCTACTGTTGAGTTTGCCGAAAAAACGCATCGGAACCCTATTTCCGATCGTATAGAGACTTCAAAAACTGGACAACAAGTCCAGAGGGTCACAGCGAGTGACCACACGCTGCTCGAGGCAGCCCGCAGTGCGCAAATTACACAAAAGTCCCTAAACAAGTTGTTATTAACAACCTTATATACAAAAGTGTGATGTTTAGGGCTGTTACCACAATCTGAGCACCTCTAGGATGAACCGAGGGTATCAGCGAATTCGTCTCGATGAGCCGAACACTGTGCAACGAAGCTTCTCCAAGTTCAGTGAAGAAATGCTCTGGGAGCGGGGAAGCCAAATCACTGCGATGGAGGGTCGCCGGCAGAATCTGAGGTGAGCATCTTGTTCAGCAGGCCACAAGGATCACCATGCTCCCCTTCACACCAAACGGGGAGGGACGGATGGCTGCGAACAGCGAGGGGCCCACCTTTGAGCCCTAGCTCAAGGGGCTGCGGACTGAGGGCTTTCCGGCCGGCTGCCGGCGGCCTGCCGGCGCGCGCCCCGGCCAAGGTCGGCGGCGGAGGGGGAGGGTAGCACGGTGCTCCCCTTGGTTGACGGCAAGGAGCGGCGGCGACGGCGGCAGGAGGAGCTCAGCCAGCACCAAATCCCGGCCGGGCTAGAAAGAGCCAAGCGGTGGCGGCGGCGGCCAGGGGAGGTCGAGGTCGTCTGCGACGGGATACCTGAGGCCAAGGGAGGCGGCGGCGAGGGTCGGCGGCGACGGCGGCTGCAGATCCAGAGAGGCCACCCCCCTCTCTGCCCCGGGCTACTCACAAAGAGTGTGGTGCGGCCGCGGCGGCTCCGGCGTGCACAGCGGAGGCAGGGGTCGCCGCCGGAGCTCGGGGGTTGGTCGGGAGTCACCAGAGAAGGAGAGATCGGGGCTCCCATGAACTCTGGCTCCAAAAACAGGGGGAGGGGGAGAGTGGGTGAGAAAGAGAAAGTGAGAGGGAGAGGGAGGTGGGCTCTCAGGCGACCGGCGGCGGTTCTCCGGCAGGGTGACGACGCGCGGCGCAGGGGTGAGGAGGTGAGGGAGACGACTGAGAGGAGGGAGGAGGGTGAGAGGGCTGGGGTTAGAAAGGGGGCAAGAAAACCATAAAAGAGATATTTGCTCTCATTCAGCAAATTGCACAAAACCCCTCCGAAACTCAACATTTTTTTTTGCCAAGCTCCTCACAACACGTGTAAAATGCGCACACGCACCCCTACAAGCGGTTCATGCAAATCGGTACATAAAATGTAGGGACTTTTGCGAAATTTCCATTTCGCCACCTTCGACCCCTTCTCAGTAATCGCGTGATATCAGGAGATCCGTCCGTCGGATCTGCGAACGGACTGTGCCAACGCTTTCGGCACTACCGAACAATCGAGATCACAATTTTGTTTCACCTGAATTGGTCACGGATTCGCGACGAAACCCATCCTCTCACGATCCACCAACACACTACAAATATATATAAACCAATAATCACCTCTAAATCCCATCGATTAGCGAAAATGCAGCCAAAGTCCCTCAACACAGACTTTCTCTTACAGAAAGGTCCCCGTTCGAGGCTCCACATGCAAAACGGAGCAACGGTAAGTTTTAAAAAGCAAAAACTATAAAGAATAAAAGCCCTTCTAGCGATAAAATCCATTTTTCACAAAAATTGTGCATTGAACATAAAATCCGTCAGTGCCATTGGCTCCATAATAGTTGGACTATCGAAAATAAGCTATTGGATCGCCCAAATCGGAGTCCGATTCGCATCCCAAGCCCATCTCTCTTCTCGGTCGTTCTGAAAACGCCGGTTACTATTCACTTTAAGTGAAATTTAATAATCGCGTAAAACCCGTTAAGGGGTGGGAACTGTTGTTCCCTCCCCTCCCTTTTCATGTTTGGGTATAAAGGAGGGGATAACCCCCTTATCCCCCCCCCCCCTCTTATTCCCATACCAAACACCACCTTAGAATACCTTATCACCGGCATTTAATATATGCCACTAATTAATTCATATTAATAACATTTACTTTATGTATTGCTAATACTTTTACGAGCACCAGCATAGGCAGCATATAAAATTATATGCCGCTGAAACGTCTAACAACATTTATAAGGCATTCAGTAGTATAAAAATAATGTTGCTAAACATGAAATTTTGCATTCATAGTATAAAAATAATGTTGCTAAACATGAAATTTCTTGTAGTAAACAAGTTTGATGATTCGGCTCGTACCAACAAGGCTGATGATAAGGAAATAAACGAATTGGAGGATTCGGCCAAAACCAACAAGGTCGATATTGAGATGATAAAAGAATTCGAAGAATCATTTATCAAGACTGGCAAGAAAAAAATTAGAGGTTCAAGATCCTCTAATAGAAGTAAATTTGGGGTCGGATAAGGACAAGCAACCGACTTTCATAAGTGCTAGACTTTCGGCAGAGCAATTAAAGAGCTGGTCAATCTACTGAAGCGATACAAGGACTACTTCGCTTGGAGCTAAGACGAGATGGCAGGACTCAACTGAGAGACCGTAGAATGTAGGCTCCCTTTGTGTCCTGGCTGTCCACATTGGTTACACCGATCCTCCCTTTGCTCACACTATCGCGACCAATGTGGTCCTCCGCAAATGAGCACCTATCCTGCCGCCTCTCTTACTGTAGTTGTTGCCAAGATCCACTAGACTGCTGTCTCCCTGAGGACCCACGACGCTGAGAGAGATCATGGAGGCCTAGGCGGTCGTCTCCCGCTGGTTTGTCCCCCATCATCGGGTGTCGGGCGCTTTCTATCCTAACTCTGTGTCACGCCCCGGGTTACCTCTTCCCAGGCACATCAACAGACCCGCCGCATACACAGTAATAAAACTGAGCATAGAAGCAAAAACAACAACAACTATCAGCTAAAGGTATCAAAAGTAACAGAGCTACTATATAAATAATAAGTTCACTGTACATACATACATCGATCCATAACCAAAAATATACATCACTGTCTACTCCAACAACCACTGTATGTACAGACTCATGGGATCATCTACCAAATGGGGTATACCTCTAGCAATGACCGGGGAACAGCTCTACCCGACGGTCTCCTTTTCACGCTCAGAATGCACTGCTGGAGAAGAAGACTCTGCAAAAAGGTGTCAACAATGGGTGTGAGAACAACTATCAAACAAGTAGTCCTCAGTGGGTACCGCTACCAACGTCAGCGGTCTGCCCACTAAGTCCTCGATCTCAAGATATATATATAGAGAGCAGTAAGGAAAGTAGGAGATAAACTACCACTACTATGCACAATGCTCGAACTGTCAATATGAATATCAATGATCTGAACATAATACAACAAACGAGGACTATCATTGTCACGCCCCGTCGGGCCTTTAACACCAACTAGGTGGAAAGGATAACCGCACGGGCGCATGCCCCAGACCCGCCGAACGGATAGAGTCTTTTCTACCCGCCCAAGGCGTCACAACACAAGCATGTCCACGAGGTTCCAACTAGGAACGGAGTACAAGAGTTGCACAAGGAAAGCATCAACATAAAGAAGTTCTACTTCTATTACATCACATTAGCACATTTATACATGCCCAAAATTTTCTTTTCTTTCAATTTCATTCCATACATCATGTTCCAAAATTATAGAATATACAAGTTTCATATAATCAATAAAAATCCCCTATACTATCAAAGTCCAAGACTAGGGGTACAACTCTATGTATCACCAAAATCGAAGGGTCTAGAGAGCCAAACCCTTGCCTCGCTCCGCCGCCTCACTCGCGGAAGGACCTGAAAAACGTGGGGTAAGAACTATAAACATAGTTTCCAGTGGGTAAGGCCACCCAAGAGAGAAGCTCGACCCACCAGGTTGAAAGAAACACCATATGCATAAGTTAGATCACAAATAACTATGCAACAATTATTTACATGCTTGTAAATAAACATAAAGGATGCAACCAAATAAAATGTCCATTTTTATTTTCTCCTAGGTTCATCCTATATTTCACATGACCAAGTTCAATTACTTGTCATAAACTTATGGTTTCGGAATCACCGTCTCACCATAATAGTTCCCACATCCAAGGAGTGAAATCGTCACCTCCGAGTTCGAGTAGCGAAAACGTCACATACTCAGGATAGCGAAATCGTCGCATACCCCATTCAATCACCGCCATCATATGGCATAGGTAGCGAACTCGTCGCATACCCGGGATAGCAACCTCGTCGCACATCCCATCTCAACACCGCCGTCACACGGCACAGGTAGCGAACTCGTCGCATACCCGGGATAGCAACCTCGTCGCACATCCCATCTCAACACCGCTGTCACACGGCACAGGTAGCGAAGTCGTCGCATACCCGGGATAGCAACCTCGTCGCATATCCCATCTCAACACCGCCAACTCATGGCATGGGTAGCGAAGTCGTCGCATACCCGGGATAGCAAACTCGTCGCACATCCCATCTCAACACCGCCAACTCATGGCACGGGTAGTGAAATCGTCGCATACCCGGGATAGCAACCTCGTCGCACATCCCATCTCAACATTTTACACTTGCCAACCTAAGTCTCATGACCCTAGGTTCAAGTCACTAAGTCTCACCTATGTTCAATGACACTAGGTTTACTTTCTCATTCTCAACCTAGGTTCCATGACGCTAGGTTCCAATCTCATGTCCAACCTATGTTCAATAACACTAGGTTCCATTCTCATGTTCCAACCTATGTTCAATAACACTAAGTTCCAATCATACATGCAACCATGCAACAAGTATAGATAATAGAAATATACTTGAATTCTATAACATGCAATAGGAGCTCATGGCTCTACCTATCATGATTTTCATCTTTGCCAACATGCAAGTTCTAGGGTTCACAACACATACCATTTTATCTTTAAATGAATATTTACCCTAGACATGGAAGTGACCTAATCACTTCGGTAAACACAAACCCATCTCAAGAGCTTCCGAATTCTTGTATTCTTCAAGCCCCTAAGTGTCCAAGCCTTGAGTTCTTGCTTCAACCCAAGCTTCTACAAGAAAATGGTTCGTTACTCATTATGAACCCTTAATTCAACTCAATACATGAAATCAAGTGTTCTAACATGATTTCCCTTGCCTCAATTGCAATTCTCGAAGGTTCAAATATTTTTAGAACCTCCCATGGCAAAAGCCCCAAATCTACCTAGGGTTTGCATGCATGCAAGCCAAACCCTAGATTTCATGGCCAATCTTCCAACATTTGTGGTTGAGATTGCTTAGAGTTTCCAAAAACCTCATCTTAAAGGATTAAATTCAAGGTTTAAACCCTAAATCACAAGAACTCACCTCAAAGCCCTAGCTCCCAAGCTTCTTCTTGCACCAAGAAGCTCCAAATCCACCTCAGAAGCTTTTTCCAAGGTCAAATCCTCCACTTCTCCAAACTTTGGAGAGATCTCTAGAGAGAGAAAGTGAGGGAGAGGGAGAGGGAATGAGAGGAAATGAAGAAGTAATGAGGAGAGAGGTCTCAGCCCTCAATACATAGCCCTCCTCCGTGGAATTACCAAAATACCCCACACTGGGCATTCTGCCTCAGCCGGGTCCGGACCTTGCAAGTGGGTTCCGGACCCCGCACAGGTGACAGTCCACCGCGCAGGCCGGGTCCGGACCTTGGTGTCCGGATCCGGAACCCGTACGCACCCCAACTCGGAAGCCAGCTCGGGTCTGGACTGTGACATCCGGGTCCGGACCGTAGTTGCCCGCGGACTTCATTGTCCGGACCCCAGCTTCCAGGGTCCGGACCCCGTGAGCAGTTTTGCTCCTCTTGGTCCCTTTTTCATAATTTTTCAATTTCCGGGTTTCCACTCGCACCCACAATGTTCCGAAACCTTCGGAACCCAATTCCACACCAGCCATTAACGGCTTCCATCGAACTTTATCAAATTTAGCAAAGTTCGCTACGACGCACCGAAATTCCGAGTGCTACAATCATAAATTCATAATACCATACCTGCGGCATGAACATCATGCTCTACCCGTAGGGAGCCAACTAGTACAGGCAATATACCCTCTGTACAACACATAAACCAACTCCACTGAATCTGGTAAACATCAACCCACCTCAAAAGCTAATCCAACCACGGTGGGGAACAACTATAATCTCAGATCCAACCCTCCAGGATATACCAAGCTCAAGCAGTACTCCAATCTGAATATACCACCAAAAGACTGCTAACTTTAACAGAACAACTGATCAGAACCAGATCAGAACAATACAGTAGGAGAGAACAAGCTAGATCATAACTAATGCCAACACATGGCCCTTACTCTAGCTTTCTCTCTCTCTAGCAAATGGAATCACGAAGTGGAAATGGCTTCAAAACAATCAAGGGGCACACCTTTTTATAATTCTCCACATTCGGGCGCCCGAATTCCCACTTCCGGGCGCCTGAATTCCCACTTCCGGGCGCCCGAATTCCCACTTTCGGGCGTCCAGAAATCTAGTAAGCCAGGTGTCAGCTGGCGGCCAAGCGGTTCGGCAACAGTCAGCAACGGTGAGGCGGCGCTCCTCCGGCGGTCGACACGTGTCCTGCAACACGACACGTGTAAATCCACGTCATAAGCCCAATCTGGATCCACAATCCGGGCGTCCGAAACCTGCGCCCAGATCCGAAATAAGTTAGCAACTTCCAGACCCATCCGAAACGACCATCGGCTCCGAAAACATTCGGGCGTCCACTTCCCAAGATCCGGGCCCCCCAAATGTCCCAAGCCCAGTAACTTCTCAAAATGCCAAGTATTACACTCTTCCCTCCTTTAAATAGTTTCGTCCTCGAAACTAAAGTAAAGTAAGGAACTCACCTCAAGGTGCAAACAAGTGGGGATAAGACCTCTGCATCACTGTCTCCAATTCCCAAGTCGCTTCTCTTTCATCATGATAATTCCACTGCACCTTAACGTAAGGTATGACCCGATTACGCAATTCTCTCGTCTCACGAGCAAGAATTCGTATCGGTCGCTCCTCGTAATGTAAATCCTCTGTCAGCTCTAGTGGAGTAAAATTAATCACATGGGAAGGATCATACATGTATCTTCTCAGAACAGATACATGAAAAACATCATGCACACCTGCTAACCGAGGCGGAAGGGCTATCTGATAAGCCACGGGTCCTACTCTTTCCAGAATCTCAAAAGGACCAATAAATCGCGGACTAAGCTTTCCGCGAATTCCAAATCTCCGTATGCCCTTCGATGGTGAAACCTTCAAGAAGACATGGTCTCCAACTTGAAATTCCAGATCTCGCCTCCGAGTATCCGAATAACTCTTTTGCCTGCTCTAGGCTGTTTCTATATGTTGTCGTATTACTTTAACTTTCTCCTCAGCTTCAAGTAATAAGTCTAGTATGGACCCAAAGTTTTCCTTTCGCCAACAACATCCCAATACAAAGGTGATCGACAATTACATCCATACAATGCTTCAAACGGAGCCATTTTAATGCTCGCCTGATAGCTATTGTTGTACGCAAACTCTATCAATCTCAAATGTCGATCCCATCCTCCACCAAAATCCAAAATACAAGCCCTCAACATATCCTCAAGCGTCTGAATAGTACGCTCGGACTGACCATCCGTCTGCGGATGAAATACAGTACTAAAACGAAGCTGAGTCCCCAAAGCCGTCTGTAAACTCCTCCAGAAGTGTGAGACAAACCTTGGATCTCTATCAGATACTATCGAGATTGGTACACCATGCAATCTCAATATTTCATCCATATAAAGCTGCGCGAGTCGCTCACGGGACCAGGTAGTCTGCATAGGTAGAAAATGAGCAGACTTCGTCAACCTATCCACAATCACCCATATCGCATCATTGCCGCCCGAAGTCCTTGGCAATCCAACGACAAAATCCATCGTAATGTGATCCCACTTCCACTCAGGTATCGGAAGGCTTTGTAGCTTACCAGCTGGCACTCGATGTTCAGCCTTCACTTGTTGACATGTTAAACATTGAGCTATGGCTCTTCCAATGTCTCTCTTCATGCCATTCCACCAGAAATGAGTCTTTAGATCTTGATACATCTTAGTCCCACCAGGATGGACAGAATATGGAGAATAATGTGCTTCCTTCAATATCTCATCTCGAATCTCCGAATTTGCTGGTACACATAAACGACCTCTGTAACGGAGAACTTCCGACTCATCACAACTAAAATCTTCAAGATCACCACTCTTCAGTTGATCTCTAATCTTTATCAAATGAGGGTCTTCACTCTGTTTTTCTCGAATCCTTTCCAACAGAGTGGGCTGTAAGACCATAGACATAAGTCTCGTCGTCGTTCCATGAACAACCACCACAAGTGATAATCTCCGCATATCTTCCACTAGGACAGGCTGTCGAGTGATAATCATACTCAAAGTTGCCACAACCTTCCTACTCAATGCATCGGCAACAACATTTGCCTTGCCGGGATGATATAGAATAAAGATATCATAATCTTTTAGTAACTCCAACCATCTCCGTTGCTGTAGATTTAGCTCCTTCTGTGTAAACAGATACTTGAGGCTCTTATGATCAGTATAAACTTCACAATGCTCTCCATAGAGATAGTGGCGCCATAACTTTAGAGCAAAAACTACCGCTGCTAACTCCAAGTCATGAGTAGGGTAGTTTTTCTCGTACTCCTTTAATTGTCTTGAAGCGTATGCAATCACTCTACCATGTTGCATCAACACGCAACCCAAGCTACTATGCGAAGCATCACTATAGATTACAAATCCTTCGCCCATCACTGGTAATGCAAGAATAGGAGCCGTCATCAACTTTAGCTTAAGCTCATCAAAGCATTCCTGACAATTATTACTCCAAATAAACTTTACCCCTTTTCTAGTCAATCGAGTAAGAGGTGTAGAGAGTTTCGCAAAACTCTCCACAAATCGTCGATAATACCCGGCTAAGCCAAGAAAACTCCGCACTTCAGAAATCGTCGTCGGTCTAGGCCAGTCTCGAATTGCCTCAATCTTCTTAGGATCAACAGCTACGCCCGAAGCGGAAATCACATGGCCTAAAAAGGCTACTTCTCTTAACCAAAACTCACATTTCTTCAGCTTAGCATACAACTTCTTTTCTCGCAAGAGTTGCAGCACTAATCTCAGATGCTCTTCATATTCCGCATCATCACGAGAGTAAATCAAAATATCATCAATAAAGACTACAACAAACTTATCCAAGAAAGACTTGAAGACTCAGTTCATCATATCCATAAATGCAGCAGGGGCATTCGTCAAACCGAAAGGCATGACTATAAACTCATAATGTCCATACCGAGTTCTAAAAGCTGTCTTAGAATTATCCTTGGCCTTCACCTTTAACTGGTGGTAACCGGACTGAAGATCAAAATTAGAAAAGACACACGCTCCTTGTAACTGATCAAATAAATCATCGATACGTGGGAGGGGATATCTATTCTTGATGGTCACTTTGTTCAATTCCCGATAATCCACTCATAACCTAAGTGAACCATCCTTCTTCTTCACAAATAATACAGGCGCTCCCCAAGGTGATACACTGGGCCGAATAAAACCTTTATCCATAAGATCCTGCAGTTGCGCCTTCAACTCTCGCAGTTCAGCTGGTGCCATTCTATAGGGTGTCTTCGAGATTAGCGCAGTTCCTGATACCACATCAATCACGAATTCAATCTCCCTATCAGGAGGCATAGAGGAAAGCTCAGAAGGAAAAATATCCGAAAACTCGCGGACAATAGGGATATCCTCGAGTCCTGGTATAACAGTAGGCACCTCAGTTACTGTCGCTAAATAGGCCATACATCCTCTACTCAACATCTGTCTGGCCTTAGATGAAGATATCGTCATAGCGAGCAATGAACTTCTACATCCTTCAAAAATAAACTCCTCTTGTCCAGGCTCACGAAAGATCACCGTCTTGGTTCCACAATCAATCGTTGCAAAATAACGAGATAACCAGTCCATGCCAAGGATTATATCAAAATCCTACATCTGCTTCAATACCAATAAATCGGCAGGCATGATCCAAGGCCCTATTTGTACAGGACATCCCCAACAACCCTTCGTCACCTGCAAGCTATGGTCGGGTACCCGCACCTCCTGTGTCTGGGGTAACGACCCTATCTCTAAACCATAATACAAATGCTCTACTAACAAAGGAATGCGATGCACCAGTATCAAATAAAGTGCGCGATCTAATGCCACAAATCAAAATAATACCTGCCACCACACGATCAACTATCGAGGCGTCCTCAATCTGTGCGGCATAAACTCGGCCGCTCGCCTGTGGCTGGCGTCGATCCGGCTGTCGTGGCATAGAAGATCGATCCGCCTGACTGAATACCGGGGAAGCTCCAGATACTTGCGGTGGAGAAAAAGGAACAGACACCATAGATGGAGCTGCTACTAATCTGGGACAAGTCCTCCTCACATGTCCCAGCTGTCCACACTCATAACATCGACCCTCACGCCGATCACAAAGACTATGCCAATGAGGTCCTCCACAAATCACACATCGGGGAGATCCCTTCTGCTGTAGTCGCTGCTGGCGAAATCCTCCAGACTGCTGTCGACTAGAAGATCCACGTCCCTGGAAACGCGATCGCGGTGGAGGTCTTGGCGTCCGTCTGCTACTCGACTGCCCTCCATCATCAGGTGCTGTGCACTTCCTCTCCTGACCCAGAGCTGGGTCCACAAGCTGCCCCTTAGTCACAAATGTCCCTCGCTCTACCCACAAAGACTGCTCAATAGTTGCATCCAAAGTCTGAAGTCTCTGAGAGTGGACAAATAGAAATATCTCTGGTCTCAAACCCTTCTCATAGAGATAAACCTTCTGTATTTCATCTCTTGCAGCAGTAGGTACATAGTTAAGTAATCTAGTAAACTCTCGAGCATACTCCTGCACCGAACGATTTCCTTGCTTCAGATTCTTCAGATCCTCCTCTATCTTCACCTTCATACTACTTGGAAAATACGCTCCATACATAATCCCGCGAAACTCGCTCCAAGTCATCTGCAGAGGATTCAAGGACCTATGATCACGAGTCCTTCTCCACCAAACATGAGCATCACCAGACAGACAATGGACTGCCATATGCACCTGCTCCCGTGCTGGCACAAAAAGATCCTCGAATAATTTCTCCATCTCACAAATCCAAGCTTCTACCACCCACGATTCTATGCTACTACCATTAAATCGTGGTAGATCAAATCTACAGAAGCGAGCCAATCTATCCGCCATCCGCTCCTGCTCTACCTCAGAAAGCACTTGACTTGGCTGTGTACTCCCTTCCCTGGGTTGAGATGTAACTGGAGTGGTTGCAGCCTGAGGTTCCATAGTTCGAGGTGTAGCACTCTGCTGCTGTGAAAAAGCGTCGCACATCTTCTGCAATAAGGCACTCTGCTGCCTACCCACTTTAGCTATGTCAGCTAGCTGCTCCTGCAAATCGGGCCGTATACTAGGTCCCGGCTGCTCTGGCATCTCCGAAGACGTCGGATGCGCTCGCGTCGATGGTCGTCGAGGAGGCATAGTAATAACCTGCAACAGAATACCCATTTAGACAACAAACAATCACACGACCCAATCTAGCGAAAGTCTAGAAGGACACTTCTTTTCTTTTCAGATTATTATGCCGTCTGCAGCCAACATAATTCATCTGATAAGAGAAGACGTTAATCCCTCAATCACTCTTCCTACACAAGGAAGGATTCAAAACCCAATCTTTGACTTTCGCGATTAATCACGTTTCTCTCGTCATAATGTTCTAAGGTCTGTCATCTTAGGTTTCCCTAGGCCCTCTTGACCTATTCCTAAGCTCTGATACCAACTTAATCTGTCACGCCTCGGGTTACCTCTTCCCAGGCACATCAACAGACCCGCCGCATACACAGTAATAAAACTGAGCATACGAAGCGAAAACAACAACAACTATCAGCTAAAGGTATCAAAAGCAACAGAGCTGCTATATAAATAATAAGTTCACTGTACATACATACATCGATCCATAACCAAAAATATACATCACTGTCTACTCCAACAACCACTGTATGTACAGACTCATGGGATCATCTACCAAATGGGGTATACCTCTAGTAATGATCAGGGAACAGCTCTACCCGACGATCTCCTTTCCACGCTCAGAATGCACTGCTGGAGAAGAAGACTCTGCAAAAAGGTGTCAACAACGGGTGTGAGAACTACTATCAAACAAGTACTCCTCAGTGGGTACCGCTACCAACGTCAGCGGTCTGCCCACTAAGTCCTCGATCTCAAGATATATATATAGAGAGCAATAAGGAAAGTAGGAGATAAACTACCATTACTATGTACAATGCTCGAACTGTCAATATGAATATCAATGATCTGAACATAATACAACAAACGAGGACTATCATAAATCCATAATACCATACCTGCGGCCTGATCATCATGCTCTACCCGTAGGGAGCCAACTAGTACATGCAATATACCCTCTGTACAACACATAAACCAACTCCGGAGTGGTACTCGTGGGAGCGACCCAACCGAGTATAATATCACAACACATATCAGCGCCAAGCACCCACAAGTATAAGATCGACAAGATGGGTCAATCTGATTTCTCACAAGAAACTCACGTGCACACGGCACCTCAAATGCATAATCAACAAGTATGACCCAATCAACTGATCAATGCTCAAGTGCTCACAAACAACTCAACTCTACCACAAAGAGGAGGAATAATCAACATAGCATGAGTTACAATAAGATCACCTACACTAGTATGTACAACAACTGGTACAATGGATATCAATGCAACAGGATAGGTGCAGGTCAAATCATGCATCAAGAATATAAGGAAATCATGCTTGCTATCAGATATCACTATCTCACCTATAATCATATCATACACATGCAAACAATAAATCAGTCTCAACTCTAACATGTCATATCTAACATAATCTCAGCAATATCATGTCATGCTAACATGAGAATAATCACATAGGAGGAAATCCACTGAATCTGGTAAACATCAACCCACCTCAAAAGCTAATCCAACCACGGTAGGGAACAACTATAATCTCAGATCCAACCCTCCAGGATATACCAAGCTCAAGCAGTACTCCAATCTGAATATACCACCAAAAGACTGCTAACTTCAACAGAACAACTGATCAGAACCAGATCAGAACAATACAGTAGGAGAGAACAAGCTAGATCATAACTAATGCCAACACATGGCCCTTACTCTAGCTTTCTCTCTCTCTAGCAAATAGAATCACGAAGTGGAAATGGCTTCAAAACAATCAAGGGGCTCACCTATTTATAGGCTCCAATTCTCCACATTCAGGCGCCCGAATTCCCACTTCCGGGCGTCCGGAAATCCAGTAAGCCAGGTGTCAGCTGGCGGCCAAGCGGTCCGGCAACAGTCAGCAACGGTGAGGCGGCGCTCCTCCGGCGGTCGACACGTGTCCTGCAACACGACACGTGTAAATCCACGTCATAAGCCCAATCCGGATCCACAATCCGGGCGTCCGAAACCTACGCCCAGATCCGAAATAAGTTAGCAACTTCCGGACCCATCCGAAACGACCATCGGCTCCGAAAACATTCGGGCGTCCACTTCCCAAGATCCGGGCGCCCGAAATGTCCCAAGCCCAGTAACTTCTCAAAATGCCAAGTATTACATCCTAGGATTTCTTAGGTCCACCTAGACCGTTTCTACTCTCTGATACCACCTTAGTCTGTCACGCCCCGCCGTGCCTTAACACCAACTAGGTGAGAGGACAACCCGCACGGGCGCGTGCGCCAGACCCGCCGAACGGACAGCGTCTCCTCTATCCGCCCAAGGCGTCACAACACAAGCATTTCCACGATGTTCCAACTAGGAACGGAGTACAAGAGTTGCACAAGAAAATCATCAACATAAAGAAGATCTACTTCTATTACATCACATTTGCACATTTATACATGCCCAATTTTTCTTTTCCTTCATTCCTATTCCATACATCAAGTTCCAAAACTATAGAATTGCAAGTTGTATACATTTAATAAAAACCCCTATGTTATCAGCGTCCAAAACATGGGGTACAACTATACATGACACCAAAATAGAAGGGCTGCTATCTACAAAGCCAAACCCTTGCCTCGCTCCGCCGCCTCACTCGCGGAAGGACCTGAAAAACGTGGGGTGAGAACTATAAACATAGTTCCCAATGGGTAAGGCCACCCAAGAGAGAAGCTCGACCCACCAGGTCAAAAGAAACACCATAAGCATAAGTTAGATTTCAAATAACTATGCAAACAAATATTTACATGCTTGTAAATAAACATAAAGGATGCAACCAATTAAAATGACAACTTTTATTTTCTCCTAGGTTCATTCTATATCTCACATTGTCCAAGTTCAACTACTTGTCATTTATTTATGGTGTCGGAATCGCCGCATCACCAATTTGGTTCTCAACCAAAGCGGAATCGCCGCAAGCATCGGGCACCGGGCAATGGAATCACCATCCCCATCATGGTCCCAACCTCCAAGGAGTGAAATCGTCATCTTCTTATTCGGGTAGCGAAGTCGTCGCATACCCGGGATAGCGAAATCGTCGCGTACCCCAATCCATCATCGTCATCACGTGGCTCGGGTAGCGAAATCGTCGCATACCCGGGATAGCGAAATCGTCGCGTACCCTAATCCATAACCGCAATCACGTGGCTCAGGTAGCGAAATCGTCGCATACCCGGGGTAGCGAAATCGTCGCGTACCCCAATCCATCACCGCCATCACGTGGCTCGGGTAGCGAAATCGTCGCGTACCCCAATCCATCACCGCTATCACGTGGCTCGGGTAGCGAAATCGTCGCATACCCGGGATAGCGAAATCGTCGCGTACCATCACCGCCATCACGTGGCTCGGGTAGCGAAATCGTCGCGTACCCCAATCCATCACCGCCATCACGTGGCTCTAGTAGCAAAATCGTCGCATACCCGGGATAGCGAAATCGTCGCGTACCCCAATCCATCACACTTCACACTTGCCAACCTAAGTTCATTGGCCTTAGGTTCAAGTTACCAAGTCTCACCTATGTTCAATGACACTAGGTTTACTTTACATTCTCAACCTAGGTTCCATGACACTAGGTTCCAATTTCATGTTCCAACTTATGTTCAATGACACTAGGTTTACTTTACATTCTCAACCTAGGTTCCATGACACTAGGTTCCAATTTCATGTTCCAACCTATGTTCAATGACACTAGGTTCCATTTTCATAATGCAATCACATAACAAGTATAACTAGTAATGAAATACTTGAATCATTAACATGCATGATGAGCCCATGGCTTAATTCATCATGATTCTCATTTTGCCAACATGCAAGTTCTAGGGTTACATACTTTTACACCATTTTAATTTCAAATGGTCATTTACCCTAGACATGAAAGTGACCTAATCACTTCGGTAAACACAAACCCACCTCAAGAGCTCCCAAGTCTTGTGTTCTTTGAGCTCCTAGGTCACCAAGTCTTGAGTTCTTGCTTCAACCCAAGCTTCTACAAGGAAAACGGTTCGTTACTCATTACGAACCCAAAAATCCATTCGTTTCTAGAAATCAAGTGTTCTAACATGATTTCCCATGCCTCAATTGCAATTCCCGAAGGTCCAAATATTTTTAGAACCTCCCATGGCAAAAGCCCCAAATCTACCTAGGGTTTGCATGCATGCAAGCCAAACCCTAGATTTCATGGCAAATCTTCCACCATTTGTGGTGAAGATCGCCTAGGGTTTCCAAAAATCTCATATCAAATGATTAAATCCAAGGTTTAAACCCTAAATCACAAGAACTCACCTCTACACCCAAACTCCCTAGCCTCTTCTTGCACCAAGAAGCTCCAAATCCACCTTAGAAGCTTTTTCCAAGGTCAAATCCTTTACTTCTCCAAGCTTTGGAGAGATCTCTAGAGAGAGAAAGTGAGGGAGAGGGAGAGGGAGAGGGAAAATGAGGAAGGTGGAGAAGGAATGAGGGGAGAAAGACCTTAGCCCCCATACATAACCCCCACCACGTGAAATTACCAAACTGCCCTTCACTGGGCATTCTGCTTCAGCCGGGTACGGACCTTGCCGTCCGGACCCCACAGCCGGGTCCGGAACCCGTGAGCATCTCAGCTCGAAAAACAGGTCGGGTCCGGACCTTGGCGTCCGGGTCCGGACCCTAGCTGCTCCACCAAACTTCATTGTCCAGACCCCAGATCTCGGGTCCGGACCCCGTGAGCAATTTAGCTCCAGTTCGGGCTTTTCCAAAAATTCAAAATTTTGATTTTTGGGGTCCTAACTCGCACCCAAACGTTCCGAAACCCTCGGAAACCAATTCTACACCAGCCATTATCGGCTTTCTCCGAACTTCATCCAATTCGGTAAAGTTCGGCATAACGCACCGAAATTCAGAGTACTACATTTTTAGAATAAGTTTTTTTTATTTTTGAGACCCAAAATCAGAAGCAATTAAAACCTACTTTTCGAAATCTGATTCTAATTCTGCTAACACAAGTACTTCTTAGTGGATACCGTCACCGACGACGACGACCTACTCACTAGATCTACTATAGGCGAAAAGTAAAGAACTAGATAAAAAATTGAGCAAAAAGTAGTAAAAGCTAGAAAAGAATCTACACTTATGTCACGCCCCGAGGTTCTTTTTGAAAATCCTTCTTAGGAAAACTAGCGAAAACGTGTAGATTTTTTTTTTGTTAAAACACCATTGAGAACACCCCGCAGACGCACACAGACCCGCCACATGGACAAAGAATTTCCTGTACAAATGGACAGAGTCTCCCCTGTACATGCACGACATAGCACCATAATACAAAGTCAACCAGACATACAACCACACAACACAAACAATATAATGATCATGTGATAACGATAAATTACATACATCCATTATATTTAAACATTAATAGGTAATGAACTAAACTAATCCAGCGGAATGATAATGAATATCAACAACAGACAGCTCTGGAACACGACATCTAGTATCGTCCTCACGCACCGTCCCAACTCTCACCGCCCGCATCACCTGAAAAATGGTGGGGGGTGAGAACATATAAACATGTCTCCCCTCCCAGTGGGTACCGCAAGCCGACGAAGGCGAGGCGTACTCACTGGCAAAAGGAAGAGATAACCATAATCATGAACATATATCATAAGGACAGTAACAATGAAATAATAACTGGTAATGAATGCTAAAGCACCGCTACTGTAAGTAGAAATCGACAACTAGGTGTAATCAACAGGCGTACCGGAGTAGTAACAGTGATGGCTAGGAAGGAACTACAACGGCCAATCAATACATAACTATCTGCTACTGTAACCAACAAGAGAATACACTAATGCATCAAACGGGTGAATAATGCTTGGTCGAAAGACCTCAGGCTTAACCACATCCTGCTCACCCACCTGGCACATAACCCTAACAAGCACCTCCTAGGGCTCACTGGTCGGAAGTACGACCATTTTTCCGAAAAAGAACACCTCTTGCGGTGGACCAGACCACTGGTATACATGAAATGCTCACGAGCTGTGGCGATCGATGCAATATGCTCAATGACCAACATCGACAAGTAGCCGAGAGAATAATCCACAAGGAGTCACCGACCAATCAGGTCAATCTCAATCTGAGAGTGTCACCGACCGTAAGGTCAACTAATGTCAAGTCATGCGATATACCATTAGGAGTGCCACCAAATGTCCACTAAAGTCATATCATGCAATACACATCTAGGAGTGTCACCGACAACGAGTGTCAACTACTATCATATCATATAATAGATAGCTCAAGGTGTCACCGACCGTAGGGTCAAATATTGTCAAGTCATGAAATAGATAACTAAGAATGTCACCGACCGTAAGGTCACTAATATCAAGGTCCTCTACTATAATCATACAATAGATAACTCAATCACCAAGGAATACCGCTCAACCACTAAATCACGATAATATGAGATAAAGGCAAGTGTAGAGTAACTAGCTATGAAGTCAAGTGGTGTATGAAAGCTCAACCAATATCAAGTAAATGAAAGGAGATAACAGGGATAGAAATCAGCAAGCAGGCACCACTTTACCGACTTCGTATCGAAGTACCCACCTCTATCGTAGAATGAAACCGGGTCGTCGACACCTTGTCGATGTCTTCCGCCACAGTCCGGACCTATGCAAAGTCCCATCCAAAATTGTAATTAGCTCAAACCCGCTAATTACAAAAGCTTATGATTCTATGAGAATCTAAACAGGCGAACAATCGAATTTTCGGATCCCGTTCAACGATCACCGAAAAATTACTTGATTGTCTCGTCGATTCATCGGAATGCCACCCCAACCCATGGGGTGTCCCGAATTGAGCCCCACACTTATCCTACCTCTCCCGCTGTCTCCACGCATCAATTTAATGCTATTGGGGCAGCTGCACAAGTAGTGCGCCAAAACGGGAAAACCGAGATCCCGAAAATCACCGGTTTGGCTCTCGGAATGCACATTTCGGCACCGAAACCACCCACAGCCCTCTTGCTGTGACCAGATGTGTTAAACCTCAATCTACAACCAGCCAATAAGGCTGCATCACCGCTGCAAACAGCAGCAACCTATACGACATGAAAACGCGCCCGAAACCGCTCGATTTTTTGTATTTTGGGGTCCGGATTAGCCCCGAAGTGTTTCGAAACACTCCGAAAGTCATTCGACCATGCTTGCTGTCCCAAAACACACACTTTTTGGTGTTGGGACAGCCGCACACTGTCACGCCCCGAGAACCGCCAATTTGGTCGGTCCCGGCACGCGCACAGACCCGCCGAACGGACAGAGTCTCCCCTATCCGCCCAAGGCGTCACAAAACATGCATCAATACGATGTTCCAAACAGGAACCAAATACATGAGTTGCACAAGGGAAGCATCAACAAAAGAAGCATCTACTTCTATTACATCACATTTGCACATTTATACATGCCAAAATTTTCTTTTCATTACATTCATTACATCCAAGTTCCAAATAGTAGTTACATTTAACTACACTTCACTTTCTTACAAGACCCCTATGATTTAATGTCCAAAAGTCGGGGTGTATCTAGGTACATAACCAAAATGGGGAAGAGCCGCTATCTACTATATATGCCACGCCCTTGCCTCGCTCCGCCGCCTCACTCGCGGATGGACCTGAAATACATGGGGGTGAGAACTATAAACATAGTTCCCAATGGGTAAGGCCACCCAAGGGAGAAGCGCAACCCACCAGGTCCAAAGAAAACAACACAAGCATAGGTTAGTAAATAATTAACTATGCACAACTACGAGTACATGCTTAAATTTAAACATGAATAGATGCAACCTATATAAATGATATCTTTCATTTTCTCCTAGGTTCATCCCACAAGTTCCATCATTCAATTTCATTTATGTTATTCTTAGAATCCTTGGCATTGGTGTCGGAATCGCCGCCCACCAACTCACTTTTGGAGCACTTGGCATTGGTGTCAGGGTTACCGCCCACCAACCCATATTTAGAGCACTTGGCATTGGTGTCAGAATCGCTGACTAACCAACCCATTTCGAATACTTGTGGCATTGCCGCTTCCAATTGGCATTGGTATCAGAATCGCTGAGTAACCAACCCATTTCGAATACTTGTGGCATTGCCGGTTCCAATTGGCATTGGTACCAGAATCACTGAGTAACCAACCCATTTCGAATACTTGCGGCATTGCCGTTTCCAATTGGCATTGGTACCAGAATCGCTGAGTAACCAACCCATTTCGAATACTTGCGGCATTGCCGCTTCCAATTGGCATTGGTACCAGAATCGCTAAGTAACCAACCCATTTCTCACAAATCACGGAGTTACCGCTTAGTGTTGGGCACCGGGCAATGGAATCGCCATCCCCATCTTGGTCCCAATTTTCGAGTAGCGGATTCACCGCCATCAATACCCGTGGGTAGCGGAATCGCCGTATACTTCCCACTTAGTCACACACGATTCATGTCAACATTCACAACCTATGTTCAATGACACTAGGTTCACATCATCATTTCTAACCTATGTCCAATGACACTAGGTTCACATCATCATTTCCAACCTATGTCCAAATGACACTAGTTTCACTAAATTCACAAGTCACACTCTCTTTTATCACTAGAGAATTTCAACTACACACAATTTGGTGCAAGTTATCCCATAACTAATCATGATCCATGATGATGTCCAATTGTCAACGGTTCATGTACATACTTGTTCAACTACCTATATGTCACTTGGGCATACTAGGTTATCATACATGCAACATGTCTCAAAGTATGTAGGATTAAGTAATACTTATTTTCACCTACATGCAAGGTGAGCCCATGGCTCCAATCACTTAAACAATTATTCTTGCCAACATGCACATTTCAACCTATGTTCAATGACACTAGGTTTACATCATCATTTCCAACCTATGTTCAATGACACTAGGTTTGCTAAGTACACAATTCACATGCAAATCATGTTCCAAGAGTCATGATATCAATTTAGGAATAATTCATGCATGTACTTGTTTATCCACCTATTTATCACTTAGGTTTTCAAGATTCTCACACATGCAACCTTCTTTCATGAAGTATGAACATGAAACACATAATTCTACATATATGCAAAATGAACACATAGCTCAATTTCATTTCACAAGTCCTTTATGCCAACATGCACAATTATACACTAGGGTAACATACACTACCATTTTTTTATTATGGTTATTTTACCCTAGACATGGAAGTGACCTAATCACTTCGGTGCAACACAAATCCACATTATGATACCCCAATTGCTTGTAGACACTTGCAATCGGGCCGCACACTTTGAATCTCTTAGCTTCTTGCCCTATAATACAAGAAGAATTCGTTACTCCGAGTCAAACTCAAAACAATTTCATTTCTTGGAATCATTCGAAATCGAGTTGTTGTCACGCCCCGGGCTAGTTTAAATGCGGAAAACGGGTCAATTTTTTTTTTTTTTTGAAAGTCTAGCCCGCGCAGTGAACAGACCCGCCACAAATACAGGCACCTCTGTCTACACGGACAGAGTCTCCCCTGTATTTGCACGGCGTACCAACAGCATACAACAGGATCACAATCACACTTACATTCACGATAATCCATACAATACAACATAGAGTATATTTGCATTCAGCTATACCTACATGCTTCTAAGCACTCCTTAAGCGAAGGATGATGCAATGCACAGTACAACAAGCATCCTATTAAAAGTGCTTCCCACACGAAAGCTTTATTTTCAAACTCTAATAAGCATTAAAGAAATCCAAGAAAACCTTTTTAAATCGTTCCAACACGGAACTTACTTTTGAAAACCAACTACCACGATGGGTAGACACCCACACGATAAAACACAAGTCAAAAGATGATAATAGAAGCAGAAACCCAATCTCATGCATAAAGAGTCATCATCTCATACAAGTTATAAGCATTCAATACTGATCATCTAACTGAACCATTTATATATCTATCTGACTACTAATGCAGATAAGGAAAACATAACCAGGAGGATGACCGCTAATGCAGTCTAGCTAGATCGTCCTCGCATCGAACCACGAACTGGCTCCTCGCCCGATCCACCTGAAAAACAGGGAGTGAGAAACCGCAACGAGGTTTCTCAGTGGGTACAACTGAGCCACAGGGGCATGTCGTAATCACTAAGAAACAAAGGATATATGATAACAATATAATCAGAGATCTACAGTAGCTGTGTCAGTATGAACAGAATAAATGATCAAAACGCTACTGTACAGGAAAAACTAAGCTGTATATGCATCAATGGAAAGAAAACTCCAAATACCCAATCAGTATCCCACCATATTGGTCCGCAAACCTCAGGTGCATTCGTCACTCCTCCGCACTCCTCCGCATTCGATCCATTCATGCGCCCGCAGGTCGACCTATCCGGATGGTACACCTCTGATCGGTGGCCAAACCGATCGGTGTCATGAATAAATGCCGTGCCGTGACTGGTCATGCAATATGCTCAATAACAACTCGGCAAGAAGCCGATACCTGGCCGAAGCCACAGGCGAAAGGAACGCCTCATCCTGATCAAACGGATCAAATCGAAGTCGGCAAGAAGCCGATACCTGGCCGAAGCCACAGGCGAAAGGAACGCCTCATCCAGATCAAACAGATCAAATCCAAACCGGCAAGAGGCCGGTACCTGGCCGAAGCCACAACAGATCGAAACACACGACAAGAGAGTCGATGTGTTGCCTGGACAAGAAGTCCACAAATCATCAATGCACAATCCTGCTCTACATGTCCATGACCGCAAATATACTATGCAAGTAAGGTAAGTATGAACGAATGCTGTAAAGAAGGAATCGACATGTAGAGCTATATCAAAGAAGGGACAGGGAATAGTGATACCGACTACTCCGTAGGCTCACCCACCTGTCGTACTCGCGTCGGGAACCTGGACGCGAAGCAGATCAACCGGACCTACGATAGGTCCACGAGTCAGAAACATGTCCCAAAGGACTCTACAAATGCATCTCACACAAACCCCCAAAACCCGAGACTCGGTTTCCCAAACCGATCTCCGTAAATCACCGGAACTCCCAAAATCGCACCGGGACGTCCCCGGGACACACGAATAGTCCCGAAATGTACCGACTCGATCCACGAGTCAACCGCTGCCCCAAAACACATCCATTTGGGTGTCTTGGCAGCAGACACAAGATCGAACATCGGAATAATCATCGTCGGACAATCGTTCCGATCCGGGTTCCCTTAAGTGTCGATTTCGACACAGGAACCCGCTGCCGTTCACCGGGCATCTCCGAATACACGAGACGGCCGAGACACAACCAGCCAACAAGGCTCAGCGGCAGCCCGTAAGTCACACACATTGCGTCGGAAGTTTCCGAGCCGAAGACCACGTTTCGCCGACGGATTTCGTCGGGAAACGCACTAGAAATCGTTCTTCGATTTCCGCGAAAGACGACGGACCTTGGACGATCAGTCCAGAGGTAACACACAGTTTATACTAACTGTCCACAGGACCCACCCGATGCACAATTGCATAATAGTCCCCAATCTTTTACGGAATCATAATAATTGCGTGATTTTTCGGACTTAATGGTTCGTTACGACAAACCGAGGGTCTCCGGGGTCAGCCGAGGCGTGTGCTGCAAGGTCTCGATGTGCCGAAGGCCGTGCTCACGATTTGAAGCACAGCCGTTCACTGGGGGACGCGCAGGAGCGACGCGAAGTTCAGCGAACAACACGTGCAGTCCATAAACCGCGTTTACACCGCAAATCAGCGACTCGCTGACCCAAAGGGAGGTGAGCACGATGATCGGCACTGATCATAGATCACCGTGCTCACATTTGGAGGCATCGGGGTGGCCCCGGGTTGCCGAAACGGCGAGCCGAACCCAAGGCAGTGTGCTGTTTTAACAAATAAAGGCTTACCGGGCAGAGGAAGCTAGGGCACGGCCGGCGGCGGCACGGCGGTGGGCGGAGGCAGGTGCGGCCGGCCGGGGGAGGTCGCCGCACACAGTATCCGGCGGCGGGAGGCGGCCGGAGGAGTAGGCGAGGATGCCCTAGCCCGGGAGCACCCAAAAAGTCGGGCTTTGTTCCCGGCAAGCGGCGGCTCCGGCGACGGTTTTGCCGGCAGCCGACGGGTGCGGGAGGTCCAGGGAGGCCGGGGCTTGGGTTGGCCGGCGGCAGAAGGCGACGGCGGCGGCGTTTGGGAAGATGATCTATCCCTCCTCGGCCAGAACTGCACCCGAGATGGTGCAGTCAGCCAGCAGCGGCCGTGGCGGCGCGCGGGGACGGCGTCGACCGGCCAGCGGCTCGTCGGAGGTCCGGGGACGCCGCAGGGAGGGAGCCCGAAGACGTGGTTTCCCTCGGGTTGGTCCCTGGCAGAGATGGACCGAGGTAGGGGAAAGGTGTGATGCCGGGGTTGCACCCTCTGCCGGCCGGAAAAGGGTCGCCGGCGGCAGCAGTCGCACGCAGAGGGAGGAGCAGGAGGTTGGGATGTCGGCTGGGTGGCTGTGGAGGGAGGAAGTGGCCTAGGGTTAGGGTTTGTGTAGAGGAAACCCTAAAACCACCTATATACAAGTTGACAATTTGCAACTTAGCCCACCAACGCCAACTATTATCAGTTGAGTCCCTCGCAGCGCGTGTATTTTACGCGTAGGTACCTCCCGGTCCAATGTCGTGCAATTTGGCACATAAAATATCAGCAATTTCCTTAAAATACCAACAATGACTTTTTGACCCTTCCTCGGCAAATTCGTTATATCTTGAGATCCGTCCGTCGGATTTTCGAACGGATTGTGCCAGCACGATCAGCACTGCCAAGACATTGAACTCACGATTTTGTTTCGTTCGATTTGATTGCCGATTCGCAGGTCAATAGACTCCTTTTCCGTTCACATTTTTAATTACTATTTGGTCCCCCAACCATCAAGTAGGCTTTTCTCGGAAACCGTGCGCCAGATCCAAATTCCGTTAGTGCCATCGAGTCCAGAATAATTGGACAGTCGAAAACGAGCTATTGGACCACTATGAACGGAGTCCGATACACTCCAAAAGCTATTTCTAATCATCGGCTTATCTGGAAAACCAGAGTTACTATTCACTTAAGTGAATCTTCAAAATCGCGTAACTCTTTCATTTTAAATTATTTTCTCCCGAAACTTGACGAGTGATTATGTAATTAAAATACACACATAAACATCATCAACGGAGAGTTAAATTGCATAGTAAAAATCTCGGTCTTTACATCATTCCCCCCTTAAAAGAAGTTTCGTCCCCGAAACTTGATTACATTTACCCCTCAAGTAAATGTGGCTAACATTCCCGCAAAAATCGATTCAAGCTCCCATAACGCTACGCGTTCCTCATGATTAGCCTATTGAACTTTAACATACGGAACGCTCCGGTTCCGCAGTTATTTCTCCTCACGTGCCAATATCCGCGTCGGAGCCTCATCGTAGGTCAGATCCTCCCGCAGCTGGATAGTCGTCAGACTGATGACGTGGGACGGATCCGAAACATACTTCCGAAGCATGGACACGTGGAAGACATCGTGTACTTGGGCGAGACTCGGAGGTAGAACCAACCGGTACGCCACCGGACCAACGCGCTCCCAGATCTCAAACGGTCCCACAAATCTCGGGCTAAGCTTGCCCCTCAAACCGAACCGTTTGATCCCTCTGGACGATGAAACCTTGAGCAGAACATGCTCGCCAACCTGAAACTTCAGGTCACAACGCCGATGGTCCGCGTAGCTCTTCTGCCGACTCTGTGCAGTCAATAATCTCTCTCTAGCACTGCGAATCTTGTCTCTGCGTCCACCACCAAGTCCGGCCCGATCATCCGGCGTTCTCCGATGTCGTCCAACTGATAGGGAACCGACATCGACGCCCATATAAAGTCTCATACGGTGCCATCCCGATGCTCGCCTGATTACTGTTGTTATAGGCGTATTCCACCAGTGACAGGTACTTGAACCACCCATCACCATAATCCAGGACGCATGCATGTAGCATATCCTCAAGAGTCTGAATAACTCGCTCAGACTGTCCGTCGCTCTGGGGATGGAAAGCCGTACTGAAGTTCAGATTCGTACCCAAAGCTTGCTGTACACTCTTCCAAGACTGGGACAATAATTCTTCACTTAGAAACTCAAGGTCCACCCAAATCTGGTCTACGTAGCAGTAACTAATTCAACTACGTCAAAGGTTCATGCAAGAAAAATTTCGGGACAACACTATAAGTCTGGAGTATATTTTCGGAAGCCGAAACGACACACTCCAACTTACCAACAATGTCAACATGCTCACAACGAGTGAAACCATATCGTTGTCCCAAAACCTGCATCAGTAACGTCCGACTTGGAGACTATAGTCTCCCACCAGTTTGAGATGCAACCAGACCGAAATCAAACCCTTAGCTTCAAAAACCCACTAGCGGTATTATGACATTCCTTGGTCCAAGACCAAATCATCCGCCTAGACCAACAGGTCTGAGGCTAACACAACTTAGTTGAGCTCAACAAGTGAGCCAGCTACAGGTACATGCGGTTCGACATAAAGGTCCACGGTGTCCGTAACAGGATTGTGAATCGCTACTTACTATCAAAACCATCAGTGGTGCTCAACATCTGTCTCCACGAAACCCGGTCGCTGAAATCCGCATGGGACCAGCGATGCAATGTTCCATACCACATCCGATGTATGTCTCAACGAGACCCAGATGCATCAATCGTCAAGTGACCAGAAGAGCAATCCACTCTCATAATTATCCGTGTTTAACCACATCATGTACCTAGCATTCAAGCACCTGCATTAACTTCTGAGCCAAAGGTCAGGCTCAGTTCACGTGCCTAGCAAAGTTTACACCTTCTAGGAATGCAATATAAATTGCGACTGAGGGCGCATTGTCCCTTTTAACTACGCAAGACCTGGCTACTGGTTCGTATACAACCAGACCATCACCGAAGTACATACCACTGGTGAGGTTAACTCATAACTTTACATAACTTTGCCTAGGGCTAACCCAGAATATACTGCGTGGTCGGAGGTGACCATGATTCTAACCTTTGCATGAGATCATCCATAAAGGTTATCTACACGGGAAACACAAATCCCAATCCAAATACTCCCAAAAGGGGTAGGGCATTTCGTCCTGACTTTTGACAATACGTTGTCTGCAGCCAACGCATTTATCAAAAGAAAAGCGAAATACCGTAGATCCATCTCCAACGCCACGCTGGAGAAGTGACACCAGCACGAAATCATCCAATCTCACAATGTTGCACCAGAGTGCACCACAACATAATAAATATCGACTACGGAAGTCGATATTCGAGACTGGACCAGCCATCGAGCCGACTCGCTAGGAGTACTATGGCTCTAACGACAAGAATAGGAACTATCCGCGACATAGAGTCGCCAACTGCATAAGCTAAATGCGATCCACAACTCGATTTTCGAGCCTTACCAAATTCGACAACTTACTCTTAAGGTTTTCCAATTATCCTATAGAGCATCAATCTATATGCCAAAAGCATACATATGCTACGTGCCATCCTATACCACACTGATTTAGGTGTTGGGATTGCCTCACACTACGCGGACACCACAAAGACCTAACATTGAAGCTAAGTCTTATCTAATCCTGGCTTACGCCACTAGGCGCAAAAATCACCTGAAGATCAAACGACTGCTCTGACAAATCCACTAACAGGATATCTAAACTTCACTCAAGTGATAAAGATCTTCTAAGCTCGCTTCGCAACATGGACAGACTTCAGTCTTGTGAGTCAGGCGAAATTCTCGCCCATATACTCACACGAAATTTTTATTACCTTGCCTGAAACTCAATAAAGAGCCCTACAATAACCTCGATACAATCCAACCAATCTAAAGATCGGGTCGATCTGACAACTTATCAGATGAAAGGAGAAAACCCCATAAACTATCACCAAGTAGACACTACGGTAATACCCACCAAAGCTAAAGAAGTTCTACTCATACCGCAACCGCACGAGCAGTCGGCAAACAAACCTCGGGCCGCACACCAGCAGCCCACGCAATAGTTGCGGTAAAAAATCTGCATAAATCATCATCTCCCCCGAGATGCATGCCATCGTACATGAGCTCTAAATAGGGAGGAGTAGGCCCTAAAGCCATACTCACAGAGTCTGAGGAAACAATATCCACACTGAAATCGCCCAAGCGATTGCACTTCAATGCTCAAGCTGTACTCATACAGCTCCATCGACTGTCGTGGCGGTAACCGCACACAGTATCGTCTCCGTAGAGATGCCCGCAGTGGACCTCGTGCTCTACATGGAAAGTGGGGCCAAGAAATCACGGCTCAGCCGTCAGCTAAGGCCCAGCAGATGCCACTGCCTGGAACCTCAATATCAACATCTGTCTCGAATGGTTTTACTAGGTGCACATCACCCTACCACTCGATATCTGTCTGCTAACCCGCCACCACTCACAGTAGAGACACAAGTCTGCACCGCAACTGCAAAACAAACACGGGGTAACGAAACAACAATGAACCTTGAGTTAATAAAACTCGACCAACTTACCGGGACTCAATCCCACAACCCCGTGCTCTCACGTGCTTATAAATCTTAGGTCTTCCTAGGGTCATCCTAACCAGTGGTTCAGTTAGATAGCTTGTGAATGTAGTTGTGATTGTTCACTCTCTGATACCATCTTAATCTGTCACGCCCCGGGCTAGTTTAAATGCGGAAAACGGGTCAATTTTTTTTTTTTTTTGAAAGTCTAGCCCGCGCAGTGAACAGACCCGCCACAAATACAGGCACCTCTGTCTACACGGACAGAGTCTCCCCTGTATTTGCACGGCGTACCAACAGCATACAACAGGATCACAATCACACTTACATTCACGATAATCCATACAATACAACATAGAGTATATTTGCATTCAGCTATACCTACATGCTTCTAAGCACTCCTTAAGCGAAGGATGATGCAATGCACAGTACAACAAGCATCCTATTAAAAGTGCTTCCCACACGAAAGCTTTATTTTCAAACTCTAATAAGCATTAAAGAAATCCAAGAAAACCTTTTTAAATCGTTCCCACACGGAACTTCCTTTTGAAAATCAACTACCACGATGGGTAGACACCCACACGATAAAACACAAGTCAAATGATGATGATAGAAGCAGAAACCCAATCTCATGCATAAAGAGTCATCATCTCATACAAGTTATAAGCATTCAATACTGATCATCTAACTGAACCATTTATATATCTATCTGACTACTAATGCAGATAAGGAAAACATAACCAGGAGGATGACCGCTAATGCAGTCTAGCTAGATCGTCCTCGCATCGAACCACGAACTGGCTCCTCGCCCGATCCACCTGAAAAACAGGGAGTGAGAAACCGCAACGAGGTTTCTCAGTGGGTACAACTGAGCCACAGGGGCATGTCGTAATCACTAAGAAACAAAGGATATATGATAACAATATAATCAGAGATCTACAGTAGCTGTGTCAGTATGAACAGAATAAATGATCAAAACGCTACTGTACAGGAAAAACTAAGCTGTATATGCATCAATGGAAAGAAAACTCCAAATACCCAATCAGTATCCCACCATATTGGTCCGCAAACCTCAGGTGCATTCGTCACTCCTCCGCACTCCTCCGCATTCGATCCATTCATGCGCCCGCAGGTCGACCTATCCGGATGGTACACCTCTGATCGGTGGCCAAACCGATCGGTGTCATGAATAAATGCCGTGCCGTGACTGGTCATGCAATATGCTCAATAACAACTCGGCAAGAAGCCGATACCTGGCCGAAGCCACAGGCGAAAGGAACGCCTCATCCTGATCAAACGGATCAAATCGAAGTCGGCAAGAAGCCGATACCTGGCCGAAGCCACAGGCGAAAGGAACGCCTCATCCAGATCAAACAGATCAAATCCAAACCGGCAAGAGGCCGGTACCTGGCCGAAGCCACAACAGATCGAAAAACACACGACAAGAGAGTCGATGTGTTGCCTGGACAAGAAGTCCACAAATCATCAATGCACAATCCTGCTCTACATGTCCATGACCGCAAATATACTATGCAAGTAAGGTAAGTATGAACGAATGCTGTAAAGAAGGAATCGACATGTAGAGCTATATCAAAGAAGGGACAGGGAATAGTGATACCGACTACTCCGTAGGCTCACCCACCTGTCGTACTCGCGTCGGGAACCTGGACGCGAAGCAGATCAACCGGACCTACGATAGGTCCACGAGTCAGAAACATGTCCCAAAGGACTCTACAATGCATATCTCACAAACCCCCAAAACCCGAGACTCGGTTTCCCAAACCGATCTCCGTAAATCACCGGAACTCCCGAAATCGCACCGGGACGTCCCCGGGACACACGAACAGTCACGAAATGTACCAGCTCGATCCACGAGTCAACCGCTGCCCCAAAACACATCCATTTGGGTGTCTTGGCAGCAGACACAAGATCGAACATCGGAATAATCATCGTCGGACAATCGTTCCGATCCGGGTTCCCTTAAGTGTCGATTTCGACACAGGAACCCGCTGCCGTTCACCGGGCATCTCCGAATACACGAGACGGCCGAGACAACCAGCCAACAAGGCTCAGCGGCAGCCCGTAAGTCGTAACACACATTGCGTCGGAAGTTTCCGAGCCGAAGACCACGTTTCGCCGACGGATTTCGTCGGGAAACGCACTAGAAATCGTTCTTCGATTTCCGCGAAAGACGACGGACCTTGGACGATCAGTCCAGAGGTAACACACAGTTTATACTAACTGTCCACAGGACCCACCCGATGCACAATTGCATAATAGTCCCCAATCTTTTACGGAATCATAATAATTGCGTGATTTTTCGGACTTAATGGTTCGTTACGACAAACCGAGGGTCTCCGGGGTCAGCCGAGGCGTGTGCTGCAAGGTCTCGATGTGCCGGAGGCCGTGCTCACGATTTGAAGCACAGCCGTTCACTGGGGGACGCGCAGGAGCGACGCGAAGTTCAGCGAACAACACGCGCAGTCCATAAACCGCGTTTACGCCGCAAATCAGCGACTCGCTGACCCAAAGGGAGGTGAGCACGATGATCGGCACTGATCATAGATCACCGTGCTCACATTTGGAGGCATCGGGGTGGCCCCGGGTTGCCGAAACGGCGAGCCGAACCCAAGGCAGTGTGCTGTTTTAACAAATAAAGGCTTACCGGGCAGAGGAAGCTAGGGCACGGCCGGCGGCGGCACGGCGGTGGGCGGAGGCAGGTGCGGCCGGCCGGGGGAGGTTGCCGCACACAGTATCCGGCGGCGGGAGGCGGCCGGAGGAGTAGGCGAGGATGCCCTAGCCCGGGAGCACCCAAAAAGTCGGGCTTTGTTCCCGGCAAGCGGCGGCTCCGGCGACGGTTTTGCCGGCAGCCGACGACGGGTGCGGGAGGTCCAGGGAGGCCGGGGCTTGGGTTGGCCGGCGGCAGAAGGCGACGGCGGCGGCATTTGGGAAGATGATCTATCCCTCCTCGGCCAGAACTGCACCCGAGATGGTGCAGTCAGCCAGCAGCGGCCGTGGCGGCGCGCTGGGACGGCGTCGACCGGCCAGCGGCTCGTCGGAGGTCCGGGGACGCCGCAGGGAGGGAGCCCGAAGACGTGGTTTCCCTCGGGTTGGTCCCTGGCAGAGATGGACCGAGGTAGGGGAAAGGTGTGATGCCGGGGTTGCACCCTCTGCCGGCCGGAAAAAAGGGTCGCGGCGGCGGCGGCAGTCGCGCGCAGAGGGAGGAGCAGGAGGTTGGGATGTCGGCTGGGTGGCTGTGGAGGGAGGAAGTGGCCTAGGGTTAGGGTTTGTGTAGAGGAAACCCTAAAACCACCTATATACAAGTTGACAATTTGCAACTTAGCCCACCAACGCCAACTATTATCAGTTGAGTCCCTCGCAGCGCGTGTATTTTACGCGTAGGTACCTCCCGGTCCAATGTCGTGCAATTTGGTACATAAAATATCAGCAATTTCCTTAAAATACCAACAATGACTTTTTGACCCTTTCTCGGCAAATTCTTTATATCTTGAGATCCGTCCGTCGGATTTTCGAACGGATTGTGCCAGCACGATCAGCACTGCCAAGACATTGAACTCACGATTTTGTTTCATTCGATTTGATTGCCGATTCGCAGGTCAATAGACTCCTTTTCCGTTCACATTTTTAATTACAATTTGGTCCCCCAACCATCAAGTAGGCTTTTCTCGGAAACCGTGCGCCAGATCCAAATTCCGTTAGTGCCATCGAGTCCAGAATAATTGGACAGTCGAAAACGAGCTATTGGACCACTATGAACGGAGTCCGATACACTCCAAAAGCCATTTCTAATCATCGGCTTATCTGGAAAACCAGAGTTACTATTCACTTAAGTGAATCTTCAAAATCGCGTAACTCTTTCATTTTAAATTATTTTCTCCCGAAACTTGACGAGTGATTATGTAATTAAAATACACACATAAACATAATCAACGGAGAGTTAAATTGCATAGTAAAAATCTCGGTCTTTACATCATTCCCCCCTTAAAAGAAGTTTCGTCCCCGAAACTTGATTACATTTACCCCTCAAGTAAATGTGGCTAACATTCCCGCAAAAATCGATTCAAGCTCCCATAACGCTACGAGTTCCTTATGATTAGCCTATTGAACTTTAACATACGGAACGCTCCGGTTCCGCAGTTATTTCTCCTCACGTGCCAATATCCGCGCCGGAGCCTCATCGTAGGTCAGATCCTCCCGCAGCTGGATAGTCGTCAGACTGATGACGTGGGACGGATCCGAAACATACTTCCGAAGCATGGACACGTGGAAGACATCGTGTACTTGGGCGAGACTCGGAGGTAGAACCAACCGGTACGCCACCGGACCAACGCGCTCCCAGATCTCAAACGGTCCCACAAATCTCGGGCTAAGCTTGCCCCTCAAACCGAACCGTTTGATCCCTCTGGACGATGAAACCTTGAGCAGAACATGCTCGCCAACCTGAAACT
Organism: Puya raimondii; assembly: GCA_016920855.1. NCBI lineage: Eukaryota > Viridiplantae > Streptophyta > Magnoliopsida > Poales > Bromeliaceae > Puya > Puya raimondii. Next base: position 20,413,320 of record JABWPP010000049.1, read on the forward strand.
TCAGGTCACAACGCCGATGGTTCGCGTAGCTCTTCTGCCGACTCTGTGCAGTCAATAATCTCTCTCTAGCACTGCGAATCTTTGTCTCTGCGTCCACCACCAAGTCCGGCCCGATCATCCGGCGTTCTCCGATGTCGTCCAACTGATAGGGAACCGACATCGACGCCCATATAAAGTCTCATACGGTGCCATCCCGATGCTCGCCTGATTACTGTTGTTATAGGCGTATTCCACCAGTGACAGGTACTTGAACCACCCATCACCATAATCCAGGACGCATGCATGTAGCATATCCTCAAGAGTCTGAATAACTCGCTCAGACTGTCCGTCGCTCTGGGGATGGAAAGCCGTACTGAAGTTCAGATTCGTACCCAAAGCTTGCTGTACACTCTTCCAAGACTGGGACAATAATTCTTCACTTAGAAACTCAAGGTCCACCCAAATCTGGTCTACGTAGCAGTAACTAATTCAACTACGTCAAAGGTTCATGCAAGAAAAATTTCGGGACAACACTATAAGTCTGGAGTATATTTTCGGAAGCCGAAACGACACACTCCAACTTACCAACAATGTCAACATGCTCACAACGAGTGAAACCATATCGTTGTCCCAAAACCTGCATCAGTAACGTCCGACTTGGAGACTATAGTCTCCCACCAGTTTGAGATGCAACCAGACCGAAATCAAACCCTTAGCTTCAAAAACCCACTAGCGGTATTATGACATTCCTTGGTCCAAGACCAAATCATCCGCCTAGACCAACAGGTCTGAGGCTAACACAACTTAGTTGAGCTCAACAAGTGAGCCAGCTACAGGTACATGCGGTTCGACATAAAGGTCCACGGTGTCCGCAACAGGGTTGTGAATCGCTACTTACTATCAAAACCATCAGTGGTGCTCAACATCTGTCTCCACGAAACCCGGTCGCTGAAATCCGCATGGGACCAGCGATGCAATGTTCCATACCACATCCGATGTATGTCTCAACAAGACCCAGATGCATCAATCGTCAAGTGACCAGAAGAGCAATCCACTCTCATAATTATCCGTGTTTAACCACATCATGTACCTAGCATTCAAGCACCTGCATTAACTTCTGAGCCAAAGGTCATGCTCAGTTCACGTGCCTAGCAAAGTTTACACCTTCTAGGAATGCAATATAAATTGCGACTGAGGGCGCATTGTCCCTTTTAACTACGCAAGACCTGGCTACTGGTTCGTATACAACCAGACCATCACCGAAGTACATACCACTGGTGAGGTTAACTCATAACTTTACATAACTTTGCCTAGGGCTAACCCAGAATATACTGCGTGGTCGGAGGTGACCATGATTCTAACCTTTGCATGAGATCATCCATAAAGGTTATCTACACGGGAAACACAATATCCCAATCCAATTACTCCCAAAAGAGGGGTAGGGCATTTCGCCCTGACTTTTGACAATACGTTGTCTGCAGCCAACGCATTTATCAAAAGAAAAGCGAAATACCGTAGATCCATCTCCAACGCCACGCTGGAGAAGTGACACCAGCACGAAATCATCCAATCTCACAATGTTGCACCAGAGTGCACCACAACATTAATAAATATCGACTACGGAAGTCGATATTCGAGACTGGACCAGCCATCGAGCCGACTCGCTAGGAGTACTATGGCTCTAACGACAAGAATAGGAACTATCCGCGACATAGAGTCGCCAACTGCATAAGCTAAATGCGATCCACAACTCGATTTTCGAGCCTTACCAAATTCGACAACTTACTCTTAAGGTTTTCCAATTATCCTATAGAGCATCAATCTATATGCCAAAAGCATACATATGCTACGTGCCATCCCATACCACACTGATTTAGGTGTTGGGATTGCCTCACACTACGCGGACACCACAAAGACCTAACATTGAAGCTAAGTCTTATCTAATCCTGGCTTACGCCACTAGGCGCAAAAATCACCTGAAGATCAAACGACTGCTCTGACAAATCCACTAACAGGATATCTAAACTTCACTCAAGTGATAAAGATCTTCTAAGCTCGCTTCGCAACATGGACAGACTTCAGTCTTGTGAGTCAGGCGAAATTCTCGCCCATATACTCACACGAAATTTATTACCTTGCCTGAAACTCAATAAAGAGCCCTACAATAACCTCGATACAATCCAACCAATCTAAAGATCGGGTCGATCTGACAACTTATCAGATGAAAGGAGAAAACCCCATAAACTATCACCAAGTAGACACTACGGTCATACCCACCAAAGCTAAAGAAGTTCTACTCATACCGCAACCGCACGAGCAGTCGGCAAACAAACCTCGGGCCGCACACCAGCAGCCCACGCAATAGTTGCGGTAAAAATCTGCACAAATCATCATCTCCCCCGAGATGCATGCCATCGTACATGAGCTCTAAATAGGGAGGAGTAGGCCCTAAAGCCATACTCACAGAGTCTGAGGAAACAATATCCACACTGAAATCGCCCAAGCGATTGCACTTCAATGCTCAAGCTGTACTCATACAGCTCCATCGACTGTCGTGGCGGTAACCGCACACAGTATCGTCTCCGTAGAGATGCCCGCAGTGGACCTCGTGCTCTACATGGAAAGTGGGGCCAAGAAATCACGGCTCAGCCGTCAGCTAAGGCCCAGCAGATGCCACTGCCTGGAACCTCAATATCAACATCTGTCTCGAATGGTTTTACTAGGTGCACATCACCCTACCACTCGATATCTGTCTGCTAACCCGCCACCACTCACAGTAGAGACACAAGTCTGCACCGCAACTGCAAAACAAACACGGGGTAACGAAACAACAATGAACCTTGAGTTAATAAAACTCGACCAACTTACCGGGACTCAATCCCACAACCCCGTGCTCTCACGTGCTTATAAATCTTAGGTCTTCCTAGGGTCATCCTAACCAGTGGTTCAGTTAGATAGCTTGTGAATGTAGTTGTGATTGTTCACTCTCTGATACCATCTTAATCTGTCACGCCCCGGGCTAGTTTAAATGCGGAAAACGGGTCAATATTTTTTTTTTTTTGAAAGTCTAGCCCGCGCAGTGAACAGACCCGCCACAAATATAGGCACCTCTGTCTACACGGACAGAGTCTCCCCTGTATTTGCACGGCGTACCAACAGCATACAACAGGATCACAATCACACTTACATTCACGATAATCCATACAATACAACATAGAGTATATTTGCATTCAGCTATACCTACATGCTTCTAAGCACTCCTTAAGCGAAGGATGATGCAATGCACAGTACAACAAGCATCCTATTAAAAGTGCTTCCCACACGAAAGCTTTATTTTCAAACTCTAATAAGCATTAAAGAAATCCAAGAAAACCTTTTTAAATCGTTCCCACACGGAACTTACTTTTGAAAACCAACTACCACGATGGGTAGACACCCACACGATAAAACACAAGTCAAAAGATGATAATAGAAGCAGAAACCCAATCTCATGCATAAAGAGTCATCATCTCATACAAGTTATAAGCATAAGCATTCAATACTGATCATCTAACTGAACCATTTATATATCTATCTGACTACTAATGCAGATAAGGAAAACATAACCAGGAGGATGACCGCTAATGCAGTCTAGCTAGATCGTCCTCGCATCGAACCACGAATTGGCTCCTCGCCCGATCCACCTGAAAAACAGGGAGTGAGAAACCGCAACGAGGTTTCTCAGTGGGTACAACTGAGCCACAGGGGCATGTCGTAATCACTAAGAAACAAAGGATATATGATAACAATATAATCAGAGATCTACAGTAGCTGTGTCAGTATGAACAGAATAAATGATCAAAACGCTACTGTACAGGAAAAACTAAGCTGTATATGCATCAATGGAAAGAAAACTCCAAATACCCAATCAGTATCCCACCATATTGGTCCGCAAACCTCAGGTGCATTCGTCACTCCTCCGCACTCCTCCGCATTCGATCCATTCATGCGCCCGCAGGTCGACCTATCCGGATGGTACACCTCTGATCGGTGGCCAAACCGATCGGTGTCATGAATAAATGCCGTGCCGTGACTGGTCATGCAATATGCTCAATAACAACTCGGCAAGAAGCCGATACCTGGCCGAAGCCACAGGCGAAAGGAACGCCTCATCCTGATCAAACGGATCAAATCAAAGTCGGCAAGAAGCCGATACCTGGCCGAAGCCACAGGCGAAAGGAACGCCTCATCCAGATCAAACAGATCAAATCCAAACCGGCAAGAGGCCGGTACCTGGCCGAAGCCACAACAGATCGAAACACACGACAAGAGAGTCGATGTGTTGCCTGGACAAGAAGTCCACAAATCATCAATGCACAATCCTGCTCTACATGTCCATGACCGCAAATATACTATGCAAGTAAGGTAAGTATGAACGAATGCTGTAAAGAAGGAATCGACATGTAGAGCTATATCAAAGAAGGGACAGGGAATAGTGATACCGACTACTCCGTAGGCTCACCCATCTGTCGTACTCGCGTCGGGAACCTGGACGCGAAGCAGATCAACCGGACCTACGATAGGTCCACGAGTCAGAAACATGTCCCAAAGGACTCTACAAATGCATCTCACACAAACCCCCAAAACCCGAGACTCGGTTTCCCAAACCGATCTCCGTAAATCACCGGAACTCCCAAAATCGCACCGGGACGTCCCCGGGACACACGAATAGTCCCGAAATGTACCGACTCGATCCACGAGTCAACCGCTGCCCCAAAACACATCCATTTGGGTGTCTTGGCAGCAGACACAAGATCGAACATCGGAATAATCATCGTCGGACAATCGTTCCGATCCGGGTTCCCTTAAGTGTCGATTTCGACACAGGAACCCGCTGCCGTTCACCGGGCATCTCCGAATACACGAGACGGCCGAGACAACCAGCCAACAAGGCTCAGCGGCAGCCCGTAAGTCACACACATTGCGTCGGAAGTTTCCGAGCCGAAGACCACGTTTCGCCGACGGATTTCGTCGGGAAACGCACTAGAAATCGTTCTTCGATTTCCGCGAAAGACGACGGACCTTGGACGATCAGTCCAGAGGTAACACACAGTTTATACTAACTGTCCACAGGACCCACCCGATGCACAATTGCATAATAGTCCCCAATCTTTTACGGAATCATAATAATTGCGTGATTTTTCGGACTTAATGGTTCGTTACGACAAACCGAGGGTCTCCGGGGTCAGCCGAGGCGTGTGCTGCAAGGTCTCGATGTGCCGGAGGCCGTGCTCACGATTTGAAGCACAGCCGTTCACTGGGGGACGCGCAGGAGCGACGCGAAGTTCAGCGAACAACACGCGCAGTCCATAAACCGCGTTTACGCCGCAAATCAGCGACTCGCTGACCCAAAGGGAGGTGAGCACGATGATCGGCACTGATCATAGATCACCGTGCTCACATTTGGAGGCATCGGGGTGGCCCCGGGTTGCCGAAACGGCGAGCCGAACCCAAGGCAGTGTGCTGTTTTAACAAATAAAGGCTTACCGGGCAGAGGAAGCTAGGGCACGGCCGGCGGCGGCACGGCGGTGGGCGGAGGCAGGTGCGGCCGGCCGGGGGAGGTCGCCGCACACAGTATCCGGCGGCGGGAGGCGGCCGGAGGAGTAGGCGAGGATGCCCTAGCCCGGGAGCACCCAAAAAGTCGGGCTTTGTTCCCGGCAAGCGGCGGCTCCGGCGACGGTTTTGCCGGCAGCCGACGGGTGCGGGAGGTCCAGGGAGGCCGGGGCTTGGGTTGGCGCCGGCGGCAGAAGGCGACGGCGGCGGCGTTTGGGAAGATGATCTATCCCTCCTCGGCCAGAACTGCACCCGAGATGGTGCAGTCAGCCAGCAGCGGCCGTGGCGGCGCGCTGGGACGGCGTCGACCGGCCAGCGGCTCGTCGGAGGTCCGGGGACGCCGCAGGGAGGGAGCCCGAAGACGTGGTTTCCCTCGGGTTGGTCCCTGGCAGAGATGGACCGAGGTAGGGGAAAGGTGTGATGCCGGGGTTGCACCCTCTGCCGGCCGGAAAAGGGTCGCCGGCGGCGGCAGTCGCACGCAGAGGGAGGAGCAGGAGGTTGGGATGTCGGCTGGGTGGCTGTGGAGGGAGGAAGTGGCCTAGGGTTAGGGTTTGTGTAGAGGAAACCCTAAAACCACCTATATACAAGTTGACAATTTGCAACTTAGCCCACCAACGCCAACTATTATCAGTTGAGTCCCTCGCAGCGCGTGTATTTTACGCGTAGGTACCTCCCGGTCCAATGTCGTGCAATTTGGTACATAAAATATCAGCAATTTCCTTAAAATACCAACAATGACTTTTTGACCCTTCCTCGGCAAATTCGTTATATCTTGAGATCCGTCCGTCGGATTTTCGAACGGATTGTGCCAGCACGATCAGCACTGCCAAGACATTGAACTCACGATTTTGTTTCGTTCGATTTGATTGCCGATTCGCAGGTCAATAGACTCCTTTTCCGTTCACATTTTTAATTACAATTTGGTCCCCCAACCATCAAGTAGGCTTTTCTCGGAAACCGTGCGCCAGATCCAAATTCCGTTAGTGCCATCGAGTCCAGAATAATTGGACAGTCGAAAACGAGCTATTGGACCACTATGAACGGAGTCCGATACACTCCAAAAGCCATTTCTAATCATCGGCTTATCTGGAAAACCAGAGTTACTATTCACTTAAGTGAATCTTCAAAATCGCGTAACTCTTTCATTTTAAATTATTTTCTCCCGAAACTTGACGAGTGATTATGTAATTAAAATACACACATAAACATCATCAACGGAGAGTTAAATTGCATAGTAAAAATCTCGGTCTTTACAGTTGTCCCACATGATTTCCTAACTCTCAACTAGGGTTCTAAAGGGTTAAAATATTTTTAAACCCCTCCATAAGAAAACCCCACTTTCAACCTAGGGTTTACATGCATGCATGTAAGAGCCCAAAATCACATGGCCAATCCCCACCATTTGTGGTCTAGATTGCCAAGGATTTCCAAGAACCTCAAAATAAGAGATTAATTCCAAGGTTTAAACCCAAATCATCAAGAACTCACCTCTAGCCCAAGCTCCTCTAGCTCATTCTTGCTCCAAGAAGCTCTTTTCCCACCTTGGAAGCCTTTTCCAAGCTCAAATCCTTCATTTCTCCAAGTTTTGGAGGGGTCTCTAGAGAGAGAAAGTAGAGGAGAGGGAGAGGAGAAGTAGAGGAAGAAGAGGAAAAATGAAGAAGACAACCCCCCAACCTCCCCTCATAAGCTTACCACATGAAATGACCAAAATATCCCCTTTTTAGGCATTCTGCGCAGTCCGGGTCCGGATCCTGTGAGCCGGGTCCGAAACTCGTAAGCAATTTCAGCATTTTCGCAGCTGGGGTCCGGATCCCAACCCCAGGGTCCGGACCCCGACACTGTGAACAGTGTTTTCAGCCTTTTTTTATTTTCTTCTCATTTTCGCTCTAAAACTCTGATTTTCATTCCGTTTTCTCTCCAAATCAAATCCAACACAACCGAAACTCATCAAGCCCACTTCTTATCATTCCGAAATCCTCGGAACTCAATTCTAAACATGTTTAACTCACTTCTCAATTGGATTTTGTCCAATTGACCGAAGTTCAGTCTAGTACACCGAATTTCGGTTCACTACACACGCTAAGTGGTGCGATCCGGTGCGAAATCCCCAAAATCCACCGTACCGGGTTTCCATAAATCATCATTTTTTACTTCGGAACCCACCTAGGGTCCATCGCTTGTCCGTGCTTCGCACCAGCGAGGCCCCAGCCAGCCAACGAGGCTTCCCTACCGCTGCAACCAGCAGCTAAACCTGCTTCGCGAAAATGGAGCCGGAATCACATACAATGCACACTAAAATCATCATTTTAGGTGCTGATCGCCACAAAATCCAAATTTAGGAATTTCCAAGTCACGAACATCAAGTTCGAACATCCCGAACCTGAACCATGCTGTCCGGAACAGCCCCGATGCAAAAATCATCACAGCGGCATTATACCGAACACCCGGTGCGCGATAAAAGCATACAATAATACATTGTTTAGGAATTTACCGCTGATTCCATGTCTTTGGAATCCGAACGAGGGTATGGTCCAAAAGGTCTCGACACCCTGAACGTCGTGCTCGCTGTCTGGAGTACAACGGACGACCGTGGAAGAAGTTTGAGCAACAAGAATTGCAGGTTTCAAGGTCTCCAAGAGAGGCATCGCCAAAACCATGATCGGAGGCCCATCCAACAGCAACAAGGGTGAGCATGGCATGGTACGAGTACTGCTAATTGCCGTGCTCCCCTGCCGGAGTGTCTTCAGCAACACAATAGGTCGGAACAGAGGACCATAGCAACAAAGAATCCAGATTCGAGTCAAAATAGAAGCAGCACATGCAGCCCTGCTTTATCAAGCTCTCAAGTGGCCAGGGGGTGGTCGGCGTCGGCATGGGGTGTCCCACCCGACGGAGGAGGTCCTCAGAAAAGCGGCGGCCGGCGGCAGCGGAGCGCGGCGGCACCGGATCAGCCAGATCTACCCCTGCCTCCCTTGGGTTGAGGTCCAACATGGAGTCCCCGATCTGGGTAAGGCTTGGGCCGGCCGGGACGGCGGCGGGGAGGGCCGCCTGAGCACCCCAGATCCGGCGGCGCGGTGGTGGCGGCGGCAGCCGCGATAGTGCTGCCTCCATCTGAGAGGGAGAGAGAGAGAGGGAGATAGAGAGATAGAGAGAGAGGTCAAGGGAGAGAGAGGCAAGAGCCGGCCACGCCGCCGGCCAAGGAGGCCGCCGGCAGTGATCCGTGCTGGTGGGGGTCCCCAAGGGTGGCGGCCAATGGGGTACGGGCTAGGGTTTCCGAGCTACAGCTATTACACACACACACACATATATATATATATATATATATATATATATATATATATATATATATATATATATATATATATATATATATATATATATATATATATATATATATATTATATATATTAACTCTTACACAATACCCCCCTTTAAACCTTCATTTTAATACACAGCCCCCCTCAGCTAACACGATCACCTCGCACGATGGTTCTTCCACAGGTTTTGTGTGATCAAAAGCACAATATAACGTGCATCTCGTCGGAAACTCTCTCGATCACAAAACTCTCTCACCAGTTCATCTCAATGCCATACTGCACAGGAAAACCCGAATTTCGCAAAATTTGAGACGTAAGATTCTCTCTGAGTCTAATTTCATGTAGATCCCTCCACTCGCCAAAACTGTAAAATTTCTCACATAAAATGATAACCCTATCGCAAAGTGCTCCAAATTGCACTTTGCAAAGACAACAATTTAACCCTCCATCCATTGAGTTTCTTGCCACAAACTCACTGGTGCATGCATTTTGCCCAGTGGCACCATCCCATGGACTTCCATGCAAAACGGAGCACCGAAACGTTCTAGAAAAGAAAAAACATCGAGTAATAAAAGGCCAATCTATGATAAAAGTAGATTTTCTCGAGAATCATGCATCGAACATAAAATCGAACAGTGCCATCATCTCCGGCACAGTCGACCTATCGAAAAAGACCTATTGGATCGTCCGAAACGGTGTCCAAATCACGTCCGAAGACATCCTCAAGGCGATGCATCAAAATAAAACACAGGTTACTATTCACTCAAGTGAATAGTACTAGTCACTAAACACTTTTAATAAAAGCTTGTTTTTTTCGAAATTAAACCGATAATTTTAAAATTAAAGTACCTATAGAAACACCACTGAAAAGCATCAAATTACACCATGAAAATTTCAATCTCACAAGTTATAATGCCTCTACCGTACTAATGCTCAAAATAAATCAACATGATGTAAGTGAATGCATCAACTAACTAACGGTACTCATTATCCATACCCAATCCAAATGATCATCTCTGTGAGACCTCAGGTAGTCCTATATATGAGATATAATAGGGCTAAACTCTTAACACGGCTTAAGCATTTTGGGCGGTGGCTAGGCCCTAGACGTTAAGAGAGTTAAGCGTGCTAGGACGGGAGTAGTCCTAGGATGGGTGACCCCCTGGAAAGTTGGGGCATCACAGTTGGTATCAGAGCTAATTACCAGTCGGAAGTGTGAGATGAGTCTTAGCTGAGCTAGGGTCGGAATGACAAGGCTAGCAAGACGAGTCTCACATCGCCTGGTACTTGTGAGTCTGAGCCTAACGAGGACGTCAGGGCTTAAAGGGAGGGAGATTGTGAGACCCCAGATAGTCCTATATATAAGATATAATAGGGCTAAACTCTTAACCCGGCTTAAGCATTTTGGACGGTGGCTAGGCCTAAGAGGTTAAGAGAGTTAAGCGTGCTACGACAGGAGTAGTCCTAGGATGGGTGACCCCTGAAAAGTTGGGGTGTCACTAGGCCCAAGAGGTTAAGATAGTTAAGCGTGCTAGGACGGGAGTAGTCCTAGGATGGGTGACCCCTGGGAAGTTAGGGCGTCACAGTTGGTATCAGAGCCAATTACCAGCCGGAAGTGTGAGATGAGTCTCGGCTGAGCCAGGATTACACAGCGGGGAGAGCGAGGCTCTCATGCTATTGACTGTTGTGGGTGGAGCGCGGCTCGCCACAAAGTCGGTTTAGGCTAGCGAGACAAGTCTCACATCACCTTGGTACTTGTGTGTCTGAGCCTGACGAGGACGTCCGGGCTTAAAAGGGGGGAGATTGTGAGACCCCAGGTAGTCCTATATATAAGATATAATAGGGCTAAACTCTCAACCTGGCTTAAGCATTTTGGGCGGTGGCTAGGCCCAAGAGGCTGAGAGAGTTAAGCGTGCTAGGACGGGAGTAGTCCTAGGATGGGTGACCCCCTAGGAAGTTGGGGCCTCACAACCTCTAAGATCCGGTGAAGCCTGCGTCTGCCTATTACCAGGGCACCATCCTTGAGAGTGGCTGGTCAAATTGTAGGTTTCCCAAAAGGGCTGCTGCAATATCAATGCGTAGAGGTCTCACTCTGGAGTGGCAGTCGGGGGAGCTACCCTACTGAGTACAAAAGTGCAGTCTCGGTCGAACTCAAATCTAGCTCATGCAGGTTGTAGTCGATACGAATGATCAATCAGATCATAAAACTGTAATCCACGTGCCTCAGGCACAATTCAATATAAAACTCATCGATCCGAGACCATCGATAACTCAGATAGCACCATACTATATGTTGAACCCATTTTTAGATTAGTTTGAATAAAAAAATGGGGAACAATTTAATATGCCCGGTTTTAAGCCAATATTTGAACCTTTAGAAAATCAAAGACATTTATTGGGCCTAACTCTTGATCAGTATATGAATTATTAAAAAATACGGAGGCATCTTTTAGCTATGAAAAATGAAAAATATTTTCATTGGCCAAATTTAGGCCCATATAAAAAGTTATTATTATTAGACTTTCCATAAAGTACCATTAAGAAAGATAATAATAATAAAAATCTCAAGTATCACTTCCAGTTGCTTGCTACTATCAACTACCCATTCCACTACTATATTTATTAACCACCCATTACCCCACTTATCCACTCACCATAAAACTAATAGAATTCTCTATTTAATTGGAAAGAAAAGAGAAAAAAAGGGGATCGAAGATAACGTCCTTAGAAAAAATTGCTTTTGGAGATCAACTGTTTTTAGAGATCAAAGAAAAGTTTTTTAAAAAAAGGGTAAAAATACCCATCCAATAAACAAAAAGACATATTACGTTCTCTTTCTTGCCAACCCTGAAAAAAAAAAACTCTCAATCCCTCTCTGATCCACATCCACCAATGGCGCATCGGCGGTCCTGACAAAGAAGATGGAAGCCGACAATCTTTCGCTTGGCGCTCAACCGTCGATGGAAGAGAAGAACGGCAACCACTCATCCAAGCATCGACAACAAAGGCGGAGTATCATCTGCCGGCATTGCTGTCGGCAGAAGCAACGGCGCATCAGCGGTCACAACAAAGAAAGATGGACGCCAACGATCTTCCACTTGGCGCTTAGCCGTCGGCGAAAGAGAAGAGCGTCGACCACCCGTCCACGCATCGATAACAACGGCAGAGTATCATCCGCCGGGTTGCAATTTTTCAGCTTCAGGTGGAGCTATGAGGGTCCGAAAGCGAGATCGGGTCGTATGCGAGGCGAACAAGCGCGAGAACTTATACGTTCTGAACGAGAGCACAGTTAGAACGGGAGCGAAGGCGGTTTGGGTTCCAAAAGTTTGCGGAGGTGCAGTCGCTCGAAGTGGAGTGACGGATGCGGCGACATCAAGCGGAGGAGACAAGCTCAAGGTGGAGCTTTCATGGTGAGCGCGATGCAGCGGTTGAAGGCTACAAATCCAACCAAGGTGGAGATTGTTAGGATTTGGTTGGATTTCTAGTTGGTTTTCTAGTTAGATAAGAATTAATATTTAGATCGATTGGAGATACATTAAGATTTAAATATTAATTAGAGTAGAAATCTAATTAGATTAGGACATATTTTAAGTATATTGGAGATAAACTTAATATAGATTTAAATATTATTTGGAGTAGGAATCCTAATGTAGTGTACTGAACTTTATCAAATTACGGAGTTCTAGTGAGAGAATAGTATTTTATACTATTCTGGAGGTTTTGGTGGAGTTTCGAGAGCTTAGAAGTGTTTTCGAGGCTTATTAAGCGCGAAAATGGACTTCGGTGATCAAAATCTGCAAAAGCTGCAAGTTTTGTATTGACTACCGGTACTGGATTGGGGTACCGGAACTCAGTAGAGTGCAGGTTTGCGTAGCTCTCGGGTTTTACGGAATTCGGGTGAGGTACCGGTACTGAATTAAGTAGCACCGGTACTGAAACGTGAGGTACCGGAACACAATAGTCAAACCGAAAATCCAATGTTCAGATTTTTTGGATTGGATCCGGGGTACCGAAACTGCCCAGTACCGGTACTCCAATCCGTGTACCGGTACGCAGTGGTGCAGAAACTGTTTCGTGCATCCTTGAATTTTCAGGCATATGGTTTAGTCATATGGTTTAGTCCTTTCTTGCATGTGGAATTTCACCCTCTATAGAGTAAGGGTCTATGTGGCAAAACACTTGCATGACATGTAATATGAACATAGTTGACATCTATGTATTTCTTGGATATGACATTAGTAAATCATTCTTTTGTATGCTATGATGAAAGGACATACTCTTATAATTTCTTATGACTAAGCATGAAAGAACTACCCTTATTGTGATAAACGAGAAGTGAACTTTCGCATACTAGAGATATGTTGTATAATAGGGTTGATTCATGCTCAAGTTAATCTAGAAATGAAATATGACATACATGCTATAGTATCCGACCTTCGAGTTGATGGATGTGATTCCAAGTTTTAGACATGATGATTGAGATTGTTGCCTTTGGACATGACGTATATGACTACGCTTGCTTGCCCTTGTGCTCATTCGCACAAGCATGTGAGGGTCGCTCCCTACAAGCCGACACTCCGGAGTATTAGCCTTTGCGACGACTGATCGCCATGCGGGATTGGGCGCAGAAGTGGAACGCCATGGGAAAGGCTCATCCCTAGAGTGGGAATGTTGACTACCACGGGACCATTAGGCTTGGCACAAGCCGAGACTTTACTACGAGTGGGTCCCCGATGATTGGGTAAAAGTTGGTTAAACCTATTATGGTACATCATCACTAGTTGATGCATTCATGGAAATTTTGAGAACTTTGCAAGTACTACGTACATGCATACTTAATTGCATACATGATGGTAGTTACTACATACATATTGGATTCTCTACATGGTAGTGTTAGAATAATACACTTATTGATCTAGTGTTGTAGCATTGAGGCATAATAGTAATAGATTGCTAGTTCATCTCTGTTGCTATATACATGCTTTATTCCAGTCATCTCCTATTATTGCCTCAGTTGACCTAGGGTGTAATTCGCACTTCTCGGCGTCTTACCCACTGGGAACTATTGTTTAATAGTTCTCACGCCCGTTGTTTGTTTGTTTTTGTTACAAAGCCTTCCACCGCGGGAGAGGCTAGGGATTGAGGAAAGGGGTTAGCGACTAGCTAGTGCCCATGAGAATCGCTACAGGTGGACCCGAGGCGCCTTTTTTTGGTTTTTTTTTTATGTGAATAGTGTGCTAGCTCCTTTTGTTAGTGACCACCTTGATGTTCATAGGATGTACTTTTGGGTTTCAACTTAATGTATATCTTGTAGATGGATTATTATAATAGTTTTGTTAGTAATAGAACTTTGTACTTGCTCTGATTATCAAGCTTAGGACGTACTTTACTTCCTTCTTGGAGATGTTTGTTGTAGATGCCTTGTGTGCATCGGAGGGGCGCTTGGTGTACACGGCGGGTCTGTGCACGTGCCGGGTGGGCTTCCGCTAGGGCCCGGGCGTGACAGATTATATTAGTATCAGAGCCTAGGGTTGAGTCTTAGAGGACCTAGCAAACCTTAGGCCGGTTGGACGATAAGGACTAGGAACGCGACAGACGCGGACTTTTGTGATTTTTGGCAAAAGTAACTTGATTGTGTCTTGTCTTTAACTCCAAATGAGTTGGGGTTAGATCGAAGTGAACAACTTCTATGTCCTTGGAGGGTCACGTTGGCGGCCGACAATGTAACATCGGGGAATAGTTGGGGGTCACTTCATTACTTTCGCATGATTGGGGTTTCTGTTATTATGAGTGGGGATGCGTTAGCGTGGGTTTTTCTAACCTACGCATGTTATGTTTGTGCAGATTGTGATGCTAACGACTCGCTCCATGTCTGCCGAAGCGGCCGCAGTAGTTGATGCTGAGGAGGTGGAGACCTCCGCTACTTCCGGATGTAGCGAGGTCTGTGAGTTGAGAGAGCAGTTGGCCCTCTTGACAGATTTGGTAGAACGACAGTCAACTGCGGCCCAGCAGCAAGCAGATGCTGCATGCCGACAGAAGGCAAGGATGAAGCGACTTGAAGACTTATTGCTTCAGCAGGCTACTGCGAGGGTGAGCCAGAACCCTTCCCCACCAGCGCCTATAGGAGGAGCGGCTGCAGAGGCTCAGCCCCAGGTGCCGGGGACTTCTCGTGTAGCCCCGAGCACGGAGCGTAGGGAGGAGGTGGCGGCGACACCGCTAGTTCAAGCGCCACCGACAGGGACGATTTTACTGACGATGGTGACAGGAGCTGAGCGGGAGCGGCTCATGAATTGTTTGAATGAGTTCCGGAGGTGTAATCCCCGAATGTTTGATGGCAAGAAGGCGAACCACTGGATAGTTGAGAAGTGGATCCTGCACATGGAAAAGTTATTCCACGACATGTTCATGTAGGAGCGAGATAAGGTATGGTTGGCGACATACCACCTTGAAGGAGAAGCTTACCAGTGGTGGGCCGATATCTGTGATGACCCGGACACCGACTTGACAGCAATTACTTGGAAGAAGTTTAAGGAGCTTCTGTCGTTGACTTACTTTTCCCAAAGTGTCAAACGACAAATGGAACGGGACTTGCGCAATTTGCGCCAAGGAGATAAGACAGTAGCGAAATACGAGAGGGAGTTTTCTCGTCTTTTGCACTGTGTGCCCTACATGGTGAGGGATGATGAAGATAAGGCTAGTATGTTTGAAACGGGCCTTCAACCGTCGATTTTCTGATTGGTTCAATCCTCCAACTTGAAGACTTATCATGAAGTCGTGGATCGTGCCTTAATTATGGAAAAGGGCGCGGAGATTGCCAAGGAGGAAAGGGAAGCTTGGGAGAGAATGAAGGACAAGAGACAGGCAGCTGAGGGCGATAGTAGCAAGTCGGGCTCTAGGAGGCCGCCGAAGCACCCGAGGAGTCAATCGCGAGGACGTGGCTCCTCATCCTCTCGTGGAGCAGCTGACAGACACTGTAGTGTACTGAATTTTCATATACTTCCCCGAACTTTGGCAAAATTGGGCAAGTATAGGTGAAATGGTGTTTGAGGCGATTTGAGGGAGTTTAGATGGACCCCAGATGAATTATAAATAAGTTAGAGTGAGTTTAGAGTGGAAACAAGGCTTCTAGAGCAAGCAAAAAAAAAAAAAGAGAAAGGAAAAAAAAGAAAAAAAGAAAAAAAGAAGAGGTGTGGTTTGAGTGCAAAATTTATGATTTGGAGGGGTTAAGTTGAAATTGTTGGGGGGACTATAAATGGACCCCAACTCACTTCTCCTCTCATTTCTCTCCACTAACACAAGAGAAAGCCCTTCTCTTTTCTCTCAAGCCCCATCTCTCTCTCACTTTTCCTCACTCTCTAACTTCTCTCTCGCTCCCTAGTAATCTCTCCAACAAGTGAAGATTGGAGGAGAGAAGGCTTACTTGGAGGTGAAGCAAGCTCTTGTGCAAAAGAAGCTTGAGGAGAGGAAAGTAGGTAAGGTGAGATTTTGAGATTTTGAGTTAGGATTTTAATGTAAATTCTTCGAGAATGAGATAATTAGTAACCCTATATGATTCTAACCTAAAATATTGCATAAATCTCAAAGATTGTTGGATGTTTTGCAATAAATGGATTTCTAGGGTTTAGAAAGGGGGTATTCAGATTTTAGCGTTTTGATCTAAATTGATCTTGTAATTCTCTAATTGGAGGTTGTAGAAGAACGCCTAGTAGCTTCGATTCGAAGAGTAGCGAAGTTTCGGTGGTTGATTGAGGAAAATCGAGCCGAAATCAAAAAATTTCGTAGTTAGCGCCGAAAAGTCAGCGTCAGAAGCTAAATTGCTCAGATCTCCTTGCAATTGGCATCGAATCGAGGTGGGTGGTGCTATCCGAAATAGTTGGATTTTCCTCTATGTCTATGTCGCCATTTTTGGTCATATGTGTATATATGTGTATAAATCATGCATTTAGGGTTATTATTGTGTTTGAGCTTTTATATTCCTTGCATGCTTCCTAAAGTAGAGTTAGACAACTTGGAAAGAGAACTCGGAACTTGGACGCATGAGGATTGGGTCATTGAACATTGGAAACCCTACAATGCAAAGAACTAGTATGTGAATTAGAATGCAATAAACTAGAATGTGAACTTAGAAAATCATGTGGAACATTGGTGACATGAACTTGGTGGCATTTTGACTAGTTGTTTGGGCATAGAAAACAAAGTGAAATACTAGGTGTCATTGTGAGTGAAAACATGAACCTAGTGATGGAAATATGGATTGGGTATCCTATTGTTCTTGTAGAGAACATGAATATTGTGTGTCATGATTGTATAAGTGAATTTGTTGTCGTAGTTGCATCGGATTAGTGATGAGCATGTTAGGGATTGGTAGATCCCCGTACGTAGTTACCCTGGTTAGTAGGGTGTCCTCGAGAGGAGAGGACTAGATCGTACTCACATTGTCTGTTTGGCTTGTGGTGGGTCGCGACATCACAAGCAGTGAGCTCCGGAGTTGTCACGTATGGGTTAAGCGGAATTCTTCCCAGCAGACGGCCCCAGATGGGTTAAGTGAAATTCTTCCCAACTGTTGGTCGTGGTATTGTGAGTGGGCTCGACCTTCGGGTGAGTCGGTATGATTGGGTTAAAAGGTAAAGTTGGTAAGTATCATGAGCATTGTAGCATTCATTGGTTATCTAGTTTCATATTGTAGAGGCATAGTAGTTGCATTAGTTGCTTATTATTGCGTATCTCCTCTTACTGCTTATGCCTGATTAGACCTAGTGGGAAAGTCGGCGGGGTCGGCGGCCGAACCCACTGGGAACTTCTTTTAGTTCTCACCCCCTTGTTTTGTAGAGCCTAGCACGAGCGGTGCGGTCGAGAATCGCGGCAAGGGCATAGCGCCCTAGGTAGTGGACTCCCGTGTATTAGATCACCCTATATATTAGAGAGGTGTTTTTGTATATTATGAGAGAACTTGTAGAGGCTTCACTTTGGGAGATGAAAATGTATAGGTCATTGTATATGCATGTGTGTAATATGTATGAAAATGATGTATTTTGGATTGATGTATGTGAAGCTTAAATGTTTAAGTTGTAATAGTTAAGTAATTATTCTCTCGCTCTTGTATAATTGCCCTCGTGCAAATTCACGTATGTTGTTGTTTTTCCTGGGCAAAACTCTATGTACATAATGTTATTGAGCCTTAGACGGACATGGGAGGCTCTGTCCGTTCGGCGGTCTGTGGGCGCGCCCGAACCGACCAAAGTGGCGGTGTCGGGGCGTGACAGATTCAAGTGGTATCAGAGCGTAGAGAAGTCTACCAAAGACCTAGGAAACCTTAGGATGGTGACTATAAAGACCTAGGCACGCGAGAGACGGCAATTTATGATTAGTAGTGAAAGTTTAATCAATTGGGTCTAATTATTAGTATGTCTTTAATTGTTCTTGGAGACGGATTCAAGGTGTTATTCATTCTCAACTCAAGGAGGTTATGTTGGCGGCCGACAACATGATACCTAGGGATGTGAATAAGTACCCTTGTATACTTTCACCTAATTTGGTTTTGTTTGGTTAAGTTATTAAATTGAGTGGATCTTGTGGGTCAAAGTGGTTAATTAAGTTGTTGCGTTTCAGGAGGTAATGGCACCGAAGAAACGCCTTGCGACGAAATCTACTCCGGCACCGCCTTCTGAGGTGCCTGAATTGTCCGAGTCAAGTGAGGTCCAGGATCTGCGTGATCAAGTGACCGCACTGATTGGGGTGGTGCAGCGGCAGGCTGAGGCCTCTCAGCAGCAGGCCGAAGCCTCTCAGCGACAGAAGGAGGAGATCAGGAAGCTCCGGGAGTTGGTGTCGCAACAGGCGGCGGTGACGGCACAAGGGAGTCGGGAACGGCCTGCGCCTTCGACACACATTCCCAATACTGCTGAGGGAGCGAATGTGACAGCGGTGCCAGTAACAGTTAACGGCGCACCACATTCCAACGGGCACTCCTCCGACGCCTTTTGGCTCCTCGGCCCCCGATCCAGCGGCGGTGGAGGCAGAAAGAGAGCGAGCACTTGCCGCCCTCACGACCTTTAAAAGGTTCAACCCTCCTACTTTTGATGGGGAGGCGATGGATCCTTGGATTGTGGAGGCGTGGGTCCCTTCGATGGAGACCCTGTTCGAAGATATATATACTTTGGAGCAGGACAAGGTACATCTAGCCGCGCACTGCTTTGAGAAGTCGGCTCGAGTGTGGTGGAGGGGAGCTAAGAAGAATCGATCCCCGGATCTTCCTCCAGTCACTTAGGAGGAGTTTCGAGGGTTGTTATTCACCGAGTACTTCCCCGATTGTATGAAGAGGAAGCTGAAGGAGGACTTTCGAAAGTTGAAACAAGGGAGTCGCTCAGTGAGGGAGAATGAGCGGGAGTTCTCGCACATAGTGAACTGTGTTCCGGGCGTTGTTCAGAGCGACCAGGACAAGGCGGAGTGCTTCGAGCGAGGACTTCGGCCCGAGATTTTCAGAGTTGTGGACTCCTTCAAGCTTCAAACCTTTATTGAGGTGTTGGACCGGGCTCTATGGGCAGAGCAAAGGAATGCGATCGCGCGGGAGGTGCGCGAGTCGTTTGAGAAAGAGAAAGGAAGGAAGCGGACTACGAGTGGTGCTGGGGGGCAGTCGAGTTCTAAGAGCCCCCCTAGGTACCCGCGGGCGCAGTCAAAGAGTCGCGGAACCTTGCGGTGTGTTATTTGTGGCGGGGACCATCGACCGACAGGCTGTGAGCATCGTGAGGGGAGGTGCTATAGATGTGGTCAGGCTGGACATGTGAGTCGTGAGTGCCTGAGAGGACCATCACTTGCCCCGTCATTTGCTTCAGTTCAGTCTGCCTCGAGACAATATGCGGGAGTTTCGCCCGCCGCCACATCTGCTGGACGCGCCTTGATGCCGCGTCAGTCCGAGGGATCCCGACCGGCACCTAGTAGTCGTGTGTTCGCAGCTCAAGTGGAGGAACCTACCGTGGTCGACGATGTCGTAGCAGGTATCGTGTTGTTAAATGGAATAAGATGTAGAGTTTTATTTGATACGGGCGCATCCCACTCATTTATTAGTCAATCGTTTGCAAATGTGCTTGGCATAGATGTTATAGAAGGCATGCATACTAGGTGGGTCCATGCTCCCGAACATGCATTTTGTGTTAGGGATGTATGCGCGGCTTGTCCCATACAAATAGGTGATTGGATTATGCCAGCGGATTTACTTGTATTGAGGCAATTGAAGGGGTTTGACCTAATATTAGGTATGGATTGGCTCTTGAAGTACTACGCGACCATCGATTGCGAAAGCAAGGTGGTAACTTTTCGTGAGCCTGGGCAAGAGGAGCTCATCTATCGTGGGTGTAAGGGTTCGCTCTTTGCCATGACCGTGACCACGTCGCATGCGAAGAAATTAATTAATAGTGGTTGTGTGGCTTATTTAGCGATGGTGGTGGAGAGCCGTAGGGAGGTTCCGGTGCTTGAGGACATCCCCGTAGTCCGTGAGTTTTCGAATGTATTTCCCCTAGAGTTGTCGGGAATACCACCAGACCAGGAGATCGAGTTCGTGATAGACTTGGTTTTCGGGACTGCGCCAGTTTCAAAGGCCCCATATAGAATGGTACCGGCCGAGTTAAAAGATCTAAAGGCTCAGTTGCAAGATCTTCTTGATAAGGGCTTCGTCAAGCCAAGTGTATCACCTTGGGGAGCCCCGGTATTATTTGTGAAGAAGAAGGATGGCACGCTCCGGCTCTGCGTGGATTATCACGAGCTAAACAAAGTCACGAGCAAGAATAGGTACCCGTCGCCCTGCATCGATGATTTGTTTGATCAATTGCAAGGGTCTCGGGTGTATTCAAAGATCGATCTTCAGTCGGGGTATTACCAGTTGAAGATCAAGACGGAGGATGTACATAAGACCGCATTTCGTACGTGGTATGGACACTATGAATTCACGGTTATACCGTTTGGGTTTACTAATGCCCCTGCAGCGTTCATGGATGTAATGAACCGTGTCTTCAAGTCCTATTTAGATCGGTTTGTCGTAGTGTTTATAGACGACATATTGGTCTACTCCCGAAGTGATGAAGAACACCAAGAGCATTTGAGGGTTGTGCTAGAGGTTCTTCGGGAGGAGAAGCTTTATGCGAAGCTAAAAAAGTACGACTTTTGGCTCCGTGAGGTCGCCTTCTTGGGTCATGTGATATCGGAGGGTGGTGTATCTGTCAACCCGGGGAAAGTGGAGGCGATTAAAGATTGGCCTCGCCCGACGAATGTCACGGAGGTTCGTAGTTTCTTTGGTCTTGCAGGCAAATAGGCGGTTTGTGGAGGGATTTTCGAAGATCACTATCCCACTGACGCGCCTCACGCATAAGGGAACCAAGTTCACTGGAGCGAAGAGTGTGATCGGAGCTTCGAGAAGTTGAAGGAAAGGCTAACCACTACTCCAGTCACAGATCACAAGAGCCTCAAATACTTATTCACACAGAAGGAGTTGAACATGAGGCAGCGCAGCTGGTTGGAATTATTGAAAGATTATGATGTGACCATTTTATACCACCCGGGGAAAGCTAATGTGGTGGCGGATGCGCTTAGTAGAAAATCAGTGGAAAATCTTGCAATGATGATCACGGGCCAGCCGTTGTTGCTTGAGGAAATACGGCGATTCAACCTGGAGGTTGTGGCCCCGGACACCCCAATTACACTCACTGCTCTTGTTGTTCAACCGACCTTGTTGGAGAGGATCAAGGATCGACAATCTTCAGACCCGGATCTCCAAAAGGCGCGGCATGACGTTGAGGGTGAGCGCGCCGGTGATTTTAGTATTGGCTCCGATGGCGCACTTCGGTTTCGAAACCGATTGTGTGTGCCAAGTGATGAAGAGGTTCGGAGGGAGGTTCTACGTGAAGCTCATCAATCTCCCTATAGTATTCATCCAGGCGGCACGAAGATGTACAAGGACCTAAAAATGCACTATAGGTGGCCTGGGATGAAGAAGGGTATTGAGCGCTATGTGGCGCAATGCCTCGTGTGCCAACATGTGAAGGCAGAACACCGACTTCCGGCAGGAAAGCTTCAGAGTTTGCCAATTCCCGGTTGGAAGTGGGAAGATATAGCTATGAATTTTGTCGTGGGATTACCCCGTTCACAAGGGGGTCACGACGCAAACTGGATGGTGGTGGATCGTTTAACGAAGTCAGCTCACTTCCTACCAATCCACACCACGTGGTCGGGTGACAAGTTAGCGCAAGTCTACCTCGATGAGATTGTGCGACTCCACGGAGTTTCGGTATCTATTGTATCGGATCGAGATCCCCGATTCGCATCTCATTTTTTGAAGAGCCTGCGGGATGCTCTTGGCACACGACTCGACTTCAGCACCACATTTCATCCTCAAAGCGATGGCCAATCGGAAAGGACAATTCAAATCCTTGAGGATATACTTCGGGCGTGTGTACTTGATTACAAGGGTGGATGGCACTTTCATTTGTCGATGGCCGAATTTGCTTATAACAACAGCTATCAGGCGAGTATTGGAATGGCGCCAATCGAAGCTCTTTACGGAAGGAGGTGCCGATCTCCTATACATTGGAGCGAGGTTGGCGAACGAGTCACCCTAGGCCCGGATGTGTTATAGGAGGCAGAAGAGAAGGTCCGCTTTGCTCGCCAAAGGCTTTTGACGGCGCAGACTCGACAGAAGAGTTATGCGGATGTGCGCCGGCGAAGTCTTGAGTTCGCGGTTGGAGACCGCGTTTTCCTGAAGGTGTCACCCATGCGTGGTGTAAAGCAGTTTGGAATTTGGGGAAAGCTTAGTCCCCGATACATTGGACCGTATGAGGTTTTTGTGACACCCCAATAGTCCCACATCGGATGGGAATGGGGTTGTCATTGGGTTTATAAGAGACTTGGGCCACTAGTAACAATATTTGGGCTTAAGCATTTTGGGTTGTTGATTGGGCCCAACGAGTTATTGTTGCTAGTGGGCTGGGTCGTTACATTTGGTATCAGAGCCAGTTCACCAGCCGGAAGTGTGAGATGAGTCTCGGCTGAGCCAGGTTGTGCAGCGGAGAGAGCGAGGCTCTCATGCTGTTGACTGTTGTGGGTGGAGCGCGGCTCACCACAAAGTCGGTTTAGGCTAGCGAGACGAGTCTCACATCGCCTGGTGATCTTGGGCTGTGTGTGTTTAGAACTGACGGGGACGTCAGGGCCTAAAGGGGGGGAGTCTGTGACACCCCAATAGTCCCACATCGGATGGGAATGGGGTTGTCATTGGGTTTATAAGAGACTTGGGCCACTAGTAACAATAATTGGGCTTAAGCATTTTGGGTTGTTGATTGGGCCCAACGAGTTATTGTTGCTAGTGGGCTGGGTCGTTACAGTTTTGGAGCGGGTTGGCGCCGTGGCATATCGGCTCGCACTACCGCCAAAGCTTGCGGGAGTTCACAACGTGTTTCATGTGTCTACGCTCCGCAAGTACATTCATGATCCTAGTCATGTCCTCCAATTTGAACCGTTAGAGCTTCATGAGGATATGACTTATGAGGAGTTTCCAGTGTGTGTTCTTGCTCGTGAAACGAAGGAATTACGGAATCGTGTGATTTCGTATATTAAAGTCCAATGGAGCAACCACGATGAACGAGAGGCTACCTGAAAACTCGAGGATGTGATGCGAGCACACTACCCTCATCTCTTCGGTCAATCGAGCTGAGGTATGTATTTAAGTTTCGCGGACGAAACTATTTTTATGGGGGGGAGAATGTAGTGTACTGAATTTCCATATACATTCCCGAACTTTGGCAAAATTGGGCAAGTATAGGTGAAATAGTATTTGAGGCTATTTGAGGGAGTTTAGATAGACCCCGAATGAATTATAAATAAGTTGGAGTGAGTTTAGAGTGGAAACAAGGCTTCTAGAGCAAGCAAAAAAAAAAAAGAGAAAGGAAAAAAAAAAGAAAAAAAGAAAAAAAGAAGAGGTGTGGTTTGAGTGCAAATTTCATGATTTGGAGGGGTTAAGTTGAAATTATTGGGGGGACTATAAATGGACCCCAACTCACTTCTCCTCTCATTTCTCACCACTAACACAAGAGAAAGCCCTTCTCTTTTCTCTCATAGCCCCATCTCTCTGTAGTACTCGGATTTTTGTGGATTTTGAGGGTTTCTGGATTTGGCGGGTTTCGGGCGCCTGGAAGTGAGGAAGTAGACGCCCGAAAGATCTGGATCCAGTGAACTTTGTGGATGATCCGGAAGTACTGATGAGGTTTGGATCTGGACGCAGGAACCGGACGCCCGGAAGAGGATTCGAATTGAGCTGATGACGTGGAGAGCCACGTGTCGCGACACAGGACACGTGTCGACTGCCGGAGACACGCCGCCCCACCGCCTGCCGACCGACGACCGACCGCTTGGCCGCCAGCTGACACCTGGATTGCAGGGTTTTCGGACGCCCGGAAGTTGGATTCGGGCGCCCGAAAGTGGAACCCTGATGGTTTTGGAATTTATTTCCACTTCGTGTGACCCATTTCTAGAGAGAGAAAGTTGGGTTTAGGGCCATGTGTTAGCATTAGTTGTAACCTAGCTTGCTCTCCTCTATTCTGTTGATCTGATCTGGTGCTGAGCTGTTGTTCTGTCGTAGTTAGCAGCCTTTTGGAGATATATTCAGATCGGAGTGCTGCTGGAGCTTGGAGGGTTGGATCTGAGGATACTGTTATTTCCCCACCGTGGTTGGATTAGCTCTTGAGGTCGGTTGATGTTTGCCAGATTCAGTGGACTTCCTCCTATGTGTTTACTCTCATGTTAGCATGATATGATAGTGTTGGATTATGTTAGCATGATATGATGATATTGGATTATGATAGTATGATACTATTGGGATTATGATAGCATGACATGCTGAGATTATGTTAGATATGACCTGTTAGGTTGAGATTTGCATGTGCATGATATGCTAATGATATATATATGAGCATGCATGATTTTCTTATATCCTTGATGCACGATTTGACCTACACCTATCCTGTTGATATCCCTTGTACCAGTTGTTGTACATACTAGTGTAGGTGATCATGTTGTGGCTCGTGCTATATTGTTTGTACCTCCTCTTTGTGGTAGAGTTGAGATTGGTTGTGAGCACTGGAGCATTGATTGGGTCATACTTGTTGTTGATTATCCTTTGAGATGCCGAGGGCATGTGATTTTTTGTTGACCCAGTCGTGTCGATCATATACCTATGGGTGCTTGGCGCTGATATGAGTTTACTTTACTCGGTTGGGTCGCTCCCACGAGTACCGCTCCGGAGTTGGCATGCTCCGTACAGAGGGTTGTACTAGGGGCTAGTGACAGATGGTGTTCCTGTACTAGCAGGCTCCCGACGGGTAGAGCATGATCAGGCCGCAGGTATCGTATTGTATTATGTTGTATGGCATTATGGATTCGTGATAGTCCTCATTTGATATATTCAGTTCATTGGTATTCATGTTGACAGTTGAGCATTGTGCATAGTAGTGGTAGTATATCTCCTACTTTTTTTATTGCTCTATATATATCTCTGGAGATTGAGGACTTAGTGGGCAGACCGCTGAGGCTGGTGGCAGTACCCACTGAGGACTACTTGTTTGATAGTAGTTCTCACACCCGTTGTTGACAATTTTTTGCAGAGTCTTCTTCCCCAGTTGTGCATACTGAGCGCGGAAAGGAGACCGTCGGGTAGAGTTGATCCCCGGATACTTGGCTAGAGGTATACCCTATTTTGGTAGATGGTTATGAGTCTGTACATACAGTGTGATAGAGATTATCAGTGATGTATATGAGAGTTATGTATGAGAGTTATGGATGATGTATGTATGTACAGTGATCATTTGATATATTTCTATAGCAGCTCTGTTGATACCTTTAGCTCTGTGTGGTTGTTGTTGTTTTCGCTTCGTATACATGGTAGAGATACTGTGTATGCGGCGGATCTTGTCATGTGCCTAGGGAGAGGTAACCCGGGGCGTGACACTCTCTCTCACTCTTCCTCACTCTCTAACTTCTCTCTCTCTCCCTAGTAATCTCTCCAATAAGTGAAGATTGGAGGAGAGAAGGCTTACTTGGAGGTGAAGCAAGCTCTTGTACAAAAGAAGCTTGAGGAGAGGAAATTAGCTAAGGTGAGATTTTTAGATTTTGAGTTAGGATTTTTATGTAAATCCTTCGAGAATGAGATAATTAGTAACCCTATATGATTCTAACCTAGAATATTGCATAAATCACAAAGATTGTTGGATGTTTTGCAATAAATAGATTTCTATGGTTTAGAAAGGGGGTATTTAGATTTTAGGGTTTTGATCTAAATTGATCTTGTAATTCTCTAATTGAAGGTTAGAAGAACGCCTAGTAGCTTCGATTCAAAGAGTAGCGAAGTTTCGGTGGTCGATTGAGGAAAATCGAGCCGAAATCAAAGAATTTCGTCGTTAGCGCCGAAAAGTGCCGAATCAGCGTCAGAAGCAAAATTGCTCGGATCTCCTTGCAATTGGCATCGAATCGAGGTGGGTGGTGCTATCCGAAATAGTTGGATTTCCCTCTATGTCTATGTCGCCATTTTTGGTCATATGTGTATATATGTGTAGAAATCATGCATTTAGGGTTATTATTGTGTTTGAGCTTTTAGATTCCTTGCATGCTTCCTAAAGTAGAGTTAGATAACTTGGAAAGAGAACTCGGAACTTGGACGCATGGGGATTGGGTCATTGGACATTTGGAAACCATATAATGCAAAGAACTAGTATGTGCATTAGAATGCAATGAACTAGAATGTGAACTTAGAAAACCTTGTGGAACATTGGTGACATGAACTTGGTGGCATTTTGACTAGTTGTTTGGGCATAGAAAACAAAGTGAAATACTAGGTGTCATTGTGAGTGAAAACATGAACCTAGCGATGAAAATATGGATTGGGTATCTTATTGTGCATGTAGAGAACATGAACATTGTGTGTCATGATTGTACAAGTGAATTTGTTGTCATAGTTGCATCGGATTAGTGATGAGCTTGTTAGGGATTGGTAGATCCCCGTACGTTATTACCCTGGTTAGTAGGGTGTCCTCGAGAGGAGAGGACTAGATCGTACTCACATTGTCTGTTTGGCTTGTGGTGGGTCGCGACATCACAAGCAGTGAGCTCCGTAGTTGTCACGTATGGGTTAAGCAGAATTCTCCCCAGCAGACGGCCCCAGATGGGTTAAGCGAAATTCTTCCCAGCTGTTTGCCGTGATATTGTGAGTGGGCTCGACCTTCAGGTGAGTCGGTATGATTGGGTTAAAAGGTAAAGTTGGTAAGTATCATGAGCATTGTAGTATTCATAGGTTATCTAGTTTCATGTTGTAGAGACATAGTAGTTGCATTAGTTGCTTAATATTGCATATCTCCTCTTACTACTTATGCCTGGTTAGACCTAATAGGAAAGTCAGCGGGGTCGGCGGCCGAACCCACTGGGAACTTCTTTTAGTTCTCACCCCTTTGTTTTGCAGAGCATAGCACGAGCGGTGCAGTCGAGGATCGCGGCATGGGCATAGCGCCCTAGGTAGTGGACTCCCGTGTATTAGATCACCCTATATATTAGAGAGGTGTTTATGTATATTATGAGAGAACTTGTAGAGGCTTCACTTTGGGAGATGAAAATGTATAGGTCATTGTATATGCATGTGTGTAATATGTATGAAAATGATGTATTTTGGATTGATGTATGTGAAGCTTAAATGTTTAAGTTGTAATAGTTAAGTAATTATTCTCTCGCTCTTGTATAATTGCCCTCGTGCAAATTCACGTATGTTGTTGTTTTTCCTTGGCAAAACTCTATGTACATAATGTTGTTGAGCCTTGGGCGGACAGGGGAGGCTCTGTCTGTTCGGCGGTCTGTGGGCGTGCCCGAACCGACCAAAGTGGGGGTGTCGGGGCGTGACAGACACTATCCTCCGCATTGTGTAATTTTTGGCGGTCCTCATGTACCCCCGCATTGCTCGCAACGTGGGGGCAAGTGCTACTTGTGTGGCCAGGAGGGTCACTTCCGTTCTGAGTACCCTAGAGGTTCTTCCCCAGCACTATCATATGCATCAGCACCGGCTCTACCTGGTCAGAGTTAGGGAATTCCGCCCACCCATTACAGAAGATGTGCGATGCTTTCTTTACGCCTCGAGCTATGGAACCTCAGGCGGCAACGACTCCAACTACATCTCAACCCAGAGAAGGAAGTACTCAGCCTAGTCAAGTGCTTTCTGAAGAGGAGCAGGAGCGGATGGCGAATAGATTGGCTCGCTTCTGTAGGTTTGATCCACCCCGATTTAATGGAAGTAGCATAGAACCGTGGGTGGTAGAAGCTTGGATTTGTGAGATGGAGAAGTTGTTTGAGGATTTGTTTGTGCCAGCACGGGAGCAGGTGCATATGGCAGTTCATTGTCTTTCTGGTGATGCTCATGTTTGGTGGAGGAGGACCCGTGATCATAGGTCCCTGAACCGTCTACAGATGTCTTGGAGTGAGTTTCGGGGGATTATGTATGGAGCATATTTTTCCAGTAGCGTGAAGATGAAGATAGAGGAAGATTTGAAGAATCTGAAGCAGAGGAATCGCTCGGTGCAGGAGTATGCTAGGGAGTTTACTAGACTACTTAACTATGTTCCTTCAGCAGCGAGAGATGAGATACAGAAGGTTTATCTGTATGAGAAGGGTTTGAGACCCGAGATATTTCCTTTTGTTCACTCGCAGAGACTTCAGACTTTGGATGCTACTATCGAGCAGTCTCTGTGGATAGAGCGAGGGGCATTTGTGACGAGAGGACAGCTTGTGGACCCAGCTCAGGGTCAGGAAAGGAAGCGCCCGGCACCTGATGATGGAGGACAGTCGAGTAGCAGACGACCACCTAGACCTCCCCAGCGATCGCGTTTCCAGGGACGTGGATCTTCTAGTCGCCAGCAGTCTGGAGGATATCGTCAGCAGCGACAGCAGCAGTCGAGGGGATCTCCCCGATGTGTGATTTGTGGAGGACCTCATTTTGCTTATCTCTGTGATCGACGAGAGGGTCGATGTTATGAGTGTAGACAGCTAGGACATATGAGGAAGACTTGTCCCAGACGTGTAGCAGCTCCTTCTATGGCGTCTGTGCCTTTCTCCCCACCGCAGTATTCTGGAGCCTCCCCGATATTTTCTTAGGAGCGATCTTCTATGCCACGACAGCCGGATCGACGCCAGCCACCGGCGAGCGGTCGAGTCTATGCCGCTCAGATTGAGGATGCCTCGATAGCTAATCGAGTGGTGGCAGGTATTGTTTTGATTTGTGGCATTAGATCGCGTACTTTATTCGATACTGGTGCATCACATTCCTTTGTTAGTAGAGCATTTGCATTGCATCATGGTTTAGAGATAGGGTCGTTACCCCAGACACAGGAGGTGCGGATACCCGACCATAGTTTGCAGGTGACACAGGGTTGTTTGGGATGTCCTGTGCAAGTAGGGCCTTGGATCATGCCTGCCGATTTATTAGTATTGAGACAGTTGCAGGATTTTGATGTAATCCTTGGCATGTATTGGTTATCTCGATACTTTGCTACAATTGATTGTGGAACCAAGACGGTGATCTTTCGTGAGCCTGGGCATAAGGAGTACATTTATGAAGGTTGTAGGAGTTCACTGTTCGCAGTGACGATCTCTTCTTCTAAGGCCAGACAGATGTTGAGTAGAGGATGTATGGCCTGTTTTGCAACAGTGACTGAGGTGCCCACTGTTGTACCAGGACTCAAGGATATTCCTATTGTCCGTGAGTTTTCGGATGTCATTCCTTCTGAGTTATCCTCGATGCCTCCTGATAGGGAGATTGAATTCGTGATTGATGTGGTACCAGGAACCGCGCCAATCTCGAAGACACCCTATAGAATGGTACCAGCTGAGTTGAGAGAGTTAAAGGCGCAACTGCAGGATCTTATGGATAAAGGTTTTATCAGACTTAGTGTGTCGCCTTGGGGAGCGTCTGTGCTATTTGTGAAGAAGAAGGATGGTTCACTTAGACTGTGTGTGGATTATCGGGAATTGAACAAAGTGACCATCAAGAATAGATACCCACTCCCACGTATCGATGATCTGTTCGATCAATTGCAGGGAGCGTGTGTCTTTTCTAAGATTGATCTTCAATTCGGTTACCACCAGTTGAAGGTGAAGGCCGAGGATATTTCTAAGACAGCTTTTAGAACTCGGTATGGGCATTATGAGTTTACAGTCATGCCGTTTGGATTGACTAATGTCCCTGCTGCATTTATGGATATGATGAACCGAGTCTTTAAGTCCTTCTTAGACAAGTTTGTGGTAGTTTTTATCGATGATATTCTGATTTACTCCCGTGATGATGCGGAGCATGAGGAGCATCTGAGATTAGTGCTGCAACTCTTGCGAGAGAAGAAGTTGTATGCAAAGCTCAAGAAATGTGAGTTCTGGTTAAGAGAGGTAGCCTTTTTAGGCCATGTGATTTCAGCTTCGGGAGTAGCTGTTGATCCTAAGAAGGTTGAGGCGATTCGTGATTGGCCTAGACCGACGACCATTTCTGAAGTGCGGAGTTTTCTGGGCTTAGTCGGGTATTATCGACGATTTGTGGAGAGTTTTGCGAAACTCTCTACGTCTCTCACTCGATTAACTAGGAAAGGGGTTAAGTATGTTTGGAGTGATGAGTGCCAAGAATGCTTTGATGAGCTAAAGCAGAGGTTGATGACAGCCCCTATTCTTGCACTACCAGTGATGGGCGAAGGATTTGTTATCTATAGTGATGCTTCGCATAGTGGCTTGGGTTGCGTGCTGATGCAACATGGTAGAGTGATTGCATATGCTTCAAGACAACTAAAGGAATATGAGAAGAACTACCCCACTCATGATCTGGAGTTGGCAGCGGTAGTCTTTGCTCTGAAGCTATGGCGCCACTATCTCTATGGAGAGCATTGTGAAGTGTATACTGATCACAAGAGCCTCAAGTATCTGTTTACATAGAAAGAGTTGAATCTACGGCAACGGAGATAGTTGGAATTATTGAAGGATTATGACATCTCTATTTTGTATCATCCCGGCAAGGCGAATGTTGTTGCTGATGCTTTGAGTAGGAAGGCTGTGGCGACTTTGAGTTTGTGTATTACTCAACAGCCTGTCATAGTGGAAGAGATGCGGAGGTTGTCCCTTGAGGTGGTTACTCACGGGATGACTGCGAGACTGATGACCCTAGTCATACAGCCCACTCTGTTGGAAAGGATTCGAGAGAAACATAGTGTACATCCTTATCTGATGAAAGTTCGAGATCAACTGAGGAGTGGTGATCTTGTGTAGTACACTGAACTTTAGCAAATTGCGGAGTTCTAGTAAGAGAATAGTGCCTTATACTATTCTGGAGTTTTGGGTTGAGTTTGGTGAGCTTCGGAGTGTTTTCGGGACTTGAAAAGTGCGAAAACAGACTCCGGAAGTCGAAATCTGCAAAAGTGCAGATTTTGCTTTGCATACCGGTATCTGGTTTAGGTATACCGGAATGCAGTGAAGACTGGTTGTGTGCAGCTCTCGGGTTCTGCGGAATCCAGCAGTTGATACCGGAATACGCTGGCATTCCGGTATGTGCAATGCGCATACCGGTATTGGAGCGTTTTGTACCGGTATGGGAAAGTCGCATACCGGAATCCCGTTGCGCAGACTGCTTGGCCGAGGCTCGGGTTTGCGGGATTTTTGGTTGGATACCGGTATGCCCATACGCATACCGGTATACAATGCAGAAATTGCATTTTGAGCAGTTTTGCAATTTTGGCTTTTTGAGGGGCCTATGTGGATTTTGTGCATTGGGTTTAAGTACCCCTTCACCTCTTTCTCAGCCATTGTTGGCTGAGACTTGGAGAAGGATGGAGGTGGTTTTTCTCTCTCTCTCTCTCTAGGTTTTCTTGCTCCCAAACCCTAGAAAAGTGGTTTTGATCTCTTTTTCCTCCATTTTCTTCATGGAGGAGTGCTTCTAGGCCTCGTGGGGAGCTCGGGATGGAGGAGAGGAACTTGTTTGTGGGCTTAGCTTCAACCTAGCATGCTTGAGCTTGGTTGAGAGCTTGATTTGAGGTTAGTAAACTCTCTTACAACCTCTAATTGTGATTTTTGCATGGATCTTTGCTTGTAAACCTAGTTTCTTGGAAATTAGGGTTTTGTTTAGGGTTTTGTGATTGTGAACCCTTGAGGTGGAATTGATGGGTGTAGAATGTTGTTGTAGGTTAGATTGGAAGATCTCTAACCTCAATTTGGACCTAGAACAAGTTTTACTTGCTCAAGGTAATTTCCACCCATTTACCTCATTGATTTTTGGTGGTTTTCGAATTTGCTTGTTCGATGCCCCTAACCCCTTGGAAATTTATCCTAGGGTATGAGAAGCTCGAGGGACAACTTCGTTTCGAAGTACTGCGAGGTTTCGACGGGTATCCGGTGGGTCTGACCTCACCGAAATAGGTGAACTCCCCCTATGTCTCCTATCTTGTTATAGGATTGATTAGATGCATAATTATGATAATTATGGCATGATGATAATTGTGATTGCATGAGACATGCAAGTTGTTTATGAAAAATGCATATTTCATATAGTATGGCATTATGAGAATATTATGCATGCTAGAGTATTTGCATTATTAGTGTAATGATGCATTAGGAAATGCTAAGTATGTTATGCATGCTAGAGATGAGCATCATATAAGACACTACTTGAGTGGTGGACTAGTGAACTCTCTTACATACTAGAGTATGCTTGTATAGAGAAAAGAGAGGATATGACAAGTGTATGTTGCACCTCAACTAGGTGAGCAATTGTGATGGGCAGTGTTGGCATTGGGCTCGACCTTTTGGTCGTGGATTGATTCCATGTTTAAGACATGAGGAAAGGGAATTCTATTTGCATTTGATAATTATAATTGGTTAAGCATGATAGCTTTATACTCCATGTAGTAGAGGTTGTTGTAGCTTATGCATGGCATGGATAGGGTCTTGTTGGCATCGTAGAATGTATTGTCATGGCATTGTAGAATGCATGAATTGTAGCATTGGAATAATGCATGAACTATAGTATTTGTTGAATACATCGGTTTTGGTATTGAAAGGTGTTGGTTATAGCATTAGTATAATGCATTGGACATGGCATTGGGATAATGCATGGTTTATGAACTTAGTAAACTAAGAGATGAACGGTTACATGTTAGAGACATGTGTATATTGGTAGGGACATACCATCGAACATTGAGAACGACATGATATTGTTGACATTTAGCATATTGGCTATTGAATGTAGTAAACATAAAATGACATGTTTTGACATAGAGAGGTTAAACATATGACTTTTCACTTAGGTGAACAACAAGGTTGACATTGTGATATAGTGTTAGATCCTTGGACATTGGTTGGCTTGACATTGTGGTTGATTATGACTTGTGCCCTGGGATTCGTCCGCGCTTGCTTGTGAGGGTCGCTCCCCACAAGCTGACACTCCGTAGTTGGTCTTTGCGATTGTAGGTCGCCATGCGATGTTGAGTGGCCGAAATGGATTGCCGTGGGGAAGTCTCATTGTCTACGGGAAGTGTTGACTACCACGGGGCCATTAGGCGGGGCACAGCTGGGACCTTACCTTGTGTAAGTTCCCTGGTTGATTGGGTCAATACTGATTGAACTGGACATAGTATATAGGCTGCTTGATGCATATACATGTAGTGTATGGACATAGTAGTGAGTCGCATATTGTGACATTACTTAGCTTGACTTCTTTTGGATGCATGCAACCTAGTTGGACAATTGTATTAGTCATTCTTGCATGGGCATCCATAGTGGCATTATCCTATACTCATGATAATTAGTATAGAGGCATGGTATTATGATGATAACAAGGAAATCCTTTATTACTAGTATCATGGCATTAATTTGACATGAATGTAAACCGTGAAATTAGATTGTGGAGCATATGATAATAGAACATGTTCATGTTCATGTAGATGATTTATTTTATTGGAGGCAAGATAGTTGTAGAACTATCTGTTTAGCATTTTATGTTTTATGCTTTATGTTTCAGTGTACTATCTTGCCTCAGTTGACCTAGCGGTGTAATTCGCCACTCTCGGCGGCTTACCCACTGGGAACTATTGATTAATAGTTCTCACCCCCATTGTTGTTGGGTTTTTCAGAGCCTTCCGCAGCAGGAGAGGCTTGGGATCGCGGCGAGGGGTTAGCAGCTAGCTAGAGCCTCTACGGTGTTGTGGTTGTAGGCATACCATGGGTTTCCTTTCATTGTATTTTGAATGAAAGATGTATAGTTTTGTTGGTTGATTGATCTACTAGTGATAAGATGTATAATTCTATTGTATATCTTGAGATTTTAGTTGTATGGATTTTGTTTTAGTTGTAGAACTATGTTCTCGCTCTGATCACCATGTTTAGGATGTATTCCTTATTCTATTGGATTTATGTTATTGTAGACGCCTTGTGTACTTTGTGTTTGCTTTGAGGTACACGGCGGGTCTGTGCACGTGCCTGGTAGGCTCCCACGAGGGCCCGGGGCGTGACAGATTATTGTGGTATCAGAGCCTAGGGTTGAGTCTTAGTGGACCTAGTAAACCTTAGGCAGGTTGGACGATAAGGAATAGGAACGTGAGAGACGAGATCTCTTGTGACTTATGGGCGAAAGTACTATGATTGGGTCGTTTCTAAAGCTCCAAAGGTGTTGGAGTTAGATCGGAGTGAACCACTTCTATACCCTTGGAGGGTCACGTTGGCGGCCGACAACGTGACATCGGGGAATAGTGGGAGTCCACTTCATTACTTTCGCATGATTGGGGTTATAGTCTTGTGTGGGGATGCGTTGGCGTGGGGTGTTCCACCTGCGCATGTTTTGCTTGTTGCAGCTTGAGTGGTGATCGACGCACTCGATAGCGGCCGAGGCAGCCGAGGCGGGACTTCTGCATCCTCTGGATTTGGTGAGATATTGAAGTTGAGAGAACAACTGATAAATTCAGCGAGTATGGTGGAGCGGCGATCAATTATGATGTTACTCCAAGTTGAGGCATTCCGCCGGCAGACGAGAGGATTAAGCAACTGGAGGATTTGTCGATCCAGTTGGCAGTCGACCTAAAGAAATGTTATGAGAATGCGGACCCTACCTTGATAAGGGCGAGAGACGCGGAGACCGTTGGGACGGCAAAAGAAGCTACTAGGAGTGGCAAGTCTATATGTATGAGGACGCTTAAGGTGTTCAAAGAGGAATTTGATCTCGAGAAGATTGACCTATAGCAGGATGAAAGAGGGACGTCGAATCGTCATCGACTATTGTGACGTGTGAGCGGTGGAGCCGTGAGTGCCCGATGATACTCTTGGAGTTGGGGCAAGTACTCTCTTCGTGGCCAGGTGGGCCATCCCCAATTGGAGTGTTTGAGGAGAATAGTGTCGGCAATATTGGGACCGACTTCCTGCACGGCCGGCTTTGGATGTGTGCGTGCCTGTATGACGGGCGGATGACGATGCAGCGACGATGGAGGTTGTCGCAGCTCGTAGTTTTGGAGCTAGCTTGTTGCTTGCTATGATTGTGGTTTTGGTTCGGCTGTTTGCCGAATGCTTGGCAGGGAACTTGTTTTTCCTTGATGCTTGCAGATTGAGTGGTCCTGAGTGTTTGGACTTGTGAGTACTGTTCTTGTACTCCGTTAGCTTTGGATGTTTCTGTGCGCCAACGAAGCGATTGGCTTTATTTGGCTGAAAGCGTACAGTTCTAATTTGAACTTGGGTTGGCTCTTCGGCTATTTGATTGCCGATGAGTGTGTGAACCGAGCTGTAGTGCTTTGGGAACTTGGACACGAAATAGTGTTTCCTGAGGGCTTGGAGGTTCGCTAATTGCGATGATTGTTTCACCTGCCCAAGCCTGGTTGTTGGCTGAGTGAGCGCGTGGCCTTTGGGCCAGCATCTTTGGTGAGTGTTGAGAATCCTCAAAGGCGAGGATGTCTCTTGTGAGGGAGTTGCTTGTGCAATCCCGGTTGAGTGGTGAGTATTGAAGGCTTGGTCTGGAGACCTCTTTTGCCTAGTGTTTCCTCTTGTGGAGTGTAGATCTCGTTTGTTTTGAGCGGATGGGTCATTTCGACTGTGAGTCGACTATCGTGAACTCGGTAGGGTCACGATGAAGGATATGCACCCGTAGTCGAGATCTGTTGATCTGTTTGATCAAGCTCCATGAATTCTGGTTTTGCTCGAGGGTAGTTGCAATCTGAGTGCTACTCTCGTTGGGTCGAGTTTGAGTTTGGACCGAGAGTGACTTGTTCACTCGGTGTAGACATTGCGAAATTGTCGTGGTGTCGGTTGAGCTGGTTGATGCTCTTGTGTGTTGTGATGTTTGGCCCTTCTGGGTGTCCTTGTCCCCGTGCGCATCGACGACATATTGGAAGTCGAGAGGCGATGAAAACCATGAAGATTCCTTTGAATGAGGATTGTAAGTGCTTCAGATGAAGACGTGCTGATTCGGTTGTGAGGACTAGCATCCCTTGACAGTTGATGCCAAGTGGTTATGAGTGGATATCTCAAGGAAATCAACCATCCATAGTGGATGTGATCGAAGTTCAAACTTCCTAGTTTGATTGGATGTTATGGATAATTGTGGGGAGATTTTCGAGTTGTCTACTCCCTCTACTGGACTCACACATTAAGGGATTAAATCTTTTGGAAAGATATGTGTGAGAGAGGTTTCTTGGAATTGTTGGTGTGGTTGACGACCGCCAACCTTGGTTACCCCGAAGGTGGGCTTGTGTTTTGTAGTTGTGTTTCTCTCTACGGATTGAGTTGCACTTTGGTGTAAAATAGAAAGGTAGCATTAACCTTTCAGCAAATGAGAGAATGCAAAAGGATTTGCCAAATTGTGATTTGGAAAAGATTGCCATGACATTTACTTGGAAACTATGGCAATTTTATGTTTAGATAGGTGCACCCAGACCTTATTGTTGGAGATATCTCTACACTCAAGGAAATGAGTTGAAGCTGTGAAAACAGGTTTGATGCTGATATACTAGAGATATCGATGAGATGAGTAATATGGAGTGATATCTATCCTTTGGATCGGATCACGAAAGTTAGCCTTGATCCCGACTGGTGAATGATGCAATCGAGATCAAGAGTGTTGCGGCGGACGAATTCCTAGTGGACTGCCAGAAAGTGCCTTGACGGTAGAACCGACAGGTTGTACCTGTGATAGCAGGATTTTTGAGATATGCTATGTGAAGGCTATCTACTTGGTATGGATAGAGGATTGCCGGAGTCTCCGGAATTGGATTGTCTCGCTTCTAAGCTAGACGTGATGATTGTTGAGAGGTTGTGAATAGGAGTAACTATTCACCTGAGTTGGATTGAGGAAATTTTGCGCAAGTATATTTTGGAAAAATTTGCGTGATTGCATAGGGCATCTAGCCCTATTGCTTTGAAATTTGAGCCATTGGATGATTCTCGGTGAGAAATAGGATTTTGGACATCTGAATCGGGATATCTGATTTGTGATATTTGGCTAAGGAAATCCAAGAGATTTGAGTATGAGGAATCTAAGTTTCAGATTCTTGGGATTATTTGAAACCCTGAGGCAAATGGGCCTAGTGGCATGTCGAGTTGTTTTACTTCAGATCTACTGAAGGTATTTGATGTGTGTGGACGCTCTGAGCGAGTATTTGAAGTCTACCCCGACGGTGGATGTCGTTCCTTTAGAGCTACATGAAGATCTAAACTTCAAGGAGCAATTGTTGTGGATTGGACTTGTGGAATGTAGGAATTCGGGATTATTATTATTCCTACTACAAGATGCTTTGGAGCCACATCTTGGGCGCGACGTATGGTGTGAGAGCTGGAGGCTTCACTGCGAGGGCGATGTTTTATCCCCTTTGGTTTGCTGTTTGTTGATGGTTGTTGATCCGTAGTTTCGCGGACGAAACTCCTTTTTAGGAGGGGAGTATGTAGTACACTGAACTTTAGCAAATTGCGGAGTTCTAGTGAGAGAATAGTGCCTTATACAATTCTGGAGTTTTGGGTTGAGTTTGGTGAGCTTCGGAGTGTTTTCGGGACTTGAAAAGTGCGAAAACGGACTCCGGAAGTCGAAATCTGCAAAAGTGCAGATTTTGCTTTGCATACCGGTATCTGGTTTAGGTATACCGGAATCCAGTGAAGACTGGTTGTGCGCAGCTCTCGGGTTCTGCGGAATCCAGCAGTTGATACCGGAATACGCTGGCATTCTGGTATGTGCAATGCGCATACCGGTATTGGAGCGTTTTGTACCGGTATGGGAAAGTCGCATACCGGAATCCCGTTGCGCAGAGTGCTTGGCCGAGGCTCGGGTTTGCGGGATTTTTGGTTGGATACCGGTATGCCCATACGCATACCGGTATACAATGCAGAAATTGCATTTTGAGCAGTTTTGCAATTTTGGCTTTTTGAGGGGCCTATGTGGATTTTGTGCATTGGGTTTAAGTACCCCTTCACCCCTTTCTCAACCATTGTTGGCTGAGACTTGGAGAAGGATGGAGGTGGGTTTTCTCTCTCTCTCTCTAGGTTTTCTTGCTCCCAAACCCTAGAAAAGTGGTTTTGATCTCTTTTTCCTCCATTTTCTTCATGGAGGAGTGCTTCTAGGCCTCGTGGGGAGCTCGGGATGGAGGAGAGGAACTTGTTTGTGGGCTTAGCTTCAACCTAGCATGCTTGAGCTTGGTTGAGAGCTTGATTTGAGGTTAGTAAACTCTCTTACAACCTCTAATTGTGATTTTTGCATGGATCTTTGCTTGTAAACCTAGTTTCTTGGAAATTAGGGTTTTGTTTAGGGTTTTGTGATTGTGAACCCTTGAGGTGGAATTGATGGGTGTAGAATGTTGTTGTAGGTTAGATTGGAAGATCTCTAACCTCAATTTGGACCTAGAACAAGTTTTACTTGCTCAAGGTAATTTCCACCCATTTACCTCATTGATTTTTGGTGGTTTTCGAATTTGCTTGTTCGATGCCCCTAACTCCTTGGAAAATTATCTTAGGGTATGAGAAGCTCGAGGGACAACTTCGTTTCGAAGTACTGCGAGGTTTCGACGGGTATCCAGTGGGTCTGACCTCACCGAAATGGGTGAACTCCCCCTATGTCTCCTATCTTGTTATAGGATTGATTAGATGCATAATTATGATAATTATGGCATGATGATAATTGTGATTGCATGAGACATGCAAGTTGTTTATGAAAAATGCATATTTCATATAGTATGGCATTATGAGAATATTATGCATGCTAGAGTATTTGCATTATTAGTGTAATGATGCATTAGGAAATGCTAAGTATGTTATGCATGCTAGAGATGAGAATCATATAAGACACTACTTGAGTGGTGGACTAGTGAACTCTCTTACATACTAGAGTATGCTTGTATAGAGAAAAGAGAGGATATGACAAGTGTATGTTGCACCTCAACTAGGTGAGCAATTGTGATGGGCAGTGTTGGCATTGGGCTCGACCTTTTGGTCGTGGATTGATTCCATGTTTAAGACATGAGGAAAGGGAATTCTATTTGCATTTGATAATTATAATTGGTTAAGCATGATAGATTTATACTCCATGTAGTAGAGGTTGTTGTAGCTTATGCATGGCATGGATAGGGTCTTGTTGGCATCGTAGAATGTATTGTCATGGCATTGTAGAATGCATGAATTGTAGCATTGGAATAATGCATGAACTATAGTATTTGTTGAATACATCGGTTTTGGTATTGAAAGGTGTTGGTTATAGCATTAGTACAATGCATTGGACGTGGCATTGGGATAATGCATGGTTTATGAACTTAGTAAACTAAGAGATGAACGGTTACATGTTAGAGACATGTGTATATTGGTAGGGACATACCATCGAACATTGAGAACGACATGATATTGTTGACATTTAGCATATTGGCTATTGAATGTAGTAAACATAAAATGACATGTTTTGACATAGAGAGGTTAAACATATGACTTTTCACTTAGGTGAACAACAAGGTTGACATTGTGATATAGTGTTAGATCCTTGGACATTGGTTGGCTATTCCATGTTAGAGACATGACGAGCATGACATTGTGGTTGATTATGACTTGTGCCCTGGGATTCGTCCGCGCTTGCTTGTGAGGGTCGCTCCCCACAAGCTGACACTCCGGAGTTGGTCTTTGCGATTGTAGGTCGCCGTGCGATGTTGAGTGGCCGAAATGGATTGCCGTGGGGAAGTCTCATTGTCTACGGGAAGTGTTGACTACCACGGGGCCATTAGGCGGGGCACAGCTGGGACCTTACCTTGTGTAAGTTCCCTGGTTGATTGGGTCAATACTGATTGAACTGGACATAGTATATAGGCTGCTTGATGCATATACATGTAGTGTATGGACATAGTAGTGAGTCGCATATTGTGACATTACTTAGCTTGACTTCTTTTGGATGCATGCAACCTAGTTGGACAATTGTATTAGTCATTCTTGCATGGGCATCCATAGTGGCATTATCCTATACTCATGATAATTAGTATAGAGGCATGGTATTATGATGATAACAAGGAAAACCTTTATTACTAGTATCATGGCATTAATTTGACATGCATGTAAACCGTGAAATTAGATTGTGGAGCATATGATAATAGAACATGTTCATGTTCATGTAGATGATTTATTTTATTGGAGGCAAGATAGTTGTAGAACTATCTGTTTAGCATTTTATGTTTTATGCTTTATGTTTCAGTATACTATCTTGCCTCAGTTGACCTAGCGGTGTAATTCGCCACTCTTGGCAGCTTACCCACTGGGAACTATTGATTAATAGTTCTCACCCCCATTGTTGTTGGGTTTTTAAGAGCCTTCCGCAGCAGGAGAGGCTTGGGATCGCGGCGAGGGATTAGCAGCTAGCTAGAGCCTCTACGGTGTTGTGGTTGTAGGCATACCATGGGTTTCCTTTCATTGTATTTTGAATGAAAGATGTATAGTTTTGTTGGTTGATTGATCTACTAGTGATAAGATGTATAATTCTATTGTATATCTTGAGATTTTAGTTGTATGAATTTTGTTTTAGTTGTAGAACTATGTTCTCGCTCTGATCACCCTGTTTAGGATGTATTCCTTATTCTATTGGATTTATGTTATTGTAGACGCCTTGTGTACTTTGTGTTTGCTTTGAGGTACACGGCGGGTCTGTGCACGTGCCTGGTAGGCTCCCACGAGGGCCCGGGGCGTGACATCTTGAAGGTTTTTCTTGTGATGATTCTGAAGTTCTTCGTTATAGAGGACGTCTGTGTGTACCAGCAGATCTGGAGATTCGAGAGGAGATATTGAAGGAAGCACATTATTCTCCTTATTCTGTACATCCTGGAGGGACTAAGATGTACCAGGATCTGAAGACTCACTTCTGGTGGAATGGCATGAAGCGGGATGTTGGTAGTGTAAGAAAATTAAGCATGTAGGCGCAGCGGAAGAAAATAACACAATTAAAATTTTCTAAACCAAAGATCACCTCGTGTTTCGTTTTAGATCGTTAACAATTAATCTAATTGATCTTATCAATTAGGATTTACTTTTACCTTGCGTGAGTCGAGATCACCGCGAAGTCGACGATCGCTGGTAAAAGTTGTTCGTCCTCGCTAGCCGCGCACGCGCCCGGCCTCTACTCGCGTCCACACGAAATCACGCCTTTGATCGAAGT
This sequence comes from Puya raimondii, assembly GCA_016920855.1. Lineage (NCBI taxonomy): Eukaryota > Viridiplantae > Streptophyta > Magnoliopsida > Poales > Bromeliaceae > Puya > Puya raimondii. The sequence continues at coordinate 20,454,882 of JABWPP010000049.1, forward strand.
AGTCGACCGCTTCGATCCGCGATCCGATCACGAATTAATTCTTGCGTCGATTTGAGGAAGATGATTCAATCTTCTAATTGTGCTAGCAATCTTCCGAAGATCGAAAACGATAGATTAATTGTGGAGGACTTGAGGAAGAGGGAGAGGGTTGACGGCTAGGGTTTTCTTTTATTGCTTGTCTAATTAATATGTCATATGACATATATTTATAATGAGAAAACCCTAATCCTAAACCTAATCCTTATCGAATCCTAATCCGATTGGATTATCCATTAACCCTCAAGTTGGTTTTATTTTGAACCGAATCCGAATCCGAATCCTAATCCTAATTCGGTTCGTGTGTAACATTTACACATAAGTCCTCATATTATTTACTAACAATTAGTAAATATACCATGCAACTTTTGCACTTAAATACATTTAATTTACAACAATTGCAAATTAGTCCTTTTACTAATAAATTAGTAAACTTTAGTATTTAACTATATTGCAATTAACCCATCCGATAAACTTCTTTTATCGTCACCTTAATATCGATCATGCGCGATTTCTTATGTGTGTGACCTAATAGGTCCAATTCTGTCTGGTAGTGAGATATGATGCGATCCCCATCGATCGACATCATCATCGAAACTCTTTTCGATGGATCAAACACTTTTGATTCTACCCTAGTAGAATAATTATTCGCCTATAATTATTCTTATTGGTTCCCACAATCCACCAGTGACGCCTAGCAGCATATAGTGGCAATCCAGTCAGAAGTGAATATCGGACTGAACCTCTAGGTGCAGTTACCGTACAATACAATCCTTCTATCGCATAGTCCCAACTGAGTGGAGGTCATGGAATACTCGTCAAACCCCATCACCCGTCATATGACAAATTTGATAGGACAGAAGCTCTTATGGTTACTCTTGGAAACATCTTTCCATACACCATACTACCCCGGCCGAGGATTTCTGAGCTTTGTCTTACAAATAGCATAGGACTAATTATCTCTCTACCGAGAGCGATAGATCCCCTATAAACACACACCCATTCCTAATATGAATCTACTGCAGCCAACATATAGTACTAAGACCCGTGGCTAGGATCAGAGTTTGTTGCATAGTCAAACTACAGTAGCTCACATTGAATGGCCGTGGTGTCGCAGGTCTAAGGATCAGTTGTACCACTGCAACATCGAACCAGTTACTGACGAATAAGTAGACATCCATGTAACCGTTCGTAGTTGGTCACGCTCAGTACCCTTGTTCTCTAACAACCACCTGCATGTTCGCTCCAGTGTCCCCACATTGATGACTCGAGACTCGTCATCCCATAAGGAAGCGGCACATACATCAATCTTACCGGATTAATCATCGTCCCCATGATGATCCACCGATTGAGAGCATTTATAAATTTAATCACCAATAATATGTATCTCAAATTCTCAACTCTTGAGAATACATATTATCATCTTATTAATTCAAAGGACGATTCACGGACACATTAAACATGAATGGCATAAAAAGGCCCAAATTTATAAATTATAAAGATTAAGTACAAAGATATGTCCCATAGAAAATAAAATGCGTCAGCCTGATAGGCTTCTAGGGCATACAACTAACAATCTCCCACTTGCACTAAAGCCAATCAGTCATGTATCTAATGCCCATCTTCTCAAGATGAGTCTCTAGTTTCTGCTGAGTCAAAGCCTTAGTTAACGGGTCCGCCACGTTATCCGCGGAGGCAACCTTCTGCACTTCAATATGTCTATCCTTGATGTACTCTCTGATCTTGTGATACCGCCGCTCAATATGCTTGGATTTCTGATGAGATCTTGGCTCCTTAGCTAATGCTACGGCGCCATTATTATCACAATATAGCGGCAGGGGATTCCTACTAGAAGGAACCACGCCAAGCTCAGTGACAAATTTTTTGATCCAAACAGCTTCCTTGGCAGCTTCAGATGCAGCAATGTACTCCGCCTCCATAAACCAAGAACATATCCTTTGTTCTTCTCAAGTACTTAAGGATATTCTTTACCGCTACCCAGTGTTCTTCGCCTGGGTTCGACTGATATCGACTAGTGACACTCACAGCCTGTGCTATATCAGGTCGAGTACATAGCATCGCATACATCAAACTCCCTATTGTTGAAGCATAAGGGATTCTGCTCATGCGACTCCTCTCTTCAGGTGTCTTAGGAGACATAGTCTTAGAGAGGTGAATTCCATGTCTTAGAGGTACCATACCTCTTTTGGAATTCTCCATGCTGAACCTTTTCAACACTTCATCTATGTACATAGCTTGCGATAAACCAAGCAACTTCTTAGGTCTATCCCTATAGACCTTTATCCCAAGGATATAAGATACTTCTCCAAGATCTTTCATAGAAAACTCTTTTGATAACCATAACTTGACCGATGTTAGCATAGGAATGTCATTTCCAATTAGGAGTATGTCATCCACGTACAATACGAGGAAAGTAACAACACTCCCACTAACCTTTTTATATACACACGGCTCCTCCTCATTTCTGATGAAATCGAACGATTCGATTGCATCGTTGAAACGAGTGTTCCAACTCCGAGAAGCTTGCTTCAATCCATAAATGGATCGTCGAAGCTTACACACCTTATGACTTCCATCTTTGGAAGTGAAACCCAAAGGCTGCTCCATATAGATATCTTCTTCAAGATATCCATTTAGGAAAGCAGTTTTCACATCCATTTGCCAGATCTCATAGTCATAGTGTGCAGCAATAGCAAGCAGAGTTCTGATAGACTTAAGCATGGCTACAGGTGAAAAGGTGTCCTGATAGTCAATGCCTTCGCGTTGACTATAACCTTTTGCTACTAGCCTAGCTTTGTAGGTCTCTACCTTTCCATCAGATCCAATCTTTCTTTTGAAGATCCATTTGCATCCAATGGGTACAATACCCTCTGGCGGATCAACCAAAGTCCAAACTTGATTGGAGTGCATGGAGTCCATTTCGGACTTCATAGCTTCCAACCATTTATCGGAGTCGATGTCTGACATCGCCTCGCTATAAGTCTTAGGATCATCTCTATGATCCTTATCTCCCATTAGGAACATTTCTTCCATCTCCTCTATAAATAATCCCATATATCTATCCGGAGGTCGGGAAACTCTAATAGACTTGCGAGGTGGCAGAGTAATCTCTTGTGTCACAGAGTTATCAGGAAGGGCTCTTGGAATACTCAATCCTGAAGAGACTTTCTCCCCTAGTTCTATTTTCCTCCTACTGCCTCCATCTAAAATAAATTCATTTTCAAGAAAGAAGGCATGACGGCTCACAATCACATTATGGCTTTCTGGGAGATAGAAATAGTATCCAAGTGATTCTTTGGGGTACCCAATGAATCTTCCCTTGACTGATCTGCTTTCCAATTTGTCCGTCTTTAATTTCTTAATATAAGCTGGACATCCCCAAGTCTTAATATGAGTAAAACTTGGCTTCCTACCATGCCACATCTCATATGCTGTGGTCGGAACAGATTTGGAAGGCACTCTGTTCAAAATATAAATAGCCGTAAGAAGTGCATAACCCCAAAGTGACGTAGGTAAATCTGTAAAGCTCATCATAGATCGAACCATATCTAATAAAGTTCGATTCCTCCTTTCAGACACCCCATTCAATTCTGGTGTTCCAGGAGGAGTCCACTGAGAGACAATACCATTATTCTTGAGGTAGGTTAAGAAATCCGTGCTAAGGTATTCCCCTCCTCGATCTGATCGAAGAGCCTTAATCGGTTTTTCCATTTGCTTTTCTACTTCTTGTCTAAACTCTTTAAACTTTTCAAAGACTTCAGACTTGTGTTTAATTAAATACACGTACCCATACCGTGAATATACATCAGTAAAAGTAATAAAGTAGAGATAGCCGCCCCAAGCAGACACATCGAATGGTCCACATACATCAGTATGTATCAGGGCGAGTACTTCGGTAGCTCTCTGTCCTTGTCCAACAAAGGGAGACTTAATCATTTTTCCTTGAAGACATGATTCACAAGCTGGGTATGGTTCAGAGAGTAAGGACCCTAAGATACCATCCTTAGCCAACTTGTTAATTCTGTCCTCTCCAATGTGACCAAGTCTAAGATGCCATAAGTACGTTTTATTTACCTCCTCTCTTGGTCTTTTGAAACCAATAGTATTCTCATTCATGCCATTGTCAACTGTATTAATACTAACATCCATATGTAAGTAATAGAGATTGTCTATTAGGGAACCATAACCGATCAAATTATTTCTCAAATAAATTGAACAAATGTTTGATTCAAAAATAAACTTATAACCGTCCAACACCAAACGTGAAACAGAAATAAGGTTTCTAGTCGCACTAGGAACATAAAGACAATCTCTAAGTTCTAAAACTACTCCTGTCGGTAGACATAAAGGATAAGTCCCCACAGCAACAGCAGCAACTCTTGCTCCGTTTCCAACGCGTAGGGTAAGCTCTCCATCCCTAAGTCTTCTACTTTCCTTTAGCCCCTGCATTGAAATACATAAATGCGAGGTGCATCCCGAGTCAATGACCCATGTGAAAGTAGAACAGACCGATAAGCCAGTAGCTTCAATGACATGAATCTCGGACATTCCTTCAAAAGTCTTGTCCAAATCAATTTGGAGTTCTCGTCCATAGTCATTCGGAGCTTCTCAAACTCCTCAATGTCTTTAATCATTGCCAAGCAATGATTATTGACTGAGTGACCATCAGACATCTTAGTCCTGAATAGTCGCTTCGACACCTCGTAGCGAGCTGTTCGACTTTGCTCATCATACAACTCTTTGAGATGGAGCAAGATGTCAGCAGTACTCTCCATGTGCTTATGCTGGCGTTGCAACTCATTGCTCATAGACGCAAGCATGTAGCACTTTACCTTCATGTCATCATCAGTCCATTTATTTCTAGCAGCTCTCTGCTGAGCTGTTGAATTTTCGGGCACTGCTGGAGCCTCCGTGTCCAACACATAGGCTAATTTCTCAGAATTGAGAACAATTCTCAAATTCCTCAGCCAGTCGGTAAAATTCGGTCCAGTTAAGCGATTAGTATCGAGTATTTTGGCAAGTGGGTTAGAGGCAGCCATTTTCTGCAGAAGGTTAAGATTCTAATTAGTTGTGTACTTAATCGTAATCCATTTTGATTAGGGTCTTTAAATCTAAATGGTGCCTCCCACTAATTTAGCGAATCTCCACACTCCCCGAGTGGAGAAACGGAAACTTTACTAAAAGTTTCTAGTGGGAATTGCGGTCCCATCTGTTTACACACCATCTCATCCTAACAGATCCTTGGCAATGAGCAAACAAATGAGTGAACAACTCTTATTCAATGCTTTTCAAGCAAATTGCAATTTAATCTTTGGCCTCCAAAGATACAGGCCTCATCCTGACAGATTCTTGGCCTTATCTTTTGGTTAAGTTAGACCCACTGTTCATTATGCAAATAAGAATGTCATTGAATCCTCATCCTGACAGATTCTTGGATTCAACCCCTTTCTTACCACACAGCATCTCATGCCAATATTTTGGTTGCGGCTCCCTAATGAAACTGACCCCCGTGTCCGAGTGCATCAATCAACACTAAAGAGACGCCCACACCCTACAACGGTGGAAGGCCACTAATGGGTTCATAACACCATTAACTTAATATTTTATTTAGGGAGATTAGTTATCTCATCAGTTTTAATTTTTATTAATTTACATCTCATGCAAACCATCGCATCACATGCATACATATATCGCATATAAAAATAACTACCGGTGATGATCATGGATTTTATTTTGATTCGGGCCTGAGCCACTAGGCCGGAATCGGGTCATAGGGTATTACACACAAGAAAAACTTTCTTATCCTGCATCTTGATCGGATTGGAGTTGATCAACTCTTGTCGGCTCCCTCGATCAGCATTTGGTTCAAACTTGATCTGCACCGCATCAACTCTTGAATGCAACAAATCGTCATGAAACCTAAACTACCCTTTTCCCTTTTAATTTTGCAACAATTACATTTCATCCCATAAAATAATGAGACACGCAGGTCTCCAAATTACATAATTTAATTAGTACACGCAGGTACCCAGAAAAAGAAAAATAAATCTAACACTGGGTCCTTATTAAATTACATCAATTTACATCATCACATGATACATCCACATCATAAGGTTGCTATCCATGATCATCACCTCATACACATCACATGCATATAAAATAAAATTCTCTAATTCGAATTCTAATTAATTGGGTTTCGGATTAATTTAAAACAAATCGTTATTTGTTTCAAGAAATCGCAATTCGTTATTTAAAATTTTTAAAAGATTTAATACATCTCATATATTAAAAAATTTAAAATTTAAAATTAATTTTAAATTGCGATCCTGCATGACGCAACCGCACGCCGTAGCCGCATCCCGGTCGCGTAGCACACAAGCAGCTCACGCAAACTACTTGCCCGCATGGCGCACGCGGACCCGCACCATGTGCATGTGGTCGATGTACATTGCGGCAAGCACATGCAATCAAAACATGAACTAATTAATTAGTGATGCCATGCACTAATTAAAGAGATCATGTATACATGTATGCCATCAAGTAACTCATGGACTATTTACGTGTTGCATGCATGGGCTAGCAACCGTCACGCTCGTAAGCCGAGTGCCGTAGCCGCGCCGTAGCCGCGTCAATAACACACTGCGCGTCGGTTCCTTGCGATTTAATTAACGTTTCGAAACAATCAAAAATAATATTCGCAAAACAATCTTCATTGTTTTTATTTCGATCATTCCGAAAAACCCAATCAACATCGAAAAAGAGATTAGATCTAAAACAAACAACGAGGGTGGCTCTGATACCACTGTAAGAAAATTAAGCATGTAGGCGCAGCGGAAGAAAATAACACAATTAAAATTTTCTAAACCAAAGATCACCTCGTGTTTCGTTTTAGATCGTTAACAATTAATCTAATTGATCTTATCAATTAGGATTTACTTTTACCTTGCGTGGGTCGAGATCACCGCGAAGTCGACGATCGCTGGTAAAAGTTGTTCGTCCTCGCTAGCCGCGCACGCGCCCGGCCTCTACTCGCGTCCACACGAAATCACGCCTTTGATCGAAGTAGTCGACCGCTTCGATCCGCGATCCGATCACGAATTAATTCTTGCGTCGATTTGAGGAAGATGATTCAATCTTCTAATTGTGCTAGCAATCTTCCGAAGATCGAAAACGATAGATTAATTGTGGAGGACTTGAGGAAGAGGGAGAGGGTTGACGGCTAGGATTTTCTTGTATTGCTTGTCTAATTAATATGTCATATGACATATATTTATAATGAGAAAACCCTAATCCTAAACCTAATCCTTATCGAATCCTAATCCGATTGGATTATCCATTAACCCTCAAGTTGGTTTTATTTTGAACCGAATCCGAATCCGAATCCTAATCCTAATTCGGTTCGTGTGTAACATTTACACATAAGTCCTCATATTATTTACTAACAATTAGTAAATATACCATGCAACTTTTGCACTTAAATACATTTAATTTACAACAATTGCAAATTAGTCCTTTTACTAATAAATTAGTAAACTTTAGTATTTAACTATATTGCAATTAACCCATCCGATAAACTTCTTTTATCGTCACCTTAATATCGATCATGCGCGATTTCTTATGTGTGTGACCTAATAGGTCCAATTCTGTCTGGTAGTGAGATATGATGCGATCCCCATCGACATCATCATCGAAACTCTTTTCGATGGATCAAACACTTTTGATTCTACCCTAGTAGAATAATTATTCGCCTATAATTATTCTTATTGGTTCCCACAATCCACCAGTGACGCCTAGCAGCATATAGTGGCAATCCAGTCAGAAGTGAATATCGGACTGAACCTCTAGGTGCAGTTACCGTACAATACAATCATTCTATCGCATAGTCCCAACTGAGTGGAGGTCATGGAATACTCGTCAAACCCCATCACCCGTCATATGACAAATTTGATAGGACAGAAGCTCTTATGGTTACTCTTGGAAACATCTTTCCATACACCATACTACCCCGGCCGAGGATTTCTGAGCTTTGTCTTACAAATAGCATAGGACTAATTATCTCTCTACCGAGAGCGATAGATCCCCTATAAACACACACCCATTCCTAATATGAATCTACTGCAGCCAACATATAGTACTAAGACCCGTGGCTAGGATCAGAGTTTGTTGCATAGTCAAACTACAGTAGCTTCACATTGAATGGCCGTGGTGTCGCAGGTCTAAGGATCAGTTGTACCACTGCAACATCGAACCAGTTACTGACGAATAAGTAGACATCCATGTAACCGTTCGTAGTTGGTCACGCTCAGTACCCTTGTTCTCTAACAACCACCTGCATGTTCGCTCCAGTGTCCCCACACTGATGACTCGAGACTCGTCATCCCATAAGGAAGCGGCACATACATCAATCTTACCGGATTAATCATCGTCCCCATGATGATCCACCGATTGAGAGCATTTATGAATTTAATCACCAATAATATGTATCTCAAATTCTCAACTCTTGAGAATACATATTATCATCTTATTAATTCAAAGGACGATTCACGGACACATTAAACATGAATGGCATAAAAAGGCCCAAATTTATAAATTATAAAGATTAAGTACAAAGATATGTCCCATAGAAAAATAAAATGCGTCAGCCTGATAGGCTTCTAGGGCATACAACTAACAGGTAGGACTATAGCTCAATGTTTGACATGTCAGCAAGTGAAGGCTGAACATCGAGTACCAGCTGGTAAGCTACAGAGCCTTCCAATACCTGAGTGGAAGTGGGATCATATTACGATGGATTTCATCGTTGGACTGCCGAGGACTTCGAGCGGCTATGATACCATTCGGGTGATTGTTGATAGGCTGACGAAGTCTGCTCATTTCCTGCCTATGCAGATTACTTGGTCACGTGAGCGACTTGCGCAGCTTTATCTGGATGAGATATTGAGATTGCATGGAGTGCCAATCCCAATAGTATCTGATAGAGACCCAAGGTTTGTTTCTCATTTCTGGAGGAGTTTACAGACAGCTTTGGGGACTCAGCTTCGATTTAGCACTGCATTTCATCCCCAGACTGATGGTCAGTCCGAGCGCACTATACAGACACTCGAGGATATGCTGAGAGCTTGTGTCTTGGATTTTGGTGGAGGATGGAATCGACACCTGAGATTGGTAGAGTTTGCGTACAACAATAGCTATCAAGCGAGCATTAAGATGGCTCCATTTGAAGCATTGTATGGACGCAAATGTCGATCACCTCTGTATTGGGATGATGTTGGCGAAAGGAAGACATTGGGTCCAGACCTTTTGCTTGAAGCCGAAGAAAAGGTTAGAGTGATACGACGGCATATTGAGACGGCTCAGAGCAGGCAAAAGAGTTATTCTGATACTAGGAGGCGAGATCTGAAATTTTAAGTTGGTGATCATGTCTTCTTGAAGGTCTCACCATCGAAAGGCATACGGAGATTTGGGATTCGCGAAAAATTTAGTCCGCGATTTATTGGTCCTTTTGAGATCTTGGAGAGAGTAGGACCCGTGGCATATCGGTTAGCCCTTCCGCCTCGACTAGCAGGAGTGCACGATGTTTTTCATGTATCTGTTCTGAGGAGATACATGCATGATCCTTCCCATGTGATAGATTTTTTTCCCACTTGAGCTTACTGAGGATTTGCAGTACGAGGAGCGACCGATACGTATTCTTGCTCGTGAGACGAGGGAATTGCGTAATCGGGTCATACCTTATGTCAAGGTACAGTGAGATTTTCATGATGATAGAGAGGCGACATGGGAGTTGGAGACTGTTATGCAGAGATCTTATCCCCACCTATTTGCATCTTGAGGTGAGTGCTTTACCTTAGTTTCGAGGACGAAACTATTTTAAGGAGGGGAGAATGTAGTACTCGGATTTTTGTGGATTTTGAGGGTTTCTGGATTTAGCGGGTTTCGGGCACCCGGAAGTGAGGAAGTGGATGCACGAAAGATCTGGATCCAGTGAACTTTGTGGATGATCCGGAAGTACTGATGAGGTTTGGATCTGGACGCAGGAACCAGACGCTCGGAAGAGGATCCGGATTGAGCTGATGACGTGGAGAGCCACGTGTCGCGACACAGGACACGTGTCGACTGCCGGAGACACGCCGCCCCACCGCCTGCCGACCGACGACCGACCGCTTGGCCGCCAGCTGACACCTGGATTGCAGGGTTTCCGGACGCCCGGAAGTTGGATTCGGGCGCCCGAAAGTGGAATTTTGGGAGCCTATAAATAGGTGAGTCCCTGATGGTTTTGGAATTTATTTCCACTTCGTGTGACCCATTTCTAGAGAGAGAAAGTTGGGTTTAGGGCCATGTGTTGGCATTAGTTGTAACCTAGCTTGCTCTCCTCTATTCTGTTGATCTGATCTGGTGCTGAGCTGTTGTTCTGTCGGAGTTAGCAGCCTTTTGGAGATATATTCAGATCGGAGTGCTGCTGGAGCTTGGAGGGTTGGATCTGAGGATACTGTTATTTCCCCACCGTGGTTGGATTAGCTCTTGAGGTGGGTTGATGTTTGCCAGATTCAGTGGACTTCCTCCTATGTGTTTACTCTCATGTTAGCATGATATGATAGTGTTGGATTATGTTAGCATGATATGATGATATTGGATTATGATAGTATGATACTATTGGGATTATGATAGCATGACATGCTGAGATTATGTTAGATATGACCTGTTAGGTTGAGATTTGCATGTGCATGATATGCTAATGATATATATATGAGCATGCATGATTTTTATATCCTTGATGCATGATTTGACCTACACCTATCCTGTTGATATCCCTTGTACCAGTTGTTGTACATACTAGTGTAGGTGATCATGTTGTGGCTCGTGCTATATTGTTTGTACCTCCTCTTTGTGGTAGAGTTGAGATTGGTTGTGAGCACTGGAGTATTGATTGGGTTATACTTGTTGTTGATTATCCTTTGAGATGCCGAGGGTATGTGATTCTTTGTTGACCCAGTCGTGTCGATCATATACCTGTGGGTGCTTGGCGCTGATATGAGTTTACTTTACTCGGTTGGGTCGCTCCCACGAGTACCGCTCCGGAGTTGGCATGTTTCGTACAGTGGGTTGTACGAGGGGCTAGTGACAGATGGTGTTCCTGTACTAGTAGGCTCCCTACGGGTACAGCATGATCAGGCCGCAGGTATCGTATTGTATTATGTTGTATCGCATTATGGATTCGTGATAGTCCTCATTTGATATATTCAGTTCATTGGTATTCATGTTGACAGTTGAGCATTGTGCATAGTAGTGGTAGTATATCTCCTACTCTTTTTATTGCTCTATATATATCTCTTGAGATTGAGGACTTAGTGGGCAGACCGCTGAGGCTGGTGGCGGTACCAACTGAGGACTACTTGTTTGATAGTAATTCTCACACCCGTTGTTGACACCTTTTTGCAGAGTCTTCTTCCCCAGTTGTGCATACTGAGCGCGGAAAGGAGACCGTCGGGTAGAGTTGATCCCCGGATACTTGGCTAGAGGTATACCCTATTTTGGTAGATGGTTATGAGTCTGTACATACAGTGTGATAGAGATTATCAGTGATGTATATGAGTGTTATATATGAGAGTTATGGATGATGTATGTATGTACAGTGATCCTTTGATATATTTCTATAGCAGCTCTGTTGATACCTTTAGCTCTGTGTGGTTGTTGTTGTTTTCGCTTCGTATACATGGTAGAGATACTGTGTATGCGACGGATCTTGTCATGTGCCTGGGGAGAGGTAACCCGGGGCGTGACACTCTCTCTCACTCTTCCTCACTCTCTAACTTCTCTCTCTCTCCCTAGTAATCTCTCCAATAAGTGAAGATTGGAGGAGAGAAGGCTTACTTGGAGGTGACGCAAGCTCTTGTACAAAAGAAGCTTGAGGAGAGGAAAGTAGCTAAGGTGAGATTTTGAGATTTTGAGTTAGGATTTTTATGTAAATCCTTCGAGAATGAGATAATTAGTAACCCTATATGATTCTAACCTAGAATATTGCATAAATCACAAAGATTGTTGGATGTTTTGCAATAAATAGATTTCTAGGGTTTAGAAAGGGGGTATTTAGATTTTAGGGTTTTGATCTAAATTGATCTTGTAATTCTCTAATTAAAGGTTAGAAGAATGCCTAGTAGCTTCGATTCAAAGAGTAGCGAAGTTTCGGTGGTCGATTGAGGAAAATCGAGCCGAAATCAAAGAATTTTGTCGTTAGTGCCGAAAAGTGCCGAATCAGCGTCAGAAGCAAAATTGCTCGGATCTCCTTGCAATTGGCATCGAATCGAGGTGGGTGGTGCTATCTGAAATAGTTGGATTTCCCTCTATGTCTATATCGCCATTTTTGGTCATATGTGTATATATGTGTAGAAATCATGCATTTAGGGTTATTATTGTGTTTGAGCTTTTAGATTCCTTGCATGCTTCCTAAAGTAGAGTTAGATAACTTGGAAAGAGAACTCAAAACTTGGACGCATGGGGATTGGGTCATTGGACATTTGGAAACCATATAATGCAAAGAACTAGTATGTGAATTAGAATGCAATGAACTAAAATGTGAACTTAGAAAACCTTGTGGAACATTGGTGACATGAACTTGGTGGCATTTTGACTAGTTGTTTGGGCATAGAAAACAAAGTGAAATACTAGGTGTCATTGTGAGTGAAAACATGAACCTAGTGATGAAAATATGGATTGGGTATCCTATTGTGCATGTAGAGAACATGAACATTGTGTGTCATGATTGTACAAGTGAATTTGTTTTCGTAGTTGCATCGGATTAGTGATGAGCATGTTAGGGATTGGTAGATCCCCGTACGTTATTACCCTGGTTAGTAGGGTGTCCTCGAGAGGAGAGGACTAGATCGTACTCACATTGTCTGTTTGGCTTGTGGTGGGTCGCGACATCACAAGCAGTGAGCTCCGTAGTTGTCACGTATGGGTTAAGCAGAATTCTCCCCAGCAGACGGCCCCAGATGGGTTAAGCAAAATTCTTCCCAGCTATTTGCCGTGATATTGTGAGTGGGCTCGACATTCAGGTGAGTCGGTATGATTGGGTTAAAAGGTAAAGTTGGTAAGTATCATGACCATTGTAGCATTCATAGGTTATCTAGTTTCATGTTGTAGAGACATAGTAGTTGCATTAGTTGCTTAATATTGCGTATCTCCTCTTACTACTTATGCCTGATTAGACCTAATGGGAAAGTCAGCGGGGTCGGCGGCCGAACCCACTAGGAACTTCTTTTAGTTCTCACCCCCTTGTTTTGAGAGCCTAGCACGAGCGGTGCGGTCGAGGATCGCCGCAAGGGCATAGCGCCCTAGGTAGTGGACTCCCGTGTATTAGATCACCCTATATATTAGAGAGGTGTTTTTGTATATTATGAGAGAACTTGTAGAGGCTTCACTTTGGGAGATGAAAATGTATAGGTCATTGTATATGCATGTGTGTAATATGTATGAAAATGATGTATTTTGGATTGATGTATGTGAAGCTTAAATGTTTAAGTTGTAATAGTTAAGTAATTATTCTCTCGCTCTTGTATAATTGCCCTCGTGCAAATTCACGTATGTTGTTGTTTTTCCTTGGCAAAACTCTATGTACATAATGTTGTTGAGCCTTGGGCGGACAGGGGAGGCTCTGTCCGTTCGGCGGTCTGTGGGCGCGCCTGAACCGACCAAAGTGGGGGTGTCGGGGCGTGACAGACACTATCCTCCGCATTGTGTAATTTTTGGCGGTCCTCATGTACCCCCGCAATGCCCGCAACGTGGGGGCAAGTGCTACTTGTGTGGCCAGGAGGGTCACTTCCGGTCTGAGTACCCTAGAGATTCTTCCCCAGCACAATCATCTGCATCAGCACCGGCTCTACCCGGTCAGAGTTAGGGGATTCCACCCACCCATTACCAGGCAGGGCGACCACCAGCATCGCGACAGTATGAGGGATCGCGACAGGCACCTGGCGGACGCATGTATACAGCCCAGGCAGAGGATGCAGCAGCAGCAGCAGCAAAGGAGGTCGTTGCAGGTATCATTTTAATTAATCGCTTAAGAGTTAGGGCATTATTTGATATCGGTGCATCGCATTTAGTCATCGATCGGCTTTTTGCCGAGTTGCATGGCATTGAGCTAATTCCTACCCTGCATCCGGGACGAGTTTTAGTTCCCATTCATGTTTTGGACATTCGTGAGTATTGTCCTAATTGCCCTATTAGGATCGAAAATTGGATTATGCCAATTGATTTGCTGGCCCCTACACAAACTTGCAGACTTTGATGTAGTTTTGGATATGGACTGGCTCACGAGGTATTATGCTACCATCGATTGTAAGAGACGGATTGTAATATTTCGGGAACCGGGATATGACGAAGTTGTGTATAGGGGATGTAAGAGTTCACTGTTTGCGATGACTATCTCGTTAGCCCGAGCCAAGCAGTTGATTAAGAGTGGATTCATAGCCTTCTTAGCTAGCATCGTTGTGAAAGGTGAAGAAACCTCCAGGATTGAGGATATCACTATTGTGAGGGAATTCATGGATGTGTTCCCGGCAGAATTACCAGGTATACCTCCGGACAGAGAGATTGAGTTTGTGGTAGATCTTATTCCTGGAACTACCCCAATCTCAAAGGCACCTTACAGGATGGCACCGGCAGAATTGAAGGAGTTGAAGGCACAGTTGCAGGATTTGTTGGAGAAAGATTTTATTAGACCCAGTGTTTCACCTTGGGGAGCACCAGTTCTATTTGTTAAGAAGAAAGATAGATCACTTCGCCTATGTGTGGATTATCGTGACCTTAATAAAGTCACGATTAAGAATAAGTATACATTACCTTGGATTAATGACATGTTTGATCAGCTCCAAGGATCCAGAGTATACTCGAAGATTGATTCGCGATCCAGGTATCATCAACTCAAGATTAGGCCGGAGGATGTTCCAAAGACAGCTTTTAGAATACGGTATGGACATTATGAGTTTACTGTTATGCCGTTTAGGCTTAATAATGCCCCGATAGCTTTTATGGATCTAATGAACCGTATCTTTAAGCCCTTTTTAGACAGATTCGTCGTGGTGTTCATCGACGATATTTTGGTGTATTCTCGAAGTGACGAGGAGCATGAAGGTCACTTGAGACAAGTGTTGCAAGTGCTTCGGGAAGAGAAACTTTTCGCCAAGTTGAAGAAATGTGAATTTTGGCTTCGAGAAGTCACATTCTTAGGATATGTGATATCAGGAGCAGGAATAGCTGTAGATCCTAAAAGGATTGAAGCAATCAAGGATTGGCCTAGACCGACCAATGTCACCGAGGTTCAGAGTTTCCTCGGTGTAGCCGGATATTATAGAAGGTTCGTTGAGGGATTCGCTAAGTTATCTACTCCCCTCACGCGACTCACACATAAGGGAATTAAGTTTATTTGGAATGAGATTTGTTAGAAGAGTTTTCTGGAATTGAAGGAGCGGTTGACAACCGCCGCTATCTTGGCATTGCCCATCTCAGGAACGGGATATGTGATTTATAGCGATGCTTCACTTAGTGGATTGGGTTGTGTCTTAATGCAGGACGGGAAGATAATTGCTTATGCTTCTCGACAATTGAAGGATTATGAGAGGAACTATCTAACCCATGATTTGGAACTGGCGGCCGTAGTCTTTGCCTTGAAACTATGGCATCACTATTTGTATGGTGAGCATTGCGAGGTATATACAGATCATAAGAATTTGAAATACCTCTTCACACAAAAGAAATTAAACTTGAGGCAATAAAAATGGTTGAAACTACTCAAGGATTATGATTTGACCATTCTCTACCATCCGAGAAAAGCTAATGTAGTAGCGGATGCCTTAAGCCGCAAGTCGGTAGAGAATTTGGCCATGTTGATCACCACTCAACCACCCCTACTAGCGGAGTTGAGACGAATGGAGTTGGAGGTTGTGGCTCCCGGCACGCCTTTGAAATTAATATCATTGGTAGTGCAGCCTACGCTTTTGGAGAGAATCAAGGATAAACAAGCTCAAGATTCAAGTTTGCAAAAGATTCGATCCAAGGCTATAGAAGGACACACCGGTGGTTTTCATGTGGATGACCATGAGGTACTTCGGTTTCAAGGCCGACTTTGTGTACCGGCGGATAAAGGGATCAAAGAAGAGATTTTGGTTGAAGCTCATCGAGCGCCTTATACGTTGCATCCGGGTGGCACTAAGATGTATAAAGATCTAAAGTTGCTTTATTGGTGGCCTGGAATGAAGAAGGACATTGGTGAGTTCGTGGCAAGATGTTTAACATGTCAACAAGTGAAAGCCGAGCATCAACTCCCCGCGGGCAAATTACAGAGTTTACCGATACCCGTGTGGAAATAGGAACGAATTACCATGGATTTTATTGTTGGATTGCCTCGCTCTCAAGCTGGGCATGACGCTATTTGGGTGATTGTGGATAGGTTAACGAAATCGGCGCATTTCATTCCTATTCACACTACTTGGTCGGGTGAAAGACTCGCACAAGTGTATCTTGATGAAATTGTGCAGCTTCATGGAGTGCCAAGTTCTATCCTATCGAATCGAGATCCTAGATTTGTGTCACAATTTTGGAAGAGTCTTCATGACGCACTGGGCACACGATTGGACTTCAGCACCGCATTCCACCCTCAAAGTGATGGACAGTCGGAGCGCATCATCCAGATTCTGGAGGACATGCTTCGGGCATGTGTTTTGGATTTTCGAGGTGGATGGCATCAACATCTACCCATGGCGGAGTTTGCTTATAACAACAGTTACAAAGCAAGCATCAAGATGGCCCCTTTTGAAGCTCTCTACGGGAGGAAGTGCCGATCGCCTCTCCATTGGAGTGAGGTAGGCGAAAGGCTAGTTTTGGGACCCGATGTGCTTCAAGAAGCAGAGGACAAGGTTCGACTCGCTCGTGAATGATTGATTTTAGCTCAGAGTCGACAGAAGAGTTATGCTGAGAAGCATCGGGGGAAACTGGAATTCCAAGTAGGAGATCATGTCTTCCTAAAAGTGTCGCCGACAAAAGGAATTAAGAGATTTGGTATTCGAGGAAAGTTAAGTCCTCGATTTATTGGACCTTTCGAGATTTTGAAGCGTGTAGGCCCGGTAGCTTATCGGCTTGCCTTGCCGCCGAACCTATCAGGAGTACATAACGTATTTCATGTTTCCATGCTTCAGAAGTATGTTTTTGACCCAGCTTATATAGTGGATTCTACTCCGTTGGAGTTGCGCGAGGATTTGAGCTTTGAAGAGCACCCGGTGAGGATCTTGACTCGTGAGGTAAGGAAACTTCGGAATCGTGAGATTCCCTATGTAAAGGTGCTTTGGAATAACCACGAGGAGCGCAAAGCTACTTGGGAACTGGAAAGCTCGCTGCAGGAGTGTTATCCCCATCTTTTTTAGATGAATGTTTAAGGTACTTGTTTTCTAGTTTCGCAGACGAATCTTCCTTTTAGGAGGGAAGGATGTAGTGCACTAAACTTTAGCAAATTACGGAATTCTAGTGAGGGAATAGTGTTTTATACTATTCTGGAGGTTTTGGTAGAGTTTCGAGAGCTTAGAAGTGTTTTCGAGGCTTATCAAGCGCGAAAACGGACTTCGATGATCAAAATCTGCAAAAGCCGCAGGTTTTGTATTGAGTACCGGTACTGGATTGGAGTACCAGAACTCAGTAAAGTGCAGGTTTGTTCAGCTCTCGGGTTTGCAAAATTCGACTGAGGTACTGGTACTGAATTAAGTAGTACCGGTACTGAAACGTGAGATACCATAATGCATTAGTGAAACCGAAAATCCAATGTTCGGGTTTTGCAGGATTTGGATCCGGAGTACCGGAACTGCCCGAGTACCGGTACTCCAATCCGTGTACTGGTACGCAGTGGTGCATAAACTGTTTCGTGCAGTTTTATAATTCTTAGCTTTTGGAGGGGCTTCTAGGGATATTGTTACAGCATGTAAAATACCCCTTCATCCCTCTCATATGCTCTTTTGTGCTGAAGCTTGAGAGAAGGAGAAGGTAGGTTCCTCTCCCCCTCTCTCTCAGATTTCTTCTCCCCAACCCTCTAATTCTTCGGTTTGACCTCTTTTTCTTCATCTCCTCCATGGATGCTTGCATCTAGGCCTTGGAGGGGAGCTCGGGATTGTAGGGAGGAGCTCGGTTGAGGCTTGAACTCCAACCCTAGCACTTCATAGCTTGCATTGGAGCTTGTTTTGAGGTTAGTAGCATTCTTGCACCCTCTATTTGAGAAATTTGCAAGAATTTTTTGTGGAAACCTAGTTTTTATGAAAACTAGGGTTTATTTTGGAGTTTTTCATTTGAAAGCTTTTTGGATGGAATTGATGAGTGTAGAACACTCTTGTAGGTTGGATTTGAAGCTCCATTGTGTTGATTTGGGCTTTGTACAAGTTTTTCTTGGATTATGATATTTTTCACCTATTTTCTACTTGATTTTTGGTGAATTTCGTGATAAGCTTTTTAGAAGCTTGTAACCCCTTAGAAATTTTTCTTAGGGCATAAGAAGTTTCGGGGACAACTTCGTCTGAGAAACGAACGAGGTTTTGGAAGTTATCCGGTGGGTTCGACTTCACCGAAATGGGTGAACTCCCTCTATGTCTCCTAATATATACTATAGTTGAATATATGGTTGAGCATGCATCTTATAGCATCCTTGAATTTTCGGGCATATGATTTAGTCCTTTCTTGCATGTGAAATTTCACCCTCTATAGAGTAAGGGTTTATGTGGCAAAACACTTTCATGACATATAATATGAACATAGTTGACATCCATGTATTTCTTGGATATGACATTAGTAAATCATTCTTTTGTATGCTATGATGAAAGGACATACTCTTGTAATTTCTTATGACTAAGTATGAAAGAACTACCCTTATTGTGATAAACGAGAAGTGAACTTTCGCATACTAGAGGCATGTTGTGTAATAGGGTTGATTCATGCTCAAGTTAATCTAGAAATGAAATATGACATACATGCTATAGCATCCGAGCTTCGAGTCGATGGATGTGATTCCATATTTTAGATATGATGATTGAGATTGTTGCCTTTCGACATGACGCATATGACTACGCTTGCTTGCCCTTGTGCTCATTCGCACAAGCTTGTGAGGGTCACTCCCTACAAGTCGGCACTCCGAAATATTAGTCTTTGCGACGACTGATCGCCGTGCCAGATATGGCGCCGAAGTGGGATGCCGTGGGGAAGGCTCATCCCTAGAGTGGGAATGTTGACTACCACGGGACCATTAGGCTTGGCACAAGCCGGAACTTTACCACGAGTGGGTTCCCGATGATTGGGTAAAAGTTGGTTAAACCTATTATGGTACATCATCACTAGTTGATGCATTCATGAAAAATTTGACAACTTTGCAAGTACTATATGCATACTTAATTGCATACATGATGGTAGTTACTACATACATATTGGATTCTCTACATGGTAGTGGTAGAATTATACGCTTGGTGTACACGGCGGGTCTGTGCACGTGCCGGATGGGCTTCCGCTAGGGCCCGAGCATGACACCTAATTATATTAGATTTTGGTGTATTTTTGGTTGAGCATTATATAATGCATCAAGAGGTTAATTAGTCTCTTGAGGAGGGTATGGCCAAGTTGAGCACTCCCAAGAGGTGATGTACGGCTGAGCCTTTGTGGTGTCCATACTTGAGGGGTAGCTAGGCTGGTTGCATGCACCTAGTGCATGGGTGCACGCGCGGAGAGTTGTCTTCTGGGTTTATAGAAGACGAGAGAAGGGTGAGAGAGATTCCAAACGAGGGCTCGAGTTGAAGCTACTCTATTATAGAAGAGGAGTCAGGTGTAATCTTCTCTTATTTAGTGAATCTTATTTTATCCGCATATTTTATGTTTGGTTTTTCTCTCTTTTGTGATTGTATCAGTTTTTACTGAGGAGACGAGTTTATGGTAAAAATTTGATTTGACGCTTCCGTTGCGGAATCCCAACAACCGATACTGAATCAACAGCAGTCGGTATCGGAGCAGGTTGCAGATTCTCAAAATCTGGTACCGGGGCGAGTACTGGATTCCCAACAATTAGTCTCAAAGCTTAAGGTTACCGATCCTCAAGCGAGATCGACGGAGATGGCCACGAAGTTCGAAATCGAGAAGTTCGACGGCAAGAACAATTTCAGAATGTGGCAAAGTAAAGTACGGGCGATTCTCGTACAACAAGAGTTGGACGAGACGTTGAACGGGAAAGAAGCGAAGCCAGCGGAGGTCACGGATGCGGCATGGACGAAGATGGAGCGGAAGGCATTGAGCACGCTTCATCTATCATTAGCAGATGAGGTTCTTTACAACGTAGCCAGCGAGACGACACCTGCGAAATTGTGGAAGAAATTGGAAGATCTGTACATGATCAAATCCCTGACGAACAGGTTGTATCTGAAGCAGCGACTATTTACATTGCAGATGCAAGAAGCGGCGAGCCTACATGAACATCTAAATGAGTTCAATAAGGTGGTGGCCCAGTTGACTAGTATCGGAGTCAATCTGGATGACGAGGATAAGGCGTGATTTTAATATCTTCGCTACCGACGGCATATGAGCATCTGGTGACCACATTGCTTTATGGCAAGGAGACCATAAGCATGGAGGCAGTTACAGCAGCGCTTCTCTCGAACGAGATGCGAAAGATGAGTCAAGAGTCCGACATGCAGAGCCGTGATACAGCTCTGGTGGTAAGAGCGAAGAAGGAGGCGACAACATCGGCGACCGGAGATCGATTGAAGAAGCCGCTATCTGAGGTGGTGTGCTTCTACTGTACAAGAAAGGGCATATAAAGCGCAACTGTTGGGAACTTCAGAATGATCTAAAGGAGTTGAAGCGACAGAAGAAAAAAACGGTCGTGAACTAGGACGAGGCGACATCAGCAATGGCGCATGATCAATTCTAATGTGCTATATGCGGTGACCGGCGGTGCTAAAATTTCGAATGATGCGTGGGTGCTTGATTCAGCGTGTTCCTTTCACGTCTACCCAGAAAAGGAGTTATTTGCCACCTATAAGGCGATCAAGGGTGGAAAAGCTCTGATGGGGAATGGGACGGCGTGCAAAGTTTTGAGAGTTGGCACGGTGAAGATCTGGATGCACGACGGGGTCGTGAGGACGCTGACAGGTGTGCGGCACGTTCCTGGATTGAAGCGAAATTTGATCTCGTTAGGCACGTTGGACTCGAAGATTGCAATTTTTCAGCTTCAGGTGGAGCTATGAGGGTCCGAAAGCGAGATCGGGTCGTATGCGAGCCGAACAAGCACGGGAACTTATACGTTCTGAACGGGAGCACAGTCAGAATGGGAGCGAAGGCGGTTTGGGTTCCAAAAGTTCACGGAGGTGCAGTCGCTCGAAGTGGAGCGACGGATGCGGCGACATCAAGCGGAGACAAGCTCAAGGTGGAGCTTGCATGGTGAGCGCGATGTAGCGGTTGAAGGCTACAAATCCAACTAAGGTGAAGATTGTTAGGATTTGGTTAGATTTGTAGTTGATTTTCTAGTTAGATAAGAATTAATATTTAGATCTATTGGAGATAAATTAAGATTTAAATATTAATTAGAGTAGAAATCTAATTAGATTAGGATAAATATTTAAGTCTATTGGAGATAAACTTAATATAGATTTAAATATTATTTTGAGTAGGAATCCTAATTATATTAGATTTCGGTGTATTTTTGGTTGAGCATTATATAATGTATCAAGAGGTTAATTAGTCTCTTGAGAAGGGTACGGCCAAGTTGAGTGCTCCCAGGAGGCATGGGTGCACGCATGGAGAGTTGTCTTCTGGGTTTATAGAAGACGAGAAAAAGGGTGAGAGAGATTCAAAAAGAGGGCTCAGGTTGAAGCTACTCTATTATAGAAGAGGAGTCAGGTGTAATCTTCTCTTATTTAGTGAATCTTATTTTACCCGCATATTTTCTGTTTGGTTTTTCTCTCTTTTGTGATTGTATCAATTTTTACTGAGGAGATGGGTTTATGGTAAAAATCCGATTTGACGCTTCTGTTGCGGAATCCCAACAACCGGTACCGGATCAACAGCAGTCGGTATCGAAGCAGGTTGCGAATTCTCAAAATCTGGTACCAGGGCGAGTACCGGATTCCCAACAGATAGGAAGCAAAAGAAGAAAATGTAATTGTCGTTCATCTAATTTTAATTAAGATTTGGAGCTCAAAATTTAAAATTATTTTGATCTCTTTCGAATTTTATCTATGCTTATTTGATTAATTCCACACCCATACTAAAAAAAAATAAAAAATCAAATAGTTACCAATTTCATATTTGGATTCGAAGCTCAAATTTAAAATGTGATTTCAGGACATCAAAATATAAATTTGAAATTTTTTTTAATTTGAATCTTAAGTTTAAATTTGGGTACGTCCAAAATTTCTAACATGGATCCTATATTGAATTCCCCATTGAAAGGCCTTACCTAACCGACCTGAATCAAAGGTGGACCCAATTCTAGCCTTGTGAACCAGAGCCCAAAACCATGACATATAAATTTAAGTCCAAATTTAGTCATGTGACTGTAATTCAAAGCCTCAGCTAAGTCGTATGGGCCTAAATTGAGCCCGAGCCCATATCCAAAGCTTAAATACAACTTGAGCCTAGATCTGAATATTCCAAACTTAAATCTAATCCAGACCTGAATATGAACCCAAACTATATGAGCCTGAATTTAGTCCAAGCCTAGATCCATAGCCACTATACATTTTTAACTTGAACTACATGGGCCTCACCCAACCCAGAACCTATCATAACCATATGGGCCCATGCTGAGTCCAATCCTATAATCAGACCAAATCTAAAACCGAACTACACGGGCCTCATTCAGTTCAGACCATAGTTAACCATATGTGCCTATGCCGAGCTGAGTCCTATAACCAGTCCAAACTCCAAATCTGAACCGAACCCAAATCTGATTACATACCCGTATAGGCCGAAGTTCCAGCCCAAAACCCAAATGTAAATCTAACTTAAGCCTGAATCTAATCCGGATTGGCCCAAGCTGAGCTCAAGCCCCAAATCTAAATCCAACCCAAATTTATGCTTGAATCACGAAAGCTTGACCCAACCCAAACTTGATGGGGCCCTATGCCAACCCATACCATTTTAACCAAAAATCAAACCCCGAACCTAATCCAAACCTAAACACACATCATATGAACCTATGCCCAAACTCAAAACCAAACCCATATCGTTCAGAACCACATTAATCAAAATCGCTCAATCCAAAACTTCAATTCATGATAACCAAAACCAAATCTAATCCTGAATCCAAACCACATGGGCCAAATACAACCCAAGTATGAACCCAAGCCTATGAGCCACTACGAAAGCCTCAACTCAAGCCCAAATCATATAAATCAAAATCAAAATCCCAATCTAAACCAATTCAAATTATATGAAACCTGATCTAAATCCGAATCAACATTTTCTTTTTAAAAAACCATAATCATAGGACTATATTAATCCAACCTCTTCTTCATACAGAGTCTTTAGGGACAAGTCATTTTCACCCAATTCTCTAGCATATAAAACTAGAGTCAAATCACAACCATATTCTAACTCGATCGAATTCTAAAATATATGTTTAGAATTGATCAAACCATCTTTTTATCTTAAGCACATATGACTAAGATAAAAATAATACATTAGGTCTTACCTAATCAAATCAAACTAATTGGACTCTAATACATACACTTAGAGTTCAAACAAATGAAACCAAATTAATTAGACTTTCATACATATACTTAGAGTTTCAATTAAACCAAATTAGACTCTAATATATATAATTAGAATTTAATTTAAATCAAATTCGGCTAATTCTATGTCACGCCCCGTCGGGCCTTTAACACCAACTAGGTGGAAAGGATAACCGCACGGGCGCATGCCCCAGACCCGCCGAACGGATAGAGTCCCTTCTACCCGCCCAAGGCGTCATAACACAAGCTTATCCACGAGGTTCCAACTAGGAATGGAGTACAAGAGTTGCACAAGGAAAGCATCAACATAAAAAAGTTCTATTTCTATTACATCACATTGCACATTTATACATGCCCAAAATTTTCTTTTCATTTCATACACCATGTCCCAAAACTATGGAATACATAAGTTTCATACATGTAATGAAAATCCCCTATACTATCAAAGTCCAAGACTAGGGGTACAACTCTATGTATCACCAAAATGGAAGGGCCGCTATCTAGATAGCTAAACCCTTGCCTCGCTCCGCCGCCTCACTCGCGGAAGGACCTGAAAAACATGGGGTGAGAACTATAAACATAGTTCCCAGTGGGTAAGGCCACCCAAGAGAGAAGCTCGACCCACCAGGTCCAAAGAAACACCATATGCATAAGTTAGATCACAAATAACTATGCAACAATTATTTACATGCTTGTAAATAAACATAAAGGATGCAATCAAATAAAATATAACTTATCATTCTCTCCTAGGTTCATCCTATATTTCACATTGACTAAGTTCAATTACTTGTCATTTACTTATGGTTTCGGAATCGCCGTCTCACCATAAGGGTTCCAACATTCAAGGAGTGAACTCGTCACCTCCTAGTTCGAGTAGCGAACTCGTCGCATACTCGGGATAGCAAAATCGTCGCATACCCCATCTCAACACCGTCATCACATGGCATGGGTAGCGAACTCATCGCATACCCGGGATAGCAACCTCGTCGCACATCCCATCTCGACACCGCCAACTCATGGCGTGGTAGCGAAATCATTGCATACCCGGGATAGCAAAATCGTCGCACATCCCGTGTCAACACCGCCAACTCATGGCATGGTAGCAAAATCGTCGCCTACCCGGGATAGCAAAATCGTCGCACATCCCGTTTCAACTCCGCCAACTCATGGCATGGTAGCGAAATCGTCGCCTACCCGGGATAGCAAAATCGTCGCACATCCCGTTGTTCACATTTTTCAGTTGCCAACCTAAGTCTCATGACCTTAGGTTCAAGTCACTAAGTCTCACCTATGTTTAATGACACTAGGTTTACTTTCTCATTCTCAACCTAGGTTCAATGACACTAGGTTCCATTCTCACATGTTCCAACCTATGTTCAATAACACTAGGTTCTATTCTCACATGTTCCAACCTATGTTCAATAACACTAGGTTCTATTCTCACATGTTCCAACCTATGTTCAATAACACTAGGTTCCAATCATACATGCAACCATGCAACAAGTATAGATAATTGAATTATACTTGAATTCTACATCATGCAATAGGAGCTCATTGCTCTACCTATCATGATTTTACCTTCGCCAACATGCAAGTTCTAGGGTTCACAACACATACCATTTTATCTTTAAATAGATATTTACCCTAGACATGGAAGTGACCTAATCACTTCGGTAAACACAAACCCACCTTAAGAGCTTCCAAATTCTTGTATTCTTCAAGCCCCTAAGTGTCCAAGCCTTGAGTTCTTGCTTCAACCCAAGCTTCTACAAGAAAACAGTTCGTTACTCGTTACGAACCCATAAATCAACTCAATACTTAAAATCAAGTGTTCTAACATGATTTCCTATGCCTCAATTGCAATTTCCGAAGGTCCAAATATTTTTAGAACCTCCCATGACAAAAGTCCCAAATCTACCTAGGGTTTGCATGCATGCAAGCCAAACCCTAGATTCATGGCCAATCTTCCACCTTTTGTGGTTAAGATTGCCTAGGGTTTCCAAAAACCTCTTCTTGAAGGATTAAATCTAAGGTTTAAACCCTAAATCACAAGAACTCACCTCGAAGCCCTAGCTCCCAAGCTTTTTCTTGCACCAAGAAGCTTCTTTGCACCTTGGAAGTCCTTTTCCAAGCTCCAATCCACCACTTCTCCAAGCTTTGGAGAGATCTCTAGAGAGAGAAAGTGAGGGAGAGGGAGAGAGAATGAGAGAAAAGTGAAGAGGAATGAGGGGAAAGACCTCAGCCCCCCCTACATAACCTATTCACCGCGAAATTACCAAAATACCCCTCACTGGGCATTCTGCCTCAGCCGGGTCCGGACCTTGCAAGTGGGGTCCGGACCCCGCACTGATAACTGACCAGTGCGCAGGCCGGGTCCGGACCTTGGTGTCCGGGTCCGGAACCCGTACGCACCCCAACTCGGAGACCAGCTCGGGTCCGGACCGTGACATCCGGGTCCGGACCGTGGCTGCCCGCGGACTTCATTGTCCGGACCCCAGCTTCCAGGGTCCGGACCCCGTGAGCAGTTTTGCTCCACTTGGTCCATTTTTCATAATTTTTTTCGATTTCCGGGTTTCCACTCGTACCCATAATGTTCCGAAACCTTCGGAACCCAATTCCACACCAGCCATTATCGTCTTCCATCGAACTTTATCAAATTTAGTAAAGTTCGATACAACGCACCGAAACTCAGAGTGCTACATTCCTCCCCCCTTAAAGAGAGTTTCGGCCGCGAAACTGAATCATACCTCAGCTGGACTCAGCGAAGAGGTAAGAAAACCGCTCCCTCATTGAGCTTTCCAATTCCCACGTAGCTTCGCGCTCACCGTGATTCGTCCATTGTACTTTTACATAAGGAATTTCACGGTTCCTTAAATTTTTCACCTCGCGATCCATGATACACAAGGGAAATTCCTCATAAGTCATATCCTCATGAAGCTCTATAGGCACATACTCGAAGACGTGCGCCGGATCATACATGTACTTGCGGAGCGTCGATACATGGAACACATTGTGTATCCCCGCAAGTTTTGGCGGCAAAGCTAGCCGATATGCCACGGATCCCACACGCTCCAAAACCTCATAAGGTCCAATGTAACGGGGACTTAACTTACCCCGAACACCAAATCGTTTCACCACTCTCATGGGTGACACTTTTAAGAAGACGCGGTCTCCTATCGCGAATTCCAAATCTCGTCTACGTCGATCCGCATAACTCTTTTGTCGAGATTGCGCCGTCGATAAGCGTTCGCGTGCCAAGCAGACCTTTTCCTCCGCTTCACGCAACACATCCGGTCCTAAGACCCTTCTCTCGCCGACTTCACTCCAATGAATAGGAGAGCGGCATTTCCTTCCATACAAGGCTTCAAACGTGCCATACCGATGCTAGATTGATAGCTATTATTGTAAGCAAATTCAGCCATCGGCAAATGTGTAGGCCATGCACCCTTGAAGTCCAACACACACGCTCGTAGCATATCATCCAAAATCTGAATTGTCCTTTCCGATTGACCGTCAGTTTGAGGATGAAATGCTGAACTGAAATCAAGCCGTGTACCCAAAGCTTCTTGCAAGCTTTTCAAAAAATGCGACGTAAAACGGGGATCTCGATCTGAAACTATCGAGGTCGGGACCCCGTGCAACCGCATAATCTCGTCTAGGTAGACTTGTGCTAACTTGTCTCCCGACCAAGTGGTGTGGATTGGCAAAATGTGTGCCGACTTTGACAAACGATCCACCACCACCCAAATCGCGTCGTGGCCCCCTTGTGATCGAGGTAAACCCACAACGAAGTCCATTGCTATGCTCTCCCACTTCCAAACTGGAATGGGCAACCCTTGCAATTTTTCCGCCGGAAAGCGACGCTCGGCCTTCACCTGTTGGCATACTAAGCATCGTGCCACAAAGCGTCCAACATAAAGTTTCATCCCCGGCCACCAATAATGTAATTTAAGATCCTTGTACATTTTGGTGCCGCCCGGGTGAATCGCATAGGGAGACGTATGAGCTTCTTTCAAGATCTCCCCACGAATATCCTCGACTTTTGGCACGCACAATCGATTTCAAAATCGAATTGCGCCCTTCGAGTCTACATGAAAATCACCGGTGCGCCCACTCTCGATAGCACTCCGCACCTTTTGGAGTTCCGGATCACCGGATTGCTTTTCTTTTATTTGCTCCAACAAAGTTGGCCAAATCTCGAGATTCATAAGTCTAGCGGGGACGCCCGGGGCCACGACTTCCAAGTCAAACCGGCCAATTTCCTTGATCAACGGTATTTTTCCCGTCATCTCAATTGCGAAGTTCTCCACGGATTTTCTACTGAGCGCATCGGCCACCACATTGGCTCTACCGGGGTGGTACAAGATGGTTAAGTCGTAATCCTTTATCAACTCCAACCATCTCCACTGCCTCAAATTCAACTCCTTTTGAGTGAATAAGTACTTTAAACTTTTATGATCCGTGTAAACCTCACAATGTTCCCCGTATAAATAGTGTCTCCACAATTAAAGCGCGAAGATCACCGCTGCAAGCTCTAAGTCGTGGGTGGGATAATTTTTCTCATAGCTCTTTAGCTGTCGAGAGGCATATGCTATTACTTGTCCTCTTTGCATAAGCACACACCCAAGACCACGCCGTGATGCATCACTATACACCACAAAGCCCTCCCCCGCAATCGGCAAGGCGAGAACCGGAGCCGAAGTCAACCTTTCTTTTAGCTCCTTAAAGTTTTGGTCGCATTCCTCGCTCCAAACATATTTGGCTCCCTTGCGGGTAAGACGCGTTAGTGGACCGGAGATTTTTGAAAATCCCTCCACGAACCGCCGATAGTACCCCGCAAGACCCAAAAAGCTTCGTATTTCCGTGACATTGGTCGGGCGAGGCCAATCCTTGATTGCCTCAACTTTCATAGAGTCTACTGATACTCCTTCCGCGGAGATCACATGACCCAAGAAAGCGACCTCACGAATCCAAAATTCGCACTTCTTTAACTTGGCGAACAACTTGTTCTCTCGAAGAACTTGAAGCACAATCCTTAGGTGCTCTTTATGTTCCTTTTCACTCCGAGAGTAGACAAGAATATCATCTATGAACACAACCACAAATTGATCCAATAGTGGTTTGAACACACGGTTCATTAAATCCATGAACGCCGCCGGAGCATTGGTAAGCCCGAAAGGCATAACAGTGAATTCATAGTGTCCATACCGCGTCCTAAATGTGGTCTTATGCACATCCTCCGGTTTGATCTTCAATTGGTGATAACCGAATTGCAAATCAATCTTTGAATACACCCGAGACCCTTGCAACTGATCGAACAAGTCATCAATTCGGGGTAACGGGTACTTATTCTTGACGGTCACTTTATTCAACTCGCGGTAATCTACACACAACCGCAGCGAACCATCCTTTTTCCGCACAAATAGAACAGGGGCTCCCCAAGGTGACACACTTGGCTTTACGAAACCCTTGTCCATCAAATCTTACAATTGTGCTTTCAATTCCTTCAGTTCCGCGGGTGCATCCTGTACGGGGCCTTAGAGATCGGCGCCGTACCCGGGAGCAAATCGATCACGAACTCTATTTCCCGGTCCGGTGGCATTCCGGGCAACTCCGTCGAAAATACATCCGGGAACTCTTGGACTATAGGAATGTCCTCGAGCCCCAACACTTCTTTTCGGTCATCCACTACCGTCGCCAAGTAGGCAATGCAACTACTAGCAATAAGCTTCCTTGCTTGCGACGTGGACACCATTGACGCAAAGAGCGAACTCTTGCAACCACGGTACACAAACTCTTTGTGCCCAGGTTCTCTAAACCTCACTATCCGGCTCTCACAATCAATAGTAGCGTGAAATTTCGAGAGCCAATCCATTCCTAGGATTAAGTCATACTCATTCATTCGACTTAACACCAGCAAGTCAGCTGGCATGATCCAGTTTTCAACCCTCACTAGACAACCTACACATGCGTGATGTACACAAAAGGTGTGTTCAGGTACTTGCACAGTTCTTGCATGTGTGGCATCTACAATTTCTACTCCGTGTGCAATAGCAAATGATCGAGCAATGAATGAATGCGATGCACCAGTATCAAACAAAGCTCTACATCGAATGTCTTTAATTAACACAATACCTGCCACGACATCATCCTGGGCAGAAGGCTCCTCCACCTGTGAGGCGAATACCCGTCCACTGGGCGCTGGTCGCTGGCCCTCGGCTGGTCTCGGCGGCTGAGTACGGCCTGCCGACATCGCCGCGGGTGGGATGCCCGCGAGCTGTCTCGGCGATGCAAATGCCGATGCCGATGACGGTGCTCGGCCATCATCCATCGGGCAATTGTATCGCATATGTCCCGGCTGTCCGCACTTGTAGCACCTGCCCTCACGATAATCACATTGCTGAGGGCCGTGGGGGCCGCTACAAATCGGGCACTGGGTTGAGGGTCGGTTCCGCCAGAACCCTCGCGATTGGTTTTGCGACTGCGAGTGCTTCGGGGGTCGCTTTGAGCTAGATTGCCCACCCAAGCCACCCGCCGGTCACTTCTTTTCTTTTTCCTTATCCTTCTCCTTCTCTCTTTCCCAAGATTCGCGCTCCTCGCGCGCGCAAGCATTCCCGTGCTCTACCCAAAGAGCACGGTCCAAGACCTCCGCAAAGGTCTTTAGCTTGAGGGCGTGCACCGCCCGAAAGATCTCCGGTCGAAGTCCGCGCACGAAACAGTCGACCTTGTCCAACTCTCCGCGGACAACGTGCGGTACGCAATTAATAATGTACGAGAACTCCCTCTCGTACTCGCGCACGGTGCGGTTCCCCTGCTTCAACTTCCGGAACCTTTCTTGAAGTTTCCTTTTCTCGCTATCGGGGAAGTAGGCGGCAAATACCATACCCGAAACTCCTTCCACGTCGATGGCGGAAGGCTAGGGAGTCGATCACGCCGGACTCCCTTCCACCATACCTTCGCCGATCGCTCTAAACAATGAGCGGCGAGGTGCACTTTGTCCCTCTCCAAGGTATATAGATCCTCGAAGAGTGTCTCCATGGCATCGATCCATGTCTCTACATCCCATGGATCCACGTTCTCCCCGTTGAAGATAGGCGGGTTGAACTTTTTAAACCTCATGAGAGCCGCCAGTGCGCGCTCTCGCTCCGCATCATCTATCTCGGAGTCGGGCATAGGAGTACCCGGCCCACCGGCTACAATCGGTGATGCCGGTGGCGCCACAGCCGGCGCCGGTGTCACCTCCTCCGCCGGTGCCGAAGCAGAGGCCGGAGGTACTCCCAACCTCTCCTCCCTAATCGCAGCCGCTTGTTGCGCCATCTCGTCTTGGAGCTTTTTAATCTGCTCCTCCTGTCGCTGCATGGCTTCGGCCTGTCGCCGAACCACGCCCATCAACTCGGTCAACTCATTACGAAGACCCGAGTTCTCGCCCTCCCCGAGTTGTTCGGGAGCCGCACTCGATTCTCCGAGCCCAGCCCTCGTAGGAGGCCGTCCACGTACCATTATCTCCTGAAAACACAACGACTTTGGTCATTTCATGACCTTCAAAGTCATTCGCAACACTATACTTCACGAAAATAAATGTGAACCCAATCTAGGCAAAAGTCACACAAGGGTCCTTATTCCCCTCACTTGGTTTCATGTTGTCGGCCGCCAACATGAACACACTTGGCGAAGAATAAGACACACCTCGAATCTACCTCTATTTCCAACTAGAGGCATAAGGACATAACCCAATCACTTATCTTTCGCCACATCAAAGATCTCGTCACTCACGAGCCTACACTCCTAGGGTCTTTTCCATCCTAGGGTTTTCTTAGGTCCATCTAGATCGTTTCTATTCTCTGATACCACCTCAGTCTGTCACGCCCCGTCGGGCCTTTAACACCAACTAGGTGGAAAGGATAACCGCACGGGCGCATGCCCCAGACCCGCCGAACGGATAGAGTCCCTTCTACCCGCTCAAGGCGTCACAACACAAGCTTATCCACGAGGTTCCAACTAGGAACGGAGTACAAGAGTTGCACAAGGAAAGCATCAACATAAAGAAGTTCTACTTCTATTACATCACATTGCACATTTATACATGCCCAAATTTTTCTTTTCATTCCATACACCATGTCCCAAAACTATGGAATACATAAGTTTCATACATGTAATGGAAATCCCCTATACTATCAAAGTCCAAGACTAGGGGTACAACTCTATGTATCACCAAAATGGAAGGGCCGCTATCTAGAGAGCTAAACCCTTGCCTCGCTCCGCCGCCTCACTCGCGGAAGGACCTGAAAAACATGGGGTGAGAACTATAAACATAGTTCCCAGTGGGTAAGGCCACCCAAGAGAGAAGCTCGACCCACCAGGTCCAAAGAAACACCATATGCATAAGTTAGATCACAAATAACTATGCAACAATTATTTACATGCTTGTAAATAAACATAAAGGATGCAATCAAATAAAATATAACTTATCATTCTCTCCTAGGTTCATCCTATATTTCACATTGACTAAGTTCAATTACTTGTCATTTACTTATGGTTTCGGAATCGCCGTCTCACCATAAGGGTTCCAACATTCAAGGAGTGAACTCGTCACCTCCTAGTTCGAGTAGCGAACTCGTCGCATACTCGGGATAGCAAAATCGTCGCATACCCCATCTCAACACCGTCATCACATGGCATGGGTAGCGAACTCGTCGCATACCCGGGATAGCAACCTCGTCGCACATCCCATCTCGACACCGCCAACTCATGGCGTGGTAGCAAAATCGTCGCATACCCGGGATAGCAAAATCGTCACACATCCCGTGTCATCACCGCCAACTCATGGAATGGTAGCGAATCGTCGCCTACCCGGGATAGCAAAATCGTCGCACATCCCGTTTCAACACCGCCAACTCATGGCATGGTAGCGAAATCGTCGCCTATCCGGGATAGCAAAATCGTCGCACATCCCGTTGTTCACATTTTTCAGTTGCCAACCTAAGTCTCATGACCTTAGGTTCAAGTCACTAAGTCTCACCTATGTTCAATGATACTAGGTTTACTTTCTCATTCTCAACCTAGGTTCAATGACACTAGGTTCCATTCTCACATGTTCCAACCTATGTTCAATAACACTAGGTTCTATTCTCACATGTTCCAACCTATGTTCAATAACACTAGGTTCTATTCTCACATGTTCCAACCTATGTTCAATAACACTATGTTCCAATCATACATGCAACCATGCAACAAGTATAGCTAATTGAATTATACTTGAATTCTATATCATGCAATAGGAGCTCATTGCTCTACCTATCATGATTTTACCTTTGCCAACATGCAAGTTCTAGGGTTCACAACACATACCATTTTATCTTTAAATGGATATTTACCCTAGACATGGAAGTGACCTAATCACTTTGGTAAACACAAACCCACCTTAAGAGCTTCCAAATTCTTGTATTCTTCAAGCCCTAGGTCCAAGCCTTGAGTTCTTGCTTCAACCCAAGCTTCTACAAGAAAACGGTTCGTTACTCGTTACGAACCCATAAATCAACTCAATACTTGAAATCAAGTGTTCTAACATGATTTCCTATGCCTCAATTGTAATTCCCGAAGGTCCAAATATTTTTAGAACCTCCCATGACAAAAGCCCCAAATTTACCTAGGATTTGCATGCATGCAAGCCAAACCCTAGATTTCATGGCCAATCTTTCACCTTTTGTGGTTAAGATTGCCTAGGGTTTCCAAAAACCTCTTCTTGAAGGATTAAATCTAAGGTTTAAACCCTAAATCACAAGAACTCACCTCGAAGCCCTAGCTCCCATGCTTCTTCTGCATCAAGAAGCTTCTTTGCACCTTGGAAGTCCTTTTCCAAGCTCCAATCCACCACTTCTCCAAGCTTTGGAGAGATCTCTAGAGAGAGAAAGTGAGGGAGAGGGAGAGGGAATGAGAGGAAAGTGAAGAGGAATGAGGGGAAAGACCTCAGCCCCCCCTACATAACCTATTCACCGCGAAATTACCAAAATACCCCTCACTGGGCATTCTGCCTCAGCCGGGTCCGGACCTTGCAAGTGGGGTCCGGACCCCGCACTGATAACTGACCAGCGCGCAGGCCGGGTCCGGACCTTGGTGTCCGGGTCAGGAACCCGTACGCACCCCAACTCGGAGACCAGCTCGGGTCCGGACCGTGACATCCGGGTCCGGACCGTGGCTGCCCGCGGACTTCATTGTCCGGAACCCAGCTTCCAGGATCCGGACCCCGTGAGCAGTTTTGCTCCACTTTTTCATAATTTTTTTCGATTTTCGGGTTTCCACTCGTACCCATAATGTTCCGAAACCTTCGGAACCCAATTCCACACCAGCCATTATTGTCTTCCATCGAACTTTATCAAATTTAGTAAAGTTCGATACAACGCACCGAAATTCATAGTGCTACATTCTAATACATATATTTAGGATTTAGCCATTATTCACCTTACGGTGAATTCAAATTTGATTGGACTCTGATATATATATATATATATATATATATATATATATATATATATATATATATATATATATATATATATAATTAGAGCCTAATCAATTCGAATCCAACAAGTCCCAATACGTATACTTAGGATTTAGTTAATTCTACATCTTAGGGTGGACATATTGAGCTCTAAAATATAAACTTAGAGCCTAATTAAATATAATTTGATTAACCCCTAATATAAATACTTAGAGTTAATCAATCTCAGCATCTTAGAATATTTAACTAAGGTGCAATCAAAATCAAATTCAATCGACTGTCATGTCGTTGAACTTAGTACTCTTTTTTTTATATTTATATTCTATTCATGTACCCTAGGGGTATGCCCCTGGTTAAGTCATGTAATTGTACAACAAACTATGTTATAAAATTTATCTTTTATTTGATTCCAGTCCATCTCATTATCAGTATTTCAGAAGTCTCTTAATCGAAGGTGCCCTAACATTTTATGGAGGTAATTAACAGTAGATGCTTGCATCTACTGGAAGACATGAATCTGCAATACCTGATATCTATATATGTTTAAATACTAATCTGAATCATGAATACTATCCCACGGGAACTCAAAAAAAGATTAATCATGCGAGGTCAGTCATTGGTGGTTGCAGACACTATACAACTCAGTCCACCAGCTGCTACAAAAATTCTTTTGGCCCCTCAATATGGGCGTAAAGTCATCCTCCTACACTAATCCGAATGCTCACAACCCCCTAACTAGGATGAAAAATAGGTAAAAATAGCTAACGAAGCTAAGTACTAATGACAGAGTATCGAGGGTGGTATAATGCAGATTTTTTACATTTTATAGTTCAATTTCAGCATTTAAAATTCTCTACATGTAGGTTTATTAAGCTTTAAACTAGAAATTTAGTATCACACATACATTTCCATGATTCTAGGCTAAAACATATAGACTTAAACCAAATATATATAGCATGTAGGAATTTTGCTAGACATAATAGGAATTCCATCGTTTTTGGTAAATTAAACCTATTTTGGGAGCTAGTCCAACCACGATAGGAACTCGGCCACAAGTACACCTCTCTCCCTAGTCCAAATCCAGTAGAAAATCAGTCAAGAAGGCTCCACAAATTTAGCAGGGAGGAAGCTAAGCTAGTCCAATAAACAAAATTCATCAATGATGGACTTTGTTTGCAAAAACTGAATTTTCACTAAAATGTAGTTTATACTACCTAGCTACTAGCTATAATTGAAGTTCCCAAGTTTCTCAACTCCAAAGCAAGTGGAAAAGTCCAAGTAATCATAGCTCCAAGCAAGAGAATCGCTGGAAAAGAAATTGGATTCAAAATTCTAGAAAACTCAATTTGGGTCCAAAACTCCAATTAAACTATAAACTCAGCTCAACTAACTTGTAATCCAAGTAGGATCAGTTCCAAATCCATGAGATAAAGGAAAAAACCAACTAAAGTAGCTACAAGAATCGGATAAACAAAATCAATGAAAATTCAACCAAAACTCCAATTTCAGCTCAATTCTTGAAGAAACTTCAATTCCAAACCAACTAACCTAAAATTTAATGGAAGAAAATGATCAACAAGCTCTCATCTACTATCAAGACCATGAACCAAGTCCACAGCAGTGGCTGGAAGCCTCAAATCACACAACACTCTAACCTACAGCTGCTGCTGCCACAGCTCCTGCTGTTGCTGCCAGCCCGCAAGGAAGAGAAAGAAAAATTTTCCCAGCTCTCCATGAAGTGTATGTCTACTAATTGGAGAGTACTACGATCTCCATAGGCTCTCCATGAGTTGTGTACGTGTAATGGAACCAATCAAATAGATAGTTAGAGATATGAAATAGTTGGGTAAACATGTATTCAATAACATAGTGGCATCTTGTATACTTGAGGCATTGTAGTCGTAAACTTAATTATCATATTTCTACTATAGAAATATTTGTTGTTATCATTATCTATCTACTAATGGCTCCTTTGGATCAAGTGAGTGTCACGCCCCGGGGCATAGCGGAAGCACACCCGGGCGCGTGCACAGACCCGCCGTGTGCACAAGGCGCCCCAGTGCACACAAGGCGTCTACAACAAGTATACAATGAAAGGAATAATAATAACAATCCTAACATGATGATCAGAGCATATACACACTAGATAGAGGAGCAGTAATCATAACAAGATAGTATATAAGGTGCAACAAGGGAAAGTACACAAATAAAAGTGATACAAGGTTCCACCAATAATACATCCA
Organism: Puya raimondii; assembly: GCA_016920855.1. NCBI lineage: Eukaryota > Viridiplantae > Streptophyta > Magnoliopsida > Poales > Bromeliaceae > Puya > Puya raimondii. The sequence goes on from JABWPP010000049.1 coordinate 20,491,424, forward strand.
AGACATAGGGTGAACTCTATAACTATAACTCAAAAGTACATACACCTTTCATCAAAACAAAAGAAAGGTATCCACCAATGCGACTATCTCCCTCGAATGCTAACTAGTCGCAACGCCCTTGCCTCGGTCCCTCGCCTCTCCCGCAGTGGAAGGCTCTGAAATAAAACAACAACCCCAGGGGGATGAGAACTATTATTCAATAGTTCCCAGTGGGTAAGCCGCCGAGAGGAGCGGGATACACCACTAGGTCAACTGAGGCAAAAGTAGGATTAGTATAATAAAGTATGCTTACATTTGTTACGAATTTTAGATTGGCATATTTCGTGAAGTGAGTCGGAGTCTTGAAGGTTCAAAGAAGAAAAGACAAAGATTGAAGACTCGAAGACTCACCGTTTGAATTCACGATGCTTGGTAAAGTTTAAATAATCTTGATGATGATTTATAAACATTTACAAGTGTTTGGAAGACATTAGAATGGATAAAAAATGTTTTAAAATATAAAAAATGAGTTTTCCAACTTCTGAGGTCCGGACCCTGAGGATGAGGTCCGGAACCCGTACGCCTCCCTGGCTGTCACGCAGGGAGGGTCCGGACCCTGAGGATGAGGTCCGGACCCTGAGGGCGGAGGTCCGGACCCTGAGGGCTGAGGTCCGGACCCCAGGCTGTTTCGCAGACCGGGTTCGGATCCTGGTAGCTGGGGTCCGGACAATGAAACGCCTGGAGAGTGTCAAGGTCCGGACCCCATACCCGCGGTCCGGACCCCGACCCGTTGCGAAGTTTTGGAAAGTTATTTTTCAATCCTACTTTGATTCTAATGTCTCCCAAACATGTAAATAAGATGGTATATTCCTTAAAATATCTTTGCAATCCTAATTTGGTTCCAGACCTTTCTAAAATCAGTTTTTCAATCCTAGTCGAAATCGGTTTGCTTCCAAACCTTTCTAAAAACTGTTTTTTAATCCTAATCTATTTCGGATTGCTTCTAACCTATAAATATGATGTGGGGGAGTCTCTAAAACGTGGTTAAGCATAGATTATCTTTTAGAAACCCTAGAAGCTTGTAGGTGACCGTTTTCCTCATCTTCTACATCAAGCTTCTCTCAAATTGATTCATGGTGTCCTAATTTCTAATATTCTTTTAGAATCAATTTGAGGATTGCTTAGAGGTTATTCCCACAGATCTTCAATGATATTCTAAGCAATAAACCATCATCAACGTTATTTGTTTTGCTCCGGACGGAGTGGCGTCGTGGATTCGGCGTGATTAAGACGGTTCGTGGATTCGAATCGTTGGCGCTCGTGGATTCGAGTGAGCATCGTGGATTCGACGTGTTGAAGGCTTCGTGGATTCGAAGTTGGGCGTCTCGTGGATTCGGGACGTGGCGTTCGTGGATTCGGACGTGGGGCGTGGACAACCCGTTGGTGCGCGTGATCCGCTGAAGAGAAGGGAGAGGTTAAGTCCGTGGAGTCGGTAATCACCTTGTAATTCTTTACTCTTAGTGGATTGTTTTTTCGCGTGTTGGTCCCGTGGGTTTTTCTCCAAGGTGGAGTTTCCCACGTAAATCTCGATGTGCTGATTTTATTTTCCGCATTACTTTATCGCATTGAGATTTGTGATCTTTGTTTATACACCTATTCACCCCCCTCTAGGTGATTGATATACTCTAGATAGATCCTAGGGCACCCCCTATTTCACAACATTTGAAAGTTCTACACTACTATGCCTCTACACATAAAAGTATAAAACATGTAAACATTCTTTTCATGTTCATCTTACAATGCATGTAAGCCTTCTACTCATGTACATGTGTAAATATGCAATGTTTTAGCTACACATGTTCTAATGTCATAATCTCACTATATGGCATGTTATGTCTACTATCACATGTAACATAGATACCCAATCCATAGGGGACGGTGCTGTCCCGCTTGTTATCAACCATCACACAAAATATATACCATGCATGTTATCAACCCCTACAAGGCACATGCAATTCCCTTATGAATGACACCTATATGTCATGATTCCAACAATGTCATAATGCCACATTTAATATGTAAATGCACCAATTCGAGCTTTTAAAACTAAACCGAAGATATAGGGGGATTTCACTCATTTCGGTGAGGTCAAACCCACCGGAACTCCTTCGAGACCTCGCAGTACGTCGAAGCGGAGTTGTCCCCTCGATTTCAAGCACCCTAAAGAAAATTCATAGGGGGTCACAAGTGTCGAACGAACACTTTCGAAAATCGCCAATATACAAGAGGGAAAAAGGGTGGAAAGTACCTTAGACCAAGAAGCACTTGTCCAAAGCCCAAATCAAGGTTAGGAAGCTTCAAATCCAACCTAACATAACATTCTACACACATCAATTCCACCTCTAAGGCTCAAAATCAAGAAACCCCAAATTAAACCCTAGGTTCACCATTTCATGGTTTCCACAAGTAATAATCCAAATAAACCACAAAAGAGGGTTTACAAGACAGCTACTCACCTCTCATGAGCTCCAAATCAAGCTAGAACAAGCTAGGGTTGGAGTTTAATCCACAACAAGCTCTCCTCAACACATCCAAGCCTTCTCCAATGCTCCTCTAGCAAGTAACAAGCAAAAGGAGAAGAGAAAAGAGATCAAAACCCAAGATCTCAAGGGTTTGGAAGAAGAAATCTAGAGAGAGAGAGAGGGAGAAAACTTACCTCTCCTCTTCACCAAGCTCAGCACAAAAGAGGGCAGTGAGGGGGGTGTGAGGGTTAAGTTACATGTTGTAATAATTGCCTTAACACCCCTCCAAAACCCAACATTTGCAAACTGCACAAAATTGCAATTTCTGCACTGGATTTCAGTATGCGTATAGGTATACCGGAATCCGGCAAAAATCCCGCAAACCCGAGCCTCGGCCAAAAGGCCACGAAACATTATTCCGGTATGCTAAACATCAGTACCGGTATACATTAAATCTATTCCGGTACCAAATGCCAGATTCCGCAAAACCCGAGAGCTGCGCAGATCCCAGTTCTCCACTGGATTCCGGTACCCTGATACCAGTACCGGTACACAATGTCAAAACTGTAGTTTTTGCAGATTTTGACCTCTGGAGTTCGTTTTCTCACTTTTAAGTCCCGAAAACACTCCTAAGCTCTCGCATCACAGCTAAAACCTCTAGGTTAGTACAAAATACTAATCTCACACTAGAACTTCGCGATTTGCTAAAGTTCAGTGTACTACAGTGAGTATAGAACGCTACTTTCGGCAGTTGCATCTATTGAAAACTAACTGTAGTTGTCACCCCTTTATTGTTTACCCTTTTTTAGAGCCTATGATCTCCGGTGAGGTGCATGACCGCAGCAAGGGTGTTGCGGAATAGTGGAGAGAGGTCTAGATGTACCCTTTATTTTGGAAAATCAAACATTATGATATTTTGCGAGAGTCTTGTAGTCTCTCCAATGTAGCTATTGGGGACCGACCAAGGGAGATGATCATTGCATTCTTTAGATAATTACGTTGGCGGCCGACAACATAATGTCGAGAATGAGAAGAAGTGTCCCTCAAGAATTTTCGCTTAATTGAGTCTATTACTTCTTTTTGTATGTTGTTAAAGGGTCTAAGTGGAAGACTTGAACTAAATAATTGTTGATATTGTGATGTATAGGATAGCAATGGCACCACGTGGACTACTAAGGATGAGGTCCGCGTCCACCCAACCAGAGGCACCTGAGCACTCGGGGTCAAGCGAGGTGCGTGAGCTGGGCGACCAAATGGCAGCGCTAATTGGCATGGTCTAGCAGCAGGTTGAGACCCCGCAGCATGAGGAGGAGCAACTCAAGAGTCTCCATGACAACTATACATAACAATCTGGTACTGCGCATGTGAGTTAGGAACCTACCCCTTCACCTCCTATGCGGATGGGTGTGGAGGGCATTGCGATGGCATTCATGCCAGTGTTAGCACGCCCTGCGTCATCAGGGCCCACGAGGGAGGTGCCTACCGAGCACATGGCTAGGCGGGCGGAGCAGGAACAGGCTATGGAAAGCCACGCTAACTTCAGAAAGTTCAACTCGCCAATCTTCAACGGTGAGACCGACTACCCACTAGTGGTCGAGTCGTGAGTTGACACGATGGAAAAGTTGTTTGAGGACCTCCTATTCCCGGATCGGGACAAGATCCACTTGGCAACCCATTTCTTGGACAAAATAGCCCAAAAGTTGCTCGAAGAAAAGCACGAGGGCCGATGCCGCTTTACCACCTTCGACGTAGGAGGAGTTTCGAGGACTCTTCTTTGTATCCTATTTTTTCGACGGTGCTAAACATTAAATAAAGAAGAATATCAAGAACCTCTGCCAGGGGAACTGCATAGTGCACGATTACGAGCAGGAGTTCTCCTACATCATGAGTTGTATCTTATTCGTGGTGCGGCATGAGGCGGACAAGGCTCAATGCTTTGAGCAGGTCCTTCGATAGGGCATCTACTCCAAAGTCTAGCCGCTCAATCTATAGACCTTTCTGGCAGTAGTAGACCGCACCCAATTGGTCGAGCGGGGTGAAGTTGTCGTGCGCCAGGAGCAAGAGGCTTTTGAGAAAGGCAAGTAGAAGGACAAGAAGGGAACCTCGGTTGACTCTAGGGGTCAATTCAATTCCAAGAAGCCCCTAAGCACTCACACCCATAGTCGCATTCACGGCGATCATATGTTCCTCAACCCTGTGAGCGATGTGTGATATGCAGGGGAACACATTGGGCCCCTCAATGTGACAAGCGTGAAGGGAGATGCTTTCAGGTGTGGCCGACTAGGCTGCATATCGGTGAATTGCTACAGGGGTGCATCACTGGTCCCGTCTTCAGCTTTAGTTTTCGCCACCCCGAGGCAATATTCAAAAGCACCATCTGCCGCTCCTTCAGGCAGGGGACTCTCTACTTCACGGCAGCACGAGGGGTCATGACAGACACCGAGTGGGCGAATTTTTACCACTCAAGTGGAGGAGGAGCTAGCAGCTGACGACGTCATGGCAGATATAATTTTACTGAATGATGTCAGATGCAGAACATTGTTCGATACGGGTGCATCACATTTATTCATCAATATGACATTTGCCACTATCTATGGGATTAGCATCTTAGAGGCCATGGGTACTAAGCGGGTTTAAGTTCTGGACTACACATTCTATATCTGTCACGCCCCGGGGTCCAAGCGGAAGCACACCCGGACGCGTGCACAGACCCGCCGTGTACACAAGGCGCCCAAGTGCACACAAGACGTCTACAACAAGTATACAATGAAAGGAATAATAACAATCCTAACACGGTTATCAGAGCATAATCATACTAGATTTATGAACAATAAACATGACAAGGTAGAGTAAACATAAGGTGCACAAAGGAAAGTACACAAAATAAAGGTGATACAAGCTCCACCAATAATACATCCACTACATAGGGTGAACTCTACTACTAACTCAAAGTACAAACACCTTTCATATAATACAAAAGAAAGGTAACCACCTAAGCGACTATCTCCTCAGGAGCTAACTAGTCGCGACGTCCTTGCCTCGATCCCTTGCCTCTCCCGTAGTGGAAGGCTCTGAAATAAAAACAACAAACCCCAGGGGGATGAGAACTATTATTCAATAGTTCCCAGTGGGTAAGCGCCGAGAGGAGCGGGATACACCACTAGGTCAACTGAGGCAAAAGTAGGATTAGTATAAAGATATGCGTACATTTAAAAGTTCCACACTACTATGCCTCTACCATAAGGTTATGAACATGTAATATTCTATTCATGATCATGTTACAATGCAAGTAAATCTTCTACTCATGTACATGTGTAAATATGCAATATTTTAGCTACACATGTTCTAATGTCATAATCTCACTATATGCCATGTCATGTCCACTACCACATGTAATATAGATACCCAATCCATAGGGGACGATGTTGTCCCGCTTGTGCCGTGCCTAATGGCCCCGTGGTAGTCAACATTCTCTCCCTAGAATGAGACTCTCCCCCAACGGCGATCCACTTCGGCGCCCAAACCTGCACGGGCGACCAATGTCGCAAGGCTAACTCCGGAGTGCCGGCTTGTAGGGAGCGACCCTCACAAGCATGTGCGAATGAGCACAAATGGCCAACAAGCATAATCAACTGCATAAGTGTCACGTTCATCATGTCTAAAACATGGAATGCCGAGTAGTGACCAAGAGTCCAACACTATGTCATAATGTCCACTTGTTATACACCTAAGTAATATGCAACATACTTAGTTTAACATTCTCAAAGGTTTGTCATATGCCATGACTAATGCTACTAAGAGCCAATATATAAGCATCATGATCGAATTTCATATTCTACTATACGTCTAGTATCCCACATGATGTCCCACTTATCCAACATGCATTTCTACATATAATAAGATGAAATGCTACAAAACCATTACACAAGTTTATTCCATGCATGTTATCAACCCCTACAAGGTACATGCAATTCATATGAATGACACCTATATGTCATGATTCCAACAATGTCATAATGCTACATTTAGCATGTAAATGCACAATTTAGAGCTTTTAACAAAACCGAAGACATAGGGGGATTTCATCCATTTCGGTGAGGTCAAACCCACCGGAACTCCTTCGAGACCTCGCAGTACGTCGAAGCGGAGTTGTCCCTTCGATTTCTAGCACCCTAAAGAAAATTCCTAGGGGGTCACAAGTGTCGAACAAACACTTTCGAAAATCGACAAATACAAGAGGGAAAAAGGGTGGAATTTACCTTAGACCAAGAAATCTTTGTCCAATACCCAAATCGAAGTTAGGAGGCTCCAAATCCAACCTAACATAATGTTCTACACCCATCAATTCTCATCCAAAAGCATAGAATCAAGAAACCCCAAAGTAAACCCTAAATTTGCCATTCTAGGGTTTCATCAACAATTAGTCCAAAAAACCACAAAAGAGGGTTTACAAGAGAATTACTCACCTCTTTTGAGCTCCAAACTAGATCCAAAGAAACTAGGGTTGGAGTTGAACCACAACCAAGCTCTCCTCACCACCTCCAAGCTCCTCCAAGGGTAGGCTAGCAAGCTTGAGTGCAAGGGAGAAGAGAAAAGAGATCAATCCTTGGCTCCACAACCTTGGAATCAAGAATTTCTAGAGAGAGAAAGGGAAAGGAACCCTACCTTTCTTCTCGAAGACCTCAGCACAATGAGGGCTGTGAGGGAGGGTGAAGGGTTAAGTTACATGTTGTAACAATTGCCCTAACACCCCTCCAAAACCCAACATTTGCAAACTGCACAAAGTTGCAGTTTCTGCACTGTATACCGGTATGCGTATGGGCATACCGGTATCCGGCCAGAAATCCTGCAAACCCGAGCCTCGGCCAAAAACGCCACGAAGCAGTATTCCGGTATACTGAACATCAGTACCGGTATACAATGTCAAAACTACAGTTTTTGCAGATTTTGACTTCCGGAGTCCGTTTTCGCACTTTCTAAGTCCCGAAAACATTCCCAAGCTCTCGAAACACAGCCAAAACCTCCAGATTAGTATAAAGTACTAATCTTACACTAGAACCTCGCAATTTGCTAAAGTTCAGTGTACTACAATATCATTGATTATTTGCTCGCCTGTCCGGTACGAATAGGCGATTGGATCATACCGGTGGACTTCTTGGTGTTGAGGTTGATAGAGGCTTTCACATCGTGCTAGGGATAGACTACCTCTCGCAATATTATGCTACTATCGATTGTAAGAGTCGAGTCATCACCTTTCAGAAGCCTAGGTAGAAAGAGTTTTAAGAGTTCGCTTTTAGCTATGACGTTCTCCACATCTCGAGCTAAGAAATTGATCAACGGTGGATGCATAGCCTAGTTGGCCACCGTAGTGGAGGATAGTGCAGAGTCTCCAATACTCGAGGACATCCAAGTAGCCCGAGAGTATTCGGATGTGTTTCCGTAGGAGCTATCGAGAATGCTACCAGGCCAGAATATCAAGTTTATAACAGACTTGGTTCTCGGGACAGCGCCGATTCTAAGGTACCTTATCGAATGGCACGGGCGGAATTGAGGGAGCTTAAGGCTCAATTATAATATCTGTTGGAGAAGGGCTTTATTAAGTCTAGTGTTTCCCCGTAGGGAGCCCAGTGCTATTCCTGAAGAAGAAAGATGGGTCGTTGCATTTATGTGTGGATTACCGAGAGCTCAACAAAGTTACAGTTAAGAATAAGTGTCCACTACCACGGATCGATGATCTATTTGATCAGTTGCAAGGGTCCCGAATATTCTCGAAGATTGATCTTCAATTGGGATACCGCTATCTAAATATAAGGCCAGAGGATGTGCAAAAGACGACTTTTAGGATGCGTTACGGTCATTATGAGTTTAATGCCGTTCGGACATACCAACGCCCCAGCGGCTTTCATGAATCTTATAAACCGCATCTTCCAACCATTCCTAGATCGATTTGTCATGATTTTCATTGACGACATCTTGGTTTACTCCTGAAGTAATAAGAACATCTTCGAGAGGTATTGCAAGTTCTTCGGGAGCAGAAGGGGGTGTTTGGCCCAGCTTTCTAAAAGTGATTCTGAGCATGGGCTCAGTAGAGCGTTTGGCAACAAGAGTTGAAAATTTTGATTCTGCTTTTCAGAGTTAGAAAACTGATTTTCCAAACCTCAGAATCAGAATCAGAATCAGAAAAAGCTGCTTCTCCAAAACTAAAATTTTTTTCACCTTCCTCTCTTCTCTAACTCCTCCATCTCTCTCCCTCCTTTTTTTTAATAGATTTTTCTCTCTCTATCTCTCTATCTCTCTCTCGTCCCCCATGGCTCGGCGGATCTGGCCGGATCCGTGCCGGCGAGATCCGTCCTTACTGGATCCTGCCGGCCGAATCCGGCAGGATCCGGTAAGGACGGATCTTGCCGGATCCGCGCCGGCGGGATCCGTCCTTACCGGATCTAGCCGAATCCAGCCAGATCTGCACCAGCGGTATTCAGCAAGGCTGAGTCCGGCCGAATTGGGTGCTTCCGGCGCGATAAATGGGAATGTGATTATTAAAAATTAAAATACGACGGATTTGGGTCGATAAAAAATTTTATTTGTATTTCAACAGAACTTAAAATTAAATTTGTATTAAAAATATATTTTATATATAGAAAAAATATAATTTTTAAACATTTTAATTTATTAATATACATTAATAAATTAATATAATATTTTGTATGTAACCTTCTTTGATGTTTAAACCTAGAAAATCACTTCATTACAAAATAAATTAATAAGTTAATGTTAAACAACATTACAAAATCACTTTAACAAAAAAAAATTGCCAAACAGTTTTCTAGAATCACTTCAGCAAAATCACTTTTCTATCAAACTCAGCCAAACGCTCTACAGCTTTTAACAGAAATCATTTTTCCAAACCAAAATTAATTATGCAGAAATCACTTTTCTAGAATCTAAGCCAAACGGGCCCAAAGCCATTTGCAAAATTGAAGAATACAAATTTTCACTCCAAAAAGTTTTATTTTTTGGGGCATATTATTTCAGAAGTTAGGGTCTTGATAGACCCTAAGAAATGGAGGCAATCAAGAATTGTTCCCGGCCTACAAATGTCATTGAAGTCTGAAGCTTCGTCGGGCTTGCGGGGTACTATATGTGGTTTGTAGGATGGGTTCTCTAGAATCACCATTCCACTTATATGCTTTACACATAAAGGAATCAAATTTATTTGGAGCGATGAGTGCAACCAAAGTTTTCAAGTGTTGAAGGACAAGTTGATATCGACTCCAATCCTCCCCTTGCCTACGGCGGGGAAAGGCTTCGTGGTATATAGTGATGCCTCCAGGAGTGGACCTAGGTGTGTTCTGATGCAAGAGTAGAAGGTGATAGTCTAAGCCTCTCGATAATTGAAAAGCTATGAAAAGAACTTTCCCACTCATGACCTTGCGTTTGCCACAATAATCTTTGCTCTAAAGTTATGACGACACTATCTATATGGCGAGCATTGCGAGATTTAGATGTACCACAGGAGCCTTAAGTACCTATTCACCCAGAAGGAATTGAGTTTAGGCAATGTCGATAATTGGAATTGTTGGAAGAGTACGATGTCACAATCTTGTACCATCCAGGGAAAGCAAATGTAGTGGGGGACGCTCTAAGTCGAAAATCTATGGAGATTCTAGAGATGATGATCACTAGCCAAACATCGCTACAAGAAGAAATACGGTGTTCTGATTTGGAGGTTTTTGCAACCGGCGCCCCGGTGAAACTCATGACACTTAGAGTGCAACCAACCTTATTGGAGAAGATCAAAGAGAAGCAAACCTTAGATGAAAAGCTCTAAAAGGTGCGGTCTGAGATCGGAGGCGGGTGCATAGACACTCCGAGGGGGTCATACGGTTTTGGGGTAAGTTGCTTGTGCCTAGTGACTAAAAGATTCGAGAGAAAATCTTGAAAGAAACACACTGGTCCCCATATACCATACATTCAGGCGGCACCAAAATGTATAAGGACTTGAAGACACATTTCTGGTGGCCGGATATGAAAGGTGATGTTGGGCACTTTGTGGCTTAGTGCCTAGTGTGTCAACGAGTCAAGACAGAGCATCTACTTCTGGCAAGCAAATCGCAAAGTCTACCTATACCCATTTAGAAGTGGGAGAATATCGCCATGGACTTTATCGTGGGCTTGTTGTCTCGGTCGCAAGTGGGCCATGATGTGATTTAGGTGATTATGGATCAATTGATGAAATCAGCTCATTTTCTATTGATCCACACCACTTAGTCATGGGATAAATTAGCACCAATCTATATCAATGAGGTGATGAGCATCCATGCATAGTCTGGGATCGGGATTCCCAATTTGTTTCGCAGCTTTAGAGGAGTCTCCACGAGGCTCTTGGGATGCGCCTCGCTTTTAGTACGGCATATTATGCTCAAAGAGATGGGCAATTAGAAAAGACTAATCAAATCCTTGAGGACATCCCACAGGCGTGCGTCCTAGATTATGGACCGGTTGGCAACAATATTTGCCAATGGCAGAGTTTGCCTACAACAACAGCTTCCAAGCAAGTATCGAGATAGCACTCTATGAAGCGTTGTATGGTAGGAAGTGCCGATCTTCATTATATTGGAGTGAGGTCGACGAGAGATCTACCTTGAATCTAAACATAGTGCATGAGATTGAGAAGAAAGTAAAAATTGCACGTCAAAGGCTATTGATGTGCAAAGTCGACAAAAGAGCTACTCCGACAAGCAGCAACTCGATTTGAAGTTTAGTGTCGGAGATCATGTGCTCTTGAAAGTCTCTTCTCCTACAAGGGGTGTGAAGCGATTTGGACTGCGGGGAAAGCTAAGTTCTCATTATATTGGCTCTTTGAGGTGTTGGAGTGAATCGGTCATGTGGCATATCGAACCCAAGCTTGGCATGAGTATATGACGTGTTGCACGTGTCCCTACTTTGCAAGATGTGTCCGATCCTACTCATATCATTAGTTATCCACCATTAGACTTACGGGAGGATTTGAGCTACAATCAATATCCGGTTAACATCCTCTACCGGTAAGAGAAGACATTACAGAATCGCTCCATATCCTATGTGAAAGTACTGTGAAGTAACCACGAGGAGCGAGAAGCTACTTGGGAGCTCGAGAGCGTCATGCATGAGCATTTTTCTCACTTATTTGGGCAACCAATATGAGGTATAGATTTTAGTTTCGCAGACGAAACTCTTTTTAAGGAGGGAGGGATGTAATGTACTAAATATTGGCTAAATTAATAAAGTACGAATTAAATCATACTAGACAAGACTAGAATGGGTTTTAAGAGGTTCAGAACAAGTTTAGATCGAACAAAAATAAATTTGGATCAAAACAAAAATATTAAAACTTAAAAATCTAACACCCAAAGTAATTCAGACACTCGGAATGAGGATTCAGGCATGCGAAAATGTTTTCAGAGGGTCTAATGCAGCGCCTGAATCATTCGGACACTTATCCAGAGAGATAAGTTATAGGAATTAGGAATTTGAATGCTCAGAATACTATATAGACGTCAAAATGATGATTCGAACGAAATTGGTGAGCATCCGAAAGAACTTTCAGACTCCCAACCCGAGAGCTTGGGTTGCGTCGGAGAAAAATAATCGAACGCTCGAAATATCCTGCGGCGCCCGGAACTACTTTGGGACAGTCCAAAGTTGATGCCCGGACGGGTGTAGTACACCGAACTTCTACAAATTATGGAGTTCCGATGGAAAAAAATAGCATGAGAGGCTATATGTGAGGCTCCGGCCAAGTTTGGGACTCGTTCGAAGTGTTTTCGGCGCAAATGAGGCGCGAAAACGGACTTCGAAAAGTTAAAGCTGCTGAACTTGTGGTATGCGACGAGTTCGCTATCCCGGGTATGCGACGAGTTCGCTACCCGAACACGGAGGTGAAGATTTCACTCCTAGGATGTTGGAACCATTATGGTGAGACGGCGATTCCGAAACCATAAGTATTTGACAAGTAGTTGAACTTAGTCAATGTGAAATATAGGATGAACCTAGGAGAGAATAAAAGTTAACATTTTATTTGGTTGCATCCTTTATGTTTATTTACAAGCATGTAAATATTTCTTGCATAGTTATTTGTGATCTAACTTATGCATATGGTGTTTCTTTGGACCTGGTGGGTCGAGCTTCTCTCTTGGGTGGCCTTACCCACTGGAAACTATTTTATATAGTTCTCATCCCACTATTTTTCAGGTCCTCACGTGAGCGGCGCGGGGGAAGGGCGTAACTCAGTAGTTAGCGTCCTACCATTGTGACCAGAATAGAAGTACCCTCTACTGCGTAGATTAGGGGTATTCGAATGACATGAAATGTAATGATAACTTGATTGTATTTGGAAAGAGAGAACAAAAAAAAAACAAAAAAATGTAATATGTGGTTGTATTGCGAATGCTTGTAATAGCATAGTAGTTTATGATGCTTTCCTTATGCAATCTTTGTATGAATTATGTTCCTGTTTGGAACCTCTTGAATTATACTGGTTGTGACGCCTTGGACGTACAGGGGAAACTCTGTCCGTTCGGCAGATCTGGGTCATGCGCCCGTGCGTTTTGTCCTTCCACCTACTTGGTGCTAAGGCACGGCGGGGCGTGACAGATTAAGGTGGTATCAGAGCATAGAAACGGTCTAGGTGGACCTAAGGAATCCTAGGATGGAAAAAGACCCTAGGAGTGTAAACTCGTGAGAGACGAGGACTTGTGACGTGCGGCGAAAGGATAATCGATTGGGTTGTGTATTGGTTATGCCTCTAATAGGATGTTAGAGGTAGATTTAAGGCGTGGTTTATTCTTAGCTAAGTGTGTTCATATTGGAGCGCGACAACATGAACCCAAGGGATGAGAATAGGCGCCCTTGTGTGACTTTCGCCTAAATTGTGTCCGTAATTTGAATCGTGTTTGTATTTGGCCTATAAGGTCGAGAACGTTGACGGAAGTTGTCGTGTTTCAGGATACGATGGCGTCACGTGGGCGATCTCCGACGAGATCAACACAGGATGGACCTAGTGGGGTCCCTGTGCAATCTGGGGCAAGTGGAGACCCGGAGCTTCGTGAACAGTTGGCCACACTTGTTGGAGTGGTGCAACAACAAGCTGAGATGGCACAGCGACAGCAGGAGGCTGCCGTGCGCCAGGAGGAGAGGATCAAGAGACTCTATGAGACCGTGGAGCGATTAGCACGTCATGTACCATCAGGAGCCACGGCGGGTACCTCGCAAGTAGATGCTGGTGCCTAGGCCCCTGATTTTGTGGAATTGGAAGCGGAGAGGGAGCGAGCTTTAGCTGCCCTCATGACGTTCAAGCGATTCAATCCGCTTACCTTCGACGGGGAAGAAATGGACCCGTGGACCGTAGAAACGTGGATCGATTCTATGGAGTCCCTGTTTGAGGACTTGTACACCTTTGAGCGAGACAAGGTGCCTTTTGCCGCACACTGCTTGCAAGGGTCGGTAAAGGCATGGTGGAAAGGAGTCCGGCGAGATCGACCTTCTAGTCTCCCTCCGGTGACTTGGGAGGAATTTCGAGGACTGGTGTTCTCTGCCTATTTCCCTGATCGTGAGAAAAGAAAGCTTCAGGAAAAGTTCAGGAAGCTGAAGCAAGGTGATCGCTCGGTGAGAGAGTACGATAGAGAGTTCTCTCGCATTGTAAATTGTATCCCTTATGTGATATGGGATGACAAGATCAAAGCCGATTGTTTCGTGCACGGACTTCGGCCTGAGATTTTTAAGGTTGTGCATCCTTTCAAACTGCAAACCTTTGTCGAGGTACTGGACCGGGCCCTGTGGGTGGAGCAGGGCAATGCATTCGTGCAAGAGGAGCGCGAGTTTTATGACAGTAAAATAGAGATGGGACGACCATCGAGTAAATCGGGTGGTCAGTCGAGTTCCAGACAAGTCCCGACACGTTCGCGTCGACGATATCGTGCCCCGGGGACCTACCATACTCGGTCCTCGGCGAGTTGTGTTATTTGTGGGGGCCCTCATCACCCACAATAGTGTGATCAGCGGGAGGGCAAGTGCTTCAGGTGTGGGCAACCGGGCCATACGCGGGATGAGTGCCTGCAGGAGGATAGCCGAGCCCTGACACTTACGACGGCCTCTTCTGCTCCAAGACAAATCGCAGGTGTGCCACCTGCGGTAATGTTTGGGGAGCATGCATTGATGTCGAGGCAACCTGAAGGTTCGCGTCGGGTACCAAGTGGCCATGGGTACGCGACTCAGGTGATGGAATCTACTGCTGTCGACGGCGTCGTAGCAGGTATGTTTTGATTGTTGAAAACATATGTAGAGCATAATGTGACACTGGAGCATTACATGTAATTGTTGTGGTCTGTTACTACGATGCAAGTGTAATTGTAGCCAGGACCAAGGTTATGGGTAAGGATAGATACCCAGCTATGCTCGTGTCATGGAGACATGTATTGCCGCTGGAGCGGCTAGAGATTTTGATGATACCGGCAAATTGCGGGTGTTGCGCCTAGTTGATGGCTTGAGGCAACAATGATTGTAGGCGAGCTGACTCTCGATATTAGGGCAATGTGAGTAGCCAATTGCAAGAGTCGAGTTATGACGTTGAGAACGTGTTAATAGTTCGCAGATCCCGAACATCGTTATAGTGGATCGATGACGGTTGTGAATTGATAAGGTAATCGCCAAGACGTGGCGAGTGGGCCTTGTTGTACCTCAAATTGAGTTAGGTTGTGGTACTCGCAATGCGAGTGAGCATAAGCGTGGTAGCTTAGTGCTTGTGGATAACGCGAATGAACATAGTAGCGTGGGACGCTCGGGTGTAAGTACTCGTGGAATATTGGTTTCTGGTTAGCCGAGAGGGTTTGTTGGCAGTAGCACTTGGGCATTACTAAGTGTGAAGGAGGCCAAGAACCGCTTGAGAGCTAGTGGCTCGCACTGGGTGCTTAGGAGCCGGTAGAGACTGTGGTCGCTTGGTATAGCGTGCGGGACACGTGTAGCGACTGTATCGGGTATTGCTTGGGGACGATCGATCCGTGCCCGGACCATCGTGGACTGTGGAGCCTGGGGCCTTATGGACAGGCGCAGTCAGCTGTGTGTGACAGCAGCCCGAGACCTGAGGGTAGGGCAGAGACCTATGGTCGGGGCGGTAGTCCAAGCGATGACCCGAGAGCGTGGAATGCCACCTGTGAGACCATATGAATGGTAGTACACCGAGAGTGTGGATGTGACCCAACTCTAGGACTCAGTAGAGGTTTGGGGTCTTGGTTACTCCTGGTTGGAGTATGTGCGCAAGTCCTGAGTGAGGACTCCGCCGAGTAACAATTGGATTTACGTTTGCGAGCAAGAGATGTTACGCGACGTTGAGACAGGTTTAGGCAGTAGGCCTACGTGAGAGCTTTGGTCCGTGGACCATCTGTTGTTAACCGAGATAAGCGGTTTGACCGACGGCTCTGGGAGTATAAGAGCATTGGTCGTGTGTAAGAGAATTATGATTGTGACCTGAGAAGCAAAAGCTCGGTCATACCTTTCACCTGATTGGTGAAGTCACCAATTGCCAAGTCTGGCCTTGTCGGTGAAGTGAAATTGGGTTTACGAACAAAGTGTTCGAGTGGAAACATCGCGAAGATGATGTGATGTCGACCCCGTAAGGAAAAGCAACGGGGCGTACTCCTTATGGAATGTCGGGGATATAAGACCCGTGGACTATGGAATGTACTCCTGAGTGAGCAGGAACCAGAGGACGCGATGAAAGAAGGATACCCTCATCTAATTGATAAATAGATTTGAGGTGTGATCTTAGTTTCGCGGACGAAACTTCTTTTAAGGAGGGAGGAATGTAGTACACCGAACTTCTACAAATTATGGAGTTCCGGTGGAAAAAATAGCATGAGAGGCTATATGTGAGGCTCCGGCCAAGTTTGGGACTCGTGCGAAGTGTTTTCGGCGCAAATGAGGCGCGAAAACGGACTTCGAAAAGTTAAAGCTGCTGAACTTGTGAAGTCTGCAGTGGGATTCCGGTATGAGGAACTCCATACCGGTACTGAAGTGATTTGTACCGGTATGCGATGTCGTATACCGGAATGCAATGGCAGAATTCGAAAATCCAGCTCTCGGATTCTGCGGAATTCCTCGTGGTATACCAGTACGCCGACCCGTATACCGGTACGCCAACCCGTATACCGAAATACAGTGTGCAGAATGCTGATTTCAAAGGGTAATTTGGTAATTTCACTGAGGGGAGCTTACATAAAGGGGACCCTTCCCCTTTCTCCTCTGAAAATGTACACACACACACAGGGAGAGAGGGAGGGAGAAACTCCTCTCCCTCACTACTACTTCTTCTTCTTCCCCTCCAAATTGGAGATCTTGGTGGAGATCAAGCTTGGGAAGCTTGGAGGAGTGAAGATTCGAGCTCGTGCATGCATGGTGGCTTGGTGAGCTCGCGGATCCGAGGTGAGTTCTTGGATTTGGTAGTTAGGGTTTCGGATTTGAGGCTAAGAAATGAGGTTTTGGAGACCCTTGGCTAATCTAGACTACAAATTGTAGAGATTAGCAAGAGATTTTGGGTTTTGCCATGAGTTTTGGGAAACCCTAGGTTGAAAGAGGGATTTTCTTGTGGAGGGTTTTAAAAATATTTTAACCCTTTAGAACCCTAGTTGGGGGTTAGTAGAACATGTAGGACAACTCCATTTTGAGTGATTCCAAGAGATGAGATCGTTATGAGTTCGACTCGGATTAACGAATCCTTCATGTGTGTTAGGGCTAGGAGCTTGAAGACCAAGCTTGAGGCCAAGGAAAAGAGCCCGATTGCAAGTGTCTACGAGCAATCGGAAGAGTGTAAGGTGGGTTTGTGTTTACCGAAGTGATTAGGTCACTTCCATGTCTAGGGTAAATATCCATTTAAAGATAAAATGGTATGTGTTGTGAACCCTAGAACTTGCATGTTGGCAAAGGTAAAAAAGTCATGATAGGTAGAGCAATGAGCTCCTATTGCATGATATAGAATTCAAGTATAATTCAATTATCTATACTTGTTGCATGGTTACATGGTTGCATGTATGATTGGAACCTAGTGTTATTGAACATAGGTTGGAACATGTGAGAATGGAACCTAGTGTTATTGAACATAGGTTGGAACATGTGAGAATGGAACCTAGTGGTATTGAACATAGGTTGGAACATGTGAGAATGAAACCTAGTGTTATTGAACATAGGTTGGAACATGAGAATGGAACCTAGTGTTATTGAACATAGGTTGGAACATGAGAATGGAACCTAGTGTTATTGAACATAGGTTGGAAAATGAGAAAGTAAACCTAGTGTCATTGAACATAGGAGGGGACATGAGAATGGAACCTAGTGTTATTGAACATAGGTTGGACATGATGAGGAACCTAGTGTTATTGAACATAGAACATGAGATTGGAACCTAATGTTATTGAACATAGGTTGGACATTAGATGGAACCTAGTGTTATTGAACATAGGTTGGACATGAGATTGGAACCTAGTGTTATTGAACATAGGTTGGACATGAGATTGGAACCTAGTGTTATTGAACATAGGTTGGAACATGAGAATGGAACCTAGTGTTATTGAACATAGGTTGGACATGAGATTGGAACCTAGTGTTATTGAACATAGGTTGGAACATGCGAATGGAACCTAGTGTTATTGAACATAGGTTGGACATGAGAATGGAACCTAGTGTTATTGAACATAGGTTGGACATGAGATTGGAACCTAGCGTCATGGAACCTAGGTTGAGAATGTAAAGTAAACCTAGTGTCATTGAACATAGGTGAGACTTAGTGACTTGAACCTAAGGTCATGAGACTTAGGTTGGCAAGTGTAAAATGTGAAACGGGATGTGCGACGATTTTGCTATCCCGGGTAGGCGACGATTTCGCTACCATGCCATGAGTTGGCGGTGTGAAACGGGATGTGCGACGATTTTGCTATCCCGGGTAGGCGACGATTTCGCTACCATGCCATGAGTTGGCGGTGTTGACACGGGATGTTCGACTATTTTGCTATCCCGGGTATGCGACGATTTTTCTACCATGCCATGAGTTGGCGGTGTTGACACGGGATGTGCGACGAGGTTGCTATCCCGGGTAAGCGACGAGTTCGCTACCATGCCATGAGTTGGCGGTGTGAAACGGGATGTGCGACGATTTTGCTATCCCGGGTAGGCGACGATTTCGCTACCATGCCATGAGTTGGCGGTGTTGACACGGGATGTGCGACTATTTTGCTACCATGCCATGAGTTGGCGGTGTTGACACGGGATGTGCGACGAGGTTGCTATCCCGGGTATGCGACGAGTTCGCTACCTATGCCATGAGTTGGCGGTGTTGACACGGGATGTGCGACGAGGTTGCTATCCCGGGTATGCGACGAGTTCGCTACCTATGCCATGAGTTGGCGGTGTTGACACGGGATGTGCGACGAGGTTGCTATCCCGGGTATGCGACGAGTTCGCTACCTATGCCATGAGTTGGCGGTGTTGAGATGGGGTATGCGACGAGTTCGCTATCCCGGGTATGCGACGAGTTCGCTACCCGAACACGGAGGTGAAGATTTCACTCCTAGGATGTTGGAACCATTATGGTGAGACGGCGATTCCGAAACCATAAGTATTTGACAAGTAGTTGAACTTAGTCAATGTGAAATATAGGATGAACCTAGGAGAGAATAAAAGTTAACATTTTATTTGGTTGCATCCTTTATGTTTATTTACAAGCATGTAAATATTTCTTGCATAGTTATTTGTGATCTAACTTATGCATATGGTGTTTCTTTGGACCTGGTGGGTCGAGCTTCTCTCTTGGGTGGCCTTACCCACTGGGAACTATTTTATATAGTTCTCATCCCACTATTTTTCAGGTCCTCACGTGAGCGGCGCGGCGGCGCGGGGGAAGGGCGTAACTCAGTAGTTAGCGTCCTACCATTGTGACCAGAATAGAAGTACCCTCTACTGCGTAGTTTAGGGGTATTCGAATGACATGAAATGTAATGATAACTTGATTGTATTTGGAAAGAGAGAACAAAAAAAAAAACAAAAAAATGTAATATGTGGTTGTATTGCGAATGCTTGTAATAGCATAGTAGTTTATGATGCTTTCCTTATGCAATCTTTGTATGAATTATGTTCCTGTTTGGAACCTCTTGAATTATACTGGTTGTGACGCCTTGGACGTACAGGGGAAACTCTGTCCGTTCGGCGGATCTGGGTCATGCGCCCGTGCGTTTTGTCCTTCCACCTACTTGGTGCTAAGGCACGGCGGGGCGTGACAGATTGAGGTGGTATCAGAGCGTAGAAACGGTCTAGGTGGACCTAAGGAATCCTAGGATGGAAAAAGACCCTAGGAGTGTAAACTCGTGAGAGACGAGGACTTGTGACGTGCGGCGAAAGGGTAATCGATTGGGTCGTGTATTGGTTATGCCTCTAATAGGATGTTAGAGGTAGATTTAAGGCGTGGTTTATTCTCAGCTAAGTGTGTTCATGTTGGCGCGCGACAACATGAACCCAAGGGATGAGAATAGGCGCCCTTGTTCGCCTAAATTGTGTCCGTAATTTGAATCATGTTTGTACTTGGCCTAAAAGGTCAAGAACGTTGACGAAAGTTGTCGTGTTTCAGGATACGATGGCGTCACGTGGGCGATCTCCGACGAGATCAACACAGGATGGACCTAGTGGGGTCCCTGTGCAATCTGGGGCAAGTGGAGACCCGGAGCTTCGTGAACAGTTGGCCACACTCGTTGGAGTGGTGCAACAACAAGCTGAGATGGCACAGCGACAGCAGGAGGCTGCCGTGCGCCAGGAGGAGCGGATCAGGAGACTCCATGAGACCGTGGAGCGATTAGCACGTCGTGTACCATCAGGAGCCACGGCGGGTACCTCGCAAGTAGATGCTGGTGCCTGGGCCCCTGATTCTGTGGAATTGGAAGCGGAGAGGGAGCGGGCTTTAGCTGCCCTCATGACGTTCAAGCGATTCAATCCGCTTACCTTCGACGGGGAAGAAATGGACCCGTGGACCGTAGAAACGTGGATCGATTCTATGGAGTCCCTGTTTGAGGACTTGTACACCTTGGAGCGAGACAAGGTGCCTTTTGCCGCACACTGCTTGCAAGGGTCGGCAAAGGCATGGTGGAAAGGAGTCCGGCGAGACCGACCTTCTAGTCTCCCTCCGGTGACTTGGGAGGAATTTCGAGGACTGGTGTTCTCTGCCTATTTCCCTGATCGTGAGAAAAGAAAGCTTCAGGAAAAGTTCAGGAAGCTGAAGCAAGGTGATCGCTCGGTGAGAGAGTACGAGAGAGAGTTCTCTCGCATTATAAATTGTATCCCTTATGTGATACGGGATGACAAGATCAAAGCCGATTGTTTCGTGCGCGGACTTCGGCCTGAGATTTTTAAAGTTGTGCATCCCTTCAAACTACAAACCTTTATCGAGGTACTGGACCGGGCCCTGTGGGTGGAGCAGGGCAATGCATTCGTGCAAGAGGAGCGCGAGTTTTATGACAGGAAAATAGAGATGGGACGACCATCGAGTAAATCGGGTGGTTAGTCGAGTTCCAGACAAGTCCCGACACGTTCGCGTCGACGATATCGTGCCCCGGGGACCTACCATACTCGGTCCTCGGCGAGTTGTGTTATTTGTGGGGGCCCTCATCACCCACAACAGTGTGATCAGCGGGAGGGCAAGTGCTTCAGGTGTGGGCAACCGGGCCATACGCGGGATGAGTGCCTGCAGGAGGATAGCCGAGCCCTGACACTTGCGACGGCCTCTTCTGCTCCAAGACAGTTCGCGGGTGTGCCACCTGCGGTAAGGTCTGGGGAGCATGCATTGATGTCGAGGCAACCTGAAGGTTCGCGTCGGGTACCAAGTGGCCATGGGTACGCGACTCAGGTGATGGAATCTACTGCTGTCGACGGCGTCGTAGCAGGTATGTTTTGATTGTTGAAAACATATGTAGAGCATAATGTGACACTGGAGCATTACATGTAATTGTTGTGGTCTGTTACTACGATGCAAGTGTAATTGTAGCCAGGACCAAGGTTATGGGTAAGGATAGATACCCAGCTATGCTCGTGTCATGGAGACATGTATTGCCGCTGGAGCGGCTAGAGATTTTGATGATACCGGCAAATTGCGGGTGTTGCGCCTAGTTGATGGCTTGAGGCAACAATGATTGTAGGCGAGCTGACTCTCGATATTAGGGCAATGTGAGTAGCCAATTGCAAGAGTCGAGTTATGACGTTGAGAACGTGTTAATAGTTCGCAGATCCCGAACATCGTTATAGTGGATCGATGACGGTTGTGAATTGATAAGGTAATCGCCAAGACGTGGCGAGTGGGCCTTGCTGTACCTCAAATTGAGGTAGGTTGTGGTACTCGCAATGCGAGTGAGCATAAGCGTGGTAGCTTAGTGCTTGTGGATAACGCGAATGAACATAGTAGCGTGGGACGCTCGGGTGTAAGTACTCGTGGAATATTGGTTTCTGGTTAGCCGAGAGGGTTTGTTGGCAGTAGCACTTGGGGATTACTAAGTGTGAAGGAGGCCAAGAAGCGCTTGAGAGCTAGTGGCTCGCACTGGGTGCTTAGGAGCCGGTAGAGACTGTGGTCGCTTGGTATAGCGTGCGGGACACGTGTAGCGACTGTATCGGGTATTGCTTGGGGACGATCCGTGCCCGGACCATCGTGGACTGTGGAGCCTGGGGCCTTATGGACAGGCGCAGTCAGCTGTGTGTGACAGCAGCCCGAGACCTGAGGGTAGGGCAGAGACCTATGGTCGGGGCGGTAGTCCAAGCGATGACCCGAGAGCGTGGAATGCCACCTGTGAGACCATATGAATGGTAGTACACCGAGAGTGTGGATGTGACCCAACTCTAGGACTCAGTAGAGGTTTGGGGTCTTGGTTACTCCTGGTTGGAGTATGTGCGCAAGTCCTGAGTGAGGACTCCGCCGAGTAACAATTGGATTTACGTTTGCGAGCAAGAGATGTTACGCGACGTTGAGACAGGTTTAGGCAGTAGGCCTACGTGAGAGCTTTGGTCCGTGGACCATCTGTTGTTAACCGAGATAAGCGGTTTGACCGACGGCTCTGGGAGTATAAGAGCATTGGTCGTGTGTAAGAGAATTATGATTGTGACCTGAGAAGCAAAAGCTCGGTCATACCTTTCACCTGATTGGTGAAGTCACCAATTGCCAAGTCTGGCCTTGTCGGTGAAGTGAAATTGGGTTTACGAACAAAGTGTTCGAGTGGAAACATCGCGAAGATGATGTGATGTCGACCCCGTAAGGAAAAGCAACGGGGCGTACTCCTTATGGAATGTCGGGGATATAAGACCCGTGGACTATGGAATGTACTCCTGAGTGAGCAGGAACCAGAGGACGCGATGAAAGAAGGATACCCTCATCTAATTGATAAATAGATTTGAGGTGTGATCTTAGTTTCGCGGACGAAACTTCTTTTAAGGAGGGAGGAATGTAGTACACCGAACTTCTACAAATTATGGAGTTCCGGTGGAAAAAATAGCATAGCATGAGAGGCTATATGTGAGGCTCCGGCCAAGTTTGGGACTCGTGCGAAGTGTTTTCGGCGCAAAGGAGGCGTGAAAACGGACTTCGAAAAGTTAAAGCTGCTGAACTAGTGAAATCTGCAGTGGGATTCCGGTATGAGGAACTCCATACCGGTACTGAAGTGATTTGTACCGGTATGCGATGTCGTATACCGGAATGCAATGGCAGAATCCGAAAATCCAGCTCTCGGGTTCTGCGGAATTCCTCGTGGTATACCGGTACGCCGACCCGTATACCGGTACGCCAACCCGTATACCGGAATACAGTGTGCAGAATGCTGATTTCGAAGGGTAATTTGGTAATTTCACTAAGGGGAGCTTACATAAAGGGGACCCTTCCCCTTTCTCCTCTGAAAATGTACACACGCACACAGGGAGAGAGGGAGAGAGAAACTCCTCTCTCTCACTACCACTTCTTCTTCTTCCCCTCCAAATTGGAGATCTTGGTGGAGATCAAGCTTGGGAAGCTTGGAGGAGTGAAGATTCGAGCTCGTGCATGCATGGTGGCTTGGTGAGCTCGCGGATCCGAGGTGAGTTCTTGGATTTGGTAGTTAGGGTTTCGGATTTGAGGCTAAGAAATGAGGTTTTGGAGACCCTTGGCTAATCTAGACTACAAATTGTAGAGATTAGCAAGAGATTTTGGGTTTTGCCATGAGTTTTGGAAAACCCTAGGTTGAAAGAGGGATTTTTTTGTGGAGGATTTTAAAAATGTTTTAACCCTTTAGAACCCTAGTTGGGGGTTAGTAGAACATGTAGGACAACTCCATTTTGAGTGATTCCAAGAGATGAGATCGTTATGAGTTCGACTCGGATTAACGAATCCTTCATGTGTGTTAGGGCTAGGAGCTTGAAGACCAAGCTTGAGGCCAAGGAAAAGAGCCCGATTGCAAGTGTCTACGAGCAATCGGAAGAGTGTAAGGTGGGTTTGTGTTTACCGAAGTGATTAGGTCACTTCCATGTCTAGGGTAAATATCCATTTAAAGATAAAATGGTATGTGTTGTGAACCCTAGAACTTGCATGTTGGCAAAGGTAAAAGTCATGATAGGTAGAGCAATGAGCTCCTATTGCATGATATAGAATTCAAGTATAATTCAATTATCTATACTTGTTGCATGGTTGCATGTATGATTGGAACCTAGTGTTATTGAACATAGGTTGGAATATGCGAATGGAACCTAGTGTTATTGAACATAGGTTGGACATGAGATTGGAACCTAATGTTATTGAACATAGGTTGGACATGAAATTGGAACCTAGTGTTATTGAACATAGGTTGGAACATGCGAATGGAACCTAGTGTTATTGAACATAGGTTGGACATGAGATTGGAACCTAATGTTATTGAACATAGGTTGGAACAAGTGAGAATGGAACCTAGTGTTATTGAACATAGGTGGGATATGAGAATGAAACCTAGTGTTATTGAATAGGTTATTGAACATAGTGTTTTGTGATGAGATGGAACCTAGTGTTATTGAACATAGGTTGGGACATGAGATTGGAACCTAGTGTTATTGAACATAGGTTGGACATGAGATTGGAACCTAGTGTTATTGAATATAGGTTGGACATGAGATTGGAACCTAATGTTATTGAACATAGGTTGGTCATGAGATTGGAACCTAGTGTTATTGAACATAGGTGGGATATGAGATTGGAACCTAGTGTTATTGAACATAGGTTGGAACATGCGAATGGAACCTAGTGTTATTGAACATAGGTTGGACATGAGAATGGAACCTAGTGTTATTGAACATAGGTTGGACATGAGATTGGAACCTAGCGTCATGGAACCTAGGTTGAGAATGTAAAGTAAACCTAGTGTCATTGAACATAGGTGAGACTTAGTGACTTGAACCTAAGGTCATGAGACTTAGGTTGGCAAGTGTAAAATGTGAAACGGGATGTGCGACGATTTTGCTATCCCCGGGTAGGCGACGATTTCGCTACCATGCCATGAGTTGGCGGTGTGAAACGGGATGTGCGACGACGATTTTGCTATGCCATGAGTTGGCGGGTACGGGATGTGCGACGATTTTCGCTATGCGACAGATTTCGCTACCATGCCATGAGTTGGCGGTGTTGACACGGGATGTGCGACTATTTTGCTATCCCGGGTATGCGACGATTTTGCTACCATGCCATGAGTTGGCGGTGTTGACACGGGATGTGCGACGGTTGATGTGCGACGAGGTTGCTATCCCGGGTATGCGACGAGTTCGCTACCTATGCCATGAGTTGGCGGTTGTTGACACGGGATGTGCGACGAGGTTGCTATCCCGGGTATGCGACGAGTTCGCTACTTATGCCATGAGTTGGCGGTGTTGACACGGGATGTGCGACGATTTTGCTATCCCGGGTATGCGACGAGTTCGCTACCTATGCCATGAGTTGGCGGTGTTGAGATGGGGTATGAGACGAGTTTGCTATCCCGGGTATGCGACGATGCGACGAGTTCGCTACCCGAACACGGAGGTGAAGATTTCACTCTAGGATGTTGGAACCATTATGGTGAGACGGCGATTCCGAAACCATAAGTATTTGACAAGTAGTTGAACTTAGTCAATGTGAAATATAGGATGAACCTAGGAGAGAATAAAAGTTAACATTTTATTTGGTTGCATCCTTTATGTTTATTTACAAGCATGTAAATATTTCTTGCATAGTTATTTGTGATCTAACTTATGCATATGGTGTTTCTTTGGACCTGGTGGGTCGAGCTTCTCTCTTGGGTGGCCTTACCCACTGGGAACTATTTTATATAGTTCTCATCCCACTATTTTTCAGGTCCTCACGTGAGCGGCGCGGCGGCGCGGGGGAAGGGCGTAACTCAGTAGTTAGCGTCCTACCATTGTGACCAGAATAGAAGTACCCTCTACTGCGTAGTTTAGGGGTATTCGAATGACATGAAATGTAATGATAACTTGATTGTATTTGGAAAGAGAGAACAAAAAAAAAACAAAAAAATGTAATATGTGGTTGTATTGCGAATGCTTGTAATAGCATAGTAGTTTATGATGCTTTCCTTATGCAATCTTTGTATGAATTATGTTCCTGTTTGGAACCTCTTGAATTATACTGGTTGTGACGCCTTGGACGTACAGGGGAAACTCTGTCCGTTCGGCGGATCTGGGTCATGCGCCCGTGCGTTTTGTCCTTCCACCTACTTGGTGCTAAGGCACGGCGGGGCGTGACAGATTGAGGTGGTATCAGAGCGTAGAAACGGTCTAGGTGGACCTAAGGAATCCTAGGATGGAAAAAGACCCTAGGAGTGTAAACTCGTGAGAGACGAGGACTTGTGACGTGCGGCGAAAGGGTAATCGATTGGGTCGTGTATTGGTTATGCCTCTAATAGGATGTTAGAGGTAGATTTAAGGCGTGGTTTATTCTCAGCTAAGTGTGTTCATGTTGGCGCGCGACAACATGAACCCAAGGGATGAGAATAGGCGCCCTTGTGTGACTTTCGCCTAAATTGTGTCCGTAATTTGAATCGTGTTTGTACTTGGCCTAAAAGGTCGAGAACGTTGACGGAAGTTGTCGTGTTTCAGGATACGATGGCGTCACGTGGGCGATCTCCGACGAGATCAACACAGGATGGACCTAGTGGGGTCCCTGTGCAATCTGGGGCAAGTGGAGACCCGGAGCTTCGTGAACAGTTGGCCACACTCGTTGGAGTGGTGCAACAACAAGCTGAGATGGCACAGCGACAGCAGGAGGCTGCCGTGCGCCAGGAGGAGCGGATCAGGAGACTCCATGAGACCGTGGAGCGATTAGCACGTCGTGTACCATCAGGAGCCACGGCGGGTACCTCGCAAGTAGATGCTGGTGCCTGGGCCCCTGATTTTGTGGAATTGGAAGCGGAGAGGGAGCGGGCTTTAGCTGCCCTCATGACGTTCAAGCGATTCAATCCGCTTACCTTCGACGGGGAAGAAATGGACCCGTGGACCGTAGAAACGTGGATCGATTCTATGGAGTCCCTGTTTGAGGACTTGTACACCTTGGAGCGAGACAAGGTGCCTTTTGCCGCACACTGCTTGCAAGGGTCGGCAAAGGCATGGTGGAAAGGAGTCCGGCGAGACCGACCTTCTAGTCTCCCTCCGGTGACTTGGGAGGAATTTCGAGGACTGGTGTTCTCTGCCTATTTCCCTGATCGTGAGAAAAGAAAGCTTCAGGAAAAGTTCAGGAAGCTGAAGCAAGGTGATCGCTCGGTGAGAGAGTACGAGAGAGAGTTCTCTCGCATTGTAAATTGTATCCCTTATGTGATACGGGATGACAAGATCAAAGCCGATTATTTCGTGCGTGGACTTCGGCCTGAGATTTTTAAGGTTGTGCATCCCTTCAAACTGCAAATCTTTGTCGAGGTACTAGACCGGGCCCTGTGGGTGGAGCAGGGCAATGCATTCGTGCAAGAGGAGCGCGAGTTTTATGACAAGAAAATAGAGATGGGACGACCATCGAGTAAATCGGGTGGTCAGTCGAGTTCCAGACAAGTCCCGACACGTTGGCGTCGACGATATCGTGCCCCGGGGACCTACCATACTCGGTCCTCGGCGAGTTGTGTTATTTGTGGGGGCCCTCATCACCCACAATAGTGTGATCAGCGGGAGGGCAAGTGCTTCAGGTGTGGGCAACCGGGCCATACGCGGGATGAGTGCCTGCAGGAGGATAGCCGAGCCCTGACACTTGCGACGGCCTCTTCTGCTCCAAGACAGTTCGCGGGTGTGCCACCTGCGGTAAGGTCTGGGGAGCATGCATTGATGTCGAGGCAACCTGAAGGTTCGCGTCGGGTACCAAGTGGCCATGGGTACGCGACTCAGGTGATGGAATCTACTGCTGTCGACGGCGTCGTAGCAGGTATGTTTTGATTGTTGAAAACATATGTAGAGCATAATGTGACACTGGAGCATTACATGTAATTGTTGTGGTCTGTTACTACGATGCAAGTGTAATTGTAGCCAGGACCAAGGTTATGGGTAAGGATAGATTTACCCAGCTATGCTCGTGTCATGGAGACATGTATTGCCGCTGGAGCGGCTAGAGATTTTGATGATACCGGCAAATTGCGGGTGTTGCGCCTAGTTGATGGCTTGAGGCAACAATGATTGTAGGCGAGCTGACTCTCGATATTAGGGCAATGTGAGTAGCCAATTGCAAGAGTCGAGTTATGACGTTGAGAACGTGTTAATAGTTCGCAGATCCCGAACATCGTTATAGTGGATCGATGACGGTTGTGAATTGATAAGGTAATCGCCAAGACGTGGCGAGTGGGCCTTGTTGTACCTCAAATTGAGTTAGGTTGTGGTACTCGCAATGCGAGTGAGCATAAGCGTGGTAGCTTAGTGCTTGTGGATAACGCGAATGAACATAGTAGCGTGGGACGCTCGGGTGTAAGTACTCGTGGAATATTGGTTTCTGGTTAGCCGAGAGGGTTTGTTGGCAGTAGCACTTGGGCATTACTAAGTGTGAAGGAGGCCAAGAACCGCTTGAGAGCTAGTGGCTCGCACTGGGTGCTTAGGAGCCGGTAGAGACTGTGGTCGCTTGGTATAGCGTGCGGGACACGTGTAGCGACTGTATCGGGTATTGCTTGGGGACGATCCGTGCCCGGACCATCGTGGACTGTGGAGCCTGGGGCCTTATGGACAGGCGCAGTCAGCTGTGTGTGACAGCAGCCCGAGACCTGAGGGTAGGGCAGAGACCTATGGTCGGGGCGGTAGTCCAAGCGATGACCCGAGAGCGTGGAATGCCACCTGTGAGACCATATGAATGGTAGTACACCGAGAGTGTGGATGTGACCCAACTCTAGGACTCAGTAGAGGTTTGGGGTCTTGGTTACTCCTGGTTGGAGTATGTGCGCAAGTCCTGAGTGAGGACTCCGCCGAGTAACAATTGGATTTACGTTTGCGAGCAAGAGATGTTACGCGACGTTGAGACAGGTTTAGGCAGTAGGCCTACGTGAGAGCTTTGGTCCGTGGACCATCTGTTGTTAAGATAACCGAGATAAGCGGTTTGACCGACGGCTCTGGGAGTATAAGAGCATTGGTCGTGTGTAAGAGAATTATGATTGTGACCTGAGAAGCAGAAGCTCGGTCATACCTTTCACCTGATTGGTGAAGTCACCAATTGCCAAGTCTGGCCTTGTCGGTGAAGTGAAATTGGGTTTACGAACAAAGTGTTCGAGTGGAAACATCGCGAAGATGATGTGATGTCGACCCCGTAAGGAAAAGCAACGGGGCGTACTCCTTATGGAATGTCGGGGATATAAGACCCGTGGACTATGGAATGTACTCCTGAGTGAGCAGGAACCAGAGGACGCGATGAAAGAAGGATACCCTCGTCTAATTGATAAATAGATTTGAGGTGTGATCTTAGTTTGGCGGACGAAACTTCTTTTAAGGAGGGAGGAATGTAGTACACCGAACTTCTACAAATTATGGAGTTCCGGTGGAAAAAAATAGCATGAGAGGCTATATGTGAGGCTCCGGCCAAGTTTGGGACTCATGCGAAGTGTTTTCGGCGCAAATGAGGCGTGAAAACGGACTTCGAAAAGTTAAAGCTGCTGAACTTGTGAAGTCTGCAGTGGGATTCCGGTATGAGGAACTCCATACCGGTACTGAAGTGATTTGTACCGGTATGCGATGTCGTATACCGGAATGCAATGGCAGAATCCGAAAATCCAGCTCTCGGGTTCTGCAGAATTTCTCGTGGTATACCGGTACGCCGACCCGTATACCGGTACGCTAAACCGTATACCGGAATACAGTGTGCAGAATGCTGATTTCGAAGGGTAATTTGGTAATTTCACTGAGGGGAGCTTACATAAAGGGGACCCTTCCCCTTTCTCCTCTGAAAATGTACACACACACACACAGGGATAGAGGGAGGGAGAAACTCCTCTCCCTCACTACTACTTCTTCTTCTTCCCCTCCAAATTGGAGATCTTTGTGGAGATCAAGCTTGGGAAGCTTGGAGGAGTGAAGATTCGAGCTCGTGCATGCATGGTGGCTTGGTGAGCTCGCGGATCCGAGGTGAGTTCTTGGATTTGGTAGTTAGGGTTTCGGATTTGAGGCTAAGAAATGAGGTTTTGGAGACCCTTGGCTAATCTAGACTACAAATTGTAGAGATTAGCAAGAGATTTTAGGTTTTGCCATGAGTTTTGGGAAACCCTAGGTTGAAAGAGGGATTTTCTTGTGGAGGGTTTTAAAAATGTTTTAACCATTTAGAACCCTAGTTGGGGTTTAGTAGAACATGTAGGACAACTCCATTTTGAGTGATTCCAAGAGATGAGATCGTTATGAGTTCGACTCGGATTAACGAATCCTTCATGTGTGTTAGGGCTAGGAGCTTGAAGACCAAGCTTGAGGCCAAGGAAAAGAGCCCGATTGCAAGTGTCTACGAGCAATCGGAAGAGTGTAAGGTGGGTTTGTGTTTACCGAAGTGATTAGGTCACTTCCATGTCTAGGGTAAATATCCATTTAAAGATAAAATGGTATGTGTTGTGAACCCTAGAACTTGCATGTTGGCAAAGGTAAAAGTCATGATAGGTAGAGCAATGAACTCCTATTGCATGATATAGAATTCAAGTATAATTCAATTATCTATACTTGTTGCATGGTTGCATGTATGATTGGAACGTAGTGTTATTGAACATAGGTTGGAACATGCGAATGGAAGCTAGTGTTATTGAACATAGGTTGGACATGAGATTGGAACCTAATGTTATTGAATATAGGTTGGACATGAGATTGGAACCTAGTGTTATTGAACATAGGTTGGAACATGCGAATGGAACCTAGTGTTATTTAACATAGGTTGGACATGAGATTGGAACCTAATGTTATTGAACATAGGTTGGAACAAGTGAGAATGGAACCTAGTGTTATTGAACATAGGTGGGATATGAGATGGAACCTAGTGTTATTGAACATATGTGGGATATGAGATGGAACCTAGTGTTATTGAACATAGGTTGGACATGAGATTGGAACATAATGTTATTGAACATAGGTTGGACATGAGATTGGAACCTAGTGTTATTGAACATAGGTGGGATATGAGATTGGAACCTAGTGTTATTGAACATAGGTTGGACATGAGATTGGAACCTAGTGTTATTGAACATAGGTTGGAACATGCAAATGGAACCTAGTGTTATTGAACATAGGTTGGACATGAGAATGGATTCTAGTGTTATTGAACATAGGTTGGACATGAGATTGGAACCTAGCGTCATGGAACCTAGGTTGAGAATGTAAAGTAAACCTAGTGTCATTGAACATAGGTGAGACTTAGTGACTTGAACCTAAGGTCATGAGACTTAGGTTGGCAAGTGTAAAATGTGAAACGGGATGTGCGACGATTTTGCTATCCCGGGTAGGCGACGATTTCGCTACCATGCCATGAGTTGGCGGTGTGAAACGGGATGTGCGACGATTTTGCTATCCCGGGTAGGCGACGATTTCGCTACCATGCCATGAGTTGGCGGTGTTGACACGGAATGTGCGACGATTTTGCTATCCCGGGTATGCGACGATTTTGCTACCATGCCATGAGTTGGCGGTGTTGACACGGGATGTGCGACGAGGTTGCTATCCCGGGTACGCGACGAGTTCGCTACCTATGTCATGAGTTGGCGGTGTTGACACGGGATGTGCGACGAGGTTGCTATCCCGGGTATGCGACGAGTTCGCTACCTATGCCATGAGTTGGCAGTGTTGACACGGGATGTGCGACGAGGTTGCTATCCCGGGTATGCGACGAGTTCGCTACCTATGCCATGAGTTGGCGGTGTTGAGATGGGGTATGCGACGAGTTTGCTATCCCGGGTATGCGACGAGTTTGCTACCCGAACACGGAGGTGAAGATTTCACTCCTAGGATGTTGAAACCATTATGGTGAGACGGCGATTTCGAAACCATAAGTATTTGACAAGTAGTTGAACTTAGTCAATGTGAAATATAGGATGAACCTAGGAAAGAATAAAAGTTAACATTTTATTTGGTTGCATCCTTTATGTTTATTTACAAGCATGTAAATATTAATTGCATAGTTATTTGTGATCTAACTTATGCATATGGTGTTTCTTTGGACCTGGTGGGTCGAGCTTCTCTCTTGGGTGGCCTTACCCACTGGGAACTATTTTATATAGTTCTCATCCCACTGTTTTTCAGGTCCTCACGTGAGCGGCGCGGCGGCGCGGGGGAAGGGCGTAACTCAGTAGTTAGCGTCCTACCATTGTGACCAGAATAGAAGTACCCTCTACTGCGTAGTTTAGGGTTATTCGAATGACATGAAATGTAATGCTAACTTGATTGTATTTGAAAAGAGAGAACAAAAAAAAAACAAAAAAATGTAATATGTGGTTGTATTGCGAATGCTTGTAATAGCATAGTAGTTTATGATGCTTTCCTTATGCAATCTTTGTATGAATTATGTTCCTGTTTGGAACCTCTTGAATTATACTGGTTGTGACGCCTTAGACGTACAGGAGAAACTCTGTCCGTTCGGCGGATCTGGGTCATGCGCCCGTGCGTTTTGTCCTTCCACCTACTTGGTGCTAAGGCACGGCGGGGCGCGACAACGGGTTTCAGATCCATTTCCCCAGAGCACCCCCTCTCCACTCGCATGATAGATTAAATATTCGGACGCTCAAATGTCAAATCGGACGCTCGAAATATCCTGCGGATGCCCAGAACTACTTTGTGACGGTCCAAAGTTGATGCCCGGACGAGTTTCAGATCCATTTCCTGGGAGCACCCCCTCTCCACTCGCATGACAGATTAAATATTCAGACGCTCAAATGTCATTTTGGGTGCCCGAATTGTGATGCGTGTAGTGTACCGAACTTCTACAATTGTGGAGTTCTAGTGGAAATGAGCCTAAGAAGCTATTAAAATAGTTTCGGCGAAGTTTGGGGGACATTTGAGTGTTTTCGACGCAAATCGGGCGCGAAAAATGGACTCCGAAATGTTAAATCTGTCAAAGCTGCAGATTTTGTATTGGGTACCGGTACTGAAAAACTGGGTACCGGTACGCAATAAAAAATGGTGAGGAACTAGCTCTCGGGTTCTGAGAACTGAACCTGAGTACCGGTACTGAATTTGTACTGAGTACCGGTACTGGAATCTGTGTACCGGTACGCGGTACGCGAACCCGAGTACCGGTACGCAGTTATGCATAATGCAGATTTTGAAGGATAAATTGGTAATTTAAGTGGGGGGGCTTATATAAGGGGAGCCCTCTCCCCTTTTCTCTGTTGAACACCCACACACGCAGAGAGAGAGATAGAGTGAGAGAAGCTCCTCTCTCACTTCCTTCTTCTTCATCTTCTCCAAACTTGGAGGTTTGGTGGAGATCAAGCTTGGGAAGCTCGGGAAGTGGAGAATCGAGCTCGTGCACGCGTGGTGGCTTGGTGAGCTCGCGGATCCGAGGTGAGTTCTTAGGATTTGAAGTTAGGGTTTTGGATTTAAACCTTGTAAAATAATTTTTTATCAAACCCTACGCTAATCTAGTCTACAAATTGTAGAGATTAGCAAGTGAAAGTGGGTTTGCCATGAATTTTGAAAAACCCTAGGTGGAAAGAGGGATTCTTTTGTGGAGGATTTTAAAAATATTTTAACCCTTTGGGACCCTAATTGAGGGTTAGGAAATCAAGTGGGACAACTCGATTTCGAGTGACTCCAAGAAATAAAATTATTTTGAGTTCGACTAGAAGAAACGAATCATTCTTGGGTTTTAGGGCAAGAAGCTTGAAGATTAAGCTTGAGGTCAAGGAAAAGGGCCTAATTGCAAGTGTCTACAAACAATTGGGGGCACTACAAGGTGGGTTGTGCTTCACCGAAGTGATTAGGTCACTTCCATGCCAAAGAGTAAAATTTAAAATATGTTTACTTGATGCATGTAATGGTAGGTTAATTGGTAAATATGAATGTGTGAATCATATGTTACTAGAAAAATTAGTCACCATTGGACAAGAATAGTGAGCATGTGAGATATATAAATATGTATATATATATATATGTATGCCTAGGTATGGACATTGAACATAGGTTGAATTTCACTAGGGACATTAGTGAACTCAACACGGACTAGATGTCATGAATCATGAATCCTAGGTGAGCACAACTAGGATAAGAAAGAACATGATTAGTTATTGAACCTAGTGTCATTGAATATAGGTTGGAAAATATTATGGTAGGATGATCACTTGGATCGGAATGTCATTGAACCTAGTGTCGTTGAACATAGGTTGGAAAATAGTGGTAGGACGACCACTTAGACATGAGAACATGGACCTAGAAAGGTTGACAACATAGGGTAAATGTTGAACCCTTGAGGCTTGGGAAGTGGATTCCGGAATCCCCAGACTTATACTTACGGGTATGTTGGTTCTTCTCGCCCGTTAAGTGAATCATACATGCGAGTATGTTGGTTCTCCTCGCCCGGCAAGGGAAACACGACTGCGGGTATGTTGGTTCTCCTCGCCCGGCAGTAAATCAGGATTATGGGCATGTTGTGGTTCTCCTCGCCCGGTAAGCGACTTATGGTCAATGGTATGTGTGGTTTTCCTCACCCAACGGATGACCTATAGTCGAGTGGATTTAAGGCTGAGGTGCATGTGACACGTTCCTCTCCTCAGACCTGGGCAAGGAGCGGTAGTCCACTAATGATTGACTCAAAAGTGAGTCGGGTGGTTAGCTCGGCTAAGAGGTAAGAGAAACCTTAGGAGCGGATTGGAAATGAGATGAATAGTGAAATAGAAAGTAGAAAAGGTAGATCTACTTGCATAATTTTTATTATCGCATTTATTTGAGGCAAAAGCATGATGTTTTAGTATTGAATATGGTATATATATTTATATGTTGGACTAACTTGCTTATGTTGCCTCCTTTGGATCCGGTGGGTCGAGCTCTTTACTTGGGTGGCCGTACCCACTGGAAACTATGTTTATAGTTCTCACCCCCATATTTTTTAGGTCCACACGTGAGCGGCGCGGCGGCGCGAGAAAAGGGCGTAGCTCGATAAATAGCGCCCTACCACTTTGTGACGAGAGATAGATGTACCCTTGAACAGCATAACTTAAGGGTATTGAAATGAAAAGAGAAAAATTATAATAACAATCTGATTGTATTTGGAAAGGAAAAAAAATGTAATGTGTAGTTTGAATGAGACGAATGCTTGTAATAGCGTAGTTATTCATGTTTATGATGCTTTCCTTATACAATCTGTGTATGAATTATATTTCTGTTTGGAATGTTTTGAATTGTACCGATTGTGACGCCTTGGGCAGACAGGAAAAATTCTGTCCGTTCGGCGGGTCTGGCGCACGCGCCCGTGCGGCGCTCCTTCCACCTTTTTGGGGAAGGGACGGCAGAGCGTGACAGACTAAGATGGTATCAGAGCGTAGAAACGGTCTAGATGGACCTAGAAGACCCTAGGATGGTAAACCATAAGGACCTAGGCTCGTGAGAGACAAGTACTTGTGACATGTGGCGAAAGATGAATCGATTGGGTCATATATTTGATATTCCTCTAATCGGATATTAGAGGTAGATTCAAGGTGTGGTTTATTCTCAGCCGAGTGTGTTCATGTTGGGCGGCCGACAACATGAAGCCGAGTGATGAGAATAGGCGCCCTTGTATGACTTTCGCCTGATTTGAGTCTGTGCCTGTATTAATTATTTGTACTTGACTTAGAAGGTCGAGGGCTTGACCGACATTGTCGTGTTTCAGGAAACGATGGCGCCGCATAGGCGATCTCCAACGAGATCGACGCGGGATGGACCGAGTGGAGTCCCTGAGCAATCCGGGGCAGGCAGAGATGTGGAACTCCGTGGACAGTTGGCTGTGCTCATCGGAGTAGTGCAGCGATAGGGGGAGCAGATTAAGGAGCCCCATGAGTTGTTGGCACGACAAGCGGCTATGGCCCGAACGGGTCAGGAGCCATTTGTGCCTCCAGTCAGTTCACCTAATGCGACTGAGAGGGTGGCTGCGGCGACTGTGCCTATAGCAGTGCATTGCGTACCATCAAGAGCCGCAATGGGTACCCCTCCAATGGGTTCGAGTACCGTGGCCCCTGGTTATGCAGAGATGGAGGCGGAGAGGGAGTGAGCTCTGGCGGCCCTCAAGACCTTCAAGAGGTTCAATCCGCCTATCTTCGACGGAGAGACCGTAGATACGTGGGTCGTGGAAACGTGGATCGATTCTATGGAGACCCTATTTGAGGATTTGTATACCTTGGAGAGGGACAAGGTGCATCTTGCCGCACATTATATGGAAAAGTCGACAAAGGTGTGGTGGAAAGGGGTCAAGCGGGATCGATCCCCCAGTCTTCCTCCGATCACTTGGGAGGAGTTCCGAGGATTGGTGTTCTCTGCTTATTTTTCCGATAGTGAGAAGAAAAAGCTCCAAGAAAGATTTCGAAAGTTGAGACAAGGAAATCGCTCGGTGAGAGAATATGAGAGGGAATTCTCTAACATCGTCAATTGTATTCCGTATGTGGTTCGAAATGACAAAAACAAGGCCGATTGTTTTGAGCGGGGACTTCGGCCAGAAATTTTTGAGGTTGTGCATCCTTTCAAATTGCAGACCTTCGCTGAGGTGTTGGATCGAGCCTTGTGGGTGGAACAAGATATGGTCATCGCACGGGAGGAGCGCGAGGCTTATGGCGGAGTAGAGGAGAGAGAGCGACCATCAGGCGGTTCGGGTGATCACTTGAGTTCCAAGCGACACCCGAAGCATTTGCAATCGCAATCTCAAGCCTCGAAGTCATCCACCACTCGCTCCTCGCCAGGATGCATTATTTGCGGTGGTCCCCATTTGGCACGACGCTGTGTGCAGCGGGAAGGAAAATACATTCGATGTGAGCAACCAGGTCACACGAAGTATGACTGTCCCCTGGATGATAGTCGGCCCCTACCGGCCGCAATGGCTTTTTCCTCTCCGAGACAGCCTGTGGGTACGCCACCGGCGGCAAGGTCTGGGGAGAGTGCGCTGATGTTAAGGCAACGGGGGGTTCGCGACGGGCGCCAAGTGGCCACAGGTATGCGACCCAGGTTGAGGAGCCTACTGCTACCGACGACATCATGGCAGGTATGATTTAATTGAAGAAATAATATGTAGATCATGATGTGACATTGGAGCATTATATGCATTTATCATGTGGTCATTTGCTACTATTCAGGTATAAATATAGTAGAAACCATGGGGTAAGTGTAGGTACCCATGTATGCTCGTCGTTGTCATGATAGTGCATCGCCTACCAGGCAGATAGGTGATTAAACAGTGCCAGTGAATTACTGGTAATAAGCCAAGGATAGGGCTCGAGGTAGGGATGGAAATAGTGGACTAACTCTCAAGGCGATGTGAATAATCGATTGCAAGAGCCGAGTCATGACACTTGAGGACACCTTAGTAGTCCAAGAGTTCCGGACGTTGCTCTGGCGGATCGATAGTGAAAGTGGGCTCACTATTGCGAAATTAATAAGACAGTCGCCAAACTCTTGCGAGTGGGTCTAGTCGTACCTCAACTGAGGTGGGGAAATTGTGCTTGTGTAGTTGGTGTGCATAGGCAAGAGTGCCTATTGCTTGTCCTAGCGTGGAAAAGCATAGAAGCGTAGAACGCTCGAGGATTGGTACTCGTGGAGTACGGATTTTGTTCAGCTGAGAGGGTTTGTTGGTAGTAGCACTTGAACATTATTAAGTGTGAAGGAGGCCATGGACCACGCGAAGGGCTGGTTGGCTCGCACTAGGTGCTTAGGAGCCGGTAGAGATGTGTGTCGCTCGGTAGAGTGTGTTAGTCGTGTGTGACGACGGTGATGGGTGTTGCTTTGGGTCGATCCGTGCCCTGACCATGTGTGGACTGTGGAGCCTGGGACCATATTGACAGGCGCAGTCAGTAGTGTGTGATAGCAGCCCGAGACCTGAGAGTAGGGCAGAGACTTATGGTCGTGGCGGTAGTCCGAGCGATGACCCGAGAGCGTGGAATGCCATATGTGATACAGTGTGATCGATAGTACACTGAGGGTGTAGATATGACCCAACCCTAGGATTTGTAGTGGTTCGGGGTCTTGGTTGCTCCTGGTTGGAGTGTGTGTGCGAAGTCCCAAGTGAGGACTTGGCCAAGTGATGATTGGGTCTACGCATGCGAACGAGAGACGTTACGCAATGACGAGACGGATTTTA
Organism: Puya raimondii; assembly: GCA_016920855.1. Lineage (NCBI taxonomy): Eukaryota > Viridiplantae > Streptophyta > Magnoliopsida > Poales > Bromeliaceae > Puya > Puya raimondii. The sequence continues at coordinate 20,529,692 of JABWPP010000049.1, forward strand.
GGCTGTAGGCCTATGTAGTATTGGTGGTCTATGGATCATCCGTGATAAACCGAGATAAGCGTTTTAGCTGATGGCTCTGGTAGTATGAGAGCGTTGGTTGTGTACAGGAGAGTTATGGGTAGTGACCAGAAGAGCAGAGGCTCGGTCATACCGCTCGCCTAATTGGAACCGCCAAGACTGGCATTATCGATGAGATGAAATTGGATTTACGAACGAAGTGTTCATGTGGACTCATCGCGAGAACGACGTGATGTTGACCCGTGACTGATGAAAGCAAAGTGACGTGCTCTTTATGAGACATTGGAATAGTAAGAGCCACGTGGGGTTTGAGGACTAAGCTCTCAAGTGAACAGGAACTTGGGGATGTGCCGAAATGTGTCATCTCGCTGTAGAGTTGGAAGTCCACGTGTAGTTGGACCAGTCATGATTGGGCGATGCACCAATGATATTGCTTTTAAGCAATGTCGGTGATCGAATCTGGTGAGTCCCATAGTGGAGCGGTAGATGACCGCAATCTCTTGGAAGTGCTACCCGAGCGAGGGGTGAAGTTGGACTGAGATACGAGGCAAGATAAATCCTCGATATGCCGAACCGTGAGAGGTGTTGGAGCGTTTAAGGTCATTAAGTATCGACTTACGCTGTCATCGAGACTTGCGGGAGTTCATAATGTATTCCATGTATCACATTCCGCAAGCATGTTCGTGATCAGACCCACGTCCTTCATTATTAGCCACTTGAGCAATCACGAAGATCGTGAAGCTGTATAGGAGTGGGAGAACTTGCTATATACCCTCATCTATTCGACAAGTCGAATTGAGGTGTAATCTTAGTTTCACGGACGAAACTCCATTTAAGGAGGGAGGAATGTAGTGTACCGAACTTCTATAATTGTGGAGTTCTAGTGGAAATGAGCCTAAGAAGCTATTAAAATAGTTTCGGCAAAGTTTGGAGAGCATTTGAGTGTTTTCGGGGCAAACCGGGCGCGAAAACGGACTCCGAAATGTTAAATCTGTCAACGCTGCAAATTTTATATTGAGTACCGGTACTGAAAAATTGGGTACCGGTACGCAATACAAAATGGTGAGAAACTAGCTCTCGGATTCTGAGGAACTGAACCTGAGTACCGGTACTGAATTTGTACTGAGTAATGGTACTGAATCTGTGTACCGGTACGCAATAGAAAATTTGAGAATCCAACGTTCGGGTTCTGAGGAACTGGATTCGGGGTACCAGAACTGGATGCCCGAGTACCGGTACGCGAACTCGAATACCGGTACGTAGTTATGCAGAATGCAGATTTTGAGGGGTAAAGTGGTAATTTCAGTGGGGGGGCTTATATAAGGGGAGCCCTCTCCCCTTTTCTCTACTGAACACCCACACACGCAGAGAGAGAGAGAGAGAGTGAGAGAAGCTCCTCTCTCACTTCCTTCTTCTTCATCTTCTCCAAACTTAGAGGTTTGGTGGAGATCGAGCTTGGCAAGCTCGGGAAGTGGAGAATCGAGCTCGTGCACGCGTGGTGGCTAGGTGAGCTCGCGGATCCGAGGTGAGTTCTTGGGATTTGAAGTTAGGGTTTTGGATTTAAACCTTGTAAAATAGATTTTTATCAAACCCTAGGCTAATCTAGTCTACAAATTGTAGAGATTAGCAAGTGAAAGTGGGTTTTGCCATGAATTTTGAAAAACCCTAGGTGGAAAGAGGGATTCTCTTGTGGAGGGTTTTAAAAATGTTTTAACCCTTTGGGACCCTAATTGAGGGTTAGGAAATCAAGTGGGACAACTCGATTTCGAGTGACTCCAAGAAATAAATTTTTTTTGAGTTCGACTAGAAGTAACGAATCCTTCTTTGGTTTTAGGGCAAGAAGCTTGAAGATTAAGCTTGAGGCCAAGGAAAAGGGCCTAATTGCAAGTGTCTACAAGCAATTGGGGGCACTACAAGGTGGGTTGTGCTTCACCGAAGTGATTAGGTCACTTCCATGCCAAAGAGTAAAATTTAGAATTTGTTTACTTGATGCATGTAATGGTAGGTTAATTAGTAAATATGAATGTGTGAATCATATGTTACTAGAAAAATTAGCCACCATTGGACAAGAATAGTGGGCATGTGAGATATATAAATATGTATATATATATATATATATATATATGTATGCCTAGGTATGGACATTGAACATAGCTTGAATTTCACGAGGGACATTAGTGAACTCAACACGGACTAGATGTCATGAATCATGAATCCTAGGTCAGGGCAACTAGGATAAGAAAGAACATGATTGGTTATTGAACTTAGTGTCATTGAACATAGGTTGGAAAATATTATGGTAGGATGACCATTTGGATCGGAATGTCATTGAACCTAGTATCGTTGAACATATGTTGGAAAATAGTGGTAGGACGACCACTTAGACATGAGAACATGGACCTAGAAAGGTTGACAACATAGGGTAAATGTTGAACCCTTGAGGCTTGGGAAGTGGATTCCGGAATCCCCAGACTTATACTTACGGGTATGTTGGTTCTCCTCGCCCGGTAAGTGAATCATACTTGTAGGTATGTTGGTTCTCCTCGCCCGGCAAGTGAAACATGACTGCGAGTATGTTGGTTCTCCTCGCCCGGCAGTAAATCAGGGTTATGGGCATGTTGTGGTTCTCCTCGCCCGGTAAGCGACTTATGGTCAAGGGTATGTGTGGTATTCCTCGCCCAACGGATGACCTATAGTCGAGTGAATTTAAGGCTGAGGTGCATGTGACACGTTCCTCTCCTCAGGCCTGGACAAGGAGCGGTAGTCCGCTAACTCAAAAGTGAGTCGGGTGGTTAGCTCGGCTAAGGTAAGAGAAACCTTAGGAGCAGATTGGAAATGAGATGGATAGTGAAATAGAAAGTAGAAAAGGTAGATCTACTTGCATAATTTTTATTATCGCATTTATTTGAGGCAAAAGCATGATGTTTTAGTATTGAATATGGTATATATATTTATATGTTGGACTAACTTGCTTATGTTGCCTCCTTTGGACCTGGTGGGTCGAGCTCTTTACTTGGGTGTCCGTACCCACTGGGAACTATGTTTATAGTTCTCACCCCCATATTTTTTAGGTCCACACGTGAGCGGCGCGGCGGCGCGAGAAAAGGGCGTAGCTCAATAGATAGCGCCCTACCACTTTGTGACTAGAGATAGATGTACCCTTGAACAGCATAACTTAAGGGTATTGAAATGAAAAGAGAAAAATTATAATAATAATTTGATTGTATTTGGAAAGAAAAAAAAATGTAATGTGTAGTTTGAATGAGACGAATGCTTGTAATAGCGTAGTTATTCATGTTTATGATACTTTCCTTATACAATCTGTGTATGAATTCTATTCCTGTTTGGAATGTTTTGAATTGTATACCGATTGTGACGCCTTGGGCAGACAGGGAAAACTTTATCCGTTTGGCGGGTCTGGCGCACACGCCCGTGCGGGGCTCCTTCCACCTATTTGAGGAAGGGGCGGCGGGGCGTGACAAGCGAGTGGCAAAGCAGGTGTCCGATTTTGGAATAAGGTGCAGCTACATGAAATACACTGTACACCTTCTATTCGGACACCCGAAAGATTGAGTGGGTACTTGAAACACGGCGCACAGATTGTGTTTCATCTAATGCAAAGAAAAATTATTGAGGGGTTAGGTTGTTATAGTAGCATCCCTTTAAATAGGGTTTTCTCATAGTGAACCCTAATCTACAGCCACATTTTCCCTCATCTTTCTCTTCTCTTTCTCTCTCTAGAAGAGAAAATTACTGATCCGCTATTGTCGGCACTAGGTTTGCCTCGGCACTTAAGTCGGCGATTCTTCAACGAGCAGAAAACTCGTCGGGAAGTGCGCCAAGAGAAGAAGCAAGCAGAAGTGAGAAAGCGGAAGGACGAGGCAAGCAAGAAGAAGAAGGGAGAAGGATCAGGATGATGATAAGAAGGGAAAAAAAAGAAGAAAGAGCGAAAACAGAAGAAAGTAAGAAGAAGAGAGAGGAGGAAAGGAAAAAAGAAGAAGAAGAAAAGAAGAAAAGAGAGGAGGAGAGAAAGAAAGAAGAAGAAGAGAAGAAAAAAGGGAAGAGAAGAAAAAGGAAGAAGAAAAAGAAGAGAAGAAAAGAGAAGGGGAGAGAAAGAAAGAAGAAGAAGAGAAAAAGAAAGTGGATGAGGAGAGGAAACGAGTGGAAAATGAAACCAGGATGGGAGAGGGAGTCGATCCAGCTTCCCCTGGCGAAATTTCGTTTGAGGCTTCAACTTCAGTCGTTGCGCCGCTGCATGAAGGCCTTACAGTTGTTGGCAGAGCGACGGATGTTCTGGCCGTTTCTCTTCAAGAACTGGCTGCTTCAAGTTCTAAATCTAATGAAGAAGAAGACCTCCCCACCACTGTATAGGTTGACACCCAACAAAAGTTGGACGAGTGTTTTAGACTGTACAACAGCAGTCTTCCTACTTTGGCTCGAAGCTTGGTATAGTTCAATCGGCTCGGGGCACTCCTCCTCGACCTCCTGGATCAGCCTGTACTACCCCTTCGGGGGCTATGTTTTCTAAAAACTTTGTCTGCTCATCTCTCTTCTTTTTGGCTCGGCAATAGGCACTTTCCGCCGAGCATATTGTTTTGGATGCTCATTTCTCACAAGTCAGCTCTTTCAAGGCGAAGGCTACTGATGTAGCAACTCTATTAACCGACTTCAACAAATAGGATGATGTTTTGAAAGATCAAGAATTGGCTCTTTGGCAGCGCATTGCTTATCTTAAAGAGGAACTTGCCGAAGTCGAGAAATCCTTGGCCTATACGTCTGAAGAGCGTGCTTCACTGCAAACTCAATACCAGGCCAAGAAGGATGAGGGGACGACAATCCATGATCAGCTCTCTTCAACAAGCTCCACCCCATGATGAAGCGCAGGAGACGTGCAGCCGATCTAGCTCAGTCCAACTGGGAAGCCGAATGGAATCAACTTAAGGATTTGTTATCTTAATTTTCTTTCGGCTTTTTGTGTATCGGCTGTAATATACTCCAACACTCATCTTGCTTGTTTTTATGCTAATATTTTTACTCATTTTCCCACATGGAAGGGTAGTACTCTTTTAAGTATTTTTCGTTAATTGGCTTGCTACTTTTTGATACTTACAACGTTATTAGAAAATACGCATTGCCTCTGACAACCTTGTATATTTGGAAAGGTCCTTTCCAATTTGGAGACCACTTTCCATATATTTGGCCTTTTCGGCCGATCGGCAATATTAGTTTTAATACTAAATCCCCAACTGTAAAGGATTTAGCCTTAACTCTTTTATTGCACACACCACTTACTCGGCTCTGATAGGCTTTCAAATTGTCGAATGCCAGCAGCCAAGTCTCGTCAATTTCGTCTAAATTTTCATACATTAAGATCTCATATTCTCTTGATGTCAACTCTTTCTGTCCCTCGATTCTTAAAGAGGGGATCATTATTTCGGCGGCAATATAGCCTCGTGACCGTAGACCAGTCGAAAAGGTGTGACTCCTGTCGCTGTCTTGACGGTCGTTCGGCATGCACACAATACCTCCGAGAGTTTCTCGTTCCACTTCCTCGGATGTTTTCCGATATGCCGTTTCATGAGATTTATAATAACCTTGTTTACCACTTCAGCCTGTCCATTGGCCTGTGCATAATAAGGCGATGAGTGAAGCAGCTTAATCTGTCTTGACTCCAAGAACCTCGAGAACTGTTCTCCTGTGAATATCGTTCCTTGGTCGGTTGTGATCGTTTCAGGGATCCCAAAATGATGAATAATGGAGTCTTCCACGAACTCTATAATATCCTTTTGAGTGGTTATTCTCATAGGTTTTACTTCTACCCACTTGGTGAAGCAATCTACGGCCACTATTAGGAATTTATGTCCAGCCGATGAATTCGGATGAATTTCTCCAATCAGATCCATAGCGCAGCCATGGAATGGCCAGGGCTTGATAATTGCGTACATCTCAGAGGCCGGTACTCTTTACACCGGGCTGTGGAACTGGCACTCTTGACATCCTCTGGCATATCTTATGCAATCTTCGTGCATGATCGGCTAATAGTATCCCAGGTACCGAATTGTCCACCTCAATCTTTTTTCGGCCAGGTGTGCCTGACATAATCCTTCATGGACTTCACCCATGACTATTAAGGCTTCATCAGCTCCTAAATATTTCAGGAGCATTTTCTCTGTCGTTCTCTTATAAAGTTGTCCATTTAGTAGATAATAGCCGAGCACCTTTTTTCGTAGTTGATAACTGGCTTGTCTACTCGGATCATTGAGAAACTCAACTAGAGGTGTTCTCCGATCATTCTGTACTTCGACGGGGGCGACCATTATCGGTTCTGTGTATGAACTGATGGTAGCAGCCTTTTTTTCATTCTGACTTGGCTCATTCTTTCGGCTCCTTATACCCTGAAGCCGATTAAGCCAACTCGTTCGCTTGCTCATTTTCTTCTCTTGATAGGTGCACGAATTCTACTTCTCCGAATCTGCCAAGTAGTTTTACAGATTAGGGCTTTTGTATCGGTATTCTTCGACCACTTGCTTTATCACTAGCTGCGAATCACCGATGGCTATTACAGAGCGTGCTCCTAACTCCTCTAGAATTTCGAGGCCAATTATTAAAGCCTCATATTCGGCTTGATTGTTGGAACAGCCAAAATTCAATTCGAAGACAAACTGAAAAATTTTGCCTCTAGAGATTATATGACTACTCCAGCTCCCGCCGAATCAGTTGTTCTGGACCCGTCAAAATAAAGCGTCCAAGATCGGAAACCGACCAAGCTTTGCATCAGCTCTTCGATCTCAACGCACGGATGACTGGCTAGAAAGTCGGCTATTGCCTAACCTTTAACAACCTTGGCCGAGATGTAGCTGAGAGAGAATTCGGACAAAGCTAGCATCCATCGTCCAATTCTTCCTCTTAAGACTAGCTTTAATAACATATATTTTATCAGGTCGGTTTTACAAACAATTGATACTTCTATCGGTAGAATGTAATAACTCAGCTTAGTACAGGCACAATACAATGCTAAGCATAATTTTTCTATTGCCGAATAACGTCGCTCGGCATTTAGCAAACGTCGGCTGAGATAATAGATGATGGCCTGCTCTTCTTTCAAATCGTTCTCTTGGGCCAACAAGTATTCCAGATTCTCCTTTGCAGCCGATACATACAATCTCATCGGCTGTCTCTGTCGAGGAGGAATGAGTACTAGAGGGTTCACTAACTATCTTTTAATATTTTCAAACACCTCCTGATGTTCCTCTGTCCATATGAACTCTTTATGGTTCTTGAGCCGAAGTAGTGGAGTGAATACTCCGATTCTGCCGGCTAAGTTCGATATGAAACGTCTCAAATAATTTAATTTTTTCAGTAGGCTTTACAACTCTTTTTTTATTTTTCGGCAGCGGTAACTCAATAATCGCCTTTGCCTTATTTTTATCTATCTCGATTCCTTTTTGATGGACTAGGAACCCGAAAAAAATTTCAGCCGATACTCCGAACGTGCACTTCAGAGGATTCATTTTTAAATTATACTTTCTCATGCGTTCGAAGGCTAATTCCAAATTGGCCCAGTGATCGATTTGAAACTTGGATTTCACAACGATATCGTCGATGTAAATTTTCAACATTTTACCGATCAGATCATGAAAAATAAAATTCATTGCCCACTGGTAAGTGGTCCCGGCATTCTTCAAGCCGAAAGGCATCACTACCCACTCAAAAGTCCCGATGGACCCCGGGCATCTAAAAGCCGTTTTCGCTACATCTTCTTCGGTAATAAAATTCTGATTGTAGCCGGCATGACCATCCATAAAGGACAGAATTTTATGTCTGGCCGCCGCGTCCACTAGTATGTCAGCTATGGGCATCAGGTATTTGTCTTTGGGTGTAGCTGAATTCAAATTCGTGAAATCAATGCAGACTGTAAGTTTACCATTCTTTTTTCGCACCAGAACAGTATTAAACACCCAGTCGACATAACGAGCCGCTCTAATAAATCTAGCTCTTAAAAGATTTTCGATTTTATTTTTGATTTGTAATACAATACTCGGCTCAAACCTACGAGCCGGCTGTTTATAAGGCTTATATCCCTTCTTTATAGGGAGCCTATGTTCTACAATCTTTCGACTTAATTCTTGCATTTTTTTATAACTCCAGGCGAAGCAGTCTGTTTATTTTCTTAACAACTCGGTTAGCTTCTCCTGTTGTTGTGCCGAAAGTTTTGCGCTAATGAAGGTCGGCCGTTTATCGTCGTCCGACCCTAGATTCACTTCGACTAGCAGATTTTGGGTTTCCAGCCTTTTCTCGCTTACTTTGGTTGGCGATTATTCCGCAAAGTTGATTGGTCTGGATTCCAAAATTTGGCTCTTGTTCCTCTTTTGATTTATCGGCTCTCTTAGCCGATGTTATCATTTTGCTGGACTTTTCTTTCTTGGCCTCGATGGTTAGGTCCCCTAAGGGCAAAATCCTCTTTTCATACCGTTGGTTCATCGAGTCGAATCGTCTATTTCTTTATTAACTCTTTGAGCCGAATTATTTTTCTCAAAATCAGCCTCTTGAGCCGAATAATTAGCATCATACTTCTCATCAGCCATTTCTGCCGATCTCTTGAAATAGCCGACTTCTTCGGTCGGCGCGTTATGCCAAAGCTCTTTCAGAACCTTGGCTCCTGACTCCTGACATTCCATTTCAACCAAACCGGCGGCTCTTCAGTAGCCACTTGTGCCTCTACCTCTTTTAGGAGTACTAGTTGTACTCCTTCTTCAATGACCTGAACGAACAAAATTTGATATGGGTTTGTGCTGGCCCAATTTGCATGGCTGACGTCCTCTATGTTCACGTCTACCATCTGCGGCCTTCCTTCAGCCGCCGACCTACTAGAACAACTTTCCGTGCAGGGTCGAAGGTGAATACATATTCATTGGCGTGGATCCAGTCACGCCCTAATAGAAGATTGTAGTGGTTGTTGGCATCCACTACAAAGAAAGCTGTTCGAAGGGTCTTGGATCCAACCGTCAACTCTGTTGTCAACACCCCCGGTGCCTGCTGACCGCTTCCCGTGAAGTCGGTCATGGTTGTGTCCGTGGATTTGAGTTCATCTTCACTCTTACCCAACTTCTTAAAAAATGACGTGGGCATAACATTGACCATAGCCCCACCGTCGATCATTACTCGGCTCATGGGCCCTCCTTCTATCAACGCCTTGATATACAAGGGTCAAACAAACCTCGTTTGCAAGGCTGATAATTTTTCGAATACCACTGCATCAGCCGTTCTAAAATCTTCAAGTTGGAGCTGGGCCACCGCCAGCTCTTCTCCATATTGAGGCTGCTCTTCAACTTCTGATGACTCTGCTTTGAATGAGCACGGCAAAGCATACACCATGCTCACATCAGCCGAACTCCCTTCGGCTACAGCTTCTTAAGTTTTCTACTTTTTCTCTTCAGACTCTTTCGCCAGTTCGGCCGAAGAATCACTCTTCGGCCGAATTTCTCTTTCCTTAGGCGGCCATCTTTCTCGCTTAATGATGGGCTCAAGAGAAACAATCTTCTCTTCCAATTCTTTGAGAGTGACCTTCTTCGTCGGCTCTGCTAGAGCCGACTGCTCAATTTTAGACTTCAACCACGGTACGGGGTTCGAACCGCTCGCTTCGTTATCATGCCTTATGGGCCGATAAGGCGGCCGCTGCTCAGGCCGCCTCCATGTGTTAGGCCTTATCTCTTTCGCCTCTTTCCAATAATTTCTCGCCTCGGCTTGCATTCTTTGTTGTCGCCGCTTCTGTGTCTTCGTTAGTACTGGCCCATGCCATCTGGTCGGCGCCCTTGCCGTGAACCATTGGTCAGTCGGCACATTTGCAGGTACTTTCACCATCTTGAGGTGTTCCCTCAAGATCCCTCTTCTTTCCCAAGGTCTCGGCCATGGCTGGATGCCGAGCTCATTCACTAATCTCCGACCGAGAATTCTATGTCCCCCTCGGTCATTCCTTCGAACTCTGGTTTGGATCTCGGCCTCAGCTGTAGCACACTGAACTTTAGCAAATTACGGAGTTCTAGTGAGAGAATAGTGCTTTATACTATTCTGGAGATTTGGATTGAGTTTGGAGAGCTTGGGAGTGTTTTCGGGACTTAGAAAGTGCGAAAACGGACTTCGGGGATAGAAATCTACAAAAGCTGCAGATTTTGTATTGGGTACCGGTACTGGCTTGGGGTACCGGAACAGATGTGATTTATTCCGGTACTGATGTATGAGATACCGGAATACTGTGTATTGGTCCATTTGACCGACACTCGGGTTTTGGCAGAATTTGAGCTGGTACCGGTACGTCTGTTCGTGTACCGGTACGCAGTGCAGCAGAATCTGATTTCGTGCAGTTTTGCAATTTTTGACTTTTGAGGGGCTTTTAGGGATATTGTTACAACTAGTATAACATACCCCCCACTCCCTCATTCCTTGTTGTTGGATGAGGTTGGAGAAGGAATAGATGTGAGCTTCATCTCTCTTTTCTTTGGGTTTTCTTCTATAAACCCCTTCTAATGCTTGGATTTTCTTCTCTTTTCTTCATCTTCTCCATGGGTGCTTGCTTCTAAGGCTTGGAGGGGAACTCTAGCTTGAAGAGAAGAGCTTGTTTGAGGATTTAGCTCCAACCCTACCATCTTTTAGCTTGATTTCGGGTTCTAATTGAGATTAGTAGTTCTCTTGCTCCCTTTAATTGTTGATTTTGCAAGAGATTTGAAGTAAACCTAGTTTCTTGAAAACTAGAATTTTATTTGGGGTTTCTTTAGTTTGAGCTCTTGGGGTTAAATTGATGGGTGTAGAATGATGTTGTAGGTTGGAATTGAAGCTTCCTAACCTTGATTTGGACTTTAGACAAGTTCTACTTGCTCAAAAGTATTTTCCACCTATTTACCTCATGATTTTTAGCGAATTTCGTGATGAGCTTGTTCGAAACTTGTGACCCCTTGAAAAATTATCTTAGAACATGAGAAGCTTGGCGGACAACTTCGTTGGAAGGAACGACGAGGTTTCGATGGGTATCCGGTGGGTCTGACCTCACCGAAATGGGTGAACTCCCTCTATGTCTCCTATCTTGTTATAGGATTGATTAGATGCATATTCATGCTATTTATGACATGGTAGAAATTGTGAACACATGACATCTTCATGTTACATGTGGAATTTGGCATACTCTATATAGTAGAGGATTATTAGGTTAACATGCATGCTAGAACACATACAATGGCATTGTGATGTTAGGTTCCTCCGTCGCGAATTATGAGATGCATGTTAAAGATAAGTGGTATCATGTGAGATACTACATGTCTAGTGGATGATTGAATTTAGTTACGCATATCGTAGTATGCTTGCTATAGAGAAAAGGGAGAACATGACATATTGCACAAGATGCAGAGCTAAGTGTGTTGCACTTCATTTAGGTGAGCAACTAAGATTGGCTTTGTGACATTGTACTCGACCTTTAGGTCGTTGATCGAAATTCCATATTTAAGACATGAGGAAAGGGTTCCCTACACACTTGATTATGTAAATGGCAAAAGCATGTAATTGCTTAGTTAAATGAGAGTTAGATTACTTGCATGGTGATTTCCATACTCCAAGTAGTGGAGGATTATGTAGCAAGGCATATGCACATCATGAACTATAATTTTGTTGGCATTAGTATAATGCATTGATTATGGCATTAGTAGAATGCATCGATAATGGAATTAGTAAAATACATCGAAAACAGCATTAGTATAATGCATTGAACATGGCTTTAGTTATGGTATATGATATTAACCCGTTGGGGTCATGAATGAGACATAGATCCATTCTTATTAGTATAAGTGAGATGTAAACATTCACATGTTAGAGACATGTTGCATATTGGTAGAGACATACCAACGAATAAGTGAGAGCATATGGCATATGTGTTATAGATTCCGACCCTCGAGTCGATGTTGTGATTCCATGTTTTAGACATGATGAACGAACTTTCTATGCTGTTGACTATGCTTGCTTGTCATTGTGCTCATTCGCACAAGCTTGTAAGGGTCACTCCCTACAAGCTGGCACTCCGGAGTTGGCCTTTTGCGACATCATGCTCACCCGTGCGGGATTGGGCGCCGAAGTGGATTGCTGTGGGCGAGGCTCATTATTAGCGTGAGAATGTTGACTACCACGGGGCCATTAGGCACGGCACAAGCCGGAAATTTACCCTTGGGAAGTCTCCTATGGTAGGAAAATCGTGATAAAAGTAATATTTGACATTACAACGAAATAGATCATGGTATATGAACATGAATGGTCGACATTGCATATTCAATCATATGATAGTGTAGAATTCTTGCATAACATATAGCATGCTACTTGGAACATAAGTGAACACATAATTTGTGGCATTATTTACCCTGACACCGTTTGGATGCATTCATAGTAGTTGGACATTCATGATAGTTGCTACTTATATTGGCAACCATAGTGGTAGTAAAACTATATACATGATGATTAGTATAATGACATGGCTATATGATGATAATGGAAGTTTTTCTTCCTTTAGCTAGTGGTTATAGCATAAAGATGGACATGCATGTAAACTAGTATGGATAAAGTACTTGTGCATATGATAGTAGAAAATCATATTCATGTTAGACGACATTGACATGTGGAGGTACGATAGTAGCAGAATCATTGCAGATTCTTTATTGCTTTATGCTTCATTTTGCTGATATATATTTCGTTGCCTCAGTTGACCTAGTGGTGTATTTCGCCACTCTCGGCGGCTTACCCACTAGAAACTATTGTTTAATAGTTCTCACCCCCCATTTGTTGTTGGTTTTTGTTTCAGAGCCTTCCGCAGCGGGAGAGGCTTGGGATTGTGGCGAGGGGTTAGCGACTAGCTAGAGCCTCTACGATGATGTTATAGATGGACCCTGGATGCCTTTCCTTTTGTTTTGAGTGAAAGGTGTATAGTTGTATCCATTTGGGTGATCTTTTAGCATTCAAGATGTGTAATCTTATTGTATATCTTGAGATTGTGGTTTTGTGTTAGACTGGATTTAGTAGTTGAATTATGTACTTGCTCTAATTACTATATTTAGGATGTACTCCTACTACTTCTTTTGTTGTTGTTGTAGACACCTTGTGTGCATCGGGGGGTGCTCGGTGTACATGGCGGGTCTGTGCACGTGCCTGGTGGGCTTCCGCTAGGGCCCGGGGCGTGACAGATTATTTTGGTATCAGAGTCTAGGGTTGAGTCTTAGTGGACCTAGTGAACCTTAGGCCGGCTGGACGATAAGGAGTAGGAACGGGAGAGACGGGATCTCTTGTGACTTATTGGCGAAAGTAACACGATTGGGTCATATCTTTAGCTCCAAAAGTGTTGGAGTTAGATCGGAGTGAGCGACTTCTATACCCTTGGAGGGTCACGTTGGCGGCCGACAACGTGACATCGGGGAATAGTGGAAGTCCACTTCATTACTTTCGCATGATTGGGGTTGTAGTTGTGTGTGGGGATGCGTTGGCGTGGGTGTTTCGACCTGCGCATGTTATGTTTGTTGCAGCTTGAGATGGGGTCGACGTACTCCATAGCGGCCGAGGCAGCCGAGACGGGAAGTCTGCATCCTCCGGACCTGGTGAGATCCTTATGTTAAGAGACCGGCTAGCTATTTTTAGCAAGCATGGTGGAGCGACAATCATCTACGATGTTACCCCAAGTTGAGGCTTTACGCCGACAAGACGAGGGAATTAAGCAGCTGGAAGACTTGTTGACCCAGCAGGTAGCCGACCTCAAGGAAACTCCGTGAGAGTACATATTGCACCTTGATAGTGGCGAAAGACGTGGAAATTGTCGGGACAACAAGAGAAGCCACTAAGTGTGGCGAGCCAAATGTAAAAGGTCTATCAAGGCATTCAAAGAGAAATTGATTTCGAGGATGTGGTTCTTTAGCTAGATGAAAGACATCAAATCGTCATCAACTATTACGATGTGCAAGCGGTGGAATCCGCATGTACCCTACAATGCCCTCGACGTGGAGGCGAGTGCTTTCTTCGTGGCCAGGCGGGCCATTCCCAGTCTGAGTGTTCGGGGAGAACAATGTCGACAATATCGGTATCGACTTCGCGCGGCTGGCACCGAGTGAACGCATGCCTGTATGTCAGGCGGAGGATGAGGTAGTGACGATGGAGGCTGTCGCAGTTCGTGGTATTGGAGCTAGCGCCTTGTTTGTAGTGATTGCATTACTTGTATGTCTGGATCGGCTGTTTGCCGAGTTGCATGACATTGGATTTGTTCCTTGTTGCATGTAGAATGAGTTAGTCCCGATTATGAGGATATTCGGGAGTACTGTCTTTGTGCTCTATTTGGATTGGAAGTTCCTGTGCGCCAACAGATTGATTGGCTTTGTTAGACTGAGAGGGTGGTGGCTTTGGTTTGGACATAGTCTGGCTCATCAGGTATCATGTTACCGCTGATTGTAAGAGCCGAACTGTAGCGCCTTGAAAACCTGGACATGAAATAGTGTATTCAGAGGGCGTGAAAGTTCGCTGTTTGCGGTAATTGTTTCACCTACCCAAGCCTAGTTGTTGGCCGAGTGGACGTATGGCCTTTGGGCCAGCATTCTTAAGGATGGTTGAGAACCCTCAAAAGTGAGGATATCTCTCGTGAGGGAGTTGCTTGTGCAATCCCGGTTGCGTTGTGAGAACCGAAGGCTTGGTCTTGAGACCTCCTTCTGCCTAGTATTTTTTTTGTGGAGCATCGGTCTCATTTGTCTTGAGTGCATGGGTCACTTCGACTGTGTGTCGACTATCGTGAACTCAATAAGGTCACGATCAAGGATAAGCACCCGTAGCCGAGATCTGATGATCTATTTGATCAGCTTCATGGATTCTGGATTTACTCAAGATTGGTTTGCAATCTGAGTACTACTCTCATCAGATTGAGTTGAGGTTGTACCGAGGGTAACTTTTCGTACTCGGTTTGGACATTACGAAATTGTCGTGATGTCGTTCGAGCTGGTTGATGCTCTTGATGTGTTGTGATGTTTGACCCTTTTAGGTGTCTTCGTCTCTATGTGCATCGGCGATATTTTGGAAGTCATGAAGTGATGAAGACCATGAAGATTCTTGAAGTAAGTGTTGTAAGTGCTTCAAGCTGATGAAATGTCGATTTGGTTGTGAGGACTAGCATTCTTTGACAGGTGCTGTCAAAGTGGATATGATCGAACATCTCAAGGAATCAAGCAATCTATAGTTGATTTGGACGGACGAATGTAATCGAAGTTCAAACTTCTTAACTTGATTGGATGTTATGGATGATTGTGGAGAGATTTGCTAAGTTATCTACTCCCTTCACTTGACTCACACATAAAGGAACTAAGCCGATTAGGATGATATGTGTGAGAGGAGTTTCATGGGATTGTTGGCGCGGTTGACAACCGCCAACCTTGGCAACCCCGGAGGCGGGTTATATGGTTTGTAGTTATGTTCCTCTCAGTGGACTGAATTGTGTTTCGATACAAAATAGAAAGGTAATACTACTGACCTTTCGTCAATTGAAGGAATATGAGAATAATCGCCAACACATGATTCGGAATTGGCTGCCATAGCCCTTGCCTGGAAACTATGGCAATATTATTCACGGCGAGTGGTGTGATATACACACGGATCTTAAAGTTTGAGATACTTCTTCACTCAAGGGATTGAGTTTGAAGCAGTAAAGACAGGTTAGAGTTGTTACACTGGAGATATCAATGAGGTTGATGACAGTGAAATGATACATGTTCCTTTGGATCGGATCATGAAAGTTAGCCTTGATCTAGACTTGTAGATGATGCAATCAAAGGTCGAGAATGCAGCAACTGATAAATTCCATGTGGATAGTCAGAAAATGCCTTGGTTGTGGAACCGATAATTTGTATCTGTGGATAACAGGATTGAGGAGACACTTTAACTGAAGCTCGTTGAGCCCCTCATGCTATGCATTTGGGCAGCATTGGAAAGGGTACATAGGCTTGATGGGTCATACCAGTGGCAGGAATGAAGATGACCTTGGAGAGCTGTGGGGTGATGTTTGATGTAACAACAAGCGAAGACCGAGCATCAACTTCCTAAGAGCAAGTTGCGAAGGCTGTCTACCCACGTATGAAAGTAGTGGACGATCACCGGAAATTCTGATATTAGATTGTCTCGCTTCCAAGCTAGACATGATGTTAGTTGGGGTATTCATGAATAGGTTTGCTAAGTCAACTCAATTACCCCTATTCACACGGTTTGGTCGAGGAAAGACTCGCACAAGTATAACTTGGGGAAATTGTACGACTTCATAGAGCGCCTAGCCCTATCGTTTTGGAGTAGGAGCTAAATGGATAATCCTTGGTGAGAAATAAAACTTCGAGCATTGGCGCTTTAGAGTCTCGCTCGTGTAATTTAGTCCATGAGGTATCGGCGCGAGTCTCTTGGTTGTTGTTTGAATTGACTCGCAAAGAGATGTCTGCGTTGTTTCTTTATTGGATGCTGGAGTTGACGGTGTTCAGACTCGCTGTGTGTGTCCCGCGCATATTACCCCAGAAAAGGCTTTTTAGTTTGAAACCCTAATCTCAATCATTGAAGAAGCCTTTGAAAACTGTTGTTCACTCCACACAGAGAACTCTCTTTTTGAAATCACAAAACCGAGCAAAGCAATCAGAGAATTCCAAAAAAACCGTTTTGAATACACGGAAACCTTGTTTTTACGACTTACCCGTAAAAAAACGGTTGGTATTTAAAAACCGAAAATTTTGAAGATAACGAAAACGTTTTTTTAAGAACCAACTCAAGCGATGCCTTATCAACTATGACGTCCAAACAGATGCAGTATCAAACAACAAAGTCATATTAGAAAACCAGTACAACATAAGCATAGAATGAATACATAGGACTAAACTGTAACCAACATTTACATCTGGGGTAATAGATGTAGCCAATGATCCATGTCTTATCATTATATAGGTAGGCAATGGAGGGGATAAGTTCTGGGATTTGTCGAATTTTTAACATGCTAGGCTAGAAGTGCCTCGCAATCACCCATAACACACATATTACTCAATGAGCTGTACACACTAACAGAGAGACGGTGCGGGGTTCTTAGGGTGAAACAAATAACATGTCACTGGGATCCCCTCATGCAATCATAGCGACAACGTAGACCTCTGAACATAAATAGGGGAACGACCCTACCCCAGGGGGAGGTAGATGGAGACATGGAACGCCGCACAGAGTTGGAATAAATGACCAAATCCAACGATCTGGGGGGAACCTTAAGTGAAACTTACTGAGAGGGGGATTTCTTGAGGCAGATGCTAGAAAGTGTTCCCACCCCAGATGTCTTAGACGACACTCAGCAAGGAGATGGCTTTGCGGTCAACAAAAGATAGATATGGTAAACAGTAGCACAAGTAACTATGACGGCTGAACCTATAAACAGAAATAACAATGCTACTGTAAGACAACTAGTATGCATCAAAGGGATAACCACCAAAAGTGAACCCAATCTATACAGCCACCAGGGGGTGGCCCTGGGCACTGTCACCCCCTGCGCTCAATCAACTTTCATACTGCAAGCTGCACTCATCCCCAATCCCAGAACAGCAATGCTAGCGTGACTACAGTGGGCCCGGAGCAATTCTCGGGTCGGTCTAACCAAATTCACCGACCCTTTTTCTAGTTCCGGAAAAGAACACCTCTAAACGGTGGCGATCAGACCCGCGCAGGCGTGTACGTGCAAGTGCGGGAAGCAGCTGTGACGATCGATGCATATGCTCTTCTAAATCCACAGAACGGCAACAAGCCGAGACAAAGCAGCAACCAATAAACCACCAACTAGGCATCGCTCGTAGGACTAACAACATACAGGCGATCTCACCTCCGACCCGAACTGGGTTCGTGTCTCAACCGGATATGATGCAAAGAAAGCCACACTAGGATGTATCCTCAGCAGACTGACAAGCGATCCCCCACCGACCAGAGTCTGGGTGTTCGTGATGCTCATGCGAAACAAACATGCAAACCCACACTAGGATCGCGCTATTCAGAATGACAACTATGCGATCCACCGCCTGAGACGACGACTGGGTCGTACTCAAAAAGAACATGCAACCCACACTACTCTATCTATCCAAGCACGCATATGAGTAGAGTCTACGGGAGTCAAGTGAACTTACGAACATAAATAGCAAAGGAAGGGATAGAAAGGTGTATCACACCGTAAGTCGCACGAAACCGACTCCGGGTCGATGTACTCCACCCACCTGTAGGTAAGATCCCATCTAACACCGACGGCTCTCGGGAAACCGCGACAGGATCTCATCGTCGTAAGTACTCACAGGAGTCCAAGTGTTTCCACCGAAGTCGATCGCTAAAACACATAAAAGATGGCGCACATCACGATTTGTTGTTTCCCGAAACCGACGGATCGCCACGGGAGCAGAAGACCCTCACCGGTGAACTCGACTCCCGAAACTCCTCATTCCAAAGACCCGGAGGAGTGTAACCAAACATACCAGCAAGCGTCCCTCGCTTTCTCCTCGTAAACTGAGATCAACTAAACACCGCAGTTGACGGGCACTGCGATGATAGCACAACTATCGCTCGGAGGTAGCCCCTACGGAATATCATTCTAGACGCACCGTAAAGGCTTCCGAGGTGGTTCCCGGAAAAAATGCCGAAATGGCACCCGGATAACCCCTATTCGTCTAGTCATCCTCTGTCCTCGAATCTTCGTGGACTCAGCGAAGAGGATACATCTAACGAAGTGCTACCACGACGAAAGCCCAGTCTCGCTCGCGATAAAAGAACAAGTCGGTGCTGGAGGCGACAATCACACTTGATAAGCGTGCCGTTGTTCGAATCACGATTATTTCATTCGATCAATATACGAGTCGGAATTGTTAATTCGATAAGAGAGATCTTCTACGAAGGGCGAGAGGGAGGTATTTTGGTAAAACCAAGTCCAGCTTGGAGTCCTCATTGACCCCTTTTCCCCTCTGCTAGACCTACAAGCGTTCGCAACGCTGCCACAGCGCTCCTCTAAGTCCATAATCAAGCCACTAACGACTTGTGTAGCATTACAAGCTCATACTTATATTCCAACTAAAATAAGTGCGATAGGAGCAAATGTTCGTTTCATGAATACGCGTTCAAACTGTTCTCGCGAGTACTACCAGCGGATAAACGGTATCGAAAGGTCACGGAGAACTGTGATCTACAGCTGCTCACCGCTCACACTGCGACAAGGGAACCAGTCGCGATGGTAGCCGGGGGAACACCTTAGAAAGCATAAAAACAGTTGACCTAGTCAAGTAGCTCATACGCAAGCATCACGCAATCACTTAAGACTACAGAAGTGTTGACTGTGAGCACTCCGCTTGTATAAGTCAATCCTCGCTCAACCTTCTGCAAGCCAAGCACCTACGAGCGCGATAGGTTAAGGGACGCAGCGATGTTGCGACGAGTACGCCGCGATGCTCATAGGCACCTCAGACTGCCTCGCGCTCTTTGCGAGAGCAAAGTTACACTTGATTCGCCTAGTAGCCGCGGGTGCTAGGGATATAAAGTGCTAGACCATAATGCATGACTGCAAAGTGCTCGGACCAAAGGCCGCAATATGGCGCCGACAAGGTTGTTTCACGACGACGAAGTCGAGCTTCAGACGAAACCCAAAAACTAAGTAGCCGTGAGACGGGGCAGATGATCCAAGCTCATTAGACTGCCTAGGATAACTGACTCGTACGCGACTCGCATCTCCTCTCGAGCACTCGGGCTAGTCGACAGAGGCTGCGGACAGCAGCGCTTTGCTCGGCGCGGTCTAGCTCAACAAACACTCAATAAACAGCACGCTCACGGCCGGAGCAACTCCAGCTCCGGCCGCGCCATCCGGCCGACAAGGCCGGCCGGCGGCAAAACAGGTGCGCAGGCGGTGCGCTGTGGCACGTGGTTGGACGTGGGGAGGCGTGGTGCTCAACATGGCGCCACGGCGACGATCTATGGTATCAAGCAGGACCTGAACTAGGCCTGTTTACGGCGGCCTGAGTCGGCGGTGTCGCGGCTGTAAGCACCAAAGTCCCTCTCCCGGGTAATAAATAAAAGACTGTGACACGACGGCGCGGGAACGAGCGAGTACCGGTCCCTCAACTCTCTACATTGGCCCTAAGCCAAATCCTGATACAGGGGATTGGCGGCCGGCCACAAGAGCGCGATGAGCACAGTAATCAGACAAGCCGAGCTCAGCTCAATAGGATCTCTCTCTTATAACCGGGCCAAAAAATTTCTTCATAGGTTCATCTGGTTGGCATATCAGCTCCTCTATAAAGCTCTTAATACGCGACAGAAAAGTACTTCGACCCAGACTCACACACCCAACTGCGGGCCATATCATGTCCTACCCCTTTCGCTCACGCATTCTCACATGTAGACCCAAAGGTGCCGGAAGCGGACTGCCGCAGCTAATATGCGCGCGTTCAGCGCAACCACTGCGCATAACCATCACTTGGCCAGGCTAAGTGCACCATTACCCGTTCGAGGGGTCATGTCACACTCCTCTAGATCCGACGGTAACCTCTCTTCCTGGAATGTCGACCCAATGTTTTCGTCGAACCATGACACTCACCAAAGAATCGGTCACTGTATCCCGCCATCCTCGGCGCGACATCCAGAAGCCCCCCAACCCAGTCATCCAACAGGTACTAAATCTGTGCCCCTGCACCTGAGAGCCAATAGTTGGCCGCTAGAGGGTAGACACGCCATACATCGCCCCACCAGCGCTATCGAGCTCGAAATCCTCTCGGCAAACACTCACCAGATTAAGGTACCACCCCAGTCTCATTTCAAGATCCCATAACTAGATGAGTGGTTCGATCTTCCTATAGTTAATCGCCTCAATCCTCATCAGAGCTCGTTTCCTCAGCGATGACTCCGTAGCCGCTGCGAAAGAGACCCGCTTGGAAGAGAGCACTTGTCGCCAACCACCTCTCGGCAGGTTGGAGCCCATAAGGAAAGAAATTCAGAAAGAGATCCCCTAGCACAAGTGCCAGAGTAAGGATGAGACTCAAGACCCCCCCCAACAGCTGGAAAGGGAAAAGGCGGGAGTGGTGAAGTCTCATCGCAGGATGACTCGAAATCCGGCCGATGGACGATGATTCGGCCGTGTGGGTAAGTAATGTGGGGGGCGAGCTCGGCGAGCTTCACGGCTATGAGCTAGGTCAGCTGGGAACAGGCTCGTGCATCCTGCGACATCTGGTGATCGATAGAGATAAGTGGTCAGGAGACCCAGAACTCGCAAGATACATCGGCGCATATGCTTGATCGTAGAGGAAAGGGTGGTTTGAGAATAGAGTGCTCTTGAGATGGGTAGAATGTTTGTCGAGAAGTGCGATTCACAGATCTTAAGATCACACCAACACCTCCAACCCCTATATTACCTCTTTGCCGCATCCTGTTCCAATCCTCTCTCGCAGTTCGCACTGTCTGCATACACCAATCCGTTATATCAGATATCATGAATATCAGCATTTATAACCCTAGTCGGATAAGACAGAAGAATGGAGAAGGAGACTATGAGGACTAATATAACTGGAGGCGAAAGACTCGGCAGGATAGGTTACTCGACTGGTGCTGGCCGAGAGAGAGGAGAAGGGGACGGGGAAGGGAGCAGAAGAGGGTGTCATATCTCATATCCGTCACCAACCCCACTAGAGAGTCCACTTAGGGAGAGAAGGGTCTCGAAATAAATACCTATATTTATTACGGGATAGATGTGATCACTGAACGTCTCCCCACCAACAAGAAATTTCGTCGCCATTTCAAAATTCGATTCTCTACCACTCCACCGCCGGACACCAGCGATATACATTCCAGCGAATGTAAACCATCTCACCAGCAAGCACAATCGGATACTCCAGAACAGCGACCCCGCCGAAAGTACGTTCAGCACTCTCCCAATAGACTGGCACGCGAAACGCAGTGCGACGAACAAACAGGAAGCTCGATTCGAACCCCCAACATATGTCTTCACCTTGCGAGCAAAAACCCTCACAGGCATACTTTTCACCGCAGCTGGAGATCCGACGTATCGCCCTTCAGCTGAACCTTGTCGGACCGATCAGAATTCTCAAAACGCACGCTCCACAGGCCCACGTTCAACCAAAACTAGAATTCTCAGAGGTAGTGATCTCCGACAACGACTATTCCACACTAAGGCCCTCGAGCCGTGCTCGAACCAATCCGGTATATCCTCGCATAGGAAGCCCTGAATCGCACGGATTCGGACTCAAGACTCCATACCAGGGGAAGGGGATTCTGAAAACTCAATCCTGCACCAAAACCCAAAACGCAATGCTCGGAGCAATAACCTCGAGAGTCTAGAAGATCCTCGCATTCGAGATGCACCCAACACTCTTGAGGGTGGTAAATGAGCTAAAGCGATCGTAGCCTGC
Source organism: Puya raimondii (assembly GCA_016920855.1). NCBI lineage: Eukaryota > Viridiplantae > Streptophyta > Magnoliopsida > Poales > Bromeliaceae > Puya > Puya raimondii. Next base: position 20,552,161 of record JABWPP010000049.1, read on the forward strand.
GGATCGTCCCCAGTGCTGCCTAACTGCAGAGCCACTCTCTCCAGAACTGGGAAACACGAAGCTGAGAACTCCAGAACCCCCAAAACGATCGACCACTGGCCCGTCCAAACAATGCTTCCGACTTAACTAATCCAGACAAAGAGCTGCGCCCACGAAAAGTGCGATCCCAAAAAGTTAGTACTACTCGAAACGGCGCGTACCGATAGGAAGTGAGTCCAGTTTTCGTTCAGCACGATAATCCAACGAAAACTCCACACAGGCATGGATACCTGTGGCCAGAACTGCCAGATGACCGCTCGTCAGACTAACGAGGGCAACATGTACGAATGACATTGGTGCTTACCGAAAACACAAGGTGATCAGCTTCGACTTCCTTACTACGGTACAGGTAAGCCAATGATGGCCGCTAAAGCTTCTTCTGCAGACAACAGAACCTAGCTGCCACAAGTGGCACTCAGCTGCCACATGCTGTATGCTACAACAACACAGAATACTTTCCGCAACTTCAAGCTTCGCTCGACGGTTACATAACTTCGTCTCCTATGCGCCAGGGGATGAACGATGTGTGTACGAGCTTGAAGGTGGTGTGCCTCAGCTAAAACTCTCAATCTCAAATCCTCCTAAACTCATTCTGGGCACACAACCTCCGTCCTCGAAGGAAAAACCAAGTCGCAGCATTTGTGCTAGCACGAAGTCACTTTTCTGGCCTCTGCGAAGCTCGCATCCTGTTTCCAAGTCAGTGCGCACGGATCGGCCAATCAAACAAAACAACTTCATGTGTTACCGCTGTAGGGACCAGTTTAGCACCTTTGCCACCAAATCCTGGATCGTCGCAAGGCCTGGTAGACAGCGCACAACCTCCCAAGGGAACTCGGACCAAGCGGTGGGTTGCCACGGAACTCCAAATTCACTGTCCGGAGATGGCTTTGAGACCACCGCTACACGGTCCGGATTCCAACAAGTCCCCAATTAGGCACACACAGAAGTCCCCTAGATCCATCTGCCCACTGCTACTCAATCAAACTTGCACAGCAAAAGTCGACCTCCAATGCTGATGTGGCACAGTTCTCCCTTCAGATGTCCTCCACTGGGGACCACCGCGATGCACGCACCAGTGCTGCGAAAATGCTGAAGTAGAGCCACCACCAAACTAGTCCATCGGCTCCTACAGAATCGCTGTCGCTTCTCCAGGATAAGATGTTGAGTGCACGTAGCGACGCCGGTAGTGCCCAGCAAAGTCTTGTATCAAACTAAACTCTGCAGCCCTATGTCTTAGACTCCGTCCAATTCAAAGGCAATCGCTAACCTAGGTTTGCATCGCTTAAGGAGCACGAAGACTCGTATTCTCCATCCTGCTCACAGGCTAGCAAGAAAACGCGGAGATCCTCATATTGCCACCGAAGGCAACTATGATCCGTAGCTCCCCCCCCCAAAACCCACAAGTTCGGCCAACCAAGCGGTTTAGCCCCACAGGACATTAGGAGGACCACTACATCGAGAGCCGAACTCGGGCGTGTGGCGTTGGATCGACGCTAAGATATCGTGTCAAATGTCCGATCATATACAGCGGAGCCCGAAGCACACAACAAGGACATGCTCAGGTAATTTAGAGAGTACGTGCATCCAAGTTCCTAATCCAAAGATGCGTGTTCGGGGGGCGAAATTTCGCCGCAACAATCACGGCACGAGCATCGCTAGAGGAAGTGGCCGTAAAATGCTAAGATTAGGAGGCAGAGGTCAAACAGTCCTTCCTCCAAAGCTCAAGACAGCCCGAATTAGTCCCATATTAACAACGGATCACAAAGAGAAAGCTTATTCAACTCGCCCCTTCCTCGACATCGTCTTGCTCCAACTAGGGGGCGAGCGAACTTGAGGAAGACCCTCAACAAATTCCCCTCTCTCCACCCCGGCCCAAGCGAGGTAAAGTTCCTAAACTCAATCACTGACAGAAAGTCGCCGAACGGGGCCACACCCAAACCACTTACCAGAGCACCCCTCCTTCCTTGGTTCCCCCACAAAAAAAACAACCCACGTCACGATGCGAACCAAGAAGGAAACTCTTCGAAGAGATCAGTATGTCGTCAAAGGAGACCACGACAACTGATCCCAAGAACTGCCGAAAAACCCAGTTCAACAAGTCCAAAAAGCTGCCGGGGGACGTTCGCTTAACCGAACGGCAAAAAAACCGTGACCTCGTAAAGCCCGTGACGAGTCCGGAAGGCCGTTAACGCAACGTCCTCAGTCTTGATCCTCAACTAAGGATAACCTGGCCGCAGAGAACACACTTCGAGAAAACTGAGGCCCCTGGAGCCCGCCGGTCGAAGAGCTCAGAGATCTGCGGTAGAGGGTAGAGGGTACAAAAGCTCACTCACAACCAACCAACGGAAACCTTGCGAGTCCATCACTCAGGTGTACAGGGCTGCCAATCGCAACAACGCAGCAAGCGATAAAAAAAAACACACCTACGATGCCGAACATCAGATCAAAAAGATCGGACACGCGCTCCAAGGCACGGCTACTACACGAAAGAGCGGCGAAAAGCACGAAAAACCCTGCACGCAAACACAGCTCGGAGCCAACAACCAGGCTCCCGTCATCCCGAAACCGAAACCGAGCTAAAAGGGCACCCGGACTCAACCAACCGGAGTCAAACCAAAACGGCAGTGATGGCAAATCAACTGCGCAAAAAACCCACGCCAGGATTAGCTCAAGGGTTCACCACTAGAACGGGGATGATGACCAACACACAGCTTTCCGCAAGACGGCCAAGAGCGAGGAGAAAAGTCTTGCGAGGGAAAGCACCGACCCAATCCAGAAGGTCCCCAGAAAGGGATAGGGTATTTCGTCCTAACTTTCGACACTACGTTGTCTGCAGCCAACGTACTTATCAAAAGAAACGAAAACTAAAAGGCCAACAACCAGTTGTCAAAGGGCAACAACGTAACTTACCTTCGTTCAGGTCAAAACTCCAACCGGCTGGACCAAGTCACAGACATGCAGGTCAAGGTCACCGAACAAACAACCAAACTTCAAAAACAACAACCAACTCCACACCCGAGCCCAACTCCATCCACCATCGGTTCACAACGATTCCAACCACCGAAGTCTAACAGCAACAAGGGTCGTCAACACAACCCTGAAGCCAAAAACCCTAGGCAGAAAAAACCAGCGTCGACATCCAACGTCGAACGCTGGAGATCGACAGCTCACAGAACTGACAAGGTCGTCGGCAACCGGAATCAGGAAACCAACCACGGAAAGCCGCTCAAAACACAACAAGTCCAGGCGTTAGGAACGACTCGAATCCCGCAAAACACCTAGGGCCCAACCTCACCCCTCCGACACTCAACAGGTCCAAACCGAGCTCCACGGCAACACGAAGTTCGAACACCCCCAGGGTCGATAACGCATCCGAAACTGAACCAAAAGAAACTAACGGAAACCATTTCAAAACGCTTAGAGTAAAAGCAAGAAATCAACGAGAGCAACGAACAACAACACCAACGACATGAACATCTCAAACTTTAAGTCACCCAAAGCACCCAACACAGAAGAGAACCCAACCACTTGTCAATGCGAAAGATGAAACAACGCACACGACAAACTCTAGGGTTTCACGAGAATAAAACTCTCTTAGGCACGTATAAAAGAAACCCCTACACTATCAAGCTTTATAGGTCTAGCCAACATAATCCAAGTCAGAGTCAGAAACAAACAGCCAATAACAGAGGTTCGCGAAAAATCGCAACGGAGGTCGGGGTCCGAAGACGTGTCAACAACGGGCCCGGACCCAGACAAGCGGCCAGCTTTTCAGATTGTCGGACCAAGCACTCCTTGGGACACCACCCGACCAGTGAACCACCCAGACAACGTCAGAGGGGTAGGTTCCGAAAACCCACAGCTCAAGGGTCCGAACCCCGTAACACAAAACCGAAACAGGAAAAAAACACATTAAAACCCTAAGGAATAATGTCTCCCTATACTTCAATAAGTAGTAAAACACCATTCAACTAATTCTAAACAACCTTGGGGGACAATGAGCTTCATCAGCGAGTCTTCAAGCCTCAGGATCCAAGAAACAGTCTGTCGTCTTCACCCTTCAAGACTCCAGACGACTCCACGAAAAATCCCCAACAAAAAAAAAATCCGTAACAATCTCCCCCTTTGGCGATTTCCCGTGACACAAGGGCCAACCAAATTACCAACTCGAACTCTTTAGGCTACAAAACAAAATGTAAAAACAGGGTTTGTCACCCATCACCAAAACGTCAAACTCCTCGCTGAAACACCATTAGCCAGAGAAGGATAAAAAAAAATCTATTACTTAGCACACGACCAGGAGTCTTGAAGTCTTTGCGTCCTGCAAAAGAACACAAGTACAACGTCAAACCCAATACCCATTCAAACCCTGAAGCGCACCCGCATAAAACCCCATAAGCAAGAAATAAGCCAAGGAAGAAGATACATCCTAAGTCGGGTCCCCAAAGCAAAGATACATCCTAAGGCATTCCTAACCCAACAACAACTCCTAAGCCTAAGTCAGAGTCAGAATGTCCCCCCCCTCTTTTTGGGCAAAACGCCCTGAAAAAGAAGTCGCTACATCGCCAAAAAAACAAGCCGCAAACATGATCAGGGGGATTGCACGAAGTCCGTAGCCATGATACACTCGGGGCAGTAGTCACCATGGGTGCGGAGGGATACTGCACTACAAACATCCAAGCTTATCAAGGTTCGCTTGCAAAATCCCTGAAGCATTGCAAACATCCTAGACTCTTGACGGGGTTCAGAACCAAGACGCCCCTGCCGCAGGAAACTGGACCAAGACATGAAGCTCGGTAGCCTATGCGCTCGACGCTCACGGCCCGAAACAGACGCTCCTGGCCTCCCCACAACCACGGTCCAGTCCATCCCCACCAGAGACATCCTCCTAACAGAACATGCCCCTGACAAGAACTCGTACCGTTGCTCGACGCCCAAAGCCACTGGGAAGGCTGCACATGGCGCAGACCAGCAAGGACGTACCAACCCCAATGCACAGTGCAGCCTACAGACGCCCAGAGGATTTGACCAGAGACTAGCGGTTCACTAATGCCAGCAGCAATGCAACATCGACCCCCCTTTTCGTTGTAAAATTTCGCAAATGATCAGTGGAAAGGAAACCACCCCACCAGCAATCGGACCGGGAAGGTCTTGATCTCCCAGCCACGATGCCAGATTCCCAGGTATCGTTCAGATTAATTCCCCGCTAAAACCTCAAGGTCGGAAAACAAATACCCTCGAGTAACCCGCGCGCCGTACACCAATTCAGTGTTCATCTGGATTCCAATGTGGTCAGACAACTATGAAGTTACAACTTGATGATGAATGAACGAGTTCCTTGTTCCCTTTCCCGCAGACGCTCTGAATAGACCATCTTAATCTGTCACGCCCCGCCCCGGGCTAGTTCAAGATGCGGAAAAAACGTGCTAAAAATTTTTTTTTTTTTTTTTTTTTTTTGAAAAGCCTAGCCCGCGCCACCACGTACAGACCCGCCACAAATACAGGGTCCACTGTACACACGGACACGGACAGAGCCTCCCCTGTATTTGCACGGCGTCCAACAACAAACAACAGGATCACAACCACCATTCATTCATCCCAACAGCACATCAACACAACGAGAGATTCATACAGCTAACAGTCCTTAACCTGTATGAATCTAAGCAAATCCTTAAGCGAAGGATGATGCAATGCACAAGCAACAATCATTCTAGAAAGCTGCTCCTTACCCAGAAGCTTTAGTTTGAAACCCTAATCTCAATCATTGAAGAAGCCTTTGAAAACTGTTCTCCACACGAGAACTCTCTTTTTGAAATCACAAAACCGAGCAATCAGAAATCCATTTGAAAACCGTTTCCCACACGGAAACCTTGTTTTACGACGCTACCACGAGGGGTAGAAAACCGAAATGCTAGATAACGAAACGATTGAAAAGCAAGGATACAATCAACTAGTCCAAGCATGCAGTCATCACACAAGCAATATAGAATGAATCCACAACATAAGCATGCTAGAATTTACAACGGGGTAACTGAACCACACATTACATCTATCAAATAGAGGTAGGGGAATAAACCAAATCTGGGGATGTAGCCTCACGAGTCGGAACCTCTAGAGCTACTATCTAGGCGTGCCTCGCAGCGTCCCGACACTCACCACCCTGCTCACCTGAAAAACCTGTAAAGGGGGTGGGGGGGTGAGAACATGCACGCATGTCTCCCCTCCCAGTGGGTACCGCAAGCCGACGAAGGCGAGGTGTACACACCGGCACGAGGGTCAACAAAAGATAGATATGGTAAACAGTAGCAAAAGTAAATATGAGGCTGAACCTATAACAGAAATAACAATGCTACTGTAAACAACTAGTATGCATCAAAGGGGATAACCACAAAGTGAACCCAATCTATAGCCACCAGGGGGTGGCCCTGGCACTGTCACCCTGCTCAATCCAACGGCACCATCCATCCCGACGCAATGCTCGGGGCCACGGGTCGGTAGAAATTCACGACCCTTTTCCGGAAAAGAACACCTCTAAACGGTGGATCAGACCGCGGTGTACGTGAAGTGCGGGAAGAGCTGTGACGATCGATGCATATGCTCAAACCACAGAACGGCAACAAGCCGAGAAGCAACCAATAAACCACAACTAGGATCGCTCGGAACAACAGGCGATCACCTCCGACCAACTGGGTCGTCTCAAGGAATATGCAAGCCACACTAGGATCGCTCAGACTGACAAGCGATCCCCACCGACCGACTGGGTCGTCTCAAGAACATGCAAACCACACTAGGATCGCTCAGAATGACAAGCGATCCCCACCGACCGACTGGGTCGTCTCAAAGAACATGCAACCCACACTACTCTACTATCCAAGCACGCATATGAGTAGAGTCTACGGGAGTCAAGTGAACTACTAACAGAAAAGCAAAGGAAGGGATAGAAAGGTATCACCGTAGTCCACTGAACCGACTCCGGGTCGAAGTACCCACCTGTAGGTAAGATCCAATCTAACACCGACGGCTCTCGGGAACCGCGACAGGACCTACGAAAGACTCACAGGGTCAAGGTCCACCAAGTCGACGCTAAACACAAAGCTCTCACATCCCGAAACCGGCGGATCGCCCGGGAAAACCCACCGGGACGATCCCGAAACCACACAAAGCCCCAGAGGGGTACCAAACAGCCAACAAGGGCCCTCGCTGTCCCCGAACACAACAAACCAAGTGACGGGACAGCGAGCACAAGCACGGGGTGCCACGAACATCAAACGCACCCGTAAAGGCTTCCCGGGTTCCCGAAAAGTGCCGATTTGGCACCGGAACCCCACATCACTCATCCGCTGTCCTTGGAACTTCGGGACAGCGATGAGGAACAGCCAACGAGGCCACACGATGAAGCCAAGTCGCTCGCAAAAACAGCGAGTGAGTCGCACAACTAGAAATGTGCGTTTTGCCGATTATTTCATCGAAAAACGCGTCGGAAACAAGTCCGAAACCACACGAAGGGCGAGGGGGTAGGACAAACAGTCCACAGGGTCTCCAAGACCTTACCCTTGCTGCCCACAGCGTCGCTACGCTGTCACAAACGCCTAAGTCCCCAAACATGCAACATACACAAACATACAATCACTAAATTAGGCCGTTCGAGCAATCCGTTCGTCCGCTCGAACTTCCGCAAGTACCAGCGGATAGGTATCGTCGTCACGGAGACCGTGCTCACTGTCCCGCTGCGACAGGACCAGTCGCAAGCCGGGAAAACCCATAAAAACAGTGGGCGCGTGCACAAAAGCAAGCTTAACTAGGGCCGCGTGAGCAAGCCGTACATCCGCACGACCTTCCGCAAGCACCAGCGGATCGGCAACGACGTGACGGAGGCTATGCTCACAGCCCCACTGCGACAGGACCAGTCGCAGTCCGGGAAAGTGCATAAAAACAGCGGGCAAAAGGCAAAAATAGCCCGACAAAGGCCGCACGACGCAACGGCTCAACCAAAACCAGAACTAGGGTGAGCACGGTGTTCAGCACGTCGCTGCGATCGCCGGGCTCACCCTCCCGAGCTTCGGGGGTCAGCAGGGAGCTCAAGCATCCCAACAAAAAAAAAAACACCACAATGCAAGGCCCCGGCCGGAGCAACCAGCTCCGGCCGGCTGCCGGCCGGCAGGCAGGCCAGCGGCGGCCAGCATCGGCAGCGGAGGTGCCAAGGAGAAGGAGGCTCACCTCAGCCGGCGGCGGGAAGGCGGCGGCGGCGGCGGCGCGGGGAAGAGGATAGCTCTCGGGTTGGCTGCCAGGGGCGAGGGCACGGCGGCGCCGGCAACGAACGGCAACGGCGGCCGGCGGCGATGCGAGCACCGGCTCGAGGGGGTCGCCGGACATCGCCCTGTCGGTGTCCGCGACAAAAACAGAGGCGGGTGGCGGCGCGGGGAAACAGAGGTTGCCCTAGCCGAGCCCGCGGCGGCTCCGGCGGCTCCGGCGGCTCTTCGGCGGCACGGCGATGGCCGGGGAGGCAGGAGGCGGCGCCGGAGGTCGCGGGGGAGGTGACGCTCACCTTCCCAGGGTGCGGGAGGCGGCGGCGGCAGGGGCTCACCACCCTCGGCCAGCTGCTGCTCCAGCAGCTGGCCGCAGCAGCTCAGCTTCAGGCTTCCCGGCGGCGGCCCTCCGGCGGCACGGCGGCGGCGGCGGTCCCCCCGCGTCACAGAAACCTCAGGGGGAGCTCGGCGTGGGTTCCCCCTGGGTGCTCACCTCAGAGAAGAAGAAGGAGAAGAAGAAGAAGAAGAAAAAGAGAAAATGGGGAGAGAGGGGTGTGGCCGGAGCTGCTCCGGCCAGGCAGTGGCCGACGGCGGCCGGCGCTGCACAGGGAGGAGGCCGAGGGGCAGGGGGAGCTCGGGCTCCACTCTGGGAGCAAGGGAGAGAAGGAGTGAGAGAGGGAGAGTGAGAGAGAGAGTGTGAGGGGATGTTTCACCCACCCCCTCCACCAACCAAATTACAGAAAAACCCCTCCAAACTCGGCAAAACACCCCAAGGTCCCTTCAGCCAGCACAAGAAGCCCAAACACCCCTCCACAAGCAATCTCACGCGAAACGGTGCGAGAACAGGGTCCAAATCGCGAAATTACAAAATGCGACTTACGACCTCTCGGCGATCAAGATGGAATAACTTTTTATCCGCTCGTCGCACGACGACGCGGATCGCGCCATCGCGTTCAGCACTGCCGAGACATCGAACTCACCATTTTGGTTCATCAGATTCGGACTCCGGATCGCGCCGTTAAGCCGTTCACTCTCCGCGACGAAAAACCAACAACTATTAAAATCCACTAAAATCACTTATATACATATATATATATAAATACCGGTATATATATACGTATACTGATCAAAAACACAGTAATGGGGGAGAGGAACACTGAGAATTTCAAATTCCCAAAATTCGGATTCTCACACTTGTGCCGAGCCTAATGGCTCCGTGGTAGTCAACACCTCACGCTTTGGTGAGCCTTACCCACGGCGGTTCCATTTCTGCGCTCTCTATCACACGGGCGAAATAACTGTCGCGAGGCCAACTCCGGAGTGCCGGCTTGTAGGGAGCGACCCTCACAAGCATGTGTAAACGAGCATAGTGGCCAACAAGCAACAATCAACCATAATAATATCATATGTTTAATTTCACATTATGTCAAAACATGTCATATTATGTCTACTACATTCAATAGCCAATATGCTAAATGTCAACAATATCATGTTGTTCTCAAATTGTCCTTTGGTATGTCCCTACCAATATGCACATGTCTCTAACATGTAACTGTTCATCTCTTTGTTTACAAAGTTCATAAACCATGCATTATTCTAATGCCATATATCATGCATTCTACAAATGCCAAAACCATGCATTATTCTAATGCCATATATCATGCATTCTACAAAAGTCAAAACCATGCATTATTCTAATGCCATATATTATGCATTCTACAAATGCCAACAAGTCCATAAACCATGCATTATTCTAATGCCATATATCATGCATTCTACAAATGCAAAACCATGCATTATTCTAATGCCATATATCATGCATTCTACAAATGCCAAAACCATGCATTATTCTAATGTCATATATCGTGCATTCTACAAATGCCAAAACCATGCATTATTCTAATGCCATATATCGTGCATTCTACAAATGCCAACAAGTCCATAAACCATGCCATGCATGAGCTACATTAACCTCTACTACATAGAGTATAAAAGCTATCATAGGAGTATTCCATTAACCAAGAACTCATGTTTAACCAATTACAATTATCACATACAACTAGAGTCCCTTTCCTCATGTCTTAAACATGGAATCATATCCACGACCAAAAGGTCGAGCCAAAAGCCAACGATGCCCGTCAAAGTTGCTCACCTAGATAAGGTGCAACAACTTATCCTGCATAGCCATATCCTCTCTTTTCTCTATACAAGCATACTTTAGTATGCGACGAGAATTCACTAGTCCACCACTCAAGTAGTGTCTCATATGATGCTCATCTCTAGCATGCATAACCTAATTAGCATTTCGTAATGCATCATTACACTACTAGCACAAATACTCTAGCATGCATAATATTCTCATAATGCCATACTATATGAATATGTATTTTTCATAAACAACTTGTATGTCTCATGCAATCACAATTATCATCATGCCATAATTATCATAATTATGCATCTAATCAATCCTATAACAAGATATGAGACATAGGGGGAGTTCACCCATTTCGGTGAGGTCAGACCCACCGGATAACCGTCGAAACCTCGCAGTACTTCAAAACGAAGTTGTCCCCCGAGCTTCTCATACCCTAAGATAATTTTCCAAGGGGTTAAAAGCTTCGAACGAACAAATTCGAAAACCACCAAAAACTATGATGTAAATGGGTGAAAAATATCTTGAGCAAGTAAAACTTGTTCTAAGTCCAAATTGAGGTTAGAGATCTTCCAATCTAACCTACAACAACATTCTACACCCATCAATTCCACCTCAAGGGCTACAATCACAAAACCCTAAACAAAACCCTAGTTTTCAAGAAACTAGGTTTTCTAAGCAAAATCACAAATAGAGGTTGTAAGAGAGTTTACTAACCTCAAATCAAGCTTCCAACCAAGCTCACACATGCTAGGGTTGAAGCTAAGCCCACCAACAAGCTCTTCTCCTCAGCCACGAGCTCCCTTCAAGCCTAGGAGTCAACCTCCATAGAGAAAATGGAAAGAAAAGAGATCAAAACCATGATCTAAGGGGTTGGAGAGGAGAAAATCAAGAGAGAGAGAGAGAGAAACACCCTACCTTTCTTCTCCTCCATCCTCAGCCAAAACAACAACATGAGGGGTGAAGGGATACTTAATCCCGAGCAACAAAATCCAAATAGGCCCCTCAAAAAGCCAAAATTGCAAAACTGCACAAAAAGGCAATTTCTGCACTATATACCGGTATGCGAATTGGCATACCGGTACTAATTAAATCAGTACCCGTGTGCCAAAATCAGTACCCGAATGCAGTACAAATTCTACACTTTATGCAGAATTTGATCTCCGGACTCCGTTTTCGCCCTTTTTAAGCCACGAAAACACCTCAAAGCTCGCCAAACTCAACCAAAAACTCCAGAATAGTATAAGCCACTATTCTCTCACTTGAACTCCGCAATTTGCTAAAGTTCAGTGTACTACACGAACTTGGGAGAGAAAATCTCGAAACCCAAAATTGTAAGAAATTTTTTTAGAACTCTTCCCGAAAGATTTCGTCCGAAGGTTGCGGCGATTGAAACCATTAAGCATCCAGACGAGATGAAAGTAGAGGAATTAGTAGGTGCTTTACAAACATATGAAATGACTTTTCCTACTAATCAATCTTCTTCCAAGTCTTCTTGTAAAAGTACAAGTGTTGCACTCAAATCTACTAAGGAGGAGGACGATGACTCGGATTCCGACAAAGATAATTCGCTCGCCGACTTTGAACACCAATTGACGCGTCTCACGAAAAAATTTCGTCAGAATTTTCAAAAGAACAAGAGAAATCGATCTACATCCAAAACTTCTTTAAAAGGATCTTCAAGTTCAAAATCCTCTAAAGAAAAGAAACTTGCAAAATCTTCTAAAGAGAAGGATGATTTTGAAGGGAAAATCCAATGTTATAAATGTAAAGGATACGGCCATATTTCTAAGGATTGTCCCACTAAGAAATCCTATAAAAAGAAGGCTTTGCAAGTAAAAACTTGGGACGATTCTACTTCTGATGAATCGACCTCAAGTGATGAAGAAAAAAATAATGTTGCTTTTAGTTCTCACACTTCTTTGCCTTTAGCTACATATTTTTCATCTATTATTTCTGACTCTTCTCTTTCTCCTTCCCTGCATGAAACGTCGACGGACGATGGCGAGAGTGAGGGGGAGTCGGACAATGAGGGCTTAGTCGTGGCATACCATCAATTACTTAAGGAATCTAAGAAAATGGCTAAACACAACAAAAAGTTGAGGAAGCAGCTATTGGAACTTAAGGATGAAAACAAAACCTTGAAAACAACGACTAAAGCTCTTGAGGATGAACGGGACACGATATAGAAGAACAATGGAATCCTCAAGGAGAAGCTAGACCAATCGGAGACAATGATCAAATCATATCAAGAAAAGATTGATTTTCTAGAGCAACAATACAAGGAAGTTCACACATCCAATCAAGTTTTGACCAAACAAGTCCATCAACTCAATTCCGACATTCAAAAATTTTCCTCCGGATCTAAGAAACTTGATAATATGCTCGGATTGGGTCAAATGGCTAAACTTGGAGTTGGATATGAGAGGACATATGTTGAGAATGTTAAAAATTCTATTCCCAAAGTCTCAACAAATTTAAAGGAGAAAGTATGCCATAGATGTGGAAATAAAGGTCACATCAAGAAGACATGCCCTAGAAAAGAAAAGAAATATCACCCGGCATCTTCTAAATATCAATTGGCATCCTCTAACACTCGACAACCCCCACGGATTCAAAAGCAACATCAATCGAGTCGAGTAGCGAAGACCAACCAAAAGTCGAAGCCATAACATCCGATTTCTACAAAGCCAAATGCGACGTGGAGACCCATGGTTGATCGGAAGACGACCAACAATCCGACAAGTTTTGGTTCGGAAAGGTGATATCTTTCCTTGTCTTAAATCTTAATTTGTTTTGACTTAGTGTAGTGCTTTGGTCGGTTTCTATTGCATATCTTGTTTGGTCATTGCATTACATGCTTAGATGCTTTCATTGTTACGAATTTTTATTTTTCGGTTATTGATTTCAAGCTCATTGAATAATTACAACATTAAATAGTGCTTTGAACATCAATAGGTTCACTTTCATTCACTCCCAATTAATTTCATATCAATTATCGATTTTACTTCATTTTTATTATTTATGAAGATAATTTATTATGGAAGTTCTTAACTCTTATATTCATCAAATTTAGGAAATCATGTGTAATCTTTAGGCACTTAACCTATCTCGGTTGTGTGTGTGGAATTTGATGAATAGGAATTTGCTAATAGACTAAAATTTATCAATTTTTTTTTCAAATAAGAGATTGCATAATTTGAGGGGGATTATAATAAAAATAAAACAAAGGATGATGAAATACTCCTAAGGTATAAAAGATATGGAAAGAGTTACATCCTAAAGGGAGTGTGAAAACTACCACCACATGTAGGAAAGAGCTACCACCCCGGTCGTCCGGTAAGTGTGTGAAGCCACCACATGGATATTAAATGCATAACCGAAAAGGTTGAAAAAGAGTGCATATTTAAAAAAAAAATTGGAGTTATAAGGTGGTACATTGAAAGATGCTCAAAGAGCCACCCCCGGTGCATTATTTGCCTGATCTCAAATTTGAACGTTTATGCGACAAATTTATGTCATTTAGTGAATCTCTATAAGTCATCTTTATGATCTGTTACATCTTGATAGTTTTTTGAGCCTTGAGATTATTTTTTATGACTTATTTTTGAAGTATATATGAATTAAGAAATCGTATAATATTTTATCTCCATCATGCTGATTGTGTAGTAAAATTCTTAATTCTTATGAAATTAGTAAGAATTGAAAGAAGTCAATGTGAACTTATATTTTTCATGTACTAACATTGCTTGACGCTTTTATCACAATTGGTTTCAAAATTGAAATTTTTTTTTAAAACTTGTGGTTCTTGTGTACAACATTCCACCACTTCTATTTCTCTCTGAGCTCTCTCTCTTATTTTGGTGTTTTTTTTTCACAATTTTTGACAAAAAGGAGGAGAGAGATGATGATATTGAAAGTTTTATAAAAGAAGAGAGGGAGAGATTTTGACGAACTTAGAGCATAAACAATGGGGGAGAGATTTTGATATATTTTTACTAACTTTGTTTGTGGAGAAAAAAAATTTTTGCAAGAAGAAAACTTTTTGCAGGTCTTTGAAGACTTCAAGACTTCATATATGTTTAAGTCATAGAGTTTGTTTAGGAGTTACAAAGTTGTAATTTTGTACTTTGTTTGGATCTTTCACGCGAGAACTTCTTTGTTTTGGTGATGGCAATGAATTTCAAATTTTCTTTTTGGAGACATTAGCATTGTGAGTATTTTTATGTAATTTTGAGTTTTGTCACGAAATTGCCAAAGGGGGAGATTGTTACGGATTTTATATTGGCATATTTCGTGAAGTGAGTCGGAGTCTTGAAGGTTCAAAGAAGAAAAGACGAAGATTGATGACTCGAAGACTCAACGTATGAATTCACGATGCTTGGTAAGTTTAAATAATATTGATGGTGATTTATGATCATTTACAAGTGTTTGGAAGACATTAGAATAGATAAAAATTGATAAAATATAAAAATTAAGTTTTCCAAGTTTCAGGATCCGGACCCTGGCGCGAGGTCCGAAACCCGTGCCTTCCTGGCTGTCAAGCAGGTAGGGTCCGGACCCAGGATCAAGGTCCGGACTATGAAACGTCTGGAAACTTCAAAGACCTGACCCTTCATCCAAGGTCCGGACCCTGACCCGTCGCGATTTTTCGAAAACGTGTTTTTTCAATCCTACTCTGATTCTAATGTCTCCTAAACCTATAAATAAGATATGGAGGTGTCTCTAAAACGTGGTTAAGCATATTATATCTTTTAGCAACTCTAGAAGTTTGTAGGTAGCCGTTTTCCTCATCTTCTACAACAAGCTTCTCTCAAATTGATTCTTGATGCCCTAATTCTTAATGTTCTTTTAGAATCAATTTGAGAATTGCTTAGAGATTATTCCCACAGATCTTTCATGATATTCTAAGCAAGGAATCACCACCAACGTTATTCGTTTTGCTCCGGACGGAGTGGCGTCGTGGATTCGGCGTGATCAAGACGGTTCGTGGATTCAAATCGTTGGTGCTCGAGGATTCGAGTGGCGTCTGTGGATTCGGACGTGGGGCGTTGACAAATCGACGACGTGTGCGAGATCCGCAGGATATAAAGGAGAGGTTACGTCCGTGGAGTCGGTAATCACCTTATAATCTTTTATTCTTAGTGGATTATTTTTCGCATGTTGGTCCCGTAGGTTTTTCTCCAAGTTGGAATTTTTCCACGTAAATCTCGGTGTGCTATTTTATTTTCACATTTATTTTTATTGCATTGAGATTTGTGGTTTGGCCGTCATACCTAGTCACCCCCCTCTAGGTATTGCTAGTATCTAGATAGATCCTAGGATTCCCCATAACTTACAATTGGTATCAGAGCGGGATCTAGATTTATCTATCATTATGGGTGACGGTGGTAACATTAATCGACCTCCGCTCTTTGATGGCACAAATTATGCTTATTGAAAAGTTCGCATGAGAGCTTTTCTAATAGCCATCGATGAGCGAGTGTGGCAATCCATAAAATTTGGATGGACTTATCCCACTCAAATCGTCGATAATGTTAACGTCCCCAAACCTCGAAATAAGTGGAGTAAGGAAGGGATTGATTTATCTTCTTACAATAGTAGGAAAATTAAGGCCTTATTTAATGCTCTATCTCAAACCGAGTTTTCACGCGTCTCGGCGTGTGAAACGGCTAAGGAGATTTGGGATACTCTCCAAGTGACGCATGAGGGTACTAGTTTAGTAAAGGTTCAAAAACTCCAAATGCTAACTAGCAAATTTGACTCTATTCGTATCGAGGAAAATGAGACCTTTACCGAGTATTATACTCGTCTTCAAGACATAGTTAAAACATGCGCGAACTTGGGAGAGAAAATCTCGAAACCCAAAATTGTAAGACAAATTTTGAGAACTCTTTCCGGAAGATTTCGTCCGAAGGTTGCGGCGATTGAAACCATTAAGCATACGGACGAGATGAAAGTAGAGAAATTAGTAGGTGCTTTACAAATATATGAAATGACTTTTCCTACTAATCAATCTTCTTCCAAATCTTCTTCTAAAAGTACAGGTGTTGCACTCAAATCTACTAAGGAGGAGGACAATGACTCGGATTCCGACGAAGATATTTCGCTCGCCGACTTTGAACACCAATTAGCGCGTCTCACGAAGAAATTTCGTCGGAATTTTCGAAAGAACAAGACAAATCTGTAGCACTTAGAATTTTAGTGCGTTGTATCGAACTTTACTAAATTTGATAAAGTTCGATGGAAGCCGATAATGGCTGGTGTGGAATTGGGTTCCGAAGGTTTCGAAACATTGTGGGTGCGAGTGGAAACCCGGAAATCAAAAATTTTTGAAAAAGGGACCAAGTGGAGCAAAACTGCTCACGGGGTCCGGACCCTGGAAGCTGGGGTCCGGACAATGAAGTCCGCGGGCAGCTACGGTCCGGACCCGGATGTCACGGTCCGGACCCGAGCTGGTTTTCGAGTTGGGGTGCGTACGGGCTCCGGACCCTGATGCCAAGGTCCGGACCCGGCCTGCGCAGTGGACTGTCACCTGTGCGGGGTCCGGACCCCTCTCGCAAGGTCCGGACCCGGCTGAGGCAGAATGCCCAGTGAGGTGTATTTTGGTAATTCCACAGAGGAGGGCTATGTATTGAGGGCTGAGACCTCTCTCCTCATTACTTCTTCATTTCCTCTCATTCCCTCTCCCTCTCCCTCACTTTCTCTCTCTAGAGATCTCTCCAAAGTTTGGAGAAGTGTAGGATTTGACCTTGGGAAAAGCTTTTAAGGTGGATTTGGAGCTTCTTGGTGCAAGAAGAAGCTTGGGAGCTAGCGCTTTGAGGTGAGTTCTTGTGATTTAGGGTTTAAACCTTGGATATAATCCTTTAAGATGAGGTTTTTGGAAACCCTAGGCAATCTCCACCACAAATGGTGGAAGATTGGCCATGAAATCTAGGGTTTGGCTTGCATGCATGCAAACCCTAGGTAGATTTGGGGCTTTGCCATGGGAGGTCCTAAAAATATTTGGACCTTCGGGAATTGCAATTGAGGAATAGGAAATCATGTTAGAACACTTGATTTCATACATCGAGTTGATTTAAGGGTTCGTAATGAGTAACGAACCATTTTCTTGTAGAAGCTTGGGTTGAAGCAAGAACTCAAGGCTTGGAGACTTAGGAGCTCAAAGAATACAAGAATTTGGAAGCTCTTAAGGTGGGTTTGTGTTTACCGAAGTGATTAGGTCACTTCCATGTCTAGGGTAAATATCCATTTAAAGATAAAATGGTATGTGTTGTGAACCCTAGAACTTGCATGTTGGCAAAGATGAAAATCATGATAGGTAGAGCCATGAGCTCCTATTGCATGTTATAGAATTCAAGTATATTTATATTATCTATACTTGTTGCATGGTTGCATGTATGATTGGAACCTAGTGTTATTGAAAATAGGTTGGAACATGTATGAATGGAACCTAGTGTTATTGAACATAGGTTAGACATGAGATTGGAACCTAGCGTCATGGAACCTAGGTTGAGAATGAGAAAGTAAGCCTAGTGTCACTGAACATAGGTGAGACTTAGTGACTTGAACCTAGGGTCATGAGACTTAGGTTGGCAAGTGTAAAATGTGAACAATGGGATGTGCGACGATTTTGCTATCCCTGGTATGCGACGATTTCGCTACCCGTGCCATGAGTTGGCGGTGTTGAGATGGGATGTGCGACGAGGTTGCTATCCCGGGTATGCGACGATTTCGCTACCCGTGCCATGAGTTGGCGGTGTTGAGATGGGATGTGCGACGAGGTTGCTATCCCGAGTATGCGACGATTTCAATACCCGTGCCATGAGTTGGCGGTGTTGAGATGGGATGTGCGACGAGGTTGCTATCTGTAGTACCCCTGGGGCCTAACTGACGGAATGACTGCAGTATCCTAGACTGTTCGACGCTTTTGGAGAAGGTCGAGACAAGTCGGAGTCGTTTCGGCGTCAAATAGACGCGAGAACGGACTCGGAGCACCGAAGCGAGCCAAAACTGAAGTTTTGGGCTTTTGGAGTTTCGGGCGCCCGGACGCTCTGTTTTGGGCGCCCAGTTGTTCAGTGCTCGTTTTCTGAAAATTACTAAGTCATTTCGGATCTATGTTTCGGGCGCCCGGAAAGTGGATCCGGAAATCCTACCTCGTGAGTATCGATCCGCTTGAC
Organism: Puya raimondii; assembly: GCA_016920855.1. Lineage (NCBI taxonomy): Eukaryota > Viridiplantae > Streptophyta > Magnoliopsida > Poales > Bromeliaceae > Puya > Puya raimondii. The sequence continues at coordinate 20,570,778 of JABWPP010000049.1, forward strand.
ACGTGTCGATTGGTTGGTGAAATCCGCCGGACCAGGTTAGGGCACACCGGACCGCGGCGGAGAGTCCGATGCTCGAGTTTGTACAGGCTGAAGAACCAGGCGCCCACTTCATGAGTTTCGGGCGCCCGAATGTGTGGATTTCTGCTGAGGACAGGTTAGTTGTAATTCTGTTCTTGAGGCTCATTGCACCGAAATTAGTGGTCTATAAAAGAAGTGGACGACCTCCCCTGAGGCTTTTTCTCCCCTCTTCAAGGTGAAGCTCGGATTTTTGCAAGGGAACCCTCCATTCCCCCCAATTTCCACCTTTCCCCATTGATGATCTTGGTTTCCTGCTGAAACTGCAACGTCGACCTGTGGTGTTCGTGCTCGTGTGCAGTGTAGGAGTGTCCAAATCCAACGAAACTTGGTTTGTTGGATAGAGAACTCGTAGAGGAAGAAGTGGAATCCTTCCAATCGCGATTCGGACAGGTATGTAAGCTACAGTTGATGTTTCACTGGACCCCTTGTGTTCTTGAGCTGAAACTTGGGTTTTTCCTTTGATCTTTTGGATCCAATCTCTTGGGAGCTGGAATTACAAAGTGAAGATTGGTCCTTCCACTTTCCTTGCTGGTTTGGAGGTTCTTCCCACCGAATTGAGGATTCAAAGGTGAGTTCTAGCTCAGATTTTGAGTAATTGCTTAAGTGCTGATTTTTTGGATCATTGATGGAATTTCTTGGATTTTTAGATCCAGATCTTTGTGAGAATCTTTCGAGAGGTTTTGGATTGTTCCATCACTGTTTTTGAAAGGTTTGTGACCCCTTTCTATGAGCTAGATTCGTTGGAATCCCTGAATTCTTGCTGTTTTTGAGTTTTGCTTAAGTGCTGGAACTTCTGGATCCATGTGCAGGAGGGTCCAGATGTTGATCTGATTCAGTGTTTAGGCTTTTTGGATATCGAGTCGAGCTCCGTTTTGGCTGAAATTTGGATGGTTTGTTCTTGAACCTCTGCTGGTGAGTTGAGCCAAATTTCACTGCATTTGGATTTAGGATTTGGATTTTATCGCATGTTGAATACATGTGGGTTGTGCTGCCAGGCTGCAGTTCTGGGCTGATGTTCTGGGCGCCTAAAACAGTGAGCAGGTGGGTCCGAATCTCGAGGTTGCAGTTTTGAACTCGATTTCAGCCGGCGTTGTTTGGAGGCCTTCCACTCGACTCCTAGCCGTTGTTGGATAGCTTTCGAAGTGGGTTAATGTTACCGAAATCGCCGGATTTCCTCCTAAGTTGTAGAGAGTGCAGCATGTTGTTTTATTATCTGTTTAATCATGTTAGTAGCTCGAATTCATGAATTTGCATGTGTTTATATGAAATCTGAATTTGGAGCATAAATTGATAATTTATTGACATGACTTTACATGCTGAACTAGGAAAATTGACTTTGGAGAAAACTCGCGAACATACAACCGTCACTTTTCGAACTGTTATCAGATTTAGCTCTAGGAGCCGTTTCTGTTCTTGTATCACCGCTGTTAGTGCGAGGTGGATACTTAGTTCATTATAGGATGAGTTTATGCTCGTGCTGGGATGCCGAGCTTGTATTTACAGCAGGGTTAGGCTGTTTTGTGTTACCGGGTGCCGTCGGGGCTGACGGTGGACCCAGATTCTTGTTTTAGTATCTGTTACATCAGATGCCGTGGGCACGTGAGCCTTGGTTGTTAGACCGACTTGACCCTTTTATTTCGGTTTTAGCTTGTGTTTACCTGATTGAGCTGTCAGATTCGCAACTACACTTGGCTGGGTCGCCCACACAAGTGCCACTCCGGAGTTGGACTTTTGTGCGTCGCAGTAGTCCCTGTTGGGTGCTGCTCTTCACCGGAAACCCTCGTGGGTGAAGTACGGTGCAGCTTAGGGTACAGGCGGGACTGGTCTGTTGAGGTCCCGGTAGACTTGGGTCAGTTTGGACAGTTTATTCATAGTGAGAGTTGCATTTACTCCTGTGACTGTTATGCATAGTGATAGGGTAGTGGCATGATAGCTGTAGAGCTTATTCCAGCTTACTTTGTTGTTCTTTACCTACCAGCTATACTGTTAGTCTCGTAGACTTAGTGGGTGGACCGTTGAGGTCGGTATCGGTACCCACTGAGGACTACTTCTTTTGATAGTAGTTCTCACACCCATTGTTGCCACTTTTTCTTGCAGAGCCTTCTTCTGTTGCGGCTGCTGCGCCTGTTTTCGCGGATCGAGGTAAGGGAGTCGCGAGCTAGATCCCTACCTGTCCCTGTTGTCCCTAGAGGAGGACCCCACTGGAGATAGTTTATTTTGAGTTGAGTCATGTACATATACTGTGGACTTGTTCCTATTTTGGTTCTGGATGGACTGTTGTATCTTGGATCCTATATGTACATGTGACTTTTGTTATTAGTATGTTTTATTGCAGCTCTATATATCTCTTGTAGTGGCTTGTATGTTTGTTTACAGGTTAGCTATCGCTTCGTATACATAGAAAAATCTATGTATACGGCGGATCTGTTGGCGAGCCCGGGGAAACGAGTAATCCGGGGCGTGACAGATTAAGTTGGTATCAGAGCTTAGGAATAGGTCGTTGGGACTTAGTAAACCCTAGGCTTTGGCAGACCCTAGGAATGCAAGACGTGAGAGACGTGACTTGCCGCGAAAGTCATCGATTTGACTGTTGAACTCATCCTTAAGTGGAGGGAGTGATCGAAGGCGTGTGTCCTTTCCTGTCGCGAACTTGCGTTGGCTGCAGACGACGTCAAGCAGCGAGGGAAAAGAGGCTACCTTCTGGACTTTCGCTTGATTGGGTCTTGAGTTGTTTTGTGGTTGTTGACTGATCTGTGTGTTACGCAGGTGAGCATGGCGCCTCCCCGACACCGAGGTCGACCCCCGACGAGGACTACCCCCGTGCCTTCTGTGGTGCCTGAGCAGGCGGGACCTAGTGCACCCCCTGATGTGAGTGAGCAGTTGACAGCGCTAGCCGAGTCAGCTAGGTAGCAGAGTGCACTTTTGCAGAGGATGTGTGATACCATTACTCACACGTGGAGTGCAGCACCTAGAGCGACGGAGTCGCAGGAGCCACCTCCTGCTATTCCAGCTGACATTCCAGCTGCAGCCGTGCCCCCAGCAGCGGCAGTTCCGGCCGCACCAGTTGGCGACTCTTCCCGGTCAGGTGGACAGATGTCGGAGGCTGAACAGGAGCGGATGACTGAGAGACTGGCTCATTTTTGCCGATTTGATCCACCCCGTTTTGATGGTAGCCACACCGAGCCATGGGTGGTGGAGGCCTGGGTAGGCGAGATGGAGAAGTTGTTCGAGGATCTCTTCGTGCCAGAGCGGGAGCGGGTTCACTTGGCGGTTCACTGCCTGACGGATGATGCACGCATCTGGTGGACGAGGACGAGATCGAGCAGGTCGCTGGATGCGCTGCGTTTGAGTTGGGCCTAGTTCTGCGGGATGTTGTATGGGTCCTATTTCCCTAACAGCGTGAAGCAGAAACTCGAGGAGGATCTGAAGACGTTACTTCAGGGAGATCGCACAGTGCAGGAGTATACCCGGGAGTTTACCAGACTCCTGAACTGTGTTCCTTTTGCTGCGAGAGATGAGGCTCACAGAGTTTATTTGTTCGAGCGAGGATTGAGACATGAGATATTTGTCTTAGTTCAGGCGCAGAGGTTGCAGACCTTGGACGCGCCGATCGAGCAGGCGCTATGGATGGAGCGAGGAGCCTTGACGGCGAGTGAGCGGGCGGCCACTCTGAGTCAGGGTTTGGCTAGGAAGCGCCCGACTCCGGAGGATGGAGGACAGACCAACGGCAGACGCCCGCCGAGACCTCCACGATCACGTTCCCAGGGTCGTGGGTTTTCGGGGCGACAGAGGTCTGGTGGATCCCGTCAGCAGGGACGGCAGCAGAGGGGAGCACCGAGATGTGTCATCTGCGGAGGACCACATTGGCCTAGACAGTGCGAGCAGCGAGAGGGCCGGTGTTTTGGGTGTGGTCAGTCCGGACATCTGCGGGCAGCTTGTCCCCGAGCAGCGTCGCCTGTACCATCGATCGCCTCGACACCTCCAGTTCATCAGCAGACCTATGGCGCCCCACCGAGTCACAGCCAGATGGATCGGGCTTCTGTACCACGCCTGGGTGAGCGTCGACAGCAGGCGCAGAGCGGCAGAGTCTTTGCGGCTCAACTGGAGGACTCCACGGTGGCTGATCATGTGGTGGCAGGTGTCATTTTAATTTCTGGCATTAGAGCTCGTGCATTATTTGATACCGGTGCATCACATTCTTTTGTTAGTCGAGCATTTGCATCCTTGCATGGACTAGTGTTAGGGCCGTTACCTTGTGCACGAGAGGTGCAGATTCCCGAGCACGTTTTGCGTGTGGAGGACTGTTGTCGAGCTTGCCCTGTGCAGCTTGGACCTTGGGTGATGCCCGCAGACCTGTTGGTCTTGGGGCGATTGCAGGATTTTGATGTGGTGCTCGGCATGGATTGGCTGACGCGCTACTTCGCGACGATCGACTGTGGCGAGAGGACCGTGACGTTTCGCGAGCCAGGCCAGGAGGAGTACGTGTATCGAGGCTGCAGGAGCACGTTGTTTGCGACATGGATTTCGTCGGCACGAGCGAGACAGATGATGAGTCGTGGATGTACCGCATTTCTTGCGACTGTTGTTGAGGTATCTGCGGTGGCACCGGAGCTCGAGGACATCTCTGTAGTCCGCGAGTTCCTGGACGTGTTTCCCCCGGAGTTGACTACGATGCCACCGGACAGGGAGGTCGAGTTTGTGATTGACGTAGTCCCAGGAATTGCGCCAATCTCAAAGACACCCTACCGAATGTCACCGGCTGAGCTGAGAGAGCTTAAGGCGCAGCTTCAGGATTTGATGGATAAAGGGTTTGTGAGACCCAGTGTATCGCCTTGGGGAGCGCCGGTGTTATTCGTGAAGAAGAAGGATGGCTCACTTAGACTTTGTGTGGATTATCGAGAGTTGAATAAAGTGACCATCAAGAACAGGTATCCTTTGCCGCGCATTGATGATCTGTTTGATCAGCTGCAAGGATCTTGTGTCTTCTCGAAGATTGACTTGCAGTCTGGTTACCACCAATTGAAGGTGAAGGCCGAGGATATTCCTAAGACGGCTTTTAGGACCCGGTACGGGCATTATGAGTTCACGGTGATGCCGTTTGGATTGACTAATGCCCCTGCCGCGTTTATGGATTTGATGAATCGAGTGTTTAAGCCGTTCTTGGACCGGTTTGTGGTGGTGTTTATTGATGACATCTTGATCTACTCTCGGAGCGATGCTGAGCATGAGGAGCACTTGAGGATTGTGCTGCAACTTCTGAGAGAGAAGAAGTTGTATGCTAAGCTGAAGAAGTGCGAGTTCTGGCTTCGAGAGGTAGCTTTCTTGGGCCATGTGATTTCAGCCACGGGAGTAGCGGTGGACCCACAGAAGATTGAGACTGTGCGGGATTGGCCCAGACCGACGACGGTTACCGAGGTGAGGAGTTTCCTCGGGTTAGCTGGATATTACCATCGATTTGTGGAAGGCTTTGCGAAGCTCTCCACACCCCTCACTAGTCTGACGAGGAAGGGGATTAGATTTGTTTGGAGTGCTGAGTGCCAGCGTAGCTTTGAGGAGCTGAAGGAGAGACTGATGTCTGCTCCCATCCTTACCCTTCCAGTTATGGGGGAAGGATTTGTGATTTATAGTGATGCATCACACAGTGGCTTGGGATGTGTGTTGATGCAGCATGGTAGGGTAATTGCCTATGCCTCCCGGCAATTGAAGGATTATGAGAAGAATTATCCTACGCATGATTTGGAGCTGGCAGCTGTAGTGTTCGCACTGAAGCTGTGGTGGCATTACTTGTATGGTGAGCACTGTGAAATTTTCACGGATCATAAAAGTCTCAAGTATCTGTTCACTCAGAAGGAATTGAACCTGAGGCAACGCCGGTGGTTGGAATTGTTGAAGGATTATGATATTACCATCCAATACCACCCCGGCAAGGCAAATGTAGTGGCAGATGCGTTGAGCAGAAGATCAGTGCAGAGCCTTAGTATGATGATCACTCAGCAGGCGCCATTACTTGAGGAGTTGAGGCGGCTTGAGCTTGAGGTGGTATCCCCTGGGGTTACTGCAAAACTTATGTCTTTGGTTTTGCAACCCACTCTGTTGGATAGGATCCGAGAGAAACAGAGTGTGGACCCCTATTTGATGAGGATTCGAGATCAAATTGCCAGCGGGCAGACAGGGGATTTTAGTGTTGATAGTGCGGGAGTACTGCGGTACAGGGACCGACTGTGTGTGCCTATGGATTCAGAGATCCGAGAGGAGATTTTGTGAGAGGCTCATTACTCGCCTTATACGGTTCACCCCGGTGGAACCAAGATGTATAAGGACTTGAAGGCACACTTCTGGTGGAATGGAATGAATCGGCATATTGGGAGATTTGTGGCTCAGTGTTTGACTTGTCAACAGGTAAAGGCGGAGCACCGAGTACCTGCTGGCAAGCTTCAGAGTCTCCCAATATCCGAGTGGAAGTGGGACCAGATCGCCATGGACTTTGTCGTGGGATTACCGAGGACGCAGGCTGGTTTTGACGCTATTTGGGTGATAGTGGATAGACTGACCAAGTCTGCCCACTTCTTACCAGTGCAGACTACTTGGTCCAGGGACAGACTCGCTCAGTTATATTTGGACGAGATAGTGAGACTGCATGACGTGCCTACCTCGATTGTGTCTGATCGAGACACCTGGTTTGTCTCACAGTTTTGGAGGAGTCTTCAGACAGCACTGGGTACTCAGCTGCGGTTCAGCACGGCTTTTCATCCACAGACAGATGGTCAGTCTGAGCGGACCATTCAGACACTGGAGGACATGTTGAGGGCATGTGTCCTAGACTTTGGTGGAGGGTGGCATCGACACTTAGGACTGGTTGAGTTTGCGTACAACAATAGCTATCAAGCGAGCATCCAGATGACTCCGTTTGAGGCATTGTATGGGCGCAAGTGTCGATCGCCCTTGCATTGGAGCGATGTGGGTGAGAGGAAGACTTTGGGTCCCGATATCCTGTTGGAAGCGGAAGAGAAGGTCAAGATGGTTCGACGACGTCTTGAGACCGCCCAGAGTCGACAGAGGAGCTATGCGGATACTAGGAGACGAGACTTGGAGTTCCAGATTGGAGATCATGTATTTCTGAAAGTCTCGCTGTCTAGAGAAATTCGCCGTTTTGGAGTTCGTGGAAAGCTCAGTCCACGGTTTGTTGGCCCGTTCGAAGTGTTAGAACGAGTGGGGCCGGTAGCATATAGGATCGCCCTTCCACCGCGACTTTCTGGAGTCCACGATGTGTTTCATGTCTCGGCCCTGAGGAGATATGTGTTCGACCCCTCCCACGTGATTGACTTCACCCCACTTGAGTTGGCTGAGGACCTGCAGTACGAGGAGCGACCGGTGCGGATTCTTGCTCGCGAGACGAAAGAATTGCGCAACCGAGTCATACCGTACGTGAAAGTGCAGTGGAGTAATCACGAGGAGCGTGAGGCGACTTGGGAGCCGGAGACGGTGATGCGGGAATCCTATCCCTACCTTTTCGAGCTGCCTTCTTGAGGTATGAGTTTGAGTTTCGAGGACGAAACTTTCCGTAGGGGGGAAGGATGTAGTACCCTTGGGGCCTAACTGACGGAATGACTGCAGTATCCTAGACTGTTCGACGCTTCTGGAGAAGGTCGAGACAAGTCGGAGTCGTTTCGGCGTCAAATAGACACGAGAACGGACTCGGAGCACCGAAGCGAGCCAAAACTGAAGTTTTGGGCTTTTGGAGTTTCGGGCGCCCGGACGCTCTGTTTTGGGCGCCCAGTTGTTCAGTGCTCGTTTTCTGAAAATTACTAAGTCATTTTGGATCTATGTTTCGGGCGCCCGGAAAGTGGATCCGGAAATCCTACCTCGTGAGTATCGATCCGCTTGACACGTGTCGATTGGTTGGTGAAATCCGCCGGACCAGGTTAGGGCACACCGGACCGCGGCGGAGAGTCCGATGCTCGAGTTTGTACAGGCTGAAGAACCGGGCGCCCACTTCATGAGTTTCGGGCGCCCGAATGTGTGGATTTCTGCTGAGGACAGGTTAGTTGTAATTCTGTTCTTGAGGCTCATTGCACCGAAACTAGTGGTCTATAAAAGAAGTGGACGACCTCCCCTGAGGCTTTTTCTCCCCTCTTCAAGGTGAAGCTCGGATTTTTGCAAGGGAACCCTCCATTCCCCCCAATTTCCACCTTTCCCCATTGATGATCTTGGTTTCCTGCTGAAACTGCAACGTTGACCTGTGGTGTTTATGCTCGTGTGCAGTGTAGGAGTGTCCAAATCCAACGAAACTTGGTTTGTTGGATAGAGGACTCGTAGAGGAAGAAGTGGAATCCTTCCAATCGCGATTCGGACAGGTATGTAAGCTACAATTGATGTTTCACTGGACCCCTTGTGTTCTTGAGCTGAAACTTGGGTTTTTCCTTTGATCTTTTGGATCCAATCTCTTGGAGCTGGAATTACGAAGTGAAGATTGGTCCTTCCACTTTCCTTGCTGGTTTGGAGGTTCTTCCCACCTGAATTGAGGATTCAAAGGTGAGTTCTAGCTCAGATTTTGAGTAATTACTTAAGTGCTGATTTTTTGGGTCATTGATGGAATTTCTTGGATTTTTAGATCCAGATCTTTGTGAGAATCTTTGGAGAGGTTTTGGATTGTTCCATCACTGTTTTTGAGAGGTTTGTGACCCTTTCTATGAGCTAGATTCGTTGGAATCCCTGAATTCTTGCTGTTTTTGCGTTTTGCTTAAGTGCTGGAACTTCTGGATCCATGTGCAGGAGGGTCCAGATGTTGATCTGATTCAGTGTTTAGGATTTTTGGATATCGAGTCGAGCTCCGTTTTGGCTGAAATTTGGAGGGTTTGTTCTTGAACCTCTGCTGGTGAGTTGAGCCAAATTTCACTGCATTTGGACTTAGGATTTGGATTTTATTGCATGTTGAATACATGTGGGTTGTGCTGCCAGGCTGCAGTTCTGGGCTGATGTTCTGGGCGCCCAGAACAGTGAGCAGGTGGGTCCGAATCTCGAGGTTGCAGTTTTAAACTCGATTTCAGCCGACGTTGTTTGGAGGCCTTCCACTCGACTCCTAGCTGTTGTTGGATAGCTTTCGAAGTGGGTTAATGTTACCGAAATCGCCGGATTTCCTCCTAAGTTGTAGAGAGTGCAGCATGCTGTTTTATTATCTGTTTAATCATGTTAGTAGCTCGAATTCGTGAATTTGCATGTGTTTATATGAAATCTGAATTTGGAGCATAAATTGATAATTTATTGACATGACTTTACATGCTGAACTAGGAATTGACTTAGGAGAAAACTCGCGAACATACAACCGTCACTTTTCGAACTGTTATCAGATTTAGCTCTAGGAGCCGTTTCTGTTCTTGTATCACCACTGTTAGTGCGAGGTGGATACTTAGTTCGTTATAGGACAAGTTTACGCTCGTGCTGGGATGCCGAGCTTGTATTTACAGCAGGGTTAGGCTGTTTTGTGTTACCGGGTGCCGTCGGGGTTGACGGTGGACCCAGATTCTTGTTTTAGTATCTGTTACATCAGATTGTGCCGTGGGCACGTGAGCCTTGGTTGTTAGACCGACTTGACCCTTTTATTTCGGTTTTAGCTTGTGTTTACCTGATTGAGCTGTCAGATTCGCAACTACACTTGGCTGGGTCGCCCCCACAAGTGCCACTCCGGAGTTGGACTTTTGTGCATCGCAGTAGTCCCTGTTGGGTGCTGCTCTTCACCGAAAACCCTCGTGGGTGAAGTACGGTGCAGCTTAGGGTACAGGCGGGACTGGTCTGTTGAGGTCCCGGTAGACTTGGGTCAGTTTGGACAGTTTATTCATAGTGAGAGTTGCATTTACTCCTGTGACTGTTATGCATAGTGGTAGGGTAGTGGCATGATAGCTGTAGAGCTTATTCCAGCTTACTTTGTTGTTCTTTACCTACCAGCTATACTGTTAGTCTCGTAGACTTAGTGGGTGGACCGTTGAGGTCGGTATCGGTACCCACTGAGGACTACTTCTTTTGATAGTAGTTCTCACACCCATTGTTGCCACTTTTTCTTGCAGAGCCTTCTTTTGTTGCGGCTGCTGCGCCTGTTTCTGCGGATCGAGGTAAGGGAGTCGCGAGCTAGATCCCTACCTGTCCCTGTTGTCCCTAGAGGAGGACCCTACTGGAGATAGTTTATTTTGAGTTGAGTCATGTACATATACTGTGGACTTGTTCCTATTTTGGTTCTGGATAGACTGTTGTATCTTGGATCCTATATGTACATGTGACTTTTGTTATTAGTATGTTTTATTGCAGCTCTATATATCTCTTGTAGTGGCTTGTATGTTTGTTTACAGGTTAGCTATCGCTTCGTATACATAGAAAAATCTATGTATACGACGGATCTGTTGGCGAGCCCGGGGAAACGAGTAATCCGGGGCGTGACACTATCCCGGGTATGCGACGAGTTCGCTACCTGTGCCATATGATGGCGGTGATTGAATGGGGTATGCGACGATTTCGCTATCCCGAGTATGTGACGGTTTCGCTACTCGAACTCGGAGGTGACGATTTCACTCCTTGGATGTGGGAACTATTATGGTGAGACGGCGATTCCGAAACCATAAGTAAATGATAAGTAGTTGAACTTGGTCATTGTGAAGTATAGGATGAACCTAGGAGAAAATGAAAATGGACATTTTATTTGGTTGCATCCTTTATGTTTATTTACATGCATGTAAATAATTGTTGCATAGTTATTTGTGATCTAACTTATGCATATGGTGTTTCTTTGGACCTGGTGGGTCGAGCTTCTCTCTTGGGTGGCCTTACCCACCGGGAACTATGTTTATAGTTCTCACCCCACGTTTTTCAGGTCCTTCCGCGAGTGAGGCGGCGGAGCGAGGCGAGGGTTTGGCTCTCTAGATAGCGGCCCTTCCATTTTGGTGATACATAGAGTTGTACACCTAGTCTTGGACTTTGATAGTATAGGGGTTTTTCATTACATGTATGAAACTTGTATATTCCATAGTTTTGGAACATGATGTATGGAATGAAAATGAAAGAAAAGAAAAATTTGGGCATGTATAAATGTGTAATGTGATGTAATAGAAGTAGAACTTCTTTATGTTGATGCTTTCCTTGTGCAACTCTTGTACTCCGTTCCTAGCTGGAACATCGTGGATATGCATGTGTTGTGACGCCTTGGGCGGGTAGAAAAGACTCTATCTGTTCGGCGGGTCTGGGGCATGCGCCCGTGCGGTTATCCTTTCCACCTAGTTGGTGTTAAAGGCCCGACGGGGCGTGACAAAATCGATCTACATCCAAAACTTCTTTAAAAGGATCTTCAAGTTCAAAATCCTGTAAAGAAAAGAAACTTGCAAAATCTTCTAAAGAGAATGATGATTTTGAAGAAAAATTCCAATGTTACAAATGTAAAGGCTACGACCATATTTCTACGGATTGTCCCACTAAGAAATCCTACAAAAAGAAAGCTTTACAAGCAAAAATTTGGGACGATTCTACTTCTGATGAATCGACCTCAAGTGATGAAGAAAAAAATAATGCTGCTTTTAGTTCTCACACTTCTTTGCCTTTAGCTTCATATTTTTCATCTATTATTTATGACTCTTCTCTTTCTCCTTCCTTGCATGAAACGTCGACGGACGATAGCGAGAGTAAGGGGGAGTCGGACGATGAGGGCTTAGTCGAGGCATACCAACAATTACTTAAGGAATCTAAGAAAATGGCTAAGCACAACAAAAAGTTGAGGAAGCGGCTATTGGAACTTGAGGATGAAAACAAAACCTTAAAAACAACGACTAAAGCTCTTGAGGATGAACGGGACACGATATTGAAGAACAATGGAATCCTCAAGGAAAGCTAGACCAATCGGAGACAATGATGAAATCATATCAAGAAAAGATTGATTTTCTAGAGCAACAATACAAGAAAGTTCACACATCCAATCAAGTTTTGACCAAACAAGTCCATCAACTCAATTCCGACATTCAAAAGTTTTCCTCTGGATCTAAGAAACTTGATAATATGCTCAGATTGGGTCAAACGGATAAACTTGGAGTTGGATATGAGAGGACATATGTTGAGAATTTTAAAAATTATATTCCCAAAGTCTCAACAAATTTAAAGGAGAAAGTATGCCATAGATGTGGAAATAAAGGTCACATCAAGAAGACATGCCCTAGAAAAGGAAAGAAACATCAACCGGCATCTTCTAAATATCAATTGGCATCCTCTAACTCTCGACAACCCCCACGGATTCAAAAGCAACATCAATCGAGTCGAGTAGCGAAGATCAACCAAAAGTCGAAGCCACAACAACCAATTTCTACAAAGCCAAATGCGACGTGGAGACCCACGGTTGATCTGAAGTCAAAACAAATGGCGTCCAACGTCAACAAATCAAGACAACCAACAATCCGACAAGTTTGGGTTCAGAAAGGTGATATCTTTTCTTGTCTTAAATCTTAATTTATTTTGACTTAGTGTAGTCCTATGGTCGGTTTCTACTGCATATCTCGTTTGATCATTGCATTACATGTTTAGATGCTTTCATTGTTACGAATTTTTATTTTTCGGTTATTGATTTCAAGCTCATTGAATGATTACAACATTAAATAGTGCTTTGAACATCAATAGGTTCACTTTCATTCACTCCTAATTAATTTCATATCAATTATCGATTTTACTTCATTTTTATTATTTATGAAGATAATTTATTATGGGAGTTCTTAACTATTATATTCATCAAATTTAGACAATCATGTGTAATCTTTAGGCACTTAACCTATCTCGGTTGTGTGTGTTGAATTTGATGAATAGGAATTTGCTAATAGACTAAAATTTGTCAAATTTTCTTTCAAATAAGAGATTGCATAATTTGAGAGGGAGTTATAATAAAAATAAAATAAAGGATGATGAAATACTCCTAAGATATAAAAGATGTGGAAAGAGTTACATCCTAAAGGGAGTGTGAAAACTACCACCACATGTAGGAAAGAGCTACTACCCCGGTCGTCCGGTAAGTGTGTGAAGCTACCACATGGATATTAAATGTATAACCGAAAAGGTTGAAAAAAAGTGCATATTTAAAAAAAAATCGGAGTTATAAGGTGGTACATTGAAAAGCTGCTCAAAAAGCCACCCCCGGTGCATTATTTGCTTGATCTCAAATTTGAACGTTTATGCGACAAATTTATGTCATTTAGTGAATCTCTATAAGTCATCATTATGATCTGTTACATCTTGATAGTTTTTTGAGCCTTGAGATTATTTTTGATGACTTATTTTTGAAGTATATATTGTCACGCCCCGGGGCCCCAGCAGAAGCCCACCCGGGCGCGTGCACAGACCCGCCGTGTACACAAGGTGCCCCAGTGCACACAAGGCGTCTACAACAAGTGTACAATGAAAGGAATAATAATAACAATCCTATCATGGTAATCAGAGCATAAGCATACTAGATAAAGAAACAGTAATCATAACAAGGAGATATATACAAGTTCCAACATAATGAAAAGTAAACTAATAACAGTTATACAAGGTTACTACAATAAAGGTCCAAGACATAGGGTAACATCTACAACACAAAACCCAAAATACATACACCTTTCAACAAAAACAAAAGAAAGGTGTCTAGTTGCCACGCCCTTGCCTCGGTCCCTAGCCTCTCCCGCAGTGGAAGGCTCTGAAATAAAAACAACAAACCCCAGGGGATGAGAACTATTATACAATAGTTCCCAGTGGGTAGGCCGCCGAGAGGAGCGGAGTACACCACTAGGTCAACTGAGGCAAAAGTAGGATTAGTAAAAGTAAAGCATGATTATGTTTAAAAGTTCTACACTACTATGCCTATAAACATTATGTTATAAAACATGTAGATGTTCTAGTCAAGTTCAAGTGTCATGATCTCGCTATATGTCATGTTTACTACTCCATATATGACATGTTTACTACTTACATGAAACCACAATTATCCAATCATAGGGGACTACCATATGGTGTTGTCCCGCTTGTGCCGAGCCTAATGGCCCCGTGGTAGTCAACGTTCTCACGCTAAGAACGAGCCTTGCCCACGGCGATCCACTTCGGCGCCCAATCCCATACGGGCGAACAATCGTCGCAAAGGCCAACTCCGGAGTGCCGGCTTGTAGGGAGCGACCCTCACAAGCATGTGCGAATGAGCACAATGACAAACAAGCATAATCAACCGCATAAGCATCTCGTTCATCATGTCTATAATATGGAATACCAACTAGTGACCAAAGAGTCTAGTAGTATGTCATAATGTCAACTTTGTTGTTCACCTAAGTAATGTGCAACATACTTAGTCTTACATTGTCAAGAACTTGCCGTATATCATGATCATTTTCTACCAATAGCCAATATACTAAGCATCATGTATGAACCTCATAGTCCACTATCCATTTAGTGCCCCATATATTGTTTAGTCATTCATGCGTGCATTTCTTCATTTACTTAAGAGAAAATACCATTCTATAATAACCATTCATAATGCACTATGCATATTATCATTCGTAATCCCTACTACATAGGGCATGTAAATCTCACATGTAGCACATACATATTATGCATTCCAAAATTCTATTATGTCATGCTTATCATGAATATGCACCAATTTAAGCCTTTAAGCTAAACCGAAGACATAGGGGGAGTTCACCTATTTCGGTGAGGTCAAACCCACCGAAACTCCTTCGAGACCTCGCAGTACTTCGAAGCGAAGTTGCCCCCTCGATTTCTAGCACCCTAAAGACAATTTCTAGGGGGTCACAAGTGTCGAACGAACACAATACAAAAATCCCCAAAATCATGAGGTAAATGGGTGAAAAATACCTTAGATCAAGAAGCACTTGTCCAAAGCCCAAATCAAGGTTAGGAAGCTTCAATTCCAACCTAACATAATATTCTACACCCATCAATTCAACCTCAAAAGCTCATAACAAAGAAACCCCAAACTAAACCCTAGTTTCATCCATACTAGGTTTACATCTAAAATCCAAGCAAAACTCATACAAAGGGGTTACAAGAGAGCTACTCACCTCTAAAAAAGCTCCAATCCAAGCTAAAAAGGTCTAGGGTTGGAGATTTATCCTCAAACAAGCTCCCTTCTTCACATCCAAGCTTCCTCCAAGGCCCAAGATGCAAGCTTCAAGGCAAAGGAGGGAAAAGAAGAGATCAAACCCATGAATCAAGGGTTTGGAAGCAAGAAATCAGGAGAGAGAGAGAGGGAGAAAACCTACCTCTTCACCTCTCTAAGTCTCAGCACAAAAGAGGGCAGTGAGGGGGGATGAAGGGTTAAGTTACATGTTGTAACAATTGCCCTTAAACCCCTCCAAAACCTAGAATTTGCAAACAATGCGAAAACAGCATCTGCTGCACTGCGTACTGGTACCCGCATGACGTAGCGGTACCAGGCACAAATTCTAGCAAACCCGAGCCTCGGCCAACCAGGCCAGTACACAGTATTCCGGTATCTCATAAATCAGTACCGGAATAAATCAAAGCAGTTTCGGTACCTCAAGCCAATACCGGAATACAATACAAAATCTGCACCTTTTGCAGATTTCGATCTCCGGAGTCCGTTTTCCTACTTTTTAAGTCCCGAAAATACTCCCAAACTCTCGCATCACGACCACAACCTCCAGACTAGTATAAAATACTAATCGCACACTGGAACCTTGCGATTTGCTAAAGTTCAGTGTGCTACATATATGAATTAAGAAATTGTATAATATTTTATCTCCATCATACTGATTGTGTAGTAAAATTCTTAATTCTTATGAAATTAGAAAGGATTGAAAGAGTCAATGTGAACTTATATTTTTCATGCACTAACATTGCTTGATACTTCTATCACAATTGGTTTCAAAATTGAATTTTTTTAAAAAAACTTGTGGTTCTTGTGTACAACATTCCACCACTTCTATTTCTCTCTGAGCTCTCTCTTATTTTGGTGTTTTTCTTTTGGCAAATTTTGACAAAAAGGGGGAGAGAGGTGATGATATTGAAAGATTTATAAAAGAAGAGAGGGAGAGATTTTGACGAACTTAGAGCATGAACAAGGGGGGAGAGATTTTGATATATTTTTACTAACTTTGTTCGTGGAAAAAGAAAATTTTTGCAAGAAGAAAACTTTTTGCAGGTCTTTGAAGACTTCAAGACTCCATATATGTTTAACTCATAGAGTTTGTTTAGGAGTTACAAAGTTGTAATTTTGTACTTTGTTTGGATCTTTCACGCGAGAACTTCATTGTTTTGGTGATGGCAATGAATTTCAAATTTTCTTTTTGGAGACACGAGCATTGTGAGTATTTTTATGTAATTTTAAGTTTTGTCACGAAATTGCCAAAGGGGGAGATTGTTACGGATTTTATATTGGCATATTTCGTGAAGTGAGTCGGAGTCTTGAAGGTTCAAAGAAGAAAAGACGAAGATTGAAGACTCGAAGACTCAACGTATGAATTCACGATACTTGGTAAGTTTAAATAATATTGATGGTGATTTATGATCATTTACAAGTGTTTGGAAGACATTAGAATAGATAAAAATTGATTTAAAATATAAAAATTAAGTTTTCCAAGTTTCAGGATCCAGACCCTGGTGCGAGGTCCGGAACCCGTACGCCTTCTTGGCTGTCACGCAGGGAGGGTCCGGACCCTAGGTCAAGGCCCGGACTATGAAACGTCTGGAAACTTCAAAGTCCGGACCCTGCATCCAAGATTCGGACCCTGACCCGTCGCAATTTTTTGAAAACGTATTTTTTCAATCATACTCTGATTCTAATGTCTACTAAACCTATAAATAAGATATGGGGGTGTCTCTAAAACGTGGTTAAGCATATTTTATCTTTTATAAACTCTAGAAGCTCGTAGGTAGCCATTTTTCTCATTTTCTACAACAAGCTTCTCTCAAATTGATTCTTGGTGCCCTAATTCTTAATGTTCTTTTAGAATCAATTTGAGAATTATTTAGAGATTATTCCCACAGATCTTTCATGATATTCTAAGCAAGGAATCACCACCAACGTTATTCGTTTTGCTCCGGACGGAGTGGCGTCGTGGATTCGGCGTGATCAAGACAGTTCGTGGATTCGAATCATTGGTGCTCAAGGATTCGAGTGGCGTCCGTGGATTCGGACGTGGGGCGTGGACAACCCGGCGACGTGCACGAGATCCGCAGGAGATAAATGAGAGGTTACGTCCGTGGAGTCGGTAATCACCTTGTAATCTTTTATTCTTAGTGGATTATTTTTCGCGTGTTGGTCCCGTGGATTTTTCTCCAAGTTGGAGTTTTCCCACATAAATCTCGGTGTGCTATTTTATTTCCGCATTTATTTTTATTGCATTGAGATTTGTGGTTTGGCCGTCATACCTATTCACCCCCCTCTAGGTATTGATTGTATCTAGATAGATCCTAGGGTTTCCCATAACTTACAATTGGTATCAGAGCGGGATCTAGATTTATCTATCATTATGGGTGAAGGTGGTAACATTAATCGGCCTCCGCTCTTTGATGGCACAAATTATGTTTATTGGAAAGTTCGCATGAGAGTTTTTCTAATAGCCATCGATGAGCGAGTGTGGCAATCCATAGAATTTGGATGGACTCATCCCACTCAAATCGTCGATAATGTTAACGTCCCCAAACCTCGGAATAAGTGGAGTAACGAAGAGATTGATTTATCTTCTTACAATAGTAGGGGAATTAATGCCTTATTTAATGCTCTATCTCAAACCGAGTTTTCACGCGTCTCGGCGTGTGAAACGGCTAAGGAGATTTGGCATACTCTCCGAGTGACGCATGAGGGTACTAGTTTAGTAAAGGTTCAAAAACTTCAAATGCTAACTAGCAAATTCGACTCTATTCGTATGGAGGAAAATGAGACCTTTACCGAGTATTATACTCGTCTTCAAGACATAGTTAATACATGCGCGAACTTGGGAGAGAAAATCTCGAAACCCAAAATTGTAAGAAAATTTTTGAGAACTCTTCCCGAAAGATTTCGTCCGAAGGTTGCGGCGATTGAAACCATTAAGCATACGGACGAGATGAAAGTAGAGGAATTAGTAGGTGCTTTACAAACATATGAAATGACTTTTCCTACTAATCAATCTTCTTCCAAGTCTTCTTTTAAAAGTACAGGTGTTGCACTCAAATCTACTAAGGAGGAGGACGATGACTCGGATTCCGATGAAGATATTTCGCTCGCCGACTTTGAACACCAATTGGCGCGTCTCACGAAGAAATTTCGTCAGAATTTTTGAAAGAACAAGACAAATCGATCTACATCCAAAACTTTTTTAAAAGGATCATCAAGTTCAAAATCCTCTAAAGAAAAGAAACTTGCAAAATCTTCTAAAGAGAAGGATGATTTTGAAGGGAAAATCCAATGTTACAAATGTAAAGGCTACGACCATATTTCTACGGATTGTCCCACTAAGAAATTCAATAAAAGGAAGGCTTTGCAAGCAAAAACTTGGGACGATTCTACTTCTGATGAATCGACCTCAAGTGATGAAGAAAAAAATAATGTTGCTTTTAGTTCTCACACTTCTTTGCCTTTAGCTACATATTTTTCATCTATTATTTCTGACTCTTCTCTTTCTCCTTCCTCGCATGAAACGTAGACGGACGATGGCGAGAGTAAGAGGAGTCGGACGATGAGGGCTTAGTCGAGGCATACCAACAATTACTTTAGGCATCTAAGAAAATGGCTAAGCACAACAAAAAGTTGAGGAAGCGGCTATTGGAACTTGAGGATGAAAACAAAACCTTGAAAACAACGACTAAAGCTCTTGAGGATGAACGGGACACGATAATGAAGAACAATGGAATCCTCAAGGAAAGCTAGACCAACCGGAGACAATGCTCAAATCAAATCAAGAAAATATTGGTTTTCTAGTGCAACAATACAAGGAAGTTCACACATCCAATCAAGTTTTGACCAAACAAGTCCATCAACTCAATTCCGACATTCAAAAGTTTTCCTCCGGATCTAAGAAACTTGATAATATGCTCGGATTGGGTCAAACAGATAAACTTGGAGTTGGATATAAGAGGACATATGTTGAGAATGTTAAAAATTCTATTCCCAAAGTTTCAACAAATTTAAAGGAGAAAGTATGCCATAGATGTGAAAATAAAGGTCACATCAAGAAGACATGCCTTAGAAAAGAAAAGAAACATCAACCGGCATCTTCTAAATATCAATTGGCATCCTCTGTCACGCCCCGCCGGGTCCTTAAACACCAACTAGGTGGAAAGGATAACTGTCACGCCCCGGGGGTCCATTTAGAGTTTATAAAAGATCAGCGGCAAAATACAGGATAATTTTTTTTTTTCTTTTTATTAATACATTGACAATCTTGACCCCAGAGACGACAGACCCGCCACAAACACAGGGAGTCCACTGTTCACTCGGACAGAACCTCCCTTGTATCTGCACGGCGTCGCACAAGTACATATACAACACATTCATTTCATTCACATCAATAATTCAAACGTATCACCAACAGAAAGAATCTTTTCAGTTTAGAGAAAAGCTACCACGAAGGGTAGGAGACGGGTTTCGCAAATCTTATCACAAGTATTTTATTAAACATTAATAAACTACAAGTCCAAAGAGTAAATAAAACTGAACCATAATTCTAAAGTTATTTATTCAGAGTGCAAGTAAGGAAAACTAAACCAATGACGGGGTCGGGAGTTCTAATGACCGCAAATGACATGCCTCACGTCTCGCCCCGACTCGAACCAGCTGGATCACCTGAAAACAACAAGGTGGGGGGAGTGAGAACATGTAAACATGTCTCCTCCTCCCAGTGGGTACCGCAAGCCGACGAAGGCAAGCGTACACACCGATAACCAGGAGATAGATAGGTATAACAATACAGTAGCAATGAAAGAAGGGAAACAAGGTACAACTACACTAGTGCTACTGTAAATGACATGCATCAACAAATGAATATAGCAAATATACCCAATCTAAACATGCCATGTCGGTCCGCAGACCTCAGGCCCATGCCACTCCTACTCTGCCTGCATATAAGTGCCCCACTGAGCTCACGGGTCGGACGTACGACCACTTTTCCGGAAAAAAACACCCTCTTGCGGGGATCAACCGCTGGTGTTCGCGAAATGCGCAAGAGTAATGGCGATTAATGCAAGTATGACCAATAAATATTGGCAAACAGCCAATAATCCACCCCTCCGGGTATACCGACCGTATAGGTCATCAGACAACCATGTCAAGAAACCGACCAAGAAGGTCACGAGAACATCATCTCAGATACGGATATAATCATATCTACTCTACTGCTAGAACAAGTAAAGAATGCAAGTAGAGATCACAAGGTGCCGGCTCAACTCATCACATATACTCATATAAGGAAACAAAAAGAAAAGGGTAGAAGGAACGTCACCGAGCATGCACCACTAGACCAACTTCGGATCGAAGTACCCACCTGTGCGAATATCGCGTCTGTCTTCCGACTGTGGAGGATCGTCAACCGGACCTACGGAGGGTCCACCGGGTTAGTATCTAACCCACATATAAGAAATGCTAACTCACAAGCCCACACACGATCCCACGGGAATCGGTTTCCCAAAGCTGATTACTGTAACTCGCCGGAAGTCCCAAAAATCGTACCGGGACTCCGCCGGGACTCATAGAGTGTCCCGAAACTCACCGACTCATGCCACGAGTCAACCACTACCCCAAAACACATCCCTTTGGGTGTTTGGCAGCAAGCACAAGATCGAACATCGGAACGATCATCGTCGGACAATCGTTCCGATCCGGGTTCCCGTAAGTGTCGATTTCGACACCGGAACCCACTGCCGCTCACCGAGCATCTCCGAATACACGAGATGGCCGAGACAACCAGCCAACAAGGCTCAGCGGCAGCCCACAAGTCACACACATTGCGTCGGAAGTTTCCGAGCCGAAAACCACGTTTCGCCGACGGATTTCTTCGGGAAACGCTCGGAAAACCCATCTTCGGACAAACAAAGGACAGCGGACCTTGGACAATCAGTCCACAGGTCACGCGTAGCGTGAACACGCTGTCCACAGCGGCTAAATTGCACAAAAGTTCCTAAACATGTATCTAATTGCAATATAACATGCGTTATACGGAGTTTATGGGTCGATACCTCGATCGCAGCATTTTCGAGGCCCGCCGAGACACGTCCTGCTAGGTCTCGACAATACGGAGGCCGTGCTTGCTGTCCAGAGCATAGCGAACAGCCAACGAGCGCACGGGAGCGACCGGAACCTTGATCGGAAAGGTGGTCCGGAAGCGACAATCAAGAATCCGCTGTTTTGAGCCCCGCCGACAACGGGATAGGTGAGCACGGACGTTAACGGCATGTCAGGAGGGCCGTGCTCACCAGCGGGACCCATGGAGATGGTTCGGACAGTCGGAACAGTGAGTTCGGCCAAGACAGGGCTCAGCCAGGGCTAAAACCGAGAGCACCTATGTCGTGCCGGCCGGCGGCGGCCACTGCGGAGGGCGCGCAGGCGGGGGAGGGATGCGGCTGGCCGGGGACCACCAGCCGAGGTGTCATCCAGCGGCGGGGAGCGGCACCGGCGACGGGCGGTGATGCCCTAGCTGCCCGGTTTGTGCAGGGAGCTAGGGCGGAGCTCCGGCGACAACGGCGGCGTTAGGGCGGCGCCGGAAAGCGACGGGGAGCATGCCGGGGTCACGATGGAGGAGAGGGAGGCCGGTCCGAGCAGCGGCGGCAGTGCGCAAGGTCGCACGGCCGCCAGCAAGTTTCCAGGTCACACGCGACCGCGGTGGTTTCCGGCGTGAGCGGCGGCGACGGTGACCGTCGGATCCGGGTGCGGCGGTGCCGGAGGTTCGAGGGAGACCGGCGGGAGGCTTCAGGAGGCGGCGGCGGCGGCTCTCTGCCAACACCAGCCTGCACGAGCCCCGGGTGGACCAACCGGGCTGCAGGAGCGGCGGCGGCGCTCGGCAGAGGACGGGGCCACCAGGGAGGGCCCGCCGGAGGTCGGGGCGACGCCGGCGATGGCCAGGAAGTCAAGGCTCACCCTCTCTCTGGTTCCCACCCGAGGGGAAGGTAGATGTGAGAGAGAGAAGGGAGATGAAGATGATAGGAAGGCTGGTAGCACCAATGGCCGGCCGGAGTTGGGTCGCCGGCGGTCGAGAGGTGAGCAGCACGTACAGGAGAGGGAGAAGGGTCGGCTAGGTCGGCTGGGAGGGGAGTGGGGTGGCTAGGGTTAGGGTTTGCTTACGTAAACCCTAATGTCCAATATATATAGCTTGGCCAAATTGCAGGTAAGTCCATGAAAACCCGCATTTTCATTACTAGTCCCTCACAGCACGTGTATTTTGCGCATATGTACCTTCACGCTGAGTTTCACGCATTTTAATACATAAAATATTGAAACTTTTCGCGAAACATCAAACACGACATTTTGACCCATCCTCGAAAAGCGTGCGATATCTTGCGATCCGTCCATCGGATTTCCGAACGGATTGCACCAGCGTTTAGCACTATCGAATCATCGAACTCACAATTTTGTTTCGTTCGATTAGGCTGTCGATTCGCGACGAACTCATCATCTTTCCGATTCATCTATACGCCAATTGCTTAACGGCCGATATTCACTTTTAAATCCTCTCGATTAGCGAACTCGCGACCATAGTTCATCGTCACCAACTTTCTTTCACACGATAGGTCCCTATCTGAGGGTTCACACGCAAAGCGGAGCTTCGGTAAGCTTTGCATAGCCAACACAAGGAAGAATAAAAGTCTATTTTTCGACAAGATCCAGTTTTCTCGAAAACCGTGTATCAAATCTAAAATCTGTTAGCGTCATTGAGTCCAGAATAGTCCGACAGTTGAAAACGAGCTATTGGACCACTATGAATGGAGTCCGACACACTCCAGAAGTCATCTCTAATCATCGGCCTCTCCGGAAAACCAGAGTTACTATTCACCTTAAGTGAATATCGTAAATCGCGTAACTCTTTGATTTTAAATCATTTTCTCCCGAAACTTGAAGAGTGATTATGTAATTAAAATACACACAAAAACATCGTCAACGAAGAGTCAAATTAGGCAGTAAAAATCTCAGTCCTTACATCATTCTCCCCTTAAAAGAAGTTTCGTCCCCGAAACTTGATTATATTTACCCCTCGAATAATTGTGGATAACGTTTCCGCATAGTCGATTCAAGCTCCCATAATGCTTCGCCCTCCTTACGATTAGTCCGTTGTACATTCACTTATGGAATGTTCCGATTCCGCAGTTGTTTCTCCTCGCGTGCCAATATCCGCGTCGGAGCCTCATCGTAGGTCAGATCCTCCCGAAGCTGGATAGTCGTCGGACTGATGATGTGGGACGGATCAGAACTACACTTTCGAAGTATGGACACGTGGAAGACATCATATACTTGGGCGAGACTCGGGGGTAGAGCCAATCTGTACATCACCGGACCAACGCGCTCCTAGATCTCAAACGGTCCCACATATCTCTGGCTAAGCTTGCCCCTCAAACCGAATCGTTTGATCCCTCTGGATGGTGAAACCTTGAGCAGAACATGCTCGCCGACCTGAAACTCCAGGTCACAACACCGATGGTCCGCATAGCTCTTATGCCGACTCTGTGCAGTCAATAATCGCTCTCTAGCAATGCGAATCTTTGTCTCTGCGTCCACCACCAAGTCCGGCCCGATCACGCGGCGTTCTCCGATGTCGTCCTAACTGATAGGGGACCGACATCAACGCCCATATAAAGCCTCATACGGTGCCATCCCAATGCTCGCCTGATGACTGTTGTTATAGGCGAACTCCACAAGTGACAGGTACTTGAACCACCCGTCACCATCATCCAGGACGCATGCACGAAGCATATCCTCTAGAGTCTGAATAACTCGCTCAGACTGTTTGTCGCTCTAGGGATGGAAAGCCGTATTGAAGTTCAGCTTCGTACCCAAAGCTTGCTGTACACTCTTCCAAAACTGGGACAATGATTCTTCACTCAGAAACTCAAGGTCCACCCAAATCTGGTCCACGTAGTAGTAACTAACTCAACTACGTCAAAGGTTCATGCAGGAAAAATTCCGGGACAATACCATAAGTCTAGAGTATGTTTTCGGAGTCCGAAACGACGCACTCCAACTTATAAACAACGTCAACCTGCTCAACACGAGTGAAACCATATCGTTGTCCTAACTCCTGCATCAATAACACTCCCCTCGGAGACCACAGTCTCCCACCAGTTTGTAATACAAACGGATCGAAGTCAAACCTTCAGCATCAATACCCACTTGCGGTATTCGACACTCCTATGTCTAAGATCTAAACTGTCCGCCTAGACCAAAAGGTCTAAGGCTACCTCAATCAGTTGAGCTCGACAAGTGAGTCTACATCCAGGTACATGTGATTCGACATAAAGGTCCACGGATGTCCGCAACGGGGTTGCGAATCGCTACTTACTATCAAAACCATCAGTGATGCTCAACATTTGTCTCCACGAAACCCGGTCGCTGAAATCCGCATGGGACCAGCGATGCAATGTTCCATACCACATCCGATGCCTGTCTCAACGAGACCCAGATGCATCAATCGTCAAGTGACCAGAAGAGTAATCCACTCTCATAATTATCCGTGTTTAACCACGTCATGTACCTAGCATTCAAGTACCTGTATCAACTTCTGAGCCAAAGGCCAGGCTTAGTTCACGTGCCCAGTGAAGTTTACACCTTCTAGCAATGTAATATAGATTGCATCTGAGGGCGCATTATCCCCTTAACTATGCGAGACCTGGCTACTGGTTCGTGTACAACCAGACCATCACCGAAGTACATATCATTAGTGAGGTTAACTCATCACTTTACATAACCTTGCCCAGGGCTAACTCAGAATACACTGCGTGGTCGGAGATGACCACGACTCTAACCTTTTCATGAGATCATTCATAAAGGTTATCTACACGGGAAACACAATATCCCAATCCAAATACTCCCAAAAGAGGGGTAGGGCATTTCATCCTAACTTTTGACAATACGTTGTCTGCAGCCAACGCATTTACCAAAAGGAAAGCGAAATACCGTAGATCCATCTCCAACACCATGTTGGAGAAGTGACACCAGCACGAAATCGTCCAATATCACCATGTTGCACAAGAGTGCACCACGACACTAATCAATATCGACTACGAAAGTCGATCACCGTGATTGGACTAGTCAATGAGCCGACTCCCTAGGAGTTCTATGGCTCCAACAATAGGAAAAGAAACTATCTGCAACATAGAGTCGCCAACTACACAAGCTAAAAGTGACAACAACTCAATTTTTATTTTTATTTTTGAGCCTCATCCAACACCACAACTTACCCTTAGGGTTTTCCAATTATCCTATCGAGCATCATCCTCTATGCCATAAGCATACATACGCCACGTGTCATCCCATACCACACTGATTTTAGGTACGCGTACTCCATAAAAATCCGACGTTGAAGCTAAGTCAAAACCAATCCTGGCTTACGCCAATAGGCGCAAAGATCATAAGGAGATCTAAACGACTATACTGACAAATCCACTGACAAGATATCTAAACATCACTCAAGCGAGAAAGATCTTCTGAGCTCGCTTCGCAACATGAACAAACTTCAGTCTCATGAGTTAGGCGTATTCTCGCCCATATACTCACACGAAAACCACTACCTTGTCTGAAACTCAATAAAGAATCCAATAACAAACTCGATATGCTCCAATCAATCTAAATATCGGGGTCGATCTAACGACTTATCAGATGAAAGGGGAAAACCCCATAAACTATCACTAAATTATTTCAACTATCCATACTTGGGTTCGCTCTTCTCTCGGTGACTCACGCCACCACTAGAGATTAGAGAAATAGGGTAGGCACCATAGTCCTACCCGCTAAAGCTCAAGAAGCTCTACTCATACCACAACCGCACGAGCGGTCGGCAAACAAACCTCGGGCCGCACACTAGCAGCCCACACAATACAAATGCCTTAGGAAACAATATCCGTACAGCAGTTGCCCTAGCGATTGCATTTCAATCCTCGAGTTGTACTCACACAGCTTCAGAAACGGTTGCGACGGTAGCCGCACAATGTATCGTCTCCATAGAGATACCCGCAGTGGACCTTGTGCTCTACATGGAAAGTGGGGCCAGGAAATCACGGCTCAACCGTCAGCTAAGGCCCAGCAGATGTCACTGCCTGGAACCTCAATATCAACATCTTTCCCGAGTGGTTTTACCAGGTGCCCATCACCCTACCACTCGATATCTGTCTGGTAATCCGCCACCACTCCCAGTAGAGAAACAAGTCTGCACCGCAACTGCAAAACAAACACGGGGTAACGAAACAATAATAAACCTCGAGTTAATAAAACTCGACCAACTTACCGGGACTCAATCCCACAACCCCGCACTCACGCAATTATATACCGTAGGTCTTCCTATGGTCAACCTAACCAATGGTTCAGTTTATTTGTTTTAAAATAATCAGTGAATGAAATCATGGTTGTACATTTGCTCTGATACCACTTAATCTGTCACGCCCCGGGGGTCCATTTAGAGTTTATAAAAGATCAGCGGAAAAATACAGGATAATTATTTTTTTTCTTTTTATTAATACATTGACAATCTTGACCCCAGAGACGACAGACCCGCCACAAACACAGGGAGTCCACTGTTCACTCGGACATAACCTCCCTTGTATCTGCACGGCGTCGCACAAGTACATATACAACACATTCATTTCATTCACATCAATAATTCAAACGTATCACCAACAGAAAGAATCTTTTCAGTTTAGAGAAAAGCTACCACGAAGGGTAGGAGACGGGTTTCGCAAATCTTATCACAAGTATTTTTATTAAACATTAATAAACTACATGTCCAAAGAGTAAATAAAACTGAACCATAATTCTAAAGTTATTTATTCAGAGTGCAAGTAAGGAAAACTAAACCAATGACGGGGTCGGGAGTTCTAATGACCGCAAATGACATGCCTCACGTCTCGCCCCGACTCGAACCAGCTGGATCACCTGAAAACAACAAGGTGGGGAGAGTGAGAACATGTAAACATGTCTCCTCCTCCCAGTGGGTACCGCAAGCCGACGAAGGCAAGCGTACACACCGATAACCAGGAGATAGATAGGTATAACAATACAGTAGCAATGAAAGAAAGGAAACAAGGTACAACTACACTAGTGCTACTGTAAATGACATGCATCAACAAATGAATATAGCAAATATACCCAATCTAAACATGCCATGTCGGTCCGCAGACCTCAGGCCCATGCCACTCCTACTCTGCCTGCATATAAGTGTCCCACTGAGCTCACGGGTCGGACGTACGACCACTTTTCCGGAAAAGAACACCCTCTTGCGGGGATCAACCGCTGGTGTTCGCGAAATGCGCAAGAGTAATGGCGATCAATGCAAGTATGACCAATAAATGTTGGCAAACAGCCAATAATCCACCCCTCCGGGTATACCGACCGTATAGGTCATCAGACAACCATGTCAAGAAACCGACCAAGAAGGTCACGAGAATATCATCTCAGATACGGATATAATCATATCTACTCTACTGCTAGAACAAGTAAAGAATGCAAGTAGAGATCACAAGGTGCCGGCTCAACTCATCACATATACTCATATAAGGAAACGAAAAGAAAAGGGTAGAAGGAACGTCACCGAGCATGCACCACTAGACCAACTTCGGATCGAAGTACCCACCTTATATCGCGTCTGTCTTCCGACTGTGGAGGATCGTCAACCGGACCTACGGAGGGTCCACCGGGTTAGTATCTAACCCACATATAAGAAATGCTAACTCACAAGCCCACACACGATTCCACGGGAATCGGTTTCCCAAAGCTGATTACTGTAACTCGCCGGAAGTCCCAAAAATCATACCGGGACTCCGCCGGGACTCACGGAGTGTCCCGAAACTCACCGACTCATGCCACGAGTCAACCACTACCCCAAAACACATCCCTTTGGGTGTTTGGGCAGCAAGCACAAGATCGAACATCGGAACGATCATCGTCGGACAATCGTTCCGATCCGGGTTCCCGTAAGTGTCGATTTCGACACCGGAACCCACTGCCGCTCACCGGGCATCTCCGAATACATGAGATGGCCGAGACAACCAGCCAACAAGGCTCAGCGGCAGCCCACAAGTCACACACATTGCGTCGGAAGTTTTCGAGCCGAAAACCACGTTTCGCCGACGGATTTCTTCGGGAAACGCTCTGAAAACCCATCTTCGGACAAACGAAGGACAGCGGACCTTGGACAATCAGTCCACAGGTCACGCGTAGCGTGAACACGCTGTCCACAGCGGCTAAATTGCACAAAAGTCCCTAAACATGCATCTAATTGCAATATAACATGCGTTATACGGAGTTTATGGGTCGATACCTCGATCGGAGCATTTTCGAGGCCCGCCGAGACAAGTCCTGCTAGGTCTCGACAATACGGAGGCCGTGCTTGCTGTATAGAGCACAGCGAACAGCCAACGAGCACACGGGAGCGACCGAAACCTTGATCGGAAAGGTGGTCCGGAAGCGACAATCAAGAATCCGCTATTTTGAGCCCCGCCGACAACGGGATAGGTGAGCACGGACGTTAACGGCATGTCAGGAGGGCCGTGCTCACCAGCGGGACCCATGGAGAGCGGTGGGGAGCGGCGCCGGCGACGGGCGGTGATGCCCTAGCTGCCCGGTTTGTGCAGGGAGCTACGGCGGAGCTCCGGCGACAACGGCGGCGTTAGGGCGGCGCCGGAAAGCGACAGGGAGCATGCCGGGGTCACGATGGAGGAGAAGGAGGCCGGTCCGAGCAGCGGCGGCGGTGCGCAAGGTCGCACGGCCGCCAGCAAGTTTCCAGGTCACACGCGGCCGCGGTGGTTTCCGGCGTGAGCGGCGGCGACGGTGACCATCGGATCCGGGTGCGGCGGTGCCGGAGGTTCGAGGGAGACCGGCGGGAGGCTTCAGGAGGCGGCGGCGGCGGCTCTCTGCCAACACCAGCCTGCACGAGCCCCGGGTGGACCAACCGGGCTGCAGGAGCGGCGGCGGCGCTCGGCAGAGGACGGGGCCACCAGGGAGGGCCCGCCGGAGGTCAGGGCGACGCCGGCGATGGCCAGGAAGTGAAGGCTCACCCTCTCTCTGGTTCCCACCCGAGGGGAAGGTAGATGTGAGAGAGAGAAGGGAGATGAAGATGATGGAAGGCTGGTAGCACCAATGGCCGGCCGGAGTTGGGTTGCCGGCGGTCGAGAGGTGAGCAGCACGTACAGGAGAGGGAGAAGGGTCGGCTAGGTCAGCTGGGAGGGGAGTGGGGTGGCTAGGGTTAGGGTTTGCTTACGTAAACCCTAATGTTCAATATATATAGCTTGGCCAAATTGCAGGTAAGTCCATGAAAACCCGCATTTTCATTACTAGTCCCTCACAGCACGCGTATTTTGCGCATATGTACCTTCACGCTGAGTTTCACTCATTTTAATACATAAAATATTGAAACTTTTCGCGAAACATCAAACACGACATTTTGACCCATCCTCGAAAAGCGTGCGATATCTTGCGATCCGTCCATCGGATTTCCGAACGGATTGCACCAGCGCGTTTAGCACTATCGAATCATCGAACTCACAATTTTGTTTCGTTCGATTAGGCTGTCAATTCGCGACGAACTCATCCTCTTTCCGATTCATCTATACGCCAATTGCTTAACGGCCGATATTCACTTTTAAATCCTCTCGATTAGCGAACTCGCGACCACAGTTCATCGTCACCAACTTTCTTTCACACGATAGGTCCCTATCTGAGGGTTCACACGCAAAGCGGAGCTTCGGTAAGCTTTGCATAGCCAACACAAGGAAGAATAAAAGTCTATTTTTCGACAAGATCCAGTTTTCTCGAAAACCGTGTATCAAATCTAAAATCTGTTAGCGTCATTGAGTCCAGAATAGTCCGACAGTTGAAAACGAGCTATTGGACCACTATGAATGGAGTCCGACATACTCCAGAAGTCATCTCTAATCATCGGCCTCTACGGAAAACCAGAGTTACTATTCACCTTAAGTGAATATCGTAAATCGCGTAACTCTTTGATTTTAAATCATTTTCTCCCGAAACTTGACGAGTGATTATGTAATTAAAATACACACAAAAACATCGTCAACGAAGAGTCAAATTAGGCAGTAAAAATCTCAGTCCTTACAATAACCGCACGAGCGCATGCACCAGACCCGCCGAACGGATAGAGTCTTTTCTACCCGCCCAAGGCATCACAACAAAAGCTTAACCACAATGTTCCAACTAGGAACGGAGTACAAGAGTTGCACAAGAAAAGCATCAACATAAAGAAGTTCTACTTCTATTACATCACATGGTACAATATATATGTCCCAATTTTTTTCTTTTCCATTCCATACATTATGTTCCAAAACTATGGAATATACAACATTCATACAAGAATGTAAATCCCCTATACTATCATAGTCCAAAACTAGGGGTACAACTCTACATACAACCAAAATGGAAGGGCCGCTATCTAAAGAGCCAAACCCTTGCCTCGCTCCGCCGCCTCACTCGCGGAAAGACCTGAAAAAGGTGGGGTGAGAACTATATACATAGTTCCCAGTGGGTAAGGCCACCCAAGAGAGAAGCTCGACCCACCAGGTCCAAAGAAACACCATATGCATAAGTTAGATCATATATAACTATGCAACAATTGTTTACATGCTTATAAATAAACATGAAGGATGCAACCATATGAAATATAATTTATCATTCTCTCCTAGGTTCATCCTATGTCTCACAATGACTAAGTTCATTTACTTGTCATTTACTTATGGTTTCGGAATCGCCGTCTCACCATAATTGTTCCAACCTCGAAGGAGTGAACTCGTCACCTCCTAGTTCGAGTAGCGAACTCGTCGCATACTCGGGATAGCGAAATCGTCGCCTACCCCGTCTCAACACAGCCATTACATGGCATGGATAGCGAACTCGTCGCATATCCGGGAGAGCAACCTCGTCGCACATCCCCTTTCGACACCGCCAACTCAAGGCGAGGTAGCGAAATCGTCGCCTACCCGGGATTGCAAACTCGTCGCACATCCCGTGTCGGTACGGCCAACACATGGCATGGTAGCGAAATCGTCGCCTACCCGGGAGAGCAAAATCGTTTCACATCCCGTCTCAATACGGCCAACTCATGGCATGGTAGCGAATACGGCCAACTCATGGCATGGTAGCGAAATCGTCGCCTACCCGGGATAGCAAAATCGTCGCACATCCCGTGTTCACATTTTTCACTTGCCAACCTAAGTCTCATGACCTTAGGTTTAAGTCACTAAGTCTCGCCTATATTCAATAACTCTAGGCTTACTTTCTCATTATCAACCTAGGTTCCATGACTCTAGATTCCAATCTCATGTCAAACCTATGTTCAATGCCTAGGGTCTCCAAAAACCTCATGCTAAAGGATTGAATCTAAGGTTTAAACCCTAAATCACAAGAACTCACCTAAAAGCCCTAGCTCCCAAGCTTCTTCTTGCACCAAGAAGTTCCAAATCCACCTTAGAAGCTTTTCCCAAGGTCAAATCCTTCACTTCTCCAAGCCTTGGAGAGATCTCTAGAGAGAGAAAGTGAGGAAGAGGGAGAGGGAGTGTGAGGGAGATGAAGATGGATTGAGGGGAGAAGTCTCATCCCTCAATATATAGCCCCTCCATTGTAAAATTACCAAAATACCCCTCACTGGGCATTCTGCACCAGCCGGGTCCGGACCTTGCGAATGGGGTCCGGACCCCACACTGTTGACTGGTCAGTGCGCAGGCCGGGTCCGGACCTTGGTGTCCGGGTCCGGAACCCGTACGCACCCCAACTTGGAGACCCGCTCGGGTCCGGACCACAAGTCCCGGGTCCGGAACCCGTACGTTCCCCATCTCGGACATCGGCTCGGGTCCGGACCGTAGCTGCCCGGGTCCGGACCACAGCTGCCCGCGGACTTCATTGTCCGGACCCCAGCTTCCAGGGTCCGGACCCCGTGAGCAGTTTTGCTCCGTTTGGTCCTTTTCTTCGAAATCTTCGATTTCCGGGTTCCCGCTCGCACCCATAATGTTCCGAAACCTTCGGAACTCAATTCCACATCAGCCATTACCGGCTCTTTCCGAACTTCCTCGAATTTAGTAAAGTTCGAAGCAACGCACCGAAATTCAAAGTGCTACATTCCTCCCCTCTTAAAGAGAGTTTCGGCCGCGAAACTAAATCATACCTCAGCTGGACTCAGCGAAGAGGTAAGGAAACCGCTCCTTCATCGAGCTTTCCAATTTCCACGTGGCCTCACGTTCACCGTGATTCGTCCATTGTACCTTTACATAAGGAATTTCACGGTTCCTCAAACTTTTCACCTCGTGACCCATGATACACAAGGGAAACTCCTCATAAGTCATATCCTCATGAAGCTCCATAGGCACATACTCGAGGACGTGCGCCGGATCATACACGTACTTGCGGAGCGTCGATACATGGAATACATTGTGTATCCCCGCAAGTTTTGGTGGCAAAGCTAGCCGGTACGCCACGGATCCCACACGCTCCAAGACCTCATAAGGTCCAATGTAACGGGGACTCAACTTACCCCGAACACCAAATCGCTTCACCCCTCTCATGGGTGATACTTTCAAGAAGACGCGGTCTCCTACTGCGAATTCCAAATCTCGTCGACGTCGATCCGCATAACTCTTTTGTCGAGATTGCGCCGTCGATAAGCGTTCGCGTGCCAAGCGGACCTTTTCCTCCGCTTCACGCAACACATCCGGTCCTAAGACCCTTTTCTCGCCGACTTCACTCCAATGAATAGGAGAGCGGCATTTCCTTCCATACAAGGCCTCAAAAGGTGCCATTCCGATGCTAGATTGATAGCTATTATTATAAGCAAACTCAGCCATCGGCAAATGTGTAGGCCATGCACCATTGAAGTCCATCACACACGCTCGCAGCATATCCTCCAAAATCTGAATTGTCCTTTCCAATTGACCGTCAGTTTGAGGATGAAATGCTGAACTGAAATCGAGCCGTGTACCCAAAGCTTCTTGCAAGCTTTTCCAAAAATGCGATGTGAAACGGGGATCTCGATCTGAAACTATCGAGGTCGGGACCCCGTGCAACCGCACAATCTCGTCCAGGTAGACTTGCGCTAACTTGTCTCCCGACCAAGTGGTGTGGATTGGCAAAAAGTGTGCCGACTTTGACAAACGATCCACCACCACCCAAATCGCGTCGTGGCCACCTAATGATCGAGGTAAGCCCACAACAAAATCCATCGCGATATTTTCCCACTTCCAAACAGGAATGGGCAATCCTTGTAGTTTTCCCGCCGGAAAGCGACGCTCGGCCTTCACTTGTTGGCACACTAAGCATTGTGCCACAAAGCGTCCCACATCAAGTTTCATCCCCGGCCACCAATAATGCAATTTGAGGTCCTTATACATTTTGGTGCCGCCCGGGTGAATCGCATAGGGAGAAGTATGAGCTTCTTTCAAGATCTCCCCACGAATATCCTCGACTTTTGGCACGCACAATCGATTTCGAAATCGAATTGCGCCCTTCGAGTCTACACGAAAATCACTGGCGCGCCCGCTCTCGATAGCACTCCGCACCTTTGGAGTTCCGGATCACCGGATTGCTTTTCTTTTATTTGCTCCAACAAGGTCGGCCACACCTCGAGACTCATAAGTCTAGCGGGGACGCCCGGGGCCACGATCTCCAAATCAAATCGGCCCATTTCCTTGATTAACGGCATTTGTCCCGTCATCTCAATTGCGAAGTTCTCCACGGATTTTCTACTGAGCACATCGGCCACCACATTGGCTCTACCGGGGTGGTACAAGATGGTTAAGTCGTAATCTTTTATCAACTCCAACCACCTCCGTTGCCTCAAGTTCAACTCCTTCTGAGTGAATAAGTACTTTAAACTTTTGTGATCCGTGTAAACCTCACAATGCTCCCCATACAAGTAGTGTCTCCACAACTTAAGTGCGAAGACCACCGCCGCAAGCTCTAAGTCGTGAGTGGGGTAATTCTGCTCATAGCTCTTCAGCTGTCGAGAGGCATATGCTATTACTTGTCCTCTTTGCATAAGCACACACCCAAGACCACGCCGTGATGCATCACTATACACCACAAAGCCCTCCCCCGCAATCGGCAAGGCGAGAACCGGAGCCGAAGTCAACCTTTCCTTTAGCTCCTTAAAGCTTTGGTCGCATTCCTCGCTCCAAACATATTTGGCTCCCTTGCGGGTAAGACGCGTTAGTGGACCGGAGATTTTTGAAAATCCCTCCACGAACCGCCGATAGTACCCCGCAAGACCCAAAAAGCTTCGCACCTCCGTGACATTGGTCGGGCGAGGCCAATCCTTGATTGCCTCAATTTTCGTAGGGTCCACCGATACTCCTCCCGCGGAAATTACGTGACCCAAGAAAGCGACCTCACGGATCCAAAATTCGTACTTTTTCAACTTGGCGAATAACTTGTTCTCTCGAAGAACTTGAAGCACAATCCTTAGGTGCTCTTTATGTTCCTCTTCACTCCGAGAGTAGACAAGAATGTCATCTATGAACACAACCACAAATTGATCCAATAGTGGTTTGAACACACGGTTCATTAAATCCATGAACGCTGCCGGGGCATTAGTAAGCCCAAAAGGTATAACTGTGAATTCATAATGTCCATACCGCGTCCTAAATGTGGTCTTGTGCACATCCTCCGGTCTAATCTTCAATTGGTGATAACCGGATTGCAAATCAATCTTTGAATACACACGAGACCCTTGCAACTGATCGAATAAGTCATCAATTCGGGGTAACGGGTACTTATTCTTGACGGTCACTTTATTCAGCTCGCGGTAATCTACACATAACCGCAGCGAACCGTCCTTTTTCCGCACAAATAGAACAGGGGCTCCCCAAGGTGACACACTTGGCTTTACGAAACCCTTGTCCATTAAATCTTGCAATTGTGCTTTCAATTCCTTCAGTTCCGCGGGTGCCATCCTGTACGGGGCCTTAGAGATCGGCGCCGTACCCGGGAGCAAATCGATCACAAATTCAATTTCCCGGTCCGGTGGCATTCCGGGCAACTCTGTCGGAAATACATCCGGGAACTCTTGGACTATAGGAATGTCCTCAAGTCCCAACACTTCCTTCCGGTCATCTACTACCGTCGCCAAGTAGGCAATGCATCCTCTAGCAATAAGCTTTCTTGCTTGCGACGTGGACACCATTGAAGCAAAGAGCGAACTCTTACACCTACGGTACACAAACTCTTTGTGCCCGGGTTCTCTAAACTTCACTATCCGGCTCTTACAATCGATAGTAGCATGATACCTCGAGAGCCAATCCATTCCTAGGATCAAATCATATTCATTCATTCGATTTAATACCAGCAAGTCAGCTGGCATGATCCAGTTTTCAACCCTCAC
This sequence comes from Puya raimondii, assembly GCA_016920855.1. Taxonomy (NCBI): domain Eukaryota; kingdom Viridiplantae; phylum Streptophyta; class Magnoliopsida; order Poales; family Bromeliaceae; genus Puya; species Puya raimondii. The sequence continues at coordinate 20,606,372 of JABWPP010000049.1, forward strand.
GGGGCAATCTACACACGCGTGATGTACGCAAAAAGTGTGTTCAGGTACTTGCACCGTTCTTGCGTGTGTGACATCTACAATTTCTATTTCATGTGCAGTAGCAAATGATCGAGCAATGAATGAATGCGATGCACCAGTATCAAACAAAGCTCTACATCGAATGCTTTTAATTAACACAATACCTACCACGACGTCATCCTGGGCAGAAGGCTCCTCCACCTGAGAGGCGAATACCCGACCACTGGGTGCTGGTCGCTGGCCCTCCACTGGTCTCGGCGGCTGGGTACGGCCTGCCGACATCGCCGCGGGTGGGATGCCCGCAAGCTGCCTCGGTGGCACAAACGCCGATGCCGACGACGGTGCTTGGCCATCATCCATCGGGCAGTTGTACCGCATATGCCCTTGCTGTCCGCATTTGTAACACCGGCCCTCACGATAGTCACACTGCTGAGGGTGGTGGGGGCCGCTACAAATCGGGCATTGGGTCGCGGATCGATTCCGTCGGGACCCCCGCGATTGGTTTTGCGACTGCGAGTGCTTCGGGGGCCGCTTAGAGCTAGACTGCCCACCCGAGCCACCCGCCGGTCGCTTCTTTCCCTTCTCTTTCTCCTTCTCTTTTTCCCAAGACTCGCGCTCCTCGCGTGCACATGCATTCCCGTGCTCCACCCAAAGAGCACGGTCCAAGACCTCCGCAAAGGTCCTAAGCTTGAGGGCGTGCACCGCCCTAAAGATCTCCGGTCGAAGTCCGCGCACGAAACAATCGACCTTGTCCAACTCTCCGTGGAAAACGTGCGATACGCAATTTATAATGTACGAGAACTCCCTCTCGTACTCGCGCACGGTGCGGTTCCCTTGCTTTAACTTGCGGAACCTTTCTTGAAGTTTCCTCTTCTCGCTATCGGGGAAGTAGGCAGCAAATACCATACCCCGAAACTCCTCCCGCGTCGGTGGCGGAAGGCTAGGGAGTCGATCACGCCGAACTCCCTTCCACCACACCTTCGCCGATCGCTCCAAGCAATGAACGGCGAGATGTATTTTGTCCCTCTCCAAGGTATAGAGGTCCTCGAAGAGCGTCTCCATCGCGTCGATCCAAGTTTCTACATCCCATGGATCCACGTTCTCCCCGTTGAAGATAGGCGGGTTGAACTTCTTAAACCTCATGAGAGCCGCAAGTGCGCGCTCTCGCTCCGCATCTTCCATGTCGGAGTCGGGCATAGGAGTACCCGACCCACCGGCTACAATCGGTGATGCCGGTGGCGCCACAGCCGGCGCCGGTGTCACCTCCTCGGCCGGTGCCGAAGCAGAGGCCGGAGGTACTCCCGTTCTCTCCTCCCTAACCGCAGCCGCTTGCTGCGCCATCTCATCTTGGAGCTTTCTAATTTGCTCCTCCTGTCGTTGCATGGCTTCGGCCTGTCGCCGAACCACGCCCATCAACTCGGTCAACTCATTACGAAGACCCGAGTTCTCACCCTCCCCGAGTTGTTCGGGAGCCGCGCTCGCTCTTCCGAGCCCGGCCCTCAAAGGAGGCCGTCCACGTACCATTATCCTGAAAACACAACGACTTTGGTCATTTCATGACATTCAAAGTCATTCGCAATACTATACTTGACGAAAATAAACGTGAACCCAATCTAGGCGAAAGTCACACAAGGGTCCTTATTCCCCTCACTTGGTTTCATGTTGTCGGCCGCCAACACGAACACACTTGGTGAAGAATAAGACACACCTCGAATCTACCTCTATTTCTAATTAGAGGCATAAGGACATAACCCAATCACTTATCTTTCGCCATATCAAAGATCTCGTCACTCACGAGCCTACACTCCTAGGGTCATTTCCATCCTAGGGTTTCTTAGGTCAACCTAGACCGTTTCTACGCTCTGATACCACCTCAGTCTGTCACGCCCCGCCGGGTCCTTAAACACCAACTAGGTGGAAAGGATAACCGCACGAGCGCATGCACCAGACCCGCCGAACGGATAGAGTCTTTTCTACCCGCCCAAGGCGTCACAACACAAGCTTAACCACAATGTTCCAACTAGGAACGGAGTACAAGAGTTGCACAAGGAAAGTATCAACATAAAGAAGTTCTACTTCTATTACATCACATGGCACAATATACATGTCCCAATTTTTTTCTTTTCCATTCCATACATTATGTTCCAAAACTATGGAATATACAACATTCATACAAGAATGTAAATCCCCTATACTATCATAGTCCAAAACTAGGGGTACAACTCTACATACAACCAAAATGGAAGGGCCGCTATCTAAAGAGCCAAACCCTTGCCTCGCTCCGCCGCCTCACTCGCGGAAGGACCTGAAAAAGGTGGGGTGAGAACTATATACATAGTTCCCAGTGGGTAAGGCCACCCAAGAGAGAAGCTCGACCCACCAGGTCCAAAGAAACAACATATGCATAAGTTAGATCATATATAACTATGCAACAATTATTTACATGCTTGTAAATAAACATGAAGGATGCAACCATATGAAATATAAGTTATCATTCTCTCCTAGGTTCATCCTATGTCTCACAATGACTAAGTTCATTTACTTGTTATTTACTTATGGTTTCGGAATCGCCGTCTCACCATAATTGTTCCAACCTCGAAGGAGTGAACTCGTCACCTCCTAGTTCGAGTAGCGAACTCGTCGCATACTCGGGATAGCGAAATCGTCGCCTACCCCGTCTCAACACCGCCATTACATGGCATGGATAGCGAACTCGTCGCATATCCGGGATAGCAACCTCGTCGCACATCCCCTCTCGACACCGCCAACTCAAGGCGAGGTAGCGAAATCGTCGCCTACCCGGGATTGCAAACTCGTCGCACATCCCGTGTCGGTACGGCCAACACATGGCATGGTAGCGAAATCGTCGCCTACCCGGGATAGCAAAATCGTCGCACATCCCGTCTCAATACGGCCAACTCATGGCATGGTAGCGAAATCGTCGCCTACCCGGGATAGCAAAATCGTCGCACATCCCGTCTCAATACGGCCAACTCATGGCATGGTAGCGAAATCGTCGCCTACCCGGGATAGCAAAATCGTCGCACATCCCGTGTTCACATTTTTCACTTGCCAACCTAAGTCTCATGACCTTAGGTTCAAGTCACTAAGTCTCGCCTATATTCAATAACTCTAGGCTTACTTTCTCATTATCAACCTAGGTTCCATGACTCTAGGTTCCAATCTCATGTCAAACCTATGTTCAATTACACTAGGTTTCAATCTCACATGTCCAACCTATGTTCAATAACACTAGGTTAACCATACATGCAACCATGCAACAAGTATTAATATTTGAATTATACTTGAAATATACCTCATGCAATAGGATCTCATTGTTCATCCTACCATGATTTTTACTTTTGCCAACGTGCAAATTCTAGGGTTCACAATACATACCATTTTATCTTTAAATGGATATTTACCCTAGACATGGAAGTGACCTAATCACTTCGGTAAACACAAACCCACCTCGAGAGCTTTCGAATCCTTGTATTCTTCAAGCTCCTAAGTGTCCAAGCCTTGAGTTCTTGTTTCAACCCAAGCTTCTACAAGAAAACGGTTCGTTACTCATTACGAACCCTAAATTCAACTCAACATGTGAAATCAAGTGTTCTAACATGATTTCCTAGGCCTCAATTGCAATTCCCGAAGTTCCAAATATTTTTAGAACCTCTCATTGCAAAAGCCCCAAATCTACTTAGGTTTCACATGCATGCATGTGAAACCACAAAATCTCTTGGCCAATCCCCCACGTTTTGTGGTTTAGATTGCCTAGGGTCTCCAAAAACCTCATGCTAAAGGATTGAATCTAAGGTTTAAACCCTAAATCACAAGAACTCACCTCAAAGCCCTAGCTCCCAAGCTTCTTCTTGCACCAAGAAGCTCCAAATCCACCTTAGAAGCTTTTCCCAAGGTCAAATCCTTCACTTCTCCAAGCCTTGGAGAGATCTCTAGAGAGAGAAAGTGAGGAAGAGGGAGAGGGAGAGGGAGTGTGAGGGATATGAAGATGGATTGAGGGGAGAAGTCTCATCCCTCAATATATAGCCCCTCCATCGTAAAATTACCAAAATACCCCTCACTGGGCATTCTGCACCATCCGGGTCCGGACCTTGCGAATGGGGTCCGGACCCCACACTGTTGACTGGTCAGTGCGCAGGCCGGGTCCGGACCTTGGTGTCCGGGTCCGGAACCCGTACGCACCCCAACTTGGAGACCCGCTCGGGTTCGGACCTCAAGTCCCGGGTCCGGAACTCGTACGTTCCCCATCTCGGACATCGGCTCGGGTCCGGACCGTAGCTGCCCGGGTCCGGACCGCAGCTGCCCGCGGACTTCATTGTCCGGACCCCAGCTTCCAGGGTCCGGACCCCGTGAGCAGTTTTGCTCCGTTTGGTCCTTTTCTTCGAAATCTTCGATTTCCGGGTTCCCGCTCGCACCCATAATTTTCCGAAACCTTCGGAACTCAATTCCACATCAGCCATTACCGGCTCTTTCCGAACTTCCTCGAATTTAGTAAAGTTCGAAGCAACGCACCGAAATTCAAAGTGCTACATCCTCTAACTGTAGCGCACCGGATTTTTAATATAAAAAGTAAGTAAAAATAAAAATAGTGTGAGATACTATTTTTATTGGACTTAGAGAAGCAAAATATAAGTCAGAAATGGATTGTGCTGAAATTGAAATGAAAACAAGAGATTTAAAATTTTCGGTAAGGAACGGGACTAATTTTTTAGCAGAAAATTTACAGTGTCAAAAAATTATGAAAATTTGAGACTATGTCAGAATTATTTTTCTGAGGTTAGGTTTAAAGTTTCATATCATTCCGACACCCAAAAATTGAAAACGGAATATAACAGCAATCTGCTAGAGATTTTAGTCGGTAGACCTTTCGGCGACTAAAAATGATCCAAAACTGAAAAGTTAAGATTACGTTCTTCTAAATGATTTTATTTGAGCCTGCCTGTCAAATTTCAGCACAAACGGATATTCAGAAGGGCTAAAACGAAAAGTATCAGATTCTGAATTGGACTAAAGTTTATTTGCTTAATTTTTTTGGACCTATAGGCAATTGTTACATTGCTTAGTGGATTCTCACTAAGCTGCCAGGGATCCCTTCATGCTTATCCTCTTCAACCTATACGTAGAGAGAGAGAGAGGGAAAGGAAAAGAAAGGGAAAAGAGAGAAAAGAGGAGAAGAAGGAAAATAAAGAGATTTCTTGGGTCGTTTGATGAGCCGATCTGTCACGCCCCGTCGGGCCTTTAACACCAACTAGGTGGAAAGGATAACCGCACGGGCGCATGCCCCAGACCCGCCGAACGGATAGAGTATAGTACACCGAACTTCTACAAATTATGGAGTTCCGGTGGAAAAATAGCATGAGAGGCTATATGTGAGGCTCCGGCCAAGTTTGGGACTCGTGCGAAGTATTTTCGGCGCAAATGAGGCACGAAAGCGGACATCGAAAAGTTAAAACTGCTGAACTTGTGAAGTCTGCAGTGGGATTCCGGTATGAGGAATCCATACCGGTACTGATGTGATTAGTATCGGTATGCGATGTGGTATACCGGAATGCAATGGCAGAATCCGAAAATCCAGCTCTCGGGTTCTGCGGAATTCCTCGTGGTATACCGGTACGCCGACCCGTATACCGGTACGCCAACCCGTATACCGGAATACAGTGTGCAGAATGCTGATTTCGAAGGGTAATTTGGTAATTTCACTGGGGGGCTTACATAAAGGGGAACCCTTCCCCTTTCTCCTCTGAAAATGTACACACACACACAGGGAGAGAGGGAGAGAGAAACTCCTCTCTCTCACTACCACTTCTTCTTCTTCTCCTCCAAATTGGAGATCTTGGTGGAGATCAAGCTTGGAAAGCTTGGAGGAGTGAAGATTCGAGCTCGTGCATGCATGGTGGCTTGGTGAGCTCGCGGATCCGAGGTGAGTTGTTGGATTTGGTAGTTAGGGTTTCGGATTTGAGGCTAAGAAATGAGATTTTGGAGACCCTTGGCTAATCTAGACTACAAATTGTAGAGATTAGCAAGAGATTTTGGGTTTTGCCATGAGTTTTGGAAAACCCTAGGTTGAAAGAGGAATTTTTTTGTGGAGGGTTTTAAAAATATTTTAACCCTTTAGAACCCTAGTTGGGGGTTAGTAGAACATGTGGGACAACTCCATTTTGAGTGATTCCAAGAGATGAGATCGTTATGAGTTCGACTCGGATTAACGAATCCTTCATGTGTGTTAGGGCTAGGAGCTTGAAGACCAAGCTTGAGGCCAAGGAAAAGAGCCCGATTGAAAGTGTCTACGAGCAATCGGAAGAGTGTAAGGTGGGTTTGTGTTTACCGAAGTGATTAGGTCACTTCCATGTCTAGGGTAATTATCCATTTAAAGATAAAATGGTATGTGTTGTGAACCCTAGAATTTGCATGTTGGCAAAGGTAAAATCATGATAGGTAGAGCAATGAGCTCCTATTGCATGATATAGAATTCAAGTATAATTCAATTATCTATACTTGTTGCATGGTTGCATGTATGATTAAACCTAGTGTCATTGAACATAGGTTGGAACATGTGAGAATAGAACCTAGTGTCATTGAACATAGGTTGAAACATGTGAGAATAGAACCTAGTGTTATTGAACATAGGTTGGAACATGTGAGAATAGAATCTAGTGTTATTGAACATAGGTTGGAACATGTGAGAATAGAACCTAGTGTTATTGAACATAGGTTGGAACATGTGAGAATAGAACCTAGTGTCATTGAACATAGGTTGGAACATGTGAGAATAGAACCTAGTGTTATTGAACATAGGTTGGAACATGCGAATGGAACCTAGTGTTATTGAACATAGGTTGGAACATGTGAGAATGGAACCTAATGTTATTGAACATAGGTTGGAACATGTGAGAATAGAACCTAGTGTCATTAAACATAGGTTGGATATGAGATTGGAACCTAGTGTTATTGAACATAGGTTGGACATGAGAATGGAACCTAGTGTTATTGAACATAGGTTGGACATGAGATTGGAACCTAGGTTGAGAATGTAAAGTAAACCTAGTGTCATTGAACATAGGTGAGACTTAGTGACTTGAACCTAAGGTCATGAGACTTAGGTTGGCAAGTGTAAAATGTGAAACGGGATGTGCGACGATTTTGCTATCCCGGGTATGCGACGAGTTCGCTACCTATGCCATGAGTTGGCGGTGTTGAAACGGGATGTGCGACGATTTTGCTATCCCGGGTATGCGACGAGTTCGCTACCTATGCCATGAGTTGGCGGTGTTGACACGGGATGTGCGACGAGGTTGCTATCGCGGATATGCGACAAGTTCGCTACCTATGCCATGAGTTGGCGGTGTTGACACGGGATGTGCGACGAGGTTGCTATCCCGGGTATGCGACGAGTTCGCTACCTATGCCATGAGTTGGCGGTGTTGACACGGGATGTGCGACAAGGTTGCTATCCCGGGTATGCGACGAGTTCGCTACCATGCCATGAGTTGGCGGTGTTGACACGGGATGTGCGACGATGTTGCTATCCCGGGTATGCGACGAGTTCGCTACCTATGCCATGTGTTGGCGGTGTTGAGATGGGGTATGCGACGAGTTCGCTATCCCGGGTATGCGACGAGTTCGCTACCTATGCCATGAGTTGGCGGTGTTGAGATGGGGTATGCGACGAGTTCGCTATCCCGGGTATGCGACGAGTTCGCTACCCGAACACGGAGGTGAAGATTTCACTCCTAGGATGTTGGAACCATTATGGTGAGACGGCGATTCCGAAACCATAAGTATTTGACAAATAGTTGAACTTAGTCAATGTGAAATATAGGATGAACCTAGGAGAGAATAAAAGTTAACATTTTATTTGGTTGCATCCTTTATGTTTATTTACAAGCATGTAAATAATTGTTGCATAGTTATTTGTGATCTAACTTATGCATATGGTGTTTCTTTGGACCTAGTGGGTCGAGCTTCTCTCTTCGGTGGCCTTACCCACTGGGAACTATTTTATATAGTTCTCATCCCACTGTTTTTTAGGTCCTCACGTGAGCGGCGCGGCGGCGCGAGGGAAGGGCGTAACTCAGTATTAGCGTCCTACCACTGTGACCAGAATAGAAGTACCCTCTACTTCGTACTTTAGGGGTATTCGAATGAATGGAAATGTAATAATAATTTGATTGTATTTGGAAAGAAAGAACAAAGACACAAAAATGTAATATGTGGTTGTATTGCGAATGCTTGTAATAGCATAGTAGTTTTTGATGCTTTCCTTATGCAATCTATGTATGAATTATGTTCCTGTTTGGAACCTTCTTGAATTGTACTGGTTGTGACGCCTTGGACGTATAGGGGAAACTCTGTCCGTTCGGCGGATCTGGGTCATGCGCCCATGCGGTTTGTCCTTCCACCTACTTGGTGCTAAGGCACGGCGGGGCGTGACATAGAGTCTCTTCTACCCGCCCAAGGCGTCACAACACATGCATATCCACGATGTTCCAACTAGGAACGGAGTACAAGAGTTGCACAAGGAAAGCATCAACATAAAGAAGTTCTACTTCTATTACATCACATTGCACGTTTATACATGCCCAAAATTTTCTTTTCTTTCATTTCCATTCCATACATCATGTTCCAAAACTATGGAATATACAAGTTGCATACAATCAATGCAAACCCCTATACTATCCAAGTCCAAGACTAGGGGTACAACTCTATGTATCACCAAAATAGAAGGGCCGCTATCTAGAGAGCAAAACTCTTGTCTCGCTCCGCCGCCTCACTCGCAGAAGGACCTGAAAAATGTGGGGTGAGAACTATAAACATAGTTCCCAGTGGGTAAGGCCACCCAAGAGAAAAGCTCGACCCACCAGGTCCAAAGAAACACCATATGCATAAGTTAGATCACAAATAACTATGCAACAATTATTTACATGCTTGTAAATAAACATAAAGGATGCAACCAAATAAAATGTCCATTTTTATTTTCTCCTAGGTTCATCCTATATTTCACATGACCAAGTTCAACTACTTGTCATTTGCTTATGGTTTCGGAATCGCCGTCTCACCATAATTGTTCCAACATCCAATGAGTGAAATTGTCACCTCCAAATTTGGGTAGTGAACTCGTCGCATACCCGGGATAGCAAAATCGTCGCATACCCCATCTCAACACCGCCATCACATGGCATCGGTAGCGAACTCGTCGCATACCCGGGATAGCAACCTCGTTGCACATCCCATTTCAACACCGCCAACTCATGGCACGGGTAGCGAACTCGTCGCATACCCGGGATAGCAACCTCGTCGCACAACCCATCTCAACACCGCCAACTCATGGCATGGGTAGCGAACTCGTCGCATACCCGGGATAGCAACCTCGTCGCACATCCCGTCTCAACACCGCCAACTCATGGCATGGTAGCGAAATCGTCGCATACCCGGGATAGCAAAATCGTCGCACATCCCGTTTCAACACCGCCATCACATGGAATAGTAGCGAATTCGTCGCATACCCGGGATAGCAAAATCGTCGCACATCCCGTTTTTCACATTTTACACTTGCCAACCTAAGTCTCGTGACCCTAGGTTCAAGTCACTAAGTCTCACCTATGTTCAATGACACTAGGTTTACTTTCTCATTCTCAACCTAGGTTCCATGACGCTAGGTTCCAATCTCATGTCCAACCTATGTTCAATAACACTAGGTTCCATTCTCATGTCCAACCTATGTTCAATAACACTAGGTTCCAATCTCATGTTCCAACCTATGTTCAATAACACTAGGTTCCAATCTCATGTTCCAACCTATGTTCAATAACACTAGGTTCCAATCATACATGCAACCATGTAACAAGTATAGATAATAGAAATATACTTGAATTCTATAACATGCAATAGGAGCTCATGGCTCTACCTATCATGATTTTCATCTTTGCCAACATGCAAGTTCTTGGGTTCAACACATACCATTTTATCTTTAAATAGATATTTGCCCTAGACATGGAAGTGACCTAATCACTTCGGTAAACACAAACCCACCTCAAGAGCTTCCGAATTCTTGTATTCTTCAAGCCCCTAAGTGTCCAAGCCTTGAGTTCTTGCTTCAACCCAAGCTTCTACAAGAAAATGGTTCGTTACTCATTACGAACCCTTAAATCAACTTAATACTTGAAATCAAATGTTCTAACATGATTTCCTATGCCTCAATTGCAATTCCTGAAGGTCCAAATATTTTTAGAACCTCCCATGGCAAAAGCCCCAAATCTACCTAGGGTTTGCATGCATGCAAGCCAAACCCTAGATTTCATGGCCAATCTTCCACCTTTTGTGGTTAAGATTGCCTACGGTTTCTAAAAATCTCATCTTGAAGGATTAGTTCCAAGGTTTAAACCCTAAATCACAAGAACTCACCTCAAAGCCCTAGCTCCCAAGCTTCTTCTTGCACCAAGAAGCTTCTTTGCACCTTGGAAGTCCTTTTCCAAGCTCCAATCCACCACTTCTCCAAGCTTTGGAGAGATCTCTAGAGAGAGAAAGAGAGGGAGAGGGAAAGGGAATGAGAGGAAAGTGAAGAAGGAATGAAGGGAGAGACCTCAGCCCCCCCTACATAACCCATTCACTGCGAAATTACGAAAATACCCCTCACTGGGCATTCTGCCTCAGCCGGGTCCGGACCTTGCAAGTGGGGTCCGGACCCCTCACAGGTGACAGTCCACCGCGCAGGCCGGGTCCGGACCTTGGTGTCCGGGTCCGGAACCCGTACGCACCCCAACTCGGAAACCAGCTCGGGTCCGGACCGTGACATCCGGGTCCGGACCGTGGCTGCCCGCGGACTTCATTGTCCGGACCCCAGCTTCCAGGGTCCATACACCGTGAGCAGTTTTGCTCCAGGGTCCATACACGAAGGTTGTTCGCAGCTCGAGGTTTTGGAGCTAGCTGGTTGTTTGTTATGATTGTGGTTTTGGCTCGGCTGTTTGCCGAATGCAAGGCAGGAGAATTATTTCTTGGTGCTTGCTGTTTGAGTTGGTCCTGACTATTTGGGCTTGGAAGTACTGTTTTTGTACTCTGTTAGTTTTGGATGTTTCTGTGCGCCAATGAAGCGATTGGCTTTATTTGGCTGGGTGCGTATAGTTCATATTTGAACTTGGGCTGGCTCTTCGGGTATCCTGTTACCGATGAATGGATGAGCCAAGCTGTAGTGCTCTGGGAACTTGGACACGAAATAGTGTTTACAGAGGGCGTGGAAGTTCGCTAATTGCGACGATTGTTTCACCTGCCCAAGCCTGGTTGTTGGCTGAGTGGGCGCGTGGCCTTTAGGCCAGCATCCTAGGTGAGTATTGAGAATCCTCAAAAGCGAGGATGTCTCTTGTGAGGGAGTTGCTTGTGCAATCCCGGTTGAGTTGCGAGAATTGAAGGCTTGGTCTGGAGACCTCTTTTGCCTAGTGTTTCCTCTTGTGGAGCATATATCTCATTTGTTTTGTGTGGACGGGTCGTTTCGACTATGGGTCGACTATCGTGAACTCGGTAGGGTCACGATCAAGAATATGTACCCGTAGCAGAGATCGGTTGATCTGTTTGATCAAGCTCCATGGATTCTGGTTTTACTCGAGGGTAGTTGCAATCTGAGTACTACTCTCGTTAGGTTGAGTTTGAGTTGGGACCGAGGGTGACTTGTTCACTCGGTGTAGACATTACGAAATTATCGTGGTGTCGGTTGAACTGGTTGATGCTCTTGTGTGTTGTGATGTTTGGCCCTTCTGGGTGTCTTTGTCCCTGTGCGCATCGACGACATATTGGAAGTCGAGAGGCGGTGAAGACCTTGAAGATTCCTTAGAATGAGGATTGCAAGTGCTTCAAGTTGAAGACGTGCTGATTCGGTTGTGAGTACTAGCGTCCCTTGGCAGTTAATGCCAAAATGGATATGAGTGGAGATCTCAAGGAAATCAACCATCCATAGTTGATTTGGACAAGCGGATGTAGTCGAAGTTCAGACTTCCTAGTTTTGACTGGATGTTATGGATAATGGTGGGGAGGTTACTGAGTTGTCTACTCCCTTCATTTGACTCACACATAAAGGGATAAAACCTTTTGGAAAGATATGTGTGAGAGAAATTCTTGGAATCGTTGGGGTGGTTGAGTACCGCCGGCCTTGGTTACCCCGAAGGCGGGCTTTGTGCTTTGTAGTTATGTTTCTCTCCACGGATTGAGTTGCACTCTGGTGTGGAATAGAAAGGTAGTATTGACCTTTCGGCAATTGAGAGAATGCAAGAGGAGTCGCCAAATTGTGATTTGGAAAAGATTGCCATGGCATTTACTTGGAAAATGTGGCAATTTTATGTATGGTTATTGGTGTGAAGTGCACCCAGACCTTAATGTTGAAAATGTCTCTATACTCAGGGAATGAGTTGAAACTGTGAAAACAGGTTAGAGGCTGGTGTTCTAGAGATATCGATGAGATGAGTATTATGGAGTGATATCTATCCTTTGAATCGGATCACGGAAGTTAGCCTTGATCCCGACTGGTGAATGATGCAATCGAGATCAAGAGTGTTGCGGCGGATGAATTCCTAGTGGACTATCAGAAAGTGCCTTGATTTATGAGATATGCTAAGTAAAGGCTATCTACCTGGTATGGATAGAGGATGATTACCGGAGGCTCCGGAATTGGATTGTCTCGCTTCTAAGCTAGACGTGATGATTGTTGAGAGGTTGTGAATAGGAGTAACTATTCACTTGGGTTGGATTGAGAGAATTTTGCACAAGTATACTTGGGCAATTTGTTCGATTGCATAGGGCATCTAGCTCTATCATTTTAGAATTTGAGTCCAATGGATGATTCTCGGTGAGAGATAGGATTTTGGCACCTGAATCAGATGATCTGATTATGATACTTGGTTAAGGAAATCCAAGAGCTTATGTTTGAGGACTCTAAGTTTTAGATTCTTGGGATTATTGGAGACCCTGAGGCAAATGGGCCTAGTGGCATGTCGAGCTGTTTTTACTTCAAATCTGTTGAAGGTATATGAAGTGTGTTGACGCTCCGAGCGAGTATTTGAATTCTTCCCCGATGGTGGATGACGTTTCTTTAGAGCTATATGAAGATCTAAACTTCAAGGAGCATTGTTGTGGATTGGACTTGTGGAATGTAGGAATTTGGGATTATCACTATTCCTACTACAAGATGCTTTGGAGCAACATCTTGGACGCGATGCATGGTGTGAGGGCTGGAGGCTTCACTGCGAGGGCGATTTTCTTATCCCCTTTGGTTTTGCTGTTTGTTGTTGGTTGTTGATCCGTAGTTTCGCAGACGAAACTCCTTTTTAGGAGGGGAGTATGTAGTACACTGAACTTTAGCAAATTGCGGAGTTCTAGTGAGAGAATAGTGCCTTAAACTATTCTGGAATTTTGGGTTGAGTTTGGTGAGCTTCGGAGTGTTTTCGGGACTTGAAAAGTGCGAAAACGGACTCCGGAAGTCGAAATCTGCAAAAGTGCAGATTTTGCAATTGCATACCGGTATATGGTTTTGGTATACCGGAATCCAGTGAAAACTGGTTGTGCGCAGCTCTCGGGTTCTGCGGAATCCAGTAGTTGATACCGGAATACGCTGGCATTCCGGTATGTGCAATGCGCATACCGGTACTGAAGCGATTAGTACCGGTACTGGGAATTTGCATACCGGAATGCTGTTGCGCGGCTTGTTGGCCGAGGCTCGGGTTTTGCAAAATTTGTGCAGTATACCGGTATACACATGCGCATACCGGTATACAGTGCTGCAGAGTGCATTTTGTGCAGTTTTGCAATTTTGGCTCTTTGAGGGGCCTAAGTGGATTTTGTGCATTGGGTTAAGTACCATTTCACCCTCTTTCTCAGCCATTGTTGGCTAAGGCTTGGGAGATGAAGAAGGTAGGGTTTTCTCTCTCTCTCTCTAGATTTTCTTGCTCCCAACCCCTTTGATCATGGTTTTGATCTCTTTTTCCTCCATTTTCTTAATGGAGGAGTACTCCTAGGCTTGGAGGGAGCTCGGGGCTGAGGAGATGAGCTTGTTGGTGGGCTTAGCTTCAACCCTAGCATGTTGATCTCGGTTGGAAGCTCGATTTGAGGTTAGTAAACCATTTTACAACCTCTAAATTGTGTTTTTGCTTGAGATTAGCATGAAAACCTAGTTTCATAAAAATTATGGTTTTATTTGGGGTTTCTTGAATGAGAGCTCTTGAGGTGGAATTGATGGGTGTAGAATGTTGTTGTAGGTTGGATTTGATGATCCCTAACCTCAATTTGGACTTATAACAAGTTTTACTTGCTCAAGGTAATTTTCACCCATTTACCTCATAGTTTTTGGTGGTTTTCGAATTCGTTCGTTCGAAGCTTTTAACCCCTTGGAAAATTATCTTAGGGTATGAGAAACTCGGGGGACAACTCCGTTTCGAAGTACTGCGAGGTTTCGACGGGTATCCGGTGGGTTTGACCTCACCGAAATGGGTGAACTCCCCCTATGTCTCCTATCTTGTTATAGGATTGATTAGATGCATAATTATGATAATTATGGCATGATGAGAATTGTGATTGCATGAGACATATATGTTGTGTATGAAAAATGCATAGTACATATAGTGTGGCATTATGAGAATAACATGCATGCTAGGGTATTTGCACTAATAGTGTAATGATGCATTAGGAAATGCTAATTAAGTTATGCATGCTAGAAAGAAGTGTCATATGAGACACTACTTGCTTAGTGGATTAGTGAATTCTCTTTGCATACTAAAGTATGCTTGTATAGAGAAAAGAGAAAATATGACAAGTGTATGTTGCACCTCAACTAGGTGAGCAATTGTGACGGGCATTGTTGGCATTGGGCTCGACCTTTTGGTCGTGGATTGATTCCATGTTTAAGACATGAGGAAAGAAATTCTATTTGCATTTGATAATTATAATTGGTTAAACATGAGTCCATTTGGTTAATTAAATACTTGCATGCTAGCTTTATACTCTATGTAGTAGAGGTTGTTGTAGCTTATACATAGCATTGGGATAATGCATGGTTTATGAACTTAGTAAACCGAGAGGTAAACATTTACATGTTAGAGACATGGACATATTGGTAGGGACATACCAACGGAAAATTTGAGAACAACATGATATTGTTGACATTTAGCGTCTTGGCTATTGAATGTAGTAAACATGATATGACATGTTTTTGACATAGTGTGAGGTTAAACATTTATATTTCACTTAGGTGAATAATTAGGTTGACGTTTTGACATAATGTTAGACCTTTGGACATCGGTTGGTTACTTCATGTTAGAGACATGACGAACGTATTTCCTATGCTGTTGACTATGCTTGTTATGCCATTGTGCTCATTCGCACATGCTTGTGAGGGTCGCTCCCTACAAGCCGGCAGCTCCGGAGTGGGCCTTTTGCGACGAGGATCGCCTGTGTGCAGGTTATATGGGCGCCGAAGTGGATTGCCGTGGGGGAGGCTCATTCTAGCGAGGATGTTGACTACCACGGGGCCATTAGGCACGGCACAAGCCAAGACTTGAGAAGTCTTTTATGGTAGGAAATATGGTGAGGAATGTGACATTTGACACCCTAATTAATCGGTACACATAGATGTAGCTGATGGACGTAGTATTGGGTGGTGACATTGTGGCATTACATGTAGTGAAACATTGACATGACTTGGCACACTAGTGGTTAGTGAACATAACATACATGTAGTTGGGAACAAGTCATATAGTTCATACATGTCGTGGGAAATTGATCATACATTTCATACTTGTAGTTGGAGACAAGTCTTATGTGTAATAGTAAAACTTGACATATAGTGAGTTTATTACATTAGAGCATATGTGATTGATCGTGGCATTAATTTGACATGCATGTAATTTGTGTAATTAAATGTTGAGCTTATGACAATAGAGCATATTCATGTTCATGTAGATGATTTAGTCATTGGAGGCATGATAGTTGTAGAACTACCTGTTTAGCATTTAATATTTTATGCTTTATGTTTCAGTTATACTATCTTGCCTCAGTTGACCTAGCGGTGTAATTCGCCACTCTCGGCGGCTTACCCACTGGGAACTATTGATTAATAGTTCTCACCCCCATTGTTGTTGGGTTTTTATTTCAGAGCCTTCCGCAGCAGGAGAGGCTTGGGATCGTGGCGAGGGGTTAGCAGCTAGCTAGAACCTCTACGGTGTTGTTGTTGTAGGCATACCATGATGTCCTTTCATTGTATTTTATATGAAAGGTGTATAGCTGTTATCTAGAGAGTGATCTCCTAGTACTGTTAAGATGTATAATTTTATTGTATATCTTGAGATTTTAGTTGTGTTGATCTTGATTTAGTTGTAGAAATATGTTCTCGCTTTGATCACCTTGTTTAGGATGTATTCCTTATTCTACTTGATTGATGTTGTTGTAGACGCCTTGTGTACATTGTGTTGTTTTGATGTACACGGCGGGTCTGGGCACATGCCTGGTAGGCTCTCACTAGGGCCCGGGGCGTGACAACAATCCTTAGGTGCTCTTTATGTTCCTCTTCACTCCGAGAGTAAACAAGAATATCATCTATGAACACCACCACAAATCGATCAAGTAGTGGCTTGAACACACGGTTCATTAAATCCATGAACGCTGCCGGGGCATTGGTAAGCCCGAAAGGCATAACCGTGAATTCATAATGTCCATACCGCGTTCTAAACGCGGTCTTGTGCACATCCTCCGGATTAATGTTCAACTGGTGATAACCGGATTGCAAGTCTATTTCTGAATACACCCGAGACCCTTGCAACTGATCGAACAAGTCATCAATTCGGGGTAACGGGTACTTATTCTTGACGGTCACTTTGTTCAACTCACGGTAATCCACACATAACCGTAGTGAACCGTCCTTTTTCCGCACAAATAGAACAGGGGCTTCCCAAGGTGACACACTTGGCTTTACGAAATCCTTGTCCATCAAATCTTGCAATTGTGCTTTCAATTCCTTCAGTTCCGCGGGTGCCATCCTGTACGGGGCCTTAGAAATCAGCGCCGTACCCGGGAGCAAATCGATCACGAATTCTATTTCCCGGTCCGGTGGCATTCCGGGGAACTCCGTCGGAAATACATCCGGGAACTCTTGGACTATAGGAATGTCCTCGAGTCCCAACACTTCCTTTCGGTCATCCACTACCGTCGCCAAGTAAGCAATGCATCCACTAGCAATAAGCTTCCTTGCTTGCGACGTGGACACCATTGACGCAAAGAGCGAACTCTTGCACCCACGGTACACAAACTCCTTGTGCCCGGGTTCTTCAAACCTCACTAGCCGGCTCTCACAATCAATAGTAGCGTGATATTTCGAGAGCCAATCCATTCCTAGGATTAAGTTGTCACGCCCCGCCGGCCCTTTAACACCGACTAGGTGGAAAGAATAACCGCACGGGCGCATGCCCCAGACCCGCCGAACGGATAGAGTCTTTTCTACCCGCCCAAGGCGTCACAACACAAGCTTATCCACAATGTTCCAACTAGGAACGGAGCACAAGAGTTGCACAAGGAAAGCATCAACATAAAGAAGTTCTACATCTATTACATCACATGGCACAATATACATGTCCCAATTTTTCTTTTCTTTCACTTTCATTCCATACACTATGTTCCAAAACGATGGAATATACAATTTTCATACATAAAATGAAAATCCCCTATGTTATCATAATCCAAAACTAGGGGTACACTCTAAGTATCACCAAAATGGAAGGGCCGCTATCTAGAGAGCTAAACCCTTGCCTCGCTCCGCCGCCTCACTCGCGGAAGGACCTGAAAAACGTGGGGTGAGAACTATAAACATAGTTCCCAGTGGGTAAGGCCACCCAAGAGAGAAGCTCGACCCACCAGGTCCAAAGAAACACCATATGCATAAGTAAGATCACATATAACTATGCAACAATTATTTACATGCTTGTAAATAAACATAAAGGATGCAACCAAATGAAATATAATTTATCATTCTCTCCTAGGTTCATCCTATGTCTCACATTGACTAAGTTCATTTACTTGTCATTTACTTATGGTTTCGGAATCGCCGTCTCACCATAATTGTTCCAACATCCAAGGAGTGAACTCGTCACCTCCTAGTTCGAGTAGCGAACTCGTCGCATACTCGGAATAGCAAAATCGTCGCCTACCCCATCTCAACACCGCCATTACATGGCATGGATAGCGAACTCGTCGCATATCCGGGATAGCAACCTCGTCGCACATCCCCTCTCGACACCGCCAACTCAAGGCGTGGTAGCGAAATCGTCGCCTACCCGGGATAGCAAACTCGTCGCACATCCCGTGTCGATACCGCCAACTCGTGGCATGGTAGCGAAATCGTCGCCTACCCGGGATAGCAAAATCGTCGCACATCCCGCTCAACACCACCAGCTCATGGCGTGGTAGCGAAATCGTCGCCTACCAGGGATAGCAAAATCGTCGCACATCCCGTTGTTCACATTTTTCACTTGCCAACCTAAGTCTCATGACCTTAGGTTCAAGTCATTAAGTCTCGCCTATGTTCAATAACACTAGGCTTGCTTTCTCATTATCAACCTAGGTTCCATGACTCTAGGTTCCAATCTCATGTCAAACCTATGTTCAATGACACTAGGTTTCAATCTCACATGTTCCAACCTATGTTCAATAACACTAGGTTTCAATCTCACATGTTCCAACCTATGTTCAATAACACTAGGTTTAATCCTCATGTCCAACCTATGTTCAATAACACTAGGTTTAATCCTCATGTCCAACCTATGTTCAATAACACTAGGTTTAATCCTCATGTCCAACCTATGTTCAATAACACTAGGTTTAACCATACATGCAACCATGCAACAAGTATTAATATTTGAATTATACTTGAAATATACATCATGCAATAGGATCTCATTGTTCAACCTATCATGATTTTTACCTTTGCCAACATGCAAATTCTAGGGTTCATAACACATACCATTTTATCTTTAAATGGATATTTACCCTAGACATGGAAGTGACCTAATCACTTCGGTAAACACAAACCCACCTCAAGAGCTTCCAAATTCTTGTATTCTTCAAGCTCCTAAGTGTCCAAGCTTTGAGTTCTTGCTTCAACCCAAGCTTCTACAAGAAAACGGTTCGTTACTCGTTACGAACCCTAAATTCAACTCAATATGTGAAATCAAGTGTTCCAACATGATTTCCTATGCCTCAATTGCAATTATCGAAAGTCCAAATATTTTTAGAACCTCTCATTGCAAAAACCCTCATTCTACCTAGGGTTTGCATGCATGCAAGCCAAACCCTAGGTTTCATGGCCAATCTCCCACATTTTGTGCTTTAGATTGCCAAGGGTTCCCAAAAACCTCATTTCAAAGGATTAAATCCAAGGTTTGAACCCAAAACGTGAGGTACTAACCTTAATCACGAAATCCCCAAGCTCCTTCTTGCACCAAGAAGCTTCCTTTCTCCTTTGGAAGCCTTTTCCAAGATCAGTCCACCATTTTCTCCAAGTTTTGGAGAGATCCCTAGAGAGAGAAAGTGGAGAAGTTGGATAGGAGAAATGGAGAAGAAGGTGACTGAGAAAGGGGGGTGTTCCCTGCCTTTCAAACACCTCCACGAGTGTGAAAAGACCAAAATGCCCCTCTCCACACTTAACACTCTCAACCCGCCCAAACTGGGCACTGTATACCGGTATGTGCATATGCATACCGGTATACGAGTGTTGGTTCCGGTATACCTCGGAGATTCCGCAGAACCCGAGAGCTGGATTTACTGTTTCGACCATCACATACCGGTATCCCTCTTCACATACCGGTATACTCCGGAAAGTTTCGCAAAACCCGAGAGCTGGGTTTTCGGTTTCAACATGGCATTCCGGTATACTCATCACATACCGGTACTAATCACTTCAGTACCGGTATGAGCTTCACATACCGGAATCCAAATGCAGAATTTACAACATCTGCAGTTTTAACTTATCGAAGTCCGTTTTCACGCCTCTTTTGCGCCGAAAATACTTCGCACAAGTCTCAAACAGGGCCGAAGCCTCACACATAGCTTCACATGCTATTTTTTCCACCGAAACTCCACAATTTGTAGAAGTTCGGTACGACGCACTGAAATTCAGTGTACTACATTCCTCCCCCCTTAAAGAGAGTTTCGGCCGCGAAACTAAATCATACCTCAGCTGGACACAGCAAAGTGGTAAGGAAACCGCTCCCTCATTGAGCTTTCCAATTCCCACGTAGCTTCGCGCTCACCGTGATTCGTCCATTGTACCTTTACATAAGGAATTTCACGGTTCCTCAAACTTTTCACCTCGCGGTCCATGATACACAAGGGAAACTCCTCATAAGTCATGTCCTCATGAAGCTCCATAGGCACATACTCAAGGACGTGCGTCGGATCATACATATACTTGCGGAGGGTCGATACATGGAACACATTGTGTATCCCCGTAAGTTTTGGCGGCAAAGCTAGCCGATATGCCACGAATCCCACACGCTCTAAAACTTCATAAGGTCCAATGTAACGGGGACTCAATTTACCCCGAACACCAAATCGCTTCACCCCTCTCATGGGTGACACTTTCAAGAAGACGCGGTCTCCTACCGCGAATTCCAAGTCTCGTCGACGTCGATCCGCATAACTCTTTTGTCTAGATTGCGCCGTCGATAAGCGTTCGCGTGCCAAGCGGACCTTTTCCTCCGCTTCACGCAACACGTCCGGTCCTAAGACCCTTCTCTCGCCGACTTCACTCCAATGAATAGGAGAGCGGCATTTCCTCCCGTACAAGACCTCAAAAGGTGCCATACCGATGCTAGCTTGATAGCTATTATTGTAAGCAAATTCAGCCATCGACAAGTGAGTAGGCCATGCACCATTGAAGTCCAACACACACGCTCGCAGCATATCTTCCAAAATCTGAATTGTTCTTTCCGATTGACCGTCGGTTTGAGGATAAAATGCTGAACTGAAATCGAGCCGTGTACCCAAAGCTTCTTGCAAGCTTTTCCAAAAATGCGATGTGAAACGGGGATCTCGATATGAAACTATCGAGGTCGGGACCCCGTGCAACCGCACAATCTCGTCCAGGTAGACTTGCGCTAACTTGTCTCCCGACCAAGTTGTGTGGATTGGCAAAAAGTGTGCCGACTTTGATAAACGATCCACCACCACCCAAATCGCGTCGTGGCCACCTAGCGATCGAGGTAAGCCCACAACAAAGTCCATGGCGACATTTTCCCACTTCCAAACCGGAATGGGCAAACCTTGTAATTTTCCCGCCGGAAAGCGACGCTCGGCCTTCACTTGTTGGCATACTAAGCATTGTGCCACAAAGTGTCCCACATCAAGCTTCATCCCCGGCCACCAATAATGCAATTTGAGATCCTTGTACATTTTGGTGCCGCCCGGGTGAATCGCATAGGGAGAAGCGTGAGCTTCTTTCAAGATCTCCCCACGAATATCCTACACTTTTGGCACGCACAATCGATTTCGAAATCGAATTGCGCCCTTCGAGTCTACATGAAAATCACCGGCGCGCCCGCTCTCGATAGCACCCCGCACCTTTTGGAGTTCCGGATCACCGGATTGCTTTTCTTTTATTTGCTCCAACAAGGTCGGCCATACATTGAGATTCATAAGTCTAGCGGGGACGCCCGGGGCCACGATCTCCAAGTCGAACCGGCCTATTTCTTTGAGCAACGGCATTTGTCCCGTCATCTCAATTGCGAAGTTCTCCATGGATTTTCTACTGAGCGCATCGGCCACCACATTGGCTCTACCGGGGTGGTATAAGATGGTCAAGTCGTAATCTTTTATTAACTCCAACCACCTCCGCTGCCTCAAGTTCAACTCCTTTTGAGTGAATAAGTATTTTAAACTTTTGTGATCCGTGTAAACCTCACAATGCTCCCCGTATAAGTAGTGTCTCCACAACTTGAGTGCGAAGACCACCGCCGCAAGCTCTAAGTCGTGGGTGGGGTAGTTTTGCTCATAGCTTTTCAACTGTCGAGAGGCATATGCTATTACTTGTCCTCTTTGCATAAGCACACACCCAAGACCATGCCGTGATGCATCACTATACACCACAAAACCCTCCCCTGCAATCGGCAAGGCGAGTACCGGAGCCGAAGTCAACCTTTCCTTTAGCTCCTTAAAGCTTTGGTCACATACCTCGCTCCAAACATATTTGGCTCCCTTGCGGGTAAGACGCGTTAGTGGACCGGAGATTTTTGAAAATCCCTCCACGAACCGCCGATAGTATCCCGCAAGACCCAAAAAGCTTCGCACCTCCGTGGCATTGGTCGGGCGAGGCCAATCCTTGATTGCCTCAACTTTCATAGGGTCCACCAATACTCCTCCTGCGGAAATTACGTGACCCAAGAAAGCGACCTCACGGATCCAAAATTCGCACTTTTTCAACTTGGCGAATAACTCGTTCTCTCAAGAACTTGAAGCACAATCCTCAGGTGCTCCTTATGTTCCTCTTCACTCCGAGAGTAGACAAGAATGTCATCAATGAACACCACCATGAATCGATCTAGTAGTGGTTTGAACACACGGTTCATTAGGTCCATGAACGCTGCCGGGGCATTAGTAAGCCCAAAAGGCATAACCGTGAATTCATAATGTCCATACCGCGTTCTAAACGCGGTCTTATGCACGTCCTCCGGTTTGATCTTCAATTGGTGGTAACCGGATTGCAAATCAATCTTTGAGTACACCCGAGACCCTTGCAACTGATCGAACAAGTCAGCAATTCGCGGTAACGGGTACTTATTCTTGACGGTCACTTTATTCAACTCGCGGTAATCCACACATAACCGCAGCGAACCGTCCTTTTTCCGCACAAATAGCACAGGGGCTCCCCAAGGTGACACACTTGGCTTCACGAAACCCTTGTCCATCAAATCTTGCAATTGTGCTTTCAACTCCTTTAGTTCCGCGGGTGCCATCCTGTACGGGGCCTTAGAGATCGGCGCCGTACCCGGGAGCAAATCGATCACGAATTCTATTTCCCAGTCCGGTGGCATTCCGGGCAACTCCGTCGGAAACACATCCGGGAACTCTTGGACTATAGCAATGTCCTCGAGCCCCAACACTTCCTTTCGGTCATCCACTACCGTCGCCAAGTAGGCAATGCCTCCACTAGCAATAAGCTTCCTTGCTTGCGACGTGGACACCATTGAAGCAAAGAGCGAACTCTTACACCCATGGTACACAAACTCTTTGTGCCCGGGTTCTTTAAACTTCACTATCCGGCTCTTACAATCGATAGTAGCATGATATCTCGAGAGCCAATCCATTCCTAGGATCAAATCATATTCATTCATTCGATTTAATACCAGCAAATCAGCTGGCATGATCCAGTTTCCAACCCTCACGGGGCAATCTACACACGCGTGATGTACGCAAAAGGTGTGTTTAGGTACTTGCACCGTTCTTAAATGTGTGGCATCTACAATTTCTATTCCATGTGCAGTAGCAAATGATCGAGCAATGTATGAATGCGATGCACCAGTATCAAACAAAGCTCTACATCGAATGCTTTTAATTAACACAATACATGCCACGACGTCCTCCTGGGCAGAAGGTTCCTTCACCTGAGAGGCGAATACCCGTCCACTGGGTGCTGGCCGCTGGCCCTCCACTGGTCTCGGCGGCTGGGTACGGCCCGCTGACATCGCCGCGGGTGGGATGCCCACAAGCTGTCTCGGTGGTGCAAATGCCGATGCCGACGACGGTGCTCGGCCATCATCCATCGGGCAGTTGTACCGCATATGCCCTTGCTGTCCGCATTTGTAGCACCGGCCCTCACGATAGTCACATTGCTGAGGGTGGTGGGGGCCGCTACAAATCGGGCACTGGGTCGAGGGTCGATTCCGTCGGGACCCTCGGGAATGATTCTGCGACTGCGAGTGCTTCGGGGGCCGCTTAGAGCTAGATTGCCCACCCGAGCCACCCGTCGGTCGCTTCTTCCCCTTTTCTTTTTCTTTTTCTTTTTCCCAAGACTCGCGCTCCTCGCGCGCACATGCATTCCCGTGCTCCACCCAAAGAGCACGGTCCAAGACCTCCGCAAAGGTCCTAAGCTTGAGGGCGTGCACCGCCCGAAAGATCTCCGGTCGAAGTCCGCGCATGAAGCAATCGACCTTGTCCAATTCTCCGCGGACAACGGGCGGCACGCAATTAATAATGTACGAGAACTCCCTCTCGTACTCGCGTACCGAGCG
This sequence comes from Puya raimondii, assembly GCA_016920855.1. Lineage (NCBI taxonomy): Eukaryota > Viridiplantae > Streptophyta > Magnoliopsida > Poales > Bromeliaceae > Puya > Puya raimondii. The sequence goes on from JABWPP010000049.1 coordinate 20,630,656, forward strand.
GTTCCCTTGCTTCAACTTACGGAACCTTTCTTGAAGTTTTCTTTTCTCGCTATCGGGGAAATAGGCAGCAAATACCATAACCCGAAATTCCTCCCATGACGGTGGCGGAAGGCTAGGGAGTCGATCACGCCGGACTCCCTTCCACCACACCTTCGCCGATCGCTCTAAACAATGAGCGGCGAGATGCACCTTGTCCCTCTCCAAGGTATAGAGGTCCTCGAAGAGCGTCTCAATCGCATCGATCCAGGTCTCCACATCCCATGGATCCACGTTCTCCCCGTTAAAGATAGGCGGGTTGAACTTCTTAAACCTCATGAGAGCCGAAAGTGCGCGCTCTCGCTCCGCATCCTCCATCGCGGAGTCGGGCATAGGAGCACCCGACCCACCGGCTACAATCGGTGATGCCGGTGGCGCCACAGCCGGCGCCGGTGTCACCTCCTCGGCCGGTGCCGAAGCAGAGGCCGGAGGCGCTCCCGTTTTCACCTCCCTAACCGCAGCCGCTTGCTGCGCCATCTCGTCCTGGAGCTTTCTAATTTGCTCCTCCTGCCGTTGCATGGCTTCGGTCTGCCGCCGAACCACGCGCATCAACTCGGTCAACTGATCACGAAGACCCGAGTTCTCGCCCTCCCCGAGTTGTTCGGGAGCCGCGCTCGATCCTCCGAGCCCAGCCCTCAAAGGAGGCCGTCCACGTACCATTATCCTGAAAACACAATGACTTTGGTCATTTCATGACATTCAAAGTCATTCGCAACACTATATTTTTACGAAAATAAACGTGAACCCAATCTAGGCGAAAGTCACACAAGGGTCCTTATTCCCCTCACTTGGTTTTCATGTTGTCGGCCGCCAACATGAACACTCTTGGTGAAGAATAAGACACACCTCGAATCTACCTCTATTCCCAACTAGAGGCATAAAGACATAACCCAATTATTTATCTTTCGCCATATCAAAGATCTCGTCACTCACGAGCCTACACTCCTAGGGTCATTTCCATCCTAGGGTTTCTTAGGTCAACCTAGACCGTTTCTACGCTCTGATACCACCTCAGTCTGTCACGCCCCGCCGGCCCTTTAACACCGACTAGGTGGAAAGGATAACTGCACGGGCACATGCCCCAGACCCGCCGAACGGATAGAGTCTTTTCTACCCGCCCAAGGCGTCACAACACAAGCTTATCCACAATGTTCCAACTAGGAACGGAGCACAAGAGTTGCACAAGGAAAGCATCAACATAAAGAAGTTCTACTTCTATTACATCACATGGCACAATATACATGTCCCAATTTTTCTTTTCTTTCACTTTCATTCCATACACTATGTTCCAAAACGATGGAATATACAATTTTCATACATAAAATGAAAATCCCCTATGTTATCATAATCCAAAACTAGGGGTACACTCTAAGTATCACCAAAATGGAAGGGCCGCTATCTAGAGAGCTAAACCATTGCCTCGCTCCGCCGCCTCACTCGCGGAAGGACCTGAAAAACGTGGGGTGAGAACTATAAACATAGTTCCCAGTGGGTAAGGCCACCCAAGAGAGAAGCTCGACCCACCAGGTCCAAAGAAACACCATATGCATAAGTTAGATCACATATAACTATGCAATAATTATTTACATGCTTGTAAATAAACATAAAGGATGCAACCAAATGAAATATAATTTATCATTCTCTCCTAGGTTCATCCTATGTCTCACATTGACTAAATTCATTTACTTGTCATTTACTTATGGTTTCGGAATCGCCGTCTCACCATAACTGTTCCAACATCCAAGGAGTGAACTCGTCACCTCCTAGTTCGAGTAGCGAACTCGTCGCATACTCGGGATAGCAAAATCGTCGCCTACCCCGTCTCAACACCGCCATTACATGGCATGGATAGCGAACTCGTCGCATATCCGGGATAGCAACCTCGTCGCACATCCCATCTCGACACCGCCAACTCAAGGCGTGGTAGCGAAATCGTCGCCTACCCGGGATAGCAAACTCGTCGCACATCCCGTGTCGATACCGCCAACTCGTGGCATGGTAGCGAAATCGTTGCCTACCCGGGATAGCAAAATCGTCGCACATCCCGCTCAACACCGCCAGCTCATGGCGTGGTAGCGAAATCGTCGCTTACCCGGGATAGCAAAATCGTCGCACATCCCGTTGTTCACATTTTTCACTTGCCAACCTAAGTCTCATGACCTTAGGTTCAAGTCATTAAGTCTAGCCTATGTTCAATAACACTAGGCTTACTTTCTCATTATCAACCTAGGTTCCATGACTCTAGGTTCCAATCTCATGTCAAACCTATGTTCAATGACACTAGGTTTCAATCTCACATGTTCCAACCTATGTTCAATAACACTAGGTTTCAATCTCACATGTTCCAACCTATGTTCAATAACACTAGGTTTAATCCTCATGTCCAACCTATGTTCAATAACACTAGGTTTAATCCTCATGTCCAACCTATGTTCAATAACACTAGGTTTAATCCTCATGTCCAACCTATGTTCAATAACACTAGGTTTAACCATACATGCAACCATGCAATAAGTATTAATATTTGAATTATACTTGAAATATACATAATGCAATAGGATCTCATTGTTCAACCTATCATGATTTTTACCTTTGCCAACATGCAAATTCTAGGGTTCACAACACATACCATTTTATCTTTAAATGGATATTTATCCTAGACATGGAAGTGACCTAATCACTTCGGTAAACACAAACCCACCTCAAGAGCTTCCAAATTCTTGTATTCTTCAAGCTCCTAAGTGTCCAAGCTTTGAGTTCTTGCTTCAACCCAAGCTTCTACAAGAAAACGGTTCGTTACTCGTTACGAACCCTAAATTCAACTCAATATGTGAAATCAAGTGTTCCAACATGATTTCCTATGCCTCAATTGCAATTATCGAAGGTCCAAATATTTTTAGAACCTCTCATTGCAAAAACCCTCATTCTACCTAGGGTTTGCATGCATGCAAGCCAAACCCTAGGTTTCATGGCCAATCTCCCACATTTTGTGCTTTAGATTGCCAAGGGTTCCCAAAAACCTCATTTCAAAGGATTAAATCCAAGGTTTGAACCCAAAACGTGAGGTACTAACCTTAATCATGAAATCCCCAAGCTCCTTCTTGCACCAAGAAGCTTCCTTTCTCCTTTGAAAGCCTTTTCCAAGATCAATCTACCCTTTTCTCCAAGTTTTGGAGAGATCCCTAGAGAGAGAAAGTGGAGAAGTTGGAGAGGAGAAATGGAGAAGAAGGTGACTGAGAAAGGGGGGTGTTCCCTGCCTTTCAAACACCTCCACGAGTGTGAAAAGACAAAAATGCCCCTCTCCACACTTAACACTCTCAACCCGCCCAAACTGGGCACTGTATACCGGTATGTGCATATGCATACCGGTATACGAGTGTTGGTTCCGGTATACCTCGGAGATTCCGCAGAACCCGAGAGCTGGATTTACTGTTTCGACCATCACATACCGGTATCCCTCTTCACATACCGGTATACTCCGGAAAGTTCCGCAAAACCCGAGAGCTGGGTTTTCGGTTTCAACATGGCATTCCGGTATACTCATCACATACCGGTACTAATCACTTCAGTACCGGTATGAGCTTCACATACCGGAATCCAAATGCATAATTTACAACATCTGCAGTTTTAACTTATCGAAGTCCGTTTTCACGCCTCTTTTGCGCCGAAAACACTTCGCACAAGTCTCAAACAGGGCCGAAGCCTCACACATAGCTTCACATGCTATTTTTTCCACCGAAACTCCACAATTTGTAGAAGTTCGGTACGGCGCACTGAAATTCAGTGTACTACATAAGTCATACTCATTCATTCGACTTAACACCAGCAAATCAGCTGGCATGATCTAGTTTTCAACCCTCACTGGACAATCTACACACGCGTGATGTACACAAAAGGTGTGTTCAGGTACTTGCACAGTTCTTGCATGCGTGGCTTCTACAATTTCTATTCCATGTGCAATAGTAAATGATCGAGCAATGAATGAATGCGATGCTCCAGTATCAAACAAAGCTCTACATCGAATGCCTTTACTTAACACAATACCTGCCACGACATCCTCCTGGGCAGAAGGCTCCTCCACCTGTGAGGCGAACACCTGTCCACAGGGCGCCGGCCGCTGGCCCTCAACTGGTCTCGGCGGCTGTGTACAGCCAACCGACATCGCCGCGGGTGGGATGCCCGCAAGCTGTCTCGGCGGTGCAAATGCCGATGCCGACGACGGTGCTCGGCCATCATCCATCGGGCAATTGTATCGCATATGTCCCGGCTGTCCGCATTTGTAGCACCGGCCCTCACGATAATCACATTGTTGAGGGTTGTGGGGGCCGCTACAAATCGGGCACTGAGTCGAGGGTCGATTCCGCCGGGACCCTCGAGACTGGTTCTGCGACTGCGAGTGCTTCGGGGGCCGCTTAGAGCTAGATTGCCCACCTGAGCCACTCGCCGGTCGTTTCTTTCCTTTTTCCTTATCCTTCTCCTTCTCTCTTTCCCAAGATTTGCGCTCCTCACGCGCACAAGCATTCCCGTGCTCTACCCAAAGAGCACGGTACAAGACCTCCGTAAAGGTCTTTAGCTTGAGGGCGTGAACCTCTCAAAAGATCTCCGGTCGAAGTCCGCGCACGAAACAATCGACCTTGTCCAACTTCCGCGGACAACGTGCGGTACGCAATTAGTAATGTACGAGAACTCCCTCTCGTATTCGCGCACGGTGCAGTTCCCTTGTTTCAACTTCCGGAACCTTTCTTGAAGTTTTCTTTTCTCGCTATCGGGAAAGTAGGCGGCGAACACCATACCCCGAAACTCCCCCCAAGTCGGTGGCGGAAGGCTAGAGAATCGATCACGCCGGACTCCCTTCCATCACACCTTCGCCGATCGCTCTAAACAATGAGCGGCGAGATGCACTTTGTCCCTCTCCAAGGTATAGAGATCCTCGAAGAGCGTCTCAATAGCATCGATCCACGTTTCCACGTCCCATGGATCCACGTTCTTCCCGTTGAAGATAGGTGGGTTGAACTTTTTAAACCTCATGAGAGCCGCAAGTGCGCGCTCTCGCTCCGCATCCTCCATCTCGTAGTCGGGCATAGGAGTACCCGACCCACTGGCTACAATCGGTGATGCCGGTGGCGCCACAGCCGGCGCCGGTGTCACCTCCTCGGCCGGTGCCGAAGCAGAGGCCGGAGGCGCTCCCGTTCTCTCCTCCCTAATCGTAGCCGCTTGCTGCGCCATCTCGTCCTGGAGCTTTTTAATTTGCTCCTCCTGTCGCTGCATGGCTTCGGCCTGCCGCCGAACCACGCCCATCAACTCGGTCAACTCATTACGAAGACCCAAGTTCTCGCCCTCCACGAGTTGTTCGGGAGCTGCGCTCGATCTTCCGAGCCCAGCCCTCGTAGGAGGCCGTCCACGTACCATTATCTCCTGAAAACACAACGACTTTTGTCATTTCATGACACTCAAAGTCATTCGCAACACTATATTTCATGAAAATAAACGTGAACCCAATCTAGGCGAAAGTCACACAAGGGTCCTTATTCCCCTCACTTGGTTTCATGTTGTCGGCCGCCAACACGAACACTCTTTGTGAAGAATAAGACACACCTCGAATCTACCTCTATTTCCAACTAGAGGTATAAGGACATAACCCAATCACTTATCTTTCGCCACAATCAAAGATCTCGTCACTCACGAGCCTACACTCCTAGGGTCTTTTCCATCCTAGGGTTTCTTAGGTCCACCTAGACCGTTTCTATGCTCTGATACCACCTCAGTCTGTCACGCCCCGTCGGGCCTTTAACACCAACTAGGTGGAAAGGATAACCGCACGGGCGAATGCCCCAGACCCGCCGAACGGATAGAGTCTCTTCTACCAGCCCAAGGCGTCACAACACAAGCCTATCCACGAGGTTCCAACTAGGAATGGAGTACAAGAGTTGCACAAGGAAAGCATCAACATAAAGAATGTTCTACTTCTATTACATCACATTGCACGTTTATACATGCCCAAAATTTTCTTTTCTTTCGTTTCCATTCCATACATCATGTTCCAAAACTATGGAATATACAAGTTGCATACAATCAATGCAAACCCCTATACTATCCAAGTCCAAGACTAGGGGTACAACTCTATGTATCACCAAAATAGAAGGGCCGCTATCTAGAGAGCTAAACCCTTGCCTCGCTCCGCCGCCTCACTCACGGAAGGACCTGAAAAACGTGGGGTGAGAACTATAAAAATAGTTCCCAGTGGGTAAGGCCACCCAAGAGAGAAGCTCGACCCACCAGGTCCAAAGAAACACCATATGCATAAGTTAGATCACAAATAACCATGCAACAATTATTTACATGCTTGTAAATAAATATAAAGGATGCAACCAAATAAAATGTCCATTTTTATTTTCTCCTAGGTTTATCCTATATTTCACATGACCAAGTTCAACTACTTGTCATTTGCTTATGGTTTCGGAATCGCCGTCTCACCATAATTGTTCCAACATCCAAGGAGTGAAATTGTCACCTCCAAGTTCGGGTAGCGAACTCGTCGCATACCCGGGATAGCAAAATCGTCGCATACCCCATCTCAACACCGCCATCACATGGCATAGGTAGCGAACTCGTCGCATACCCGGGATAGCAACCTCGTCGCACATCCCATCCAAACACCGCCAACTCATGGCACGGGTAGCAAACTCGTCGCATACCCGGGATAGCAACCTCGTCGCACATCCCGTCTCAACACCGCCAACTCATGGCATGGTAGCGAAATCGTCGCATACCCGGGATAGCAAAATCGTCGCACATCTCGTTTCAACACTGCCATCACATGGCATGGTAGCGAAATCGTCGCATACCCGGGATAGCAAAATCGTCGCACATCCCGTTTTTCACATTTTACACTTGCCAACCTAAGTCTCGTGACCCTAGGTTCAAGTCACTAAGTCTCACCAATGTTCAATGACACTAGGTTTACTTTCTCATTCTCAACCTAGGTTCCATGACGCTAGGTTCCAATCTCATGTCCAACCTATGTTCAATAACACTAGGTTCCATTCTCATGTCCAACCTATGTTCAATAACACTAGGTTCCAATCTCATGTTCCAACCTATGTTCAATAACACTAGGTTCCAATCTCATGTTCCAACCTATGTTCAATAACACTAGGTTCCAATCATACATGCAACCATGTAACAAGTATAGATAATAAAAATATACTTGAATTCTATAACGTGCAATAGGAGCTCATGGCTCTACCTATCATGATTTTCATCTTTGCCAACATACAAATTCTAGGGTTCACAACACATACTATTTTATCTTTAAATGGATATTTACCCTAGACATGGCAGTGACCTAATCACTTCGGTAAACACAAACCTACCTCAAGAGCTTCCAAATTCTTGTATTCTTCAAGCCCCTAAGTGTCCAAGCCTGGAGTTCTTGCTTCAACCCAAGCTTCTACAAGAAAATAGTTCGTTACTCATTACGAACCCTTAAATCAACTCAATACTTGAAATCAAGTGTTCTAACATGATTTCCTATGCCTCAATTGCAATTCCCGAGGGTCCAAATATTTTTAGAACCTCCCATGGCAAAAGCCCCAAATCTACCTAGGGTTTGCATGCATGCAAGCCAAACCCTAGATTTCATGGCCAATCTTCGACCTTTTGTGGTTAAGATTGCCTACGGTTTCCAAAAATCTCATCTTGAAGGATTAAATCCAAGGTTTTAACCCTAAATCACAAGAACTCACCTCAAAGCCCTAGCTCCCAAGCTTCTTCTTGCACCAAGAAGCTTCTTTGCACCTTGGAAGTCCTTTTCCAAGCTCCAATCCACCACTTCTCCAAGCTTTGGAAAGATCTCTATAGAGAGAAAGTGAGGGAGAGGGAGAGGGAGAGGGAGAGGGAATGAGAGGAAAGTGAAGAAGGAATGAGGGGAGAGACCTCAGCCCCCCCTACATAACCCATTCACTGCAAAATTACCAAAATACCCCTCACTGGGCATTCTGCCTCAGCCGGGTCCGGACCTTGCAAGTGGGGTCCGGACCCCGCACAGGTGACAGTCCACCGCGCAGGCCGGGTCCGGACCTTGGTGTCCGGGTCCGGAACCCGTACGCACCCCAACTCGAAAACCAGCTCGGGTCCGGACCGTGACATCCGGGTCCGGACCATGGTTGCGCGCGGACTTCATTGTCCGGACCCCAGCTTCCAGGGTCCGGACCCCGTGAGCAGTTTTGCTCCGGTTGGTCCCTTTTTCAAAATTTTTTGATTTCCGGGTTTCCACTCGCACCCATAATGTTCTGAAACCTTCGGAACCCAATTCCACACCAGCCATTATCGGCTTCCATCGAACTTTATCAAATTTAGTAAAGTTCGATATAACGCACCGAAATTCAAAGTGCTACAAGATCGAGCCTCCGCGCGCGTTGGAATTTTCCGGCGCTTCGAGTGCGAGGTAATATTTTATTATTATAATTTTGAATATGATTTTTTGTTGGATTCTTGATAACATGATGTAGAGAAAGAGGTTTTGATGGATTTTTAGAGAAATTGTAATTAGCAACTGGATCTGTATGTGATTTATGAACCGATTTCGCGTGATTTTCCTCGAGGGACTTTTCGAGCAATTTTCGATAGTGGTGGCTACCTTATGGATAGGGAATTGGGTTAAATCCTTTAAAATTGGTGTAGTTGAGATCTCTATGTGTTTCTAAACTAGTTTTATCAAAGAATTTACAATAATTTTGCGTATTCATAAGGATTTAGAAACCTAAGGCTTGGTTTTGGGGTTTTTATCCCTAAGTGCTATGGAACCAAATTGACCACATTAATCTCTAATTGAAGGCAAGTTCGACGCGAGGGACAACTCCGATTTGGATTGTGACGAGGTTACGGCGTCCGATTGGAGATTTTGTCGACTTTTTACGATAGGCTTGGGTCGACCCGAAATGGCGTCGAAAATCGAATTGCTTGGGAATCCTAGCAATTGGTACTTAAATGAGGTGGTTGGTGCTCTCCAAAATGGTTGGATTTCTTTCTATATCTATAGTGTCATATTGTTCATATGTATATATACGTGAAAATTTCATGCATATAGGATTATTATTGTGTTTGAGCTTTCTTTTCCTTGCATGCTTCCTAAAATAGGGTTGGTCAAATTGAATTGAGACTCGGTAGTTGGATGCATGAGGATTGGGTCATTGGACATTGGAAACCCTATGAATGCAATAAACTAGAATGTGACTTAGAAAACATTGTGGAGCATTGGTGGCATCTTGACTAGTTGTTTGGACATAGAAAATAAAGTATGGGCATTTGGAACAAAGTGAAATATTAGGTGTCATTGTGAGTCTAAATATGAACCTAGTGATAGACATATGGATTGGGTATCCTATTGTGCAAGTAGAAAACATGAATATTGTGTGTCATGGTGTTACATGTGGGTTTGTTGTCGTAGTTGCACAGGATTTGATATGAGCATGCGAGGGATTGAAATAGATCCTCTGGACCATGCTAGGAATTGATAGATCCCGTATGTTGTTATCCTGGTCAGTAGGGTGTCCTCGAGATCAGAGGACTGGATCGTACTCACATTGTCTGTTTGGCTTGTTGATGGTCGCGACACCACAGGCAATGAGCTCCGGAGTTGTCACGTATGGGTTAACGTATCTACCCAGAAGACGGTCCTAGATTGGTGATAGTCCTCGTGGGCCCTAGTATTGTGAGTTTGGCTTGACTTCGCATGAGCCGGATGATTGGGTCATGAGGTAAAAGTGAAAGCCAGTCGAGTATAGTAGATTATGTCTATGGTTACCTTGTGAAGTCTTGTAGTAGCATTATATGACAGGACGAGTCGATTGTGCCTCCTCTGTGGACAGTCTATGTATGGGTTGAGCGGTCATCTCCCCAATAGACGATTTAGAGGACGGAGTTGGGCTTGACTTCGCGTGAGCCGGTATGATTGGGTTAAAAAGGTAAAAAGGGTAAGCATCTTGCGCCTAATAGCATTTATTGTTTACCTAGCTTCATTTTGCAAAGGCATAGTAGTGTTTATTCCAGTTTATGCATAGTGTAGTTGTACTACTTTTGTTGTTTATCTACTTATGCCTTGATAGACCTAGTGGGAAAATTGGCGAGGTCGGTGGCCGAACCCACTGGGAACTTCTTTTAGTTCTCATCCCACTATTTTGCAGAGCCATTACTATTGTTGCAGAGCCACCATTAGCGGAGTAGCACCGGACCGAGGCGCGGGCGTCGCGCCCTAGATAGCTGGGTCACCAATTGTAGGTCACCGGTGTACAAGTAAAGGAATGTAAAATCTATTGTTGAATGTAATGTAATTGAGAGCAAAGTTGTATATTGAGGAAAATGTATGCATATGTGGATGAATGGAATGTTGTAATAGTTAGGTTTTTATTCTTGCGTTTGTGATATGCCCTCGTGCAAAACTGTGCTATGTTGTATTTTCTGGGTGAAATTCATTGTACTTGTTTTGTTTACGCCTTGGGCGGACAGGGGAAATCTCTATCCGTTCGGCGGTCTGTGCACGCGCCCGCATAGACTCCGCTGTGTGATGGGGCGGGGCGTGACAGATAAGAGTGGTATCAGAGCAAGAATGAGTCTAGGAGGACATAGGAGACTTTAGACTTGAAAAGCCTTAAGGCCTTAGGCTCGTGGGTAGACGTAACTTGTAGCGAAAGTCGAACAATTGGGTCAAAGCATGTCTCCAATGATTTCTTGGAGACAAATTGAAGGTGTTACAACTACCTTATGTAGATGATCATGTTGGCTGCAGACAACATGACGTCGAAAATAGAGTAGGGGTACCCTATGATTTTCGTTGATTGGGTCACTGTTTGCACGACGGATCGGTTCAATCGTTGGGGTCTCTTAGGCGTGCATGTATCCCTTGTTGACCATGGCGAGTTACATGGTAGTAGGCATGTTATGGAGGACTTGATAACCCTCCAATGTTGCGAATTAAGTAATGGTATGGACGTGAAGCCTCTCGTTGTGACCGAGATGCGTGATTGTCGGAAACGATGCGTATCCTGACTTGATGTCAGGAGTGGTGGCCTTGGAGATTTGATTAAACCTCGATTAGGAGGATTTAGACTTGTTTGCCCCAGTTAATATGGATGATGGGTGCAATGTGCGACCCTCGATGATGGGTGCAAAGGCACGATCCATGGGAAAATGGCGTAGGTGAGACCAAACGATGGTCGGGCGACAAGAACGATGTAGCCAAGTGGCTACTGTTGATTTTGGAGTCGAGTTGAGACAGGCCTTATTCCATGGTTGTTCCCTCCACCAATTGATTGAAGGGATGGTTAAGTGCCTAAGTAAAGAGGTGACATGTGGAAGGTTCGAAAGATGACGCCCTCACTCTTTTAAGGTGAGAGAATATTGTGTGGTTCTTGGAAGCATGTTGGCTTCGGTTGATGATCAAACATAGTGTGTGTAAACGCTATGTTGAATGTGCTGGCCGTTAGTTCTCCATGAAATTATTTGGTGGGCTTACAAGATGATCAACCTGATTGTGGCACCAATGAGATGCTAATTGTGACATCTAATAAGGTTACATTAAAGAGTGCCATTGATCTAAGGATAAAATATGCAATACGCCGTTGATGATATATAAAGCACTACTGGAATGTACTTGTGACCACGAGTATAGATTTGGAGATTGTTTTGGGGATGAATCGAATGGTCGGTATGGAAAATCTTGTGTAGAGATTTAAATGTTGGAGTGATCTATTAGTATAGATCTGAGCGTGGGCCAATTTGGCGAAAGATCGAGGATTAAGTCGATCTCGAGAAAGATCCAAGATAAGGAGAGGGAATGCTTTCGAGGTGATTTGAACTCTTCTTTGTACTTAGTTTTCCTGGATGCTAGTATGTATTATGGTTGACAATTAAACAAAATATTATTTGGTTGTGTGCTAGAAGTTTGGGTTGTAACCCTTTTATGTATAAAAAGGGGATTAATGATTACGTGCATGTGGTGCCATGTGTGTTTTAGAACACGGGCCAAGATATATATGGTGTCTAGCTTAGGATGGAAGCTAGCATGTGGAAGTAGTGGCATTGTACCCAAGTTGGACCATAAGGTCGGACTTGGTGATGTGAGAGCTCTAGGTTGAACATGAGCTAAGGTGCAGTGGAGTAGCCCTGAGGAATGTGAAGCCTTATGAGAACTCAAAAGTTCAATGCAGGAGTGATAACCTCACATCTTCGATCTGTCGAGTTGAGACATGAATCTGAATTTCGCGGACGAAACTTTTTTAAGGGGGGTGGAATGTAGTGCACCGGATTTTTAATATAAAAAGTAAGTAAAAATAAAAATAGTGTGAGATACTATTTTTATTGGATTTAGAGAAGCAAAATATAAGTGGGAAATGGATTGTGCTGAAATTGAAATAAAAACAGGAGATTTAAAATTTTCTGTCAGGAACGGGGCTTATTTTTTAGCAAAAAATTCAGTGTCAAAAAATTATGAAAATTTGAGAATATGTCAGAATTATTTTTCTGAGGCTAGGTTTAAAGTTTCATGTCATTCTGACACCTGAAAATTAAAAACGGAATATAACAGCAATCTGCTAGAGATTTTAGTCGGTAGACCTTTCGGCGACTAAAAATGATCCAAAACTGAAAAGTTAATATTACGTTCTTCTAAATGATTTTATTTGAGTCTGCCTGTCAAATTTCAGCACAAACGGATATTCAGAAGGGCTAAAACGAAAAGTATCAGATTCTGAATTGGACTAAAGTTTATATGCTTAATTCTTTTGGACCTATAGGCAATTGTTACATTGCTTAGTGGATTCCCACTAAGCTGCCAGGGATCCCTTCATGCTTATCCTCTTCAACCTATACGTAGAGAGAGAGAGAGAGGGAAAGGAAAAGAAAGGGAAAAGAGAGAAAAGAGAAGAAGAAGGAAAATAAAGAGATTTCTTGGGTCGTTTGATGAGCCGATCGAGCCTCCGCGCGCGTTGGAATTTTTCGGCGCTTCGAGTGCGAGGTAATATTTTATTATTATAATTTTGAATATGATTTTTTGATGGATTCTTGATAACATGATGTAGAGAAAGAGGTTTTGATGGATTTTTAGTGAAATTATAATTAGCAACTAGATCTATATGTGATTTAGGAACCGATTTCGCGTGATTTTCCTCGAGGGACTTTTCGAGCAATTTTCGATAGTGGTGGCTGCCTTATGGACAGAGAATTAGGTTAAATCATTTAAAATTGGTGTAGTTGAGATCTCTATGTGTTTCTAAATTAATTTTATCAAAGGTTTTACAATGATTTTAGGTATTCATAAGGATTTAGAAACCTAAGGCTTGGTTTTGGGGTTTTTATCCCTAAGTGCTATGGAACCAAATTGACCTCATTAATCTCTAATTGAAGGTTCGACGCGAGGGACAACTCTGATTTGGATTGTGACGAGGTTACGGCGTCCGATTGGGAGATTTTGTCGACTTTTTACGATAGGCTTGGGTCGAGCCGAAACGGCATCGGAAATCGAATTGCTTGGGAATCCTAGCAATTGGTACTTAAACGAGGTGGTTGGTGCTCTCCAAAATGGTTGGATTTCTTTCTATGTCTATAGTGTCATTTTGTTCATATGTATATATACGTAAAAATTTCATGCATATAGGGTTATTATTGTGTTTGAGCTTTCTTTTCCTTGCATGCTTCCTAAAGTAGGGTTGGTCAAATTGAATTGAGACTCGGTAGTTGGATGCATGAGGATTGGGTCATTGGACATTGGAAACCCTATGAATGCAATAAACTAGAATGTGAACTTAGAAAATATTGTGGAGCATTGGTGGCATCTTGACTAGTTGTTTGGACATGGAAAATAAAGTGTGGATATTGGAACAAAGTGAATACTAGGTGTCATTGTGAGTCTAAACATGAACCTAGTGATAGACATATGGATTGGGTATCCTATTGTGCAAGTAGAAAATATGAATATTGTGTGTCATGAGTGTTACATGTGGGTTTGTTGCCGTAGTTGCACAGGATTTGATATGAGCATGCGAGGGATTAAAATAAATCTTCTGGACCATGCTAGGAATTGGTAGATCCCGTATGTTGTTACCCTGGTCAGTAGGGTGTCCTCGAGATGAGAGGACTGGATCGTACTCATATTGTCTGTTTGGCTTGTTGGTGGTCGCGACACCACAGGCAATGAGCTCCGGAGTTGTCACGTATGGTGTAGTACACTGAACTTCAGTGTGTTGTACCGAACTTCTACAAATTATGGAGTTATGGTGGAAAGTGGCATGAGAAGCTATGTGAGTGGCTTCGGCCAAGTTTGGGACTTATACAATTATTTTCGGCGCAAGTGAGGCGCGAAAACGGACTTCGAAAAAGTCAAATCTGCCAAACTATAGAATTCTGCGGCTCATTCCGGTATGGATGTGTTGATACCGGAATGGCGTGGTTGAGCTGAAAATTCAGCTCTCGGGTTCTGCGGAATCAAGTGTTGAAACCGGAATAAACTCACTTGATTCCGGTATGGATGTGTTCATACCGGTATGGATGTAATTAGTTCCGGTATGGATTGTGAGATACCGGAATGCAGTGGGAAATCTGAAAATCCAGCTCTCGGGTTTTACGGAATTGCCTGTTGATACCGGAATAGACGCCCGTATTCCGGTATTCCAGTGCTCATACTGGAATACAGAGCTGCGAGATGCCAGCTTTGGCTGGCTGTGTGTAGTGATCTGTGAGGGGGGTAGTTTGGTCTTTTCACATGAGTGGGGGTGTATGAAAGGCTGAGACACCTTCCCTTTCTCATCTTCTTCCTCCTCTACTTCTCCTCTCCCTCTCCCTCACTCTCTCTCTAGAGATCTCTCCAAAGCTTGGAGAAAATGGTGGATTGAGCTTGGAAAAGATTTCCAAAGTGGAGAAGAAGCTTCTTGGTGCAAGAAGAAACTTGGGGAACTCGTGGCTAAGGTGAGTTCCTCATGATTTGGGTTCAAACCTTAGAATTTATCTAGTATTTTGAGGTTTTTGGAGACTCTAGGCAATCTAATCCACAAAACGTGGAGATTGGCCAAGAAATTACGGGGTTCTATATACATGCATGTGAAACCTAGGTGAAATGAGGGCTTTTGCCATGGAAGGTTCTAAAAATATTTGGACCTTCGGGAATTGCAATTGAGGCATAGAAAATCATGTTAGAACAATTGATTTCAAGTATCGAGTTGATTTATGGGTTCGTAATGAGTAACGAACCATTTTCTTGTAGAAGCTTGGGTTGAAGCAAGAACTCAAGGCTTAGTGACCTAGGAGCTCAAGGAATTCAAGACTTTGGAGCTCTTGAGGTGGGTTGTGTTTACCGAAGTGATTAGGTCACTTCCATGTCTAGGGTAAATAACCATTTGAAATTAAAATGGTGTAAAAGTATGTAACCCTAGAATTTGCATGTTGGCAAAATGAGAATCATGATGAATTGAGCCATGGGCTCATCTTGCATGTTAATGAATTCAAGTATTTCATTATTAATTATACTTGTTACGTGATTGCATATATGAATTAGAACCTAGTGTTGTGGGACATAGGTTGAAAAGTGGAAATGGAACCTAGTGTCATTGAACATAGATTGGAACATGAGATTGGAACCTAGTGTCATTGAACATAGGTTGGAACATGAGATTGGAACCTAGTGTCATTGAACATAGATTGGAACATGAGATTGGAACCTGGTGTCATTGAACATAGGTTGGAATATGAGATAGGAACCTAGTGTCATTGAACATAGGTTGGAACATGAAATTGGAACCTAGTGTCATGGAACCTAGGTTGAGAATGTAAAGTAAGCCTAGTGTCATTGAACGTAGGTGAGACTTGGTGACTTGAACCTAGGGTCATTGAACTTAGGTTGGCAAGTGTGAAATGTGAACAATAGGGTGTGCGGCGATTTCGCTACCCCGGGTATGCAGCGATTTCGCTACCCGAGCCTCGTGATGGCGGAAACACATTGGGGTATAAAGCGATTTCGCTACCCCGGGTATTCGGCGATTTCGCTACCCGAGTCACGTGATGGCGGGAACGAATTGGGGTATGCGACGATTTCGCTATCCCGGGTATGCGGCGATTTCGCTACCCGAATAAGGAGATGACGATTTCATTCCTTGGAGGTTGGGACGATGATGGAGATGGGGATTTCATTTCCCGGTGCCCAACACTATATTGTGTAAAGTGAACACATTGGGGTATGCGGCGATTTCGCTTCCCGAATGAAGAGATGGCGATTTCACTCTTTAGAGATTGGGACCATAATGGGGATGGCGATTCCATTGCCCGGTGCCCAATACTTGCGGCGATTCCGCTTTGGTTGAGAACCAAATTGGTGATGCGGCGATTCCGACACCATAAATAAATAAAAAGTAGTTGAACTTGGACAATGTGAGATATAGGATTTACCTAGGAGAAAATGAAAGTTGTCATTTTATTTGGTTGCATCATTTATATTTATTTACAAGCATGTAAATATTTGTATGCATAGTTAATTGAAATCTAACTTACGCTTATGGTGTTTCTTTGGACCTGGTGGGTCGAGCTTCTCTCTTCGGTCGCCTTACCCACTGGGAACTATGTTTATAGTTCTCACCCCACGTTTTCCAGGTCCTTCCGCGAGTGAGGCGGCGGAGCGAGGCAAGGGTTTGGCTCTGTAGATAGCGGCCCTTTCATTTTGGTGTCATGTATAGTTGTACCCCGAGTTTTGGACAATGGTAGCATAGAGATTTTTATTAAATGTATACAACTTGTAATTCCATAGTTTTGGAACTTGATGTATGGAATAGGAATGAAGGAAAAGAAAAATTGGGCATGTATAAATGTGCAAATGTGATGTAATAGAAGTAGAACTTCTTTATGTTGATGCTTTCCTTGTGCGACTCTTGTACTCCGTTCCTAGTTGGAACATCGTGGAAATGCTTGTGTTGTGATGCCTTGGACGGGTAGGGGAGACTCTGTCCGTTCGGCGGGTCTGGGGCACGCGCTCGTGCGGTTTGTCCTTCCACCTACTTGGTGTTAAGGTACGACGGGGCGTGACAGACTAAGGTGGTATCAGAGAGTAGAAACGGTCTAGGTGGACCTAAAAAATCCTAGGATGGAAAAGACCCTAGGAGTGTAAGCTCGTGAGAGACGAGGACTTGTGATGTGCGGCGAAAGTGTAATTGATTGGGTCATGTATTTGATATGCCTCTAAAAGGGTGTTAGAGGTAGATTCAAGGCGTGGTTTATTCTCAACCAAGTGTGTTCATGTTGGCGCGTGACAACATGAAACCGAGTGATGAGAATAGGCGCCCTTGTGTAACTTTCGCCTAATTGAGTTAAACTTTTGAGTGTCGTCTTGTATTGACCTTGAAGGTCGAGGATTTGACCAAGGTTGTTGTGTTTCGAGAGTTGATGGCAATGCACGGGCGAGCTCCTATGAGGTCTGTGCCGGATGTGCCAACCAATGTACTTGTGCTGCCCAAAGCGCACATGAATCAGGGAATACGCAACCAAATGGCTGCGTTGGTCGGAGAAGTTGTGGATCCACGGATCATGGAAACGTGGATCGATTCCATGGGAACCCTATTTGAGGACTTGTGCCCTCTAGAGCGGGACAAGGTCTATTTTGCCGCACATTGCTTAGAAAAGTCGGCAAGGGTGTGGTGGAAAGAGGTTAAGCGGGACCAGTCTCCTAGCCTACCTCCCGTGACGTGGGAAGAATTTCGGAGATTGGTGTTCTCTGCTTATTTTCCCGACAGCGAAAAGAGGGAGATTCAGGAAAGGGTCAGGAAGTTGCGGCAAGGAGACCGCACTGTGAGAACAAATGAGAGAGAATTCTCTCACGTTGTAAATTGTATCCCTTACATGGTTCGGGATGACAAGGACAAGGCCGATTACTTCGAGCGACGATTTCGGCCAGAAATCTTATGGTGTCCACTCGCTCAAGTTACAAACTTTTGCCGAGGTATTGGACCGGGCCTTGTGGGTGGAGCAAGGCAATGCATTCGCGTGGGAGGAGCGCAAATCTTATGACAAAAAAAAGGGGCGATTGATGGGAAGTTCGGGCGGTCAATCAAGCTCTAGGCGACCCCCGAGACATTTGCAATCGCAATCCCAAACCCCGGAGATGTCTTCTATTCAATCTTCCATGGGGTGTGTTATTTGTGGTGGTTCTCACCAGGCGCGACGGTGTGTGCTGCGGGCAGAAAAATGCCCTCGATGTAGGCAACCGGTGGGTTCGTGGCGGGCGCTAAGTGGCCATAGGTACGCGACCCAGGTTGAGAAGCCTACTGCTACCGACGACGTCGTGGCGGGTATGATTTAATCGAAGAAATCATACGTAGAGCATGATTTGACATTGGAGCATGGCATGTATTTATCATGTGGTCATTCGCTACTATTCAGGTATAAATACAATAGGGACCAAGCATATGGGTAGGTGTAGGTACCCAGGCATGCTCGTGTCATGAAAGAGTATCGCCTACCAAAACGGATAGGTGATTAGACGGTGCCGGCGAGTGACTGGTGATGAGCCAAGGTGAGGGCTCGAGGCAGGAATGGAAATGGTGAACTGACTCTCAAGGCAATGTGTGTAGCCAATTGCGAGAGCCGAGTCATAGCACTCGAGGACATCGTGGTGGTCCAAGAGTTCTGGATGTCGATCCGGCGGATCGAATGGTGAAAGTGGAATCACTGTTGCGAAAATATTGCGACAGTCGCCAAGCTCTGGCGAGTGGGTCTAGTCGTACCCCAACCGAGGTGAGAGAATTGTGATAGTGTACTTGTGCACTTAGGCAAGATTGCCTAGTGCCTGTGTTTTGCATGGAAAAGCATAGTAGCGTCGGACGCTCAAGTATAGGTACCGGTGAAGTACAGGATTTTGTTCAGCCGAGAGGGTTGTTGGCAGTAGCACTTGAGCATTATTAAGTGTGAAGGAGGCCAAAGACTGCTCGAAGGGCTGGTGGCTCGCACTAGGTGCTTAGGAGCCGAAAGAGATATGTGTCGCTCGGTAGAGCGTGTTAGTCGTGTGTGGCGACGGTGGCGGGTGTTGCTTGGGGACGATCTGTGCCCGAACCATGTGTGGACTGTGGAGCCTGGGGCCGTATGGACAGGCGCAGTCAGCTGTGTGTGACAGCAGCCCGAGACCTGAGGGTAGGGCAGAGACTTATGGTCGGGGCGGTAGTCCAAGCGATGACCCGAGAATGTGGAATGCCACATGTGAGACAGTGTGAACGATAGTACACCGAGGGTGTAGATATGACCCAACCCGGAGACTTGTAGTGGTTCGGGGTCTTGGTTGCTCCTGGCGGGAGTGTGTGTGCGAAGTCCCAAGTGAGGACTCCGCTAAGTGATGATTTGGATCTGTATATGCGAACGAGAGACGTTACGCAATGACGAGACGAATTTTAGGCTGTAGGCCTACGTAAGAATTTCGGTCTATGGACCATCTGTGATAAACCGAAGTAAGCGGTTTAGTCAATGGCTCTGATAGTAAGAGAGCGTAGGTTATGGACAAGAGGACTGTAGGTAGTGACCAAAGGAGCGAAGGCTCGGTCATACCGCTCACCTAATTGGTGGAGTCACCAACTGCCGAGTCTGGCATTACCGATGAGATGAGATCGGATTCATGAATGGAGTGTTCGTGTGGACTCATCACGAAAACGACGTGATGTTGACCCGTGGCTGATGAAAGCAGAGTGATGTGCTCTTTATGAGACATTAGAATAGTAAAAGCCACGTGGGGTTTGAGGACTATGCTCTCGAGTGAACTGGAACTTGGGGATGTGCCGAAATGTGCCATCTCGCCGTAGAGCTGGAGGTCCACGTATGGTAGAGCCAATGTGGTGGCCGATGCGCTCAGTCGAAAATTCGTGGAGGACTTCGCAATTGAGATGACGGGACAAATGCCGTTGATCAAGGAAATGGGCCGGTTTGACTTGAAAGTCGTGGCCCCGGGCGTCCCCGCAACACTCATGAATCTCGAGGTTTGGCCGACCTTGTTGGAGCAAATAAAAGAAAAGCAATCCGGAGATCCGGAACTCCAAAAGGTGCGGAGTGCTATCGAGAGCGGGCGCGCCGGTGACTTTCACGTGGATTCGAAGGGCGCCATCTGATTCTGAAATCGGTTGTGCATGCCTAACGTCGAGGAGATTCGTGGGGAGATTTTGAAAGAAGCACACACTTCTTCCTATGCGATTCATCCGGGCAGCACCAAAATGTATAAGGACCTTAAAATGCATTATTGGTGGCCAGGGATGAAGCTTGATGTTGGACGCTTCGTGGCACAATATTTAGTGTGCCAACAGGTGAAGGCCGAGCGTCGCTTTTCAGCAGAAAAATTACAAGGGTTGCCTATTCCAGTTTGGAAGTGGGAGAATATAGCAATGGACTTTGTTGTGGGTCTACTTCGATCGTAAGGTGGCCACGACGCGATATGGGTGGTGGTGGATCATTTGACAAAGTCGGCACACTTTTTGCCAATCCACACCACTTGGTCGGGAGACAAACTAGCACAAGTCTACCTGGATGAGATTATGCGGTTGCACGGGGTCCCGACCTCGATAGTTTCAGATCGAGATCCCCGTTTCACATCGCATTTTTAGAAAAGCTTGCAAGAAGCTTTGGGTACACGGCTCGATTTCAGTTCGGCATTTCATCCTCAAACTGACGGTCAATCGGAGAGGACAATTCAGATTTTGGAGGATATGCTGCGAGCGTGTGTTTTGGACTTCAAAGGTGCATGGCCTACTTATTTACCGATGGCTGAATTCGCTTATAATAATAGCTATCAATCTAGCATCGGTATGGCACCATTTGAAGCCTTGTACGGAAGGAAATGCCGTTCTCCTATTCATTGGAGTGAGGTCGGCGAGAGAAGGGTCTTTGGACCGGATGTTTTGCGTGAAGCGGAAGAAAAGGTCCGCTTGGCACGTGAACGCTTATCTACGGCGCAATCAAGGCAAAAGAGCTATGCGGATAGGCGCCGTCGGGACTTGGAGTTCGCGGTGGGCGACCGCGTATTCTTGAAAGTGTCGCCCATGAGAGGGGTAAAGCGATTTTGTGTACGGGGTAAGTTGAGTCCCCGCTACATTGGGCCCTATGAGGTTTTAGAGCGTGTGGGATCTTTGGCGTATCGGCTTGCCCTACCGCCAAAACTTGCGGGGATACACAATGTGTTTCATGTATCGACGCTCCGCAAGTATGTGTATGATCCGGCGCATGTCCTCGAGTATGTACCAATTGAGCTTCATGATGTTACGACTTTTTATTTTTGGCGGATTTCGTAGAGTTTTATGGAGTCTTGAAGGGACGAAAAAGAAGATGTCAAGCTCAAAGACTCAAGAACTCGTTTATCAAGCTCATGGTCCCCCAGGTATGCTTTATATAGTTGATGGTGATTTATGGTTATACTTTAAGGGTTTGGAGGCATTAGAATAGGTTTTAAACTATTTTTTTACCAAATCGGAAATTCTCTTGTCACGGGGTCCGGACCCCAGAAGTTGAGGTCCGGAACCCGTAAGGTGGTTTTGCTGCTTCACAGACCGGGTCCGGACCTTGGGAGCTGAGGTCCGGAACCCGTAAGTTGATATGGCCATCTTGAAGACCGGGTCCGGACCCTGGGAGCTGAGGTCCGGAACCCGTACGTTGATATTGCTATATTGCAGACCGGGTCCGGACCCTGAAAAATTGAGGTCCGGATCCCGTACAGAAACGTACAGTCTTACAGTCCGGGTCCGGACCCCAGAAGTTGAGGTCCGGAACCCGTAGGTCTGCAAAGCAGTCACGCAGTCCGGGTCCGGACCACAGAAGTTGAGGTCCGGAACCCGTAGGTCTGCAAAGCAGACTGGCAGATCGGGTCCGGACCCTGATGGCTGGGGTCCGGACAATGAAACGCCTAAGCAGTGTCCGGGTCCGGACCCCATACCCGCGGTCCGGACCCCAACCCGACGAAATTTCCTGATTGTCCAGTTTTTCAATCCTAACCTAATTCTTTGTCTCCAACCATATAAATAGGATGTGGGGGTGTCTCTAAAAGGTGTGAATCACATATTATCTTTGAGAAACCCTAGAAGCTTGTAGGTGACCGGTTTTCCTCATCTTCTACATCAAGCTTCTCTCAAATTGATTCATGGTGCCCCAATGCCCAATATTCTTTTAGAATCAATTTGAGGATTGCTTAGAGATTATTCCCACAGTTTTTTCATGATATTCTAAGCAATAAATCATCATCAATTTTGTTGATCTTGCTCCGGACGGAGTGCGCTCGTGGATTCGAGTGGGCGTCGTGGATTCGACGTGTTGAGGGCTTCGTGGATTCGAAGTTGGGCGTCTCGTGGATTCGAGGCGTGGCGTTCGTGGATTCGAACGTGGGGCGTGGACAACCCGGTGGTGTGCGCGAGATCCAAAGAAGATAAAGGAGAGGTTAAGTCCGTGGAGTCGGTAATCACCTTGTAATCTTTTATTCTTAGTGGATTGTTATCGCGTGTTGGTCCCGTGGGTTTTTCTCCAAGGTGGAGTTTCCCACGTAAATCTCGGTGTGCTGATTTTATTTTCCGCATTACTTTATCGCATTGAGATTTGTGATTTTTGTTATACACCTATTCACCCCCCTCTAGGTGATTGATAGTATCTAGATAGATCCTAGGGCACCCCCCTAACTTACAATTGGTATCAGAGAAGGATCTAGGCCTTATCTATCTTAATGGGTGAAGGAGGTAATATATTTAGGCCACCGTTTTTTGATGGAACCAATTATGCATATTGGAAGGTTCGCATGAGAGCTTTTTTAATTGCTATTGACGAGCGTGTTTGGCAATCCATCGAATTTGGATGGACACATCCTACCGAAAAGGTAGAGAATGTTGACAAGACCAAACCTCGGAATAAATGGAGTAAGGAAGAGATTGATTTATCTTCTTACAACGGTAGAGGAATTAATGCCTTATTTAATGCTCTATCTCAAACCGAGTTTTCACGCGTCTCGGCGTGTGAAACGGCTAAGGAGATTTGGGATACTCTCCAAATTACGCATGAGGGAACTAGCTTGGTAAAGGTCCAAAAACTTCAAATGCTTACAAGTAAATTTGATTCAATTTCCATGGACGATCATGAGACCTTTACCGAGTACTATACTCGTCTTCAAGACATAGTCAATACATGCGCAAATTTGGGAGAGAAAATCTCGGAACCTAAAGTTGTAAGAAAAATTTTGAGAACTCTTCCCGAAAGATTTCGTCCGAAGGTTGCGGCCATTGAGACTATGAAACATCCGGACGAGATGAAAGTAGAAGAATTAGTAGGCGCTTTACAAACATATGAAATGACTTTTCCTACTAATGAATCTTCTTCTTCCAAATCTTTTTCTAAGAGTACAGGTATTGCACTCAAATCTACGAAGGAGGAAGACGACAACTCGGATTCCGATGAAGAAATTTCGCTCGCCAATTTTGAACATCAATTGGAGCGTCTCACGAAGAAATTTCGTCGGAATTTCCGGAAGAACAAGTCAAATCGATCTACATCCAAATCTTCTTCTAAAGGATCTTCAAATTCTAAATTCTCTAAAGAGAAGAAGTTTGGAAAGTCTTCTAAAGAAAAGGATGAACTTGAAGGGGAGATCCGGTGTTACAAATGCCGTGGCTACGGTCACATCTCCACGGATTGTCCCTCTAAAAAGTCTTATAAAAAGAAGGCTTTACAAGCTAGAACTTGGGATGATTCAACTTCTATTGAATCGAGTTCTAGTGAAGAGGAAACCAATGATGCAATTGCCTTTTCTTCACATGTTTCTCCTTCTCCCTCTACATTTTGTTTATCATCTATTATTTCTAATGATATGCTTTCTTCTTCTTTGCATGAAACGTCAAGCGACGACGGCACAAGTGAAGGAGACTCGGATGATGATGACTTAGCCGAGGCGTATAACCAACTTCTAATTGAATCGAAAAAGATGGCTAAGCTTAACAAGAAGCTAAGGAGGCGAATGTTGGAGCTTGAAAGTGAAAACAATAACTTGAAGGAGTCATCTAAAGCTCTTGCGGAGGAAAGGGAAAACATATTGAAGAACAACAAAATCCTCCAAGAAAAGCTCAACCAATCGGAGATAATGATCAAATCGCATCAAGAAAAGGTTGGCTTTCTAGAACTACAATACAAGGAAATTCATGTCTCTAATCAAGTTTTGACCAAACAAGTCCATCAACTCAAGTCCGACATACAAAAATTCTCCTCCGGATCAAAGAAACTTGATAGTATGCTCGGTTTGGGTCAAACGGACAAACTTGATGTTGGATATGAGCGGACATTTGTTGAGAAGGTAAAAAATTCTATTTCCAAAGTCTCAACAAGTGTAAAAGAGAAGGTATGCCATAGATGCGGAAAGAAAGGACATATCAAGAAGACATGCCTTAAGAAGGAAAATAAGAAGACTCAACCGGCATCGTCTCAACATCTATCGGCATCTTCCAATACTCGACATCTCCCATGGTTTCAAAAGCAACATCAAAAAGGTCGAGTACCCAAAGTCAACCGAAAGTCAAAGCCACAACAACCAACAACTACTCCAAAGCGGAATGCGATGGTGAGACCAAAGGTTGATCAAAAGTCGAAACAAACCGTGCCCAACATCAACAATCCAAGACAACCAACAATTCGACAAGTTTGGGTTCGGAAAGGTGATATCTTTCCTTCTCTCAAGTCTTAATTTGTTTTGACTTAGAGTAATGCTTTGATCGGTTTTTATTGCATATCTTTTGTTCATTGCATTACACGTTTTTGGTGCCTTCATTGTTACAATTTTTTTTGGATTCTTTGAATGATTAGAACATTAAATAGTGCATTGAATATCAATAAGTTCACTTTCATTCACTCTTAATGAATCTCATATTAATTATCGGTTTTACTTTATTTTCATTATATTTGAAGATAATATATTATGAGAATTCTTAATACTTATATTCATCAAATTTAGGCAATCATGTGCAATCTCTAGGAGCTTAACCTATCTCGGTTGTGTGTGTTGAATTTGATGAATAGTCATTCTCTTATGGACTAAAATTTGTCACATGTTCTTTCAAATAAGAGATTGCATAAGCGAGGGGGAATTATTATTATAAAATGCTCATATGCTTTGAAAGATGTGGAAAGAGTTACATCCTTAAAAGGAGTGTGAAAACTACCACCACATGGAGGAAAGAGCTACCACCCCGGTCGTCCGGTTAGTGTGTGAAGCTACCACATGAGATTTGAATTGCATATCCGAAAAAAAAAAAAATATAAGTGCAAAAGCATGCAAAAGGAAAAATGTCACAATTTTTATTTTTCGGAGTTATAAGGTGGTCCACATACATGAAAGATGCTCAAAGAGCCACCCCTTGTGCTATTTGTTTTATCTCAAATTTGAATGTTTGTGCGACAAATTTTCTGTCTCTTTGATGAATCACTTAAGTCATCTTCATAATTCGTTTACATCTTGATAGCTTTTGAGCCTTTAGATTATCATTGTTGACTTGTTTTTGAAGTTTATATGAATTAAGAAATCGGATAATATTTTGTCTACATTATGATGAGTGTGTAGTAAAGTTCTTAATTCTTATGAAATTAATAGGGATTGAAAGAAGTCAATGTGAATTTATATTTCTCATGCACTAACATTGCTTGAAATTTTTATCACAAATTGTTTCAAAATTGAAAAAGCTTTAAACTTGTATTTTGATTGATTTCTCTCGAACTTCTCTCTATTTTTGGTGTTTCTCTTTTGGCAATTTTTGACAAAAAGGGGGAGAGAGGTAATGGTAATGATAACTTAGAATGATAACTTAGACGCATAAACATAGGGGGAGAGAGTGCATGAACAAAGGGGGAGCGATTTTGATACTTTTTCTACTAACTTTGTTCGTGGAGAATGAAAATATTTTGCAGGTCTCTCAAGACTTCAAGACTCCATGTTTGTCTAAGTTATAGAGTTTGTTTTAGGAGTTACTAAATTGTAATTGTATTTTTCATTTGGATCTTTCACGCGAGAAGTTCATTGTTTTGGTGATGGCAATGAATTTCATTTTTAGAGAGATGAGCATCGTGAGTGTTTTATGTATTTTTGTGTTTTGTCACGAAATCGCCAAAGGGGGAGATTGTTACGGCTTTTTATTTTTGGCGGATTTCGTAGAGTTTTATGGAGTCTTGAAGGGACGAAAAAGAAGATGTCAAGCTCAAAGACTCAAGAACTCGTTTATCAAGCTCATGGTCCCCCAGGTATGCTTTATATAGTTGATGGTGATTTATGGTTATACTTTAAGGGTTTGGAGGCATTAGAATAGGTTTTAAACTATTTTTTTACCAAATCGAAAATTCTCTTGTCACGGGGTCCGGACCCCAGAAGTTGAGGTCCGGAACCCGTAAGGTGGTTTTGCTGCTTCACAGACCGGGTCCGGACCTTGGGAGCTGAGGTCCGGAACCCGTAAGTTGATATGGCCATCTTGAAGACCGGGTCCGGACCCTGGGAGCTGAGGTCCGGAACCCGTACGTTGATATTGCTATATTGCAGACCGGGTCCGGACCCTGAAAAATTGAGGTCCGGATCCCGTACAGAAACGTACAGTCTTACAGTCCGGGTCCGGACCCCAGAAGTTGAGGTCCGGAACCCGTAGGTCTGCAAAGCAGTCACGCAGTCCGGGTCCGGACCCCAGAAGTTGAGGTCCGGAACCCGTAGGTCTGCAAAGCAGACTGGCAGATCGGGTCCGGACCCTGATGGCTGGGGTCCGGACAATGAAACGCCTAAGCAGTGTCCGGGTCCGGACCCCATACCCGCGGTCCGGACCCCAACCCGACGAAATTTTCTGATTGTCCAGTTTTTCAATCCTAACCTAATTCTTTGTCTCCAAACCATATAAATAGGATGTGGGGGTGTCTCTAAAAGGTGTGAATCACATATTATCTTTGAGAAACCCTAGAAGCTTGTAGGTGACCGATTTTCCTCATCTTCTACATCAAGCTTCTCTCAAATTGATTCATGGTGCCCCAATGCCCAATATTCTTTTAGAATCAATTTGAGGATTGCTTAGAGATTATTCCCACAGTTTTTTCATGATATTCTAAGCAATAAATCATCATCAATTTTGTTGATCTTGCTCCGGACGGAGTGCGCTCGTGGATTCGAGTGGGCGTCGTGGATTCGACGTGTTGAGGGCTTCGTGAATTCGAAGTTGGGCGTCTCGTGGATTCGAGGCGTGGCGTTCGTGGATTCGAACGTGGGGCGTGGACAACCCGGTGGT
The DNA here is from genome assembly GCA_016920855.1 of Puya raimondii. Taxonomy (NCBI): domain Eukaryota; kingdom Viridiplantae; phylum Streptophyta; class Magnoliopsida; order Poales; family Bromeliaceae; genus Puya; species Puya raimondii. The sequence goes on from JABWPP010000049.1 coordinate 20,657,967, forward strand.
GTGCGCGAGATCCAAAGAAGATAAAGGAGAGGTTAAGTCCGTGGAGTCGGTAATCACCTTGTAATCTTTTATTCTTAGTGGATTGTTATCGCGTGTTGGTCCCGTGGGTTTTTCTCCAAGGTGGAGTTTCCCACGTAAATCTCGGTGTGCTGATTTTATTTTCCGCATTACTTTATCGCATTGAGATTTGTGATTTTTGTTATACACCTATTCACCCCCCTCTAGGTGATTGATAGTATCTAGATAGATCTTAGGGCACCCCCTTTTTTTAACACATGAAGATATGACCTATGAGGAATTTTCCTTGTGTATCATGGAGCGCGAGGTGAAGAAATTGAGGAACCGTGAAATTTCTTATGTAAAGGTGCAATGGACGAATCATGACGAGCGCGAAGCTACGTGGGAACTGAATGCTCGATGAAGGAGCGATTTTCCTACCTCTTCGCTGATTCTAGCTGAAGTATGATTTTAGTTTCGCGGCTGAAACTCTCTTTAAGGGGGGAGGAATGTAGTACACTGATCTTCAGTGTGTTATACCGAACTTCTACAAATTGTGGAGTTCTGGTGGAAAGTGGCATGAGAAGCTATGTGGGTGGCTTCGGCCAACTTTGGGACTTATACAAGTATTTTCGGCACAAGTGAGGCGCGAAAACGGACTTCAAAAAAAAGTCAAATCTGCCAAACTGCAGAATTCTGCGGCTCATTTCGGTATGGATGTGTTGATACCGGAATGGCGTGGTTGAGCTGAAAATCCAGCTCTCGGGTTCTGTGGAATCAAGTGTTGAAACCGGAATAAACTCACTTGATTCCGGTATGGATGTGTTCATACCGGTATGGATGTAATTAGTTCCGGTATGGATTGTGAGATACCGGAATGCAGTGGGAAATCTGGAAATCCAGCTCTCGGGTTTTGCGGAATTGCCTGTTGATACCGGAATAGACGCCCGTATTCCGGTATTCTAGTGCTCATACCGGAATGCAGAGCTGCGAGATGCCAGCTTTGGGTCGCTGTGTGTAGTGATATGTGAGGGGGGTAGTTTGGTCTTTTCACATGAGTGGGGGTGTATGAAAGGCTGAGACACCTTCCCCTTCTCATCTTCTTCCTCCTCTATTTCTCCTCTCCCTCTCCCTCTCCCTCACTTTCTCTCTCTAGAGATCTCTCCAAAGCTTGGAGAAAATGGTGGATTGAGCTTGGAAAAGGTTTTCAAAGTGGAGAAGAAGCTTCTTGGTGCAAGAAGAAGCTTTGGGAACTCGTGGCTAAGGTGAGTTCCTCATGATTTGGGTTCAAACCTTAGAATTTATCTAGTATTTTGAGGTTTTTGGAGACTCTAGGCAATCTAATCCACAAAACGTGGAGATTGGCCAAGAAATTACGGGGTTCTATATGCATGCATGTGAAACCTAGGTGAAATGAGGGCTTTTGCCATGGAAGGTTCTAAAAATATTTGGACCTTCGGGAATTGCAATTGAGGCATAGAAAATCATGTTAGAACAATTGATTTCAAGTATCGAGTTGATTTATGGGTTCGTAATGAGTAACGAACCATTTTCTTGTAGAAGCTTGGGTTGAAGCAAGAACTCAAGGCTTAGTGACCTAGGAGCTCAAGGAATTCAAGACTTTGGAGCTCTTGAGGTGGGTTGTGTTTACCGAAGTGATTAGGTCACTTCCATGTCTAGGGTAAATAACCATTTGAAATTAAAATGGTGTTAAAGTATGTAACCCTAGAATTTGCATGTTGGCAAAATGAGAATCATGATGAATTGAGCCATGGGCTCATCTTGCATGTTAATGAATTCAAGTATTTCATTATTAATTATACTTATTATGTGATTGCATATATGAATTAGAACCTAGTGTTGTGGGGCATAGGTTTAAAACTGCAAATGGAACCTAGTGTCATTGAACATAGGTTGGAACATGAGATTGGAACCTAGTGTCATTGAACATAGGTTGGAACATGAGATTGGAACCTAGTGTCATTGAACATAGGTTGGAATATGAGATTGGAACCTAGTGTCATTGAACATAGGTTGGAACATGAAATTGGAACCTAGTGTCATGGAACCTAGGTTGAGAATGTAAAGTAAACCTAGTGTCATTGAACATTGGTGAGACTTGTGACTTGAACCTAGGGTCATTGAACTTAGGTTGGCAAGTGTGAAATGTGAACAATGGGGTATGCGGCGATTTCGCTACTTTGGGTATGCGGCGATTTTGCTACCCGAGTCACGTGATGGCGGAAACACATTGGGTTATAAGGCGATTTCGCTACCCCGGGTGTGCGGCGATTTCGCTACCCGAGCCACGTGATGGCGAAAACGAATTGGGGTATGCGATGATTTCGCTATCCCGGGTATGCGGCGATTTCGCTACCCGAATAAGGAGATGACGATTTCACTCCTTGGAGGTTGGGACCATGATGGGGATGGCGATTTCATTGCCCGGTGCCCAACACTATATTGTGTAAAGTGAACATATTGGGGTATGCGGCGATTTCACTACCCCGAGTATGCGGCGATTTCGCTACCCGAATAAAGAGATGGCGATTTCACTCTTTGGAGATTGGGACCATGATGAGGATGGCGATTCTATTGCGCGGTGCCCAATACTTGTGGCGATTCCGCTTTGGTTGAGAACCAAATTGGTGATGCGGCGATTCCGACAAGGCAAGGGTTTGGCTCTGTAGATAGCGGCCCTTTCATTTTGGTGTCATGTATAGTTGTACCCCGAGTTTTGGACAATGGTAGCATAGGGGTTTTTATTAAATGTATACAACTTGTAATTTTATAGTTTTGGAACTTGATGTATGGAATAGGAATGAAGGAAAAGAAAAATTGGGCATGTATAAATGTGCAAATGTGATGTAATAGAAGTAGAACTTCTTTATGTTGATGCTTTCCTTGTGCAACTCTTGTACTCCGTTCCTAGTTGGAACATCGTGGAAATGCTTGGGTTGTGATGCCTTGGGCGGGTAGGGGAGACTCTGTCCGTTCGGCGGGTCTGGGGCACGCGCTCGTGCGGTTTGTCCTTCCACCTACTTGGTGTTAAGGTACGGCGGGGCGTGACATATGGGTTAACGTATCTACCCAGCAGACGCACCTAGATTGGTGATTGTTCCCGTGGGCCCTGGTATTGTGAGTTTGGCTTGACTTCGTGTGAGCCGGATGATTGGGTCATGTGGTAAAAGTGAAAGCCAGTCGAGTATAGTAGATTATGTCTATGGTTACCTTGTGAAGTCTTGTAGTAGCATTATATGACAGGACGAGTCGATTGTGCCTCCTCTGTGGACAGTCTATGTATGGGTTGAGCGGTCATCTCCCCAATAGACGATTTAGAGGACGGAGTTGGGCTTGTGTAGTACCCCTGGGGCCTAACTGACGGAATGACTGTAGTATTCTAGACTGTCCGACACTTCTGGAGAAGGTCGAGACAAGTCGGAGTCGTTTCGGCGTCAAATAGACGCGAAAACGGACTCGGAGCACCGAAGCCAGCCAAAACTGAAGTTTTGGGCTTTTGGAGTTTCGGGCGCCCGGATGCTCTGTTTTGGGCGCCCAGTTGTTCAGTGCCCCTTTTCTGAAAATTACTAAGTCATTTCGGATCCATGTTTCGGGCGCCCGGAAAGTGAGTCCGGAAATCCTGCCTCGTGAGTATCGAACGACTCGACACGTGTTGATCGGTTGGTGTGATCCGCCGGACCAGGTTTGGGCGCACCGGACCGCGGCGGAGAGTCCGATGGCCGAGTTGGTGCAGGCTGAAGAACCGGGCGCCCACTTCATGAGTTTCGGGCGCCCGGAAGTGTGGTTTTCTGCTGAGGACAGGTTAGTGTAATTCTGTTCTTGAGGCTCATTGCACCGAAACTAGTGGTCTATAAAAGATGTGGACGACCTCCCCTGAGGCTCTTTTCTCCCCTCTTCAAGGTGAACTCGGAGCTTGCAAAGGGAAACCCTCTCTTCTCCCCCAATTTCATCTTCCTCCATTGATGAACTTGGTTTCCTGCTGAAACTGCAACGTCGACCTGGAGTGTTCGTGCTCCTGTGCAGTATAGGAGTATCCAAATCCAACGAAACTTGGTTTGTTGGATAGAGGACTCGCAGAGAAAGAAGTGAAATCTTTCCAATCGCGATTTGGACAGGTATGTAAGCTACAGTTGATGTTTTACTGGACCCCTGGTGTTCTTGAGCTGAAACTTGGGTTTTTCCTTTGTTCTTGGGATCCAATCTCTTGGGAGCTGGAATTACGAAGTGAAGATTGATCCTTCCACTTTCCTTGCTGGTTTGGAGGTTCTCCCCACTGGAATTGAGGATTCAAAGGTGAGTTCTAGCTCAGATTTTGAGTAATTGCTTAAGTGCTGAATTTTTGGGTCATTGATGGAAATTCTTGGATTTTTAGATCCAGATCTTTGTGAGGATCTTTGGAGAGGTTTTGGTTTGTTCCATCACTGTTTTTGAGAGGTTTGTGACCCCTTTCTATGAGCTAGATTCGTTGGAATCCCTGAATTCTTGCTGTGTTTGTGTTTTGCTTAAGTGCTGGAACTTCTGGATCCATGTGCAGGAGGGTCCAGAAGTGAATCCCGTTCAGTGTGTGGACCTTTTGGACATCGAGTCGAACTCCGATTTGGCTGAAATTTGGAGGGTTTGTTCTTGAACCTCTGCTGGTGAGTTGAGCCAAATTTCACTGCATTTGGACTTAGGATTTGGATTTTATCGCATGTTGATCACATGTGGGTTGTGCTGCCAGGCTGCAGTTCTGGGCTGATGATCTGGGCGCCCAGAACAGTGCGCAGGTGGGTCCGAATCTCGAGGTTGCAGATTTGAGCTCGATTTCGGCCGGCGTTGTTTGGAGGCCTTCCACTCGACTCCTAGCCGCTGTTGGATAGCTTTCGAGGTGGGTTGATGTTACCGAAATCGCCGGATTTCCTCCTAAGTATAGAGAGAGTGCAGCATGCTGTTTTATTATCTGTTAAATCATGTTAGTAGCTCGAATTCGTGAATTTGCATGTGTTTATATGAAATCTGAATTTGGAGCATAAATTGATAATTTATCGACATGACTTACATGCTGAACTGGGAATTGACTTAGGAGAAAACTTGCGAACATACAACCGTCACTTTTCGAACTGTTATCAGATTTAGCTCTAGGAGCCGTTTCTGTTCCTGTATCACCGCTGTTAGTGCGAGGTTGATACTTAGTTCGTTATAGGACGAGTTTACGCTCGTGCTGGGATGCCGAGCTTGTATTTACAGCAGGGTTAGACTGTTCTGTATTACCGGGTGCCGTCGGGGTTGACGGTGGACCCAGACTCTTGTTTTAGCTTCTGGTTGTGCTGAGGGCACGTGAGTTGAGAGTCTTTGACCCCTTTTGACCCTTTGTTCTTTGACTATAGCCTGCCGGAGCCTGTTTGTGCTCGACAGAGATATGCGTACTAACTCGGCTGGGTAGCTCCCCCGAGTGCCGCTCCGGAGTGAGGCCTCTTTTGCGTTGATGTCGCTACAGATTGTGGATCTGGTTTGGACCGGCTACCCTATTTGGTAGTGTGCGGTGTGGCTAGGCAGTTGGCTGGACGAGCCCGTTTGGGCGGTTCCGATAGATTGGGTCAGGGATGATTTCTCACTTTGGTGGTGCTTACTTGAGAGTTGACTTGGATAATGGTAGGGTAGTGGCATGATAGCTGTTGAGTTTATTCCAGCTTACTTTGTTGTTCTTTACCTACCAGCTATACTGTTAGTCTCGTAGACTTAGTGGGTGGACCGTAGAGGTCGGTATCGGTACCCACTGAGGACTACTTCTTTCGATAGTAGTTCTCACACCCTTTGTTGCCACCTTTTTGCAGAGCCTTCTTCTGTTGCGGCTGCTGCGCCTGTTTCCGCGGATCGAGGTAAGGGAGTCGCGAGCTAGATCCCTACCTGTCCCTGTTGTCCCTAGAGGAGGACCCTACTGGAGATTGTTTAATTTGAGTTGTGCCATGTACATATACTGTGGATTTGTACCTATTTTGGTTGTGGTGGACCTGTTGTATTTTGGACTCTATATGTACAGGTGGCTTTTGTTATTAGTCTGTTTTATTTCAGCTCTATATATCTCTTGTAGTGGCTTGTATGTTTGTTTACAGGTTAGCTATCGCTTCGTATACATAGAAAAATCTATGTATACGGCGGATCTGTTGGCGAGCCCGGGGAAACGAGTAATCCGGGGCGTGACAGCTTGACTTCGCGTGAGCCGGTATGATTGGGTTAAAAAGGTAAAAAGGGTAAGCATCTTGAGCCTAATAGCATTTATTGTTTACCTAGCTTCATTTTGCAAAGGCATAGTAGTGTTTATTCCAGTTTATGCATAGTGTAGTTGTACTACTTTTGTTGTTTATCTACTTATGCCTTGATAGACCTAGTGGGAAAATCGGCGAGGTCGGTGGCCGAACCCACTGGGAACTTCTTTTAGTTCTCATCCCACTATTTTGCAGAGCCATTACTATTGTTGCAGAGCCACCATTAGCAGAGCAGCACCGGACCGAGGCGCGGGCGTCGCGCCCTAGATAGCTGGGTCACCAATTGTAGGTCACCGGTGTACAAGTAAAGGAATGTAAAATCTATTGTTGAATGTAATGTAATTGAGAGCAAAGTTGTATATCGAGGAAAATGTATGCATATGTGGATGAATGGAATGTTGTAATAGTTAGGTTTTTATTATTGCGTTTGTGATATGCCCTCGTGCAAAACTGTGCTATGTTGTATTTCCTGGGTGAAATTCATTGTACTTGTTTTGTTTACGCCTTGGGCGGACAGGGGAAAACTCTGTCCGTTCGGCGGTCTGTGCACGTGGCCGCATAGCCTCCGCTGTGCGATGGGGCGGGGCGTGACAGATAAGAGTGGTATCAGAGCAAGAATGAGTCTAGGAGGACCTAGGAGACTTTAGACTTGGAAAGCCTTAAGGCCTTAGGCTCGTGGGTAGACGTAACTTGTAGCGAAAGTCGAACAATTGGGTCAAAGCATGTCTCCAATGTTTCTTGGAGACGAATTGAAGGTGTTACAACTACCTTATGTAGATGATCATGTTGGCTGCAGACAACATGACGTCGAAAATAGAGTAGGGGTACCCTATGATTTTCGTTGATTGGGTCACTGTTTGCACGACGGATCGGTTCGATCGTTGCGGTCTCTTAGGCGTGCATGTATCCCTTGTTGACCATGGCGAGTTACATGGTAGTAGGCATGTTATGGAGGACATGATAACCCTCCAATGTTGCGAATTAAGTAATGGTATGGACGTGAAGCCTCTCGTTGTGACCGAGATGCGTGGTTGTCGGAAACGATGCGTATCCTGACTTGATGTTAGGAGTGGTGGCCTTGGAGATTTGATTAAACCTCGATTTAAAGGATTTAGACTTGTTTGCCCCAGTTAATATGGATGATGGGTGCAATGTGCGACCCTCGATGATGGGTGCAAAGGCACGATCCATGGGGAAATGGCGTAGGTGAGACCAAACAATGGTCGGGCGACAAGAACGATATAGCCAAGTGGCTACTGTTGATTTTGGAGTCGAGTTGAGACAGGCCTTATTCCATGGTTGTTTCCTCCACCAATTGATTGGAGGGATAGTTAAGTGCCTAAGTAAAGAGGTGACATGTGGAAGGTTCGAAAGATGACGCCCTCACTCTTTGAAGGTGAGAGAATATTATGTGGTTCTTGGAAGCATGTTGGCTTCGGTTGATGATCAAACATAGTGTGTGTAAACGCTATGTTGAATGTGTTGGCCGTTAGTTCTCCATGAAATTATTTGGTGGGCTTACAAGATGATCAACCTGATTGTGGCACCAATGAGATGCTAATTGTGACATCTAATAAGGTTACATTAAAAAGTGCCATTGATCTAAGGATGAAATATGCAATACACCGTTGATGATATATAAAGCACTACTGGAATGTACTTGTGACCACGAGTATAGATTTTGAGATTGTTTTGGGGATGAATCGAATGGCCGGTATGGAAAATCTTGTGTAGAGATTTAAATGTTGGAGTGATATATTAGTATAGATCTGAGCGTGGGCCAATTTGGCGAAAGATCGAGGCTTAAGTCGATCTCGAGAAAGATCCAAGATAAGGAGAGGGAATGCTTTCGAGGTGATTTGAACTCTTCTTTGTCCTTAGTTTTCCTGGATGCTAGTATGTATTATGGTTGGCAATTAAACAAAATATGATTTGGTTGTGTGCTAGAAGTTTGGGTTGTAACCCTTTTATGTATAAAAGGGGGATTAATGATTACATGCATGTGGTGCCATGTGTGTTTTAGAACATGGGCCAAGATATATGTGGTGTCTAGCTTAGGATGGAAGCTAGCATGTGGAAGTAGTGGCATTGTACCCAAGTTGGACCATAAGGTCGGACTTGGTGATGTGAGAGCTCTAGGTTGAACATGAGCTAAGGTGCAGTGGAGTAGCCCTGAGGAATGAGAAGCCTTATGAGAACTCAAAAGTTCAATGCAGGAGTGATAACCGCACCTCTTCGATCTGTCGAGTTGAGACATGAATCTGAGTTTCGCGGACGAAACTTTTTTAAGGGGGGTGAAATGTAGTGCACTGGATTTTTAATATAAAAAGTAAGTAAAAATAAAAAGTGTGAGATACTATTTTTATTGGACTTAGAGAAGCAAAATATAAGTGGGAAATGGATTGTGCTGAAATTGAAATGAAAATAGGAGATTTAGAATTTTCTGTAAGGAACGGGGCTTATTTTTTAGCAAAATATTCACAGTGTCAAAAAATTATGAAAATTTGAGAATATGTCAGAATGTTTTTTCTGAGGCTAGGTTTAAAGTTTCATGTCATTCCGACACCCGAAAATTGAAAACGGAATATAACAGCAATCTGCTAGAGATTTTAGTCGGTAGACCTTTCGGCGACTAAAAATGATCCATAACTGAAAAGTTAAGATTACGTTCTTCTAAATAATTTTATTTGAGCCTGCCTGTCTAATTTCAGTGCAAACGGATATTTAGAAGAGCTAAAACGAAAAGTATCAGATTCTGAATTGGACTAAAGTTTATATGCTTAATTCTTTTGGACCTATAGGCAATTGTTACATTGCTTAGTGGATTCCCACTAAGCTGCCAGGGATCCCTTCATGCTTATCCTCTTCAACCTATACGTAGAGAGAGAGAGAGGGAAAGGAAAAGAACGGGAAAAGAGAGAAAAAAGAGAAAAGAGAAGAAGAAGGAAAATAAAGAGATTTCTTGGGTCGTTTGATGAGCCGATCGAGCCTCCGCGCGCGTTGGAATTTTCCGGCGCTTCGAGTGCGAGGTAAATGTATGTATATGTGGATGAATGGAATGTTGTAATAGTTAGGTTTTTATTCTTGCGTTTGTGATATGCCCTCGTGCAAAACTGTGCTATGTTGTATTTCCTGGGTGAAATTCATTGTACTTGTTTTGTTTACGCCTTGGGCGGACAGTGGAAACTCTGTCCGTTCGGTGGTCTGTGCACGCGCCCGGATAGCCTCCGCTGTTGTAGCACTTTGAATTTCGGTGCGTTGTATCGAACTTTACTAAATTTGATAAAGTTCGATGGAAGCCGATAATGGCTGGTGTGGAGCTGGGTTCCGAAGGTTTCAGAACATTGTGGGTGCGAGTGGAAACCCGAAAATCGAAATTTTTTGAAAAATGGACCAAGTGGAGCAAAACTGCTCACGGGGTCCGGACCCTGGAAGCTGGGGTCCGGACAATGAAGTCCGCGGGCAGCTACGGTCCAGACCCGGATGTCACGGTCCGGACCCGAGCAGGTTTCCGAGTTGGGGTGCGTACGGGTTCCGGACCCTGATGCCAAGGTCCGGACCCGGCCTGCGCGGTGGACTGTCACCTGTGCGGTGTCCGGACCCCACTTGCAAGGTCCGGACCCGGCTGAGGCAGAATGCCTAGTGAGGGGTATTTTGGTAATTCCACAGAGGAGGGCTATGTATTGAGGGCTGAGACCTCTCTCCTCATTACTTCTTCATTTCCTCTCATTCTCTCTCCCTCTCCCTCACTTTCTCTCTCTAGAGATCTCTCTAAAGTTTGGAGAAGTGTAGGATTTGACCTTGGAAAAAGCTTCTAAGGTGGATTTGGAGCTTCTTGGTGCAAGAAGAAGCTTGGGAGCTAAGGCTTTGAGGTGAGTTCTTGTGATTTAGGATTTAAACCTTGGATTTAATCCTTTAAGATGAGGTTTTTGGAAACCCTAGGCAATCTCAACCACAAATGGTGGAAGATTGGCCATGAAATCTAGGGTTTGACTTGCATGCATGCAAACCCTAGGTAGATTTGAGGCTTTTGCCATGGGAGGTCCTAAAAATATTTGGACCTTCGGGAATTACAATTGAGGCATAGAAAATCATGTTAGAACACTTGATTTCATGTATTGAGTTGAATTAAGGGTTCGTAACGAGTAACGAACCGTTTTCTTGTAGAAGCTTGGGTCGAAGCAAGAACTCAAGGCTTGGACACTTAGGGGCTTGAAGAATACAAGAATTCGGAAGCTCTTGAGGTGGGTTTGTGTTTACCGAAGTGATTAGGTCACTTCCATGTCTAGGGTAAATATCTATTTAAAGATAAAATGGTATGTGTTGTGAACCCTAGAACTTGCATGTTGGCAAAGATGAAAATCATGATAGGTAGAGCCATGAGCTCCTATTGCATGTTATAGTATTCAAGTATATTTATATTATCTATACTTGTTGCATGGTTGCATGTATGATTGGAACCTAGTGTTATTGAACATAGGTTGGAACATGTATGAATGGAACCTAGTGTTATTGAACATAGGTTGGAGATGAGATTGGAACCTAGCGTCATGGAACCTAGGTTGAGAATGAGAAAGTAAACCTAGTGTCATTGAACATAGGTGAGACTTAGTGACTTGAACCTAGGGTCATGAGACTTAGGTTGGCAAGTGTAAAATGTAAACAATGGGATGTGCGACGATTTTTCTATCCCTGGTATGCGACGATTTCGCTACCCGTGCCAAGAGTTGGCGGTGTTGATCGAGATGGGATGTGCGACGAGGTTGCTATCCCGGGTATGCGACGATTTTGCTACCCGTGCCATGAGTTGGCGGTGTTGAGATGGGATGTGCGACGAGGTTGCTATCCCGGGTATGCGACGATTTCGCTACCCGTGCCATGAGTTGGCGGTGTTGAGATGGAATGTGCGACGAGGTTGCTATCCCGGGTATGCGACGATTTCGCTACCTATGCCGTGTGACGGCGGTGTTGAGATGGGATGTGCGATGAGGTTGATATCCCGGGTATGCGACGAGTTCGCTACCTGTGCCATATGATGGCGGTGATTGAATGGGGTATGCGACGATTTCGCTATCCCGAGTATGTGACAGTTTTGCTACTCGAACTAGGAGGTGACGATTTCACTCCTTGGATGTTGGAACAATTATGGTGAGACGGCTATTCCGAAACCATAAGTAAATGACAAGTAGTTGAACTTGGTCAATGTAAAATATAGGATGAACCTAGGAGAGAATGAAAACTAATATTTCAATTGGTGGCATCCTTTATGTTTATTTACAAGCATGTAAATAATTGTTGCATAGTTATTTGTGATCTAACTTATGCATATGGTGTTTCTTTGGACCTGGTGGGTCGAGCTTCTCTCTTGGGTGGCCTTACCCACTGGGAACTATGTTTATAGTTCTCACCACACGTTTTTCAGGTCCTTCCGCGAGTGAGACGGCGGAGCGAGGCAAGGGTTTGGCTCTCTAGATAGCGGCTCTTCCATTTTGGTGATACATAGAGTTGTACCCCTTGTCTTGGACTTTGATAGTATAGGGGATTTTCATTGGTTATATGAAACTTGTATATTCCATAATTTTGGAACAGGATGTATGGAATGAAAATGAAAGAAAAGAAAAAATTTGGGCATGTATAAATGTGCAATGTGATGTAATAGAAGTAGAACTTCTTTATGTTGATGCTTTCCTTGTGCAACTCTTGTACTCCGTTCCTAGTTGGAACATCGTGGATATGCATGTGTTGTGACGCCTTGGGCGGGTAAAAAAGATTCTATCCGTTCGGCGGGTCTGGGGCATGCGCCCGTGCGGTTATCCTTTCCACCTAGTTGGTGTTAAAGGCCCGACGGGGCGTGACAGCTGTGCTATGCGGCGGGGCGTGACACTAACACTCGACAACCCCCACGGATTCAAAAGCAACATCAATCGAGTCGAGTAGCGAAGATCAACCAAAAGTCGAAGCCACAACAACCGATTTCTACAAAGCCAAATGCGACGTGGAGACCCACGGTTGATCGGAAGTCAAAATCAACAAATCAAGACGACCAACAATCCGACAAGTTTGGGTTCGAAAAGGTGATATTTTTTCTTGTCTTAAATCTTAATTTGTTTTGACTTAGTGTAGTACTTTGGTCGGTTTCTATTGCATATCTCGTTTGATCATTGCATTACAGGTTTAGATGCTTTCATTGTTACGAATTTTTATTTTTCGGTTATTGATTTCAAGCTCATTGGATGATTACAATATTAAATAGTGCTTTGAACATCAATAGGTTCACTTTCATTCACTCCTAATTAATTTCATATCAATTATCGATTTTACTTCATTTTCATTGTTTATGAAGATAATTTATTATAGGAGTTCTTAACTCTTATATTCATCAAGTTTAAGCAATCATGTGTAATCTTTAGGCACTTAACCTATCTCGGTTGTGTGTGTTGAATTTGATGAATAGGAATTTGCTAATAGACTAAAATTTGTCAAATTTTCTTTCAAATAAGAGATTGCATAATTTTAGGGGGAGTTATAATAAAAATAAAACAAAGAATGATGAAATACTCCTAAGGTATAAATGATGTGGAAAGAGTTACATCCTAAAGGGAGTGTGAAAACTACCACCACATGTAGGAAAGAGCTACCACCCCGGTCGTCCGGTAAGTGTGTGAAGCTACCACATGGATATTAAATGCATAACCGAAAAGGTTGAAAAAGAGTGCATATTTAGAAAAAATTTGGAGTTATAAGGTGGTACATTGAAAAGATACTCAAAGAGTCACCCCCAGTGCATTATTTACTTGATCTCAAATTTGAACGTTTATGCGACAAATTTATATCATTTAGTGAATCTCTATAAGTCATCTTTATGATCTGTTACATCTTGATAGTTTTTTGAGCCTTCAGATTATTTTTGATGACTTATTTTTGAAGTATATATGAATTAAAAAATCGTATAATATTTTATCTCCATCATGCTGATTGTGTAGTAAAATTCTTAATTTTTATGAAATTAGTAAGGATTGAAAGAAGTCAATGTGAACTTATATTTTTCATGTACTAACATTGCTTGACGCTTTTATCACAATTGGTTTCAAAATTGAATTTTTTTTAAAAAAACTTGTGGTTCTTGTGTACAACATTCCACCACTTCTATTTCTCTCTGAGCTCTCTCTCTTATTTTGGTGTTTTTCTTTTGGCAATTTTTAACAAAAAGGGGGAGAGAGGTGATGATATTGAAAGTTTTATAAAAGAAGAGAGTGAGAGATTTTGACGAACTTAGAGCATGAACAAGGGGGGAGAGATTTTGATATATTTTTACTAACTTTCTTCGTGGAGAAAGAAAATTTTTGCAGGAAAAAAACTTTTTGCAGGTCTTTGAAGACTTCAAGACTCCATATATATTTAAGTCATAGAGTTTGTTTAGGAGTTACAAGGTTGTAATTTTGTACTTTGTTTGGATCTTTCACGCGAGAACTTCATTGTTTTGATGATGGCAATGAATTTTAAATTTTCTTTTTGGAGACATGAGCATTGTGAGTATTTTTATGTAATTTTGAGTTTTGTCACGAAATTGCCAAAGGGGAAGATTGTTACGGATTTTATATTGGCATATTTCGTGAAGTGAGTCGGAGTCTTGAAGGTTCAAAGAAGAAAAGACGAAGATTGAAGACTCGAAGACTCAACGTATGAATTCACGATGCTTGGTAAGTTTAAATAATATTGATGGTGATTTATGATCATTTACAAGTGTTTGGAAGACATTAGAATAGATAAAAATTGATTTAAAATATAAAAAATAAGTTTTCCAAGTTTCAGAATCCGGACCCTGGTGCGAGGTCCGGAACCCGTACGCCTTCCTGGCTATCACGCAGGGAGGGTCCGGACCCTGGGTCAAGGTCCGGACTATGAAACGTTTGGAAACTTCAAAGTCCGGACCCTACATCCAAGGTCCGGACCCTGACCCGTCGTAATTTTTTGAAAACGTGTTTTTTCAATCCTACTCTGATTCTAATGTCTCCTAAACCTATAAATAATATATGGGGGTGTCTCTAAAATATGGTTAAGCATATTTTATCTTTTAGAAACTCTAAAAGTTTGTAGGTAGCCGTTTTCCTCATCTTCTACAACAAGCTTCTCTCAAATTGACTCTTGGTACCCTAATTCTTAATGTTCTTTTAGAATCAATTTGAGAATTGCTTTGAGATTATTATGTAGCACACTGAACTTTAGCAAATTGCGAGGTTCTAGTGTGAGATTAGTATTTTATACTAGTCAGGAGGTTTTGGTCGTGATGCGGGAGCTTGGGAGTGTTTTCGGGACTTACAAAGTACGAAAATGAACTCCGGAGAGCGAAATCTGTAAAAGGTGCAGATTTTGCATTGTATTTCGGTATGGCTTGAGATACCGAAATGGATTTAATGTATTTCGGTACTGAATTAGGAGATACCGGAATACTGTGTTGTGGCCTGTTGGGCCAGCTCTCGGGTTCTGCGGAATCAAACCCTTGATTCCGGAATGGACTGGTACCGGTATGTCTGTTCGTATACCGGTACGCAGTGCAGTAAATCCATATTGCGCATTGTTTGCAATTTCTAGGTTTTAGAGGGGCTTAAGGGCAATTGTTACAACCTGTAACTTAACCCTACACCCCCCCTCATTTGTGTTCTTTGTGCTGAGGCTTGGAGAAGAGAAGGTAGGTCTCTTCCCTCTCTCTCTCTCTAGATTTTTTGTTTCCAAACCCTTGGATTCTTGGGTTTGATCTCTTCTTTTCCTTCCTTTGCCTTGAAGCTTGCTAGCTAGACCTTGGAGGAAGCTTGGTTGTGGAGTAGAGAGCTTGTTTGAGGATTAATCTCCAACCCTAGCATCTTTGAACTTGGATTGGAGTTCTTTTGAGGTGAGTAGCTCTCTTGCAACCCCTTGGTATGAGTTTTACTTGGAAATTTTAATGAAAACCTAGTATGAACTAGGGTTTTATTTGGGGTTTCTTGATTATGAGCTTTTGAGGTTGAATTGATGGGTGTTGAATGTTGTGTTAGGTTGGAATTGAAGCTTCCTAACCTTGATTTGGGCTTTGGACAAGTACTTCTTGATCTAAGGTATTTTTCCACCCATTTACCTCATGATTTTGGTGATTTTCGAATTGTGTTCGTTCGACATTTGTGACCCCCTAGAAATTGTCTTTAGGGTGCTAGAAATCGAGGGGGCAACTTCGCTTCGAAGTACTGCGAGGTCTCGAAGGAGTTCCGGTGGGTTTGACCTCACCGAAATGGGTGAATTCCCCTTATATCTTCGGTTTAGCTTAAAAGCTTAAATTGGTGCATCTTCATGAGAATTATGACATAATAGAATTTTGGAATGCATAATATAAATGTGATACATGTGAGTAAAACATGCCCTATGTAGTAGGGATAATGATTGATGATATGCATAGTACATTTATGAAGGGTTATTATAGGATGGCATTTCACCTTATGTACATGTAGAAATACATGCTTGAATGATTAAATAACATATGGGGTACTAGATGAATGGTGAACTATGAGGTTCATACATGATGCTTTGTACATTGGCTATTGGTAGCAATAAATATGACATATGGCAAGTTCTTGACAATGTGAGACTAAGTATATTGCACATTCCTTAGGTGAATAATAAGGTTGACATTATGACATAGCACTAGACCCTTTGGTCATTGGTTGGTATTCCATGTTATAGACATGATGAACGTGATGCTTACGCGGTTGATTATGCTTGTTTGCCATTGTGCTCATTCGCACATGCTTGTGGGAAAGGCTGTGATCGCCACAGCAATCCACTTGTAGGAAAGGTTTATTACTCTGGAGTTGGCCTTTGCGACGTTAGATCGCCCGTGCGGGATTGGGCGCCGAAGTGGATTGCTGTGGGAAAGGCTCATTCTTAGCGTGAGAATGATGGCTACCACGGGGCCATTAGGCTCGGCACAAGCGGGACAATACCGTCCCCTATGATTGGATAAATGAGGTCTCATGTAAGTAGTAAACATGACATACATGTAGTTGGAAACAAGTCATATATTTCATACTTGTAGTTGGAGACAAGTCATACATGTAGTAGCAAAACTTGACATATAGTGAGGTCATGGCACTTGGACAAGTGTAGTTAGTTATGGCATATACACACATGACCTTGACTAGAATATTTACATGTTTTATAACATAATGTTTAGAGGCATAGTAGTGTAGAACTTTTAAACATAATTATGCTTTACTTTTGCTAATTTTTACTTTTGCCTCAGTTGACCTAGTGGTGTATTCCGCTCCTCTCGGCGGCTTACCCACTGGGAACTATTGTATAATAGTTCTCAACCCCTAGGGTTTGTTGTTTTTATTTCAGAGCCTTCCACTCGGGAGAGGCTAGGGACCGAGGCAAGGGCGTGGCGACTAGCTAGAGCTCGTGGGAGATAGTCGCATAGGTGGACACCTTTCTTTTGTTTTTGTTGAAAGGTGTATATTTTGGGTTTGGTGTTGTAGATGTTACCCTATGTCTTGGACCTTTATTGTAGTAACCTTGTATAACTTTTATTAGTTCACTTTTGTATGTTCGGATTTGTATATCTCCTCGTTGACTACTGTTTCTTTATCTAGTTATGATTATGCTCTGATTACCATGATAGGATTGCTCTTATTACTCCTTTCATTGCATACTTGTTGTAGACGCCTTGTGTGCACTGGGGCGCCTTGTGTACACGGCGGGTCTGTGCACGCGCCCGGGTGGGCTTCCGCTGGGGCCCCGGGGCGTGACAGATTATAGTGGTATCAGAGCCTAAGGTTAAGTCTTTGTGGACCTAGTAAACCTTAGGCCGGTTGGACGATAGGACCTAGGCTCGTGAGAGACGAGATTGTCTATGACTTTGGGCGAAAGTAACTTGATTGGGTAGTAGTCTTAACTCCGAATGGTTGGAGTTTGACCGAAACGTGCAACATCTAACTCTTCAGAAGGTCTCGTTGACGGCCGACAACGTGACATCGGGGGTTAGTTGTGAGCCCGTTTCACTACTTTCACATGATTGTGGGTTTGTTTATTTGAGTGGGGTTCCGATGGCATGAGTTTTTCTAACTTACGCGTTTTATGTTTGTTGTAGCTTGGGATGCCGACCACTCAGTTAGCTGGGGTGGCTGCGGCAGCTGATGCTGAGAAAGTGGAGACCTCCGCTACTTCCGGATCTAGTGAGGTCCGTGAGTTGCGCGACCAGCTA
This sequence comes from Puya raimondii, assembly GCA_016920855.1. NCBI lineage: Eukaryota > Viridiplantae > Streptophyta > Magnoliopsida > Poales > Bromeliaceae > Puya > Puya raimondii. The sequence goes on from JABWPP010000049.1 coordinate 20,675,460, forward strand.
GCTTTGTTGACGGACTTGGTGGCGCGACAATCAGCTGCGGCTCAACAGCAGGCGGATGCATCACACCGACAGGAGGCGAGGATGAAATGGTTGGAGGATTTGCTATTGCAGCAAGCTTCCACCAGGACGACGTAGGATCCTTCACCACCCGCACCGACAGGAGGAGTTACTGTAGGGGTACAGCCACCAGCGCCGGGTACTTTCCATACAGCCCCGAGTGTGGATCCAAGGGAGGAAGTTGTTGTGACACCGCCGGTTCAGGCATCGCCATTGAGGACGGTTTTACCGACGACGGTGACGGGAGCGGAGCGGGATCGACTTATGGACTGCCTAAGTGAGTTTCGAAAGTGCAATCCGCAGGTTTTTGATTGTGAGAAAGCGGATCATTGGATTGTGGAGAAGTGGGTTCTTCACATGGACAAGTTGTTTTATGACACCTTTGTAGAGGAGCAAGACAAGGTGTGGTTGGCTACATATCACTTGGATGGCGTGGCGTACCAGTGGTGGGCGGATATTCGGGATGATCCTAATACCGACTTAGCGGCCATCACTTGGAGAAGGTTCAAGGAGATGTTGTTGGAGACGTACTTTTCGGGAAGCATCAAGCGACAGATGAAGAGGGACTTGCAGAGTTTGCGCCAACGTGATATGACTGTGGCGGAGTATGAACGCGAGTTCTCACGTCTGTTGCATTGTGTACCCTTCGTGGTGAGAGATGATGAAGATAAGGCTCGAATCTTCGAAGCGGGCCTTCGACCGTCGATTTATAAGTTGGTACAGTCGGCGGGTTTGCGAACCTTTCGAGAGGTGGTGAATCGCGCCTTGGTTGTGGAAAAGGGCGTGGAGATTGCTAGAGAGGAAAGTGAAGCTTGGGATCAAGCTAAAGGCAAAAGGCAAGCGGTTGAGGGAAGCGGCAAGACGTATTCTAAGAGGCCGCCGAAGCATCCTAGGAGCCAATCTCATGGACGTGGCTCTACTTCATCGCGCGGAGCGCCAGATCGCCGCCGGCCACCGCGTTGCGTGATCTGTGGTGGTCCTCATTTTCCACCGCAATACCCGCAGCGTGGAGGCAAGTGTTTTCAGTGCGACCAGGAGGGCCACTTTCCCTCCAAGTGCCCGAGAGGTTCTTCCCCAGCCCCGTCATCGGCATCAGCACCAGCATCACCGGGTCAAAGTCGTGGGACTCCACCTACTCACTATCAGGGTGGGCGACCGCCCGTTCAGCGACAGACGAGGGGTCACGACAGGCACCTAGCGGGCGTTTGTATGCGGCCCAGACTGAGGAGGCGGCAGCAGCAGGGGAGGTCGTTGCATGTATCATTTTAATTAATGGCATAAGAGTTAGAGCATTATTTTGATACCGGTGCATCGCATTCATTCATCGATCGGCTGTTTGCCGAATTGCATGGCATTGAGCTTGTACGGACCTTGTATCCGGGTCGAGTTGTTGTCCCCGATCATGTTCTGGACATTCGGGAGTTTTGCCCTAGTTGCCCCGTTAGTGTAGGGGACTGGATTATGCCGATTGATTTGCTAGCTCTACGGAAACTTGGAGAATTCGACGTGGTGTTGGGCATAAATTGGCTTATAAGATACTACGCCACTATCGATTGCAAGAACCGGGTTGTGATCTTTCGAGAACCTGGACAAGATGAAGTTGTATTCCAGGGGTGCATGAGTTCGCTATTCGCGATGACTATCTCTTCGATGCGAGCTAAACAGTTGATTCAGAGTGGTTGTGTAGCCTTTTTGGCTAGCGTCACCGTGGGGGATGGAGATACCCCTCAGGTTGAGGATATACCGGTTGTGCGAGAGTTTGGAGACTTGTTCTCGGCTGAGCTACCGGGTATGCCACCTGATAGGGAGATTGAGTTTGTGGTAGATCTTATTCCTGAAACTACCCTGATCTCAAAGGCGCCGTATAGGATGTGTGACACCCCGGACTTCCCAGGGGGTCACCCATCTTAGGACTACTCCCGTCCTAGCACGCTCAACTCTATCAACCTCTTGGGCCTTGCCACCACCCAAAATGCTTAAGCCGGGTTGAGAGGTTAGCCCTATTATATCTTTTATATAGGACTACCTGGGGTGTCACAATCTCCCCTCCTTTAAGCCCTGACGTCCACGTCAGGCTCAGACTCACAAGTACCAGGCGGTGTGAGACTCATCTCGCTAGCCAAAACCGGGGGGAGCCGCGCTCTACCCATAAACCGGGGGAGCCATACTCTACCCATAAACACACCTGGCTCAATCGAGACTCATCTCACACTTCCGGCTGGTAATTGGCTCTGATACCAACTGTGACGCCCCGGACTTCCCAGGGGGTCACCCATCTTAGGACTACTCCCGTCCTAGCACGCTCAACTCTCTCAACCTCTTGGGCCTTGCCACCACCCAAAATGCTTAAGCCGGGTTGAGAGGTTAGCCCTATTATATCTTTTATATAGGACTACCTGGGGTGTCACAGGATGGCACCTGCTGAACTTAAGGAGCTGAAGGCGCAGTTGCAAGATTTGCTGGACAAAGGGTTCATCGGACCGAGTGTTTCACCTTGGGGAGCGCCAGTTTTATTTGTGAAGAAGAAAGATGGATCCCTTCGTTTGTGTGTGGATTGTCGTGAGCTTAATAAAGTCACTATTAAGAATAGGTATCCATTGCCGAGGATAGATAATCTATTTGATCAATTGCAAGGATCAATGGTGTACTCCAAGATAGACTTGCAATCTGGATATCACCATGTGAGAATCCGAATTTTTTGGGAATTTGGAATTCTCAGTGTTCCTCTCCCCCATTACTGTGTTTTTGCTCGGTATACGTATATAATACAGATATATGTATATATAGGTATATAAGTGAGTTTTAGTGGAGTTTTTAAGTTTTCGAATTTTCGTCGCGGAGAGTGAACGGCTTAACGGCGCGACCCGGAGTCCGATTCTGGCGATCCAAAATGCTAAGTTCGATGTCTCGGCAGTGCTGAACGCGATGGCGTGATCCGTGTCGCCGTGCGACGAACGGATTAAAAGTTATTCCATCTTGATCGCCGAGAGGTCGTACGTCACATTTTTCGGTTTCGCGATTTAGACCCTGTTTTCGCACCGTTTCGCGTGAGATCGCAAGTGGAGGGGTGTTTTAGCATCTTGTGCTGGCTGAGAAGGGGTTTTTGTGTTTTGAGTGAAGAGGGAGGTTGAGTGTTTGAGTGGGTTTAGTAGGTGGAGGCGGTGGGTGAAACATCCCCTCACACCCTCTCTCACTCCCTCTCTCTCCCTCTCTCACTCCCTTCTCTCCCCTGCTCCCAGGGGGTGAGCACGAGGCTCCCCTGCCCCTTGGCCTCCTCCCTGAGCAGCGCCGGCCGGCGCCGGCCACCGCCTGGCCGGAGCAACTCCGGCCACCTCTCCCTCTCCCTTTTTCTCTTTTCTTCTTCTTCTTCTTCCCCTCCTCTGAGGTCAGCACCCAGGGGGAACCCACGCCGAGCTCCCCCTGAGGTTGCTGTGACGCGGGGGACCGCCGTCGTGCCGCCGGAGGACCGCCGGAAGCAGCCTGAGCTGCTGCGGCCAGCTGCTGGAGCAGCAGCTGGCCGAGGATGGTAAGCCCCTGTCGCCGCCGCCTCCCGCACCCTGGGAAGGTGAGCATTACCTCCCCCGCGACCTCCGGCGCCGTCTCTTGCTTCCCCGAGAATCGCCGTGCTGCCAGAGCGCCGCCGCAGCCGCCGCAAGCTTCGGCTTGGCAGCTTGGGCAGCTGCGGCTGTGCTAGCTCCGCCGCTGCCACCGCCAGTTGTTGCTGTCGCGGCCGCCCCCTACCCGACGTCCGGCGACGCCATCTTGCCGGTGCTCGCCGTCCGGGCCGCCGCCACCGCCGTTCCTTGCCGGTGTGGGCGTAGCAGAGCCTTCCCGGAGCTAGGGCTCTCCCCTACGCCGCCGTCGCCGCACCCTGTCACCGTCTGAGGTGAGGGCTGCCACCCTTGGGTCCTCCGGCGCCGCCCCCTGCCTTCCCGGCCGTCGCCGTGCCGCCGGACAGTCGCCAGAGCCACCGCGGGCTCAGTGTAGGCACCTTGGGCAGCCGCGGCCTACCTTGCCCCGCGCCGCCACCGGTTCCTGCCGCCACCTGAGGTGAGCCCCCACTTCCTCACCTCCCCCGCACTCACCCCTGGCCGCCGCCGGCCATGCTTGTCCGCCGGCAGCCGACCGGAGCTAGCTGCTCCGGCCGGGGGTCATTTTGTAGTGTTTTTGGTGTTGCGCGCTTGTTTGAGCTCTCCGTTGCCTCCCGAAGCTCGGGAAGGTGAGCACGATGATCGCGGCGACGCGCTTATCATCATGCTCACCCTGGTTTTCCATTTTGGTGGAGTATTTTGCCGCATAGCCGTTGTCGAGCCTTTTTGCCTTGTTAGCTCTGTTTTTATGGGATTTCCCGGCCTGCGACTTGCCCTGTCGCAATGGGGCTGTGAGCACGGCCTCCGTTGCGTCGTTGCCTATCCGCTGGTGCTTGCGAGAGGTGGTGCGGACGAACGGAGCGCTCGAACGGCCTAAATTATGCTTGTTTAGTATGTATGTCTCGCTATTTTTATGCATTTTCCCGGCTCGCGACTTGTCCTGTCGCAGCGGGGCTGTGAGCACGGTCTCCGTGACGACGATACCTATCCGCTGGTACTTGCGGAAGGTCGAGCGGACGAACGGATTGCTCGAACGGCTTAATTTAGTGCTTGTATGTATGTGTATGTTGCTTGTTTGGGGACTTTGGCGTTTGTGACAGCGTAGCGACGCTGTGGGCAGCAAGGGTAAGGTCTTGGAGACCCTGTGGACTGGTTGTCCAACCCCCTCGCCCTTCGTGTAGTTTCGGATTCGTTTCCGACGCGTTTTTCGATGAAATAATCGGCAAAACGCGCGTTTCTAGTTGTGCGACTCGCTCGCTGTTTTTGCAAGCGACTTGGCTTCGTCATTCAGCCTTGTTGGCTGTTCCTCAACGCTGTCCCGAAGTTCCGAGGACAGCGGTTGAGCGACGAAGGGTTCCGGTGCCATTTCGGCATTTTTCGGGAACCCGGGAGGCCTTTTCGGGTGCGTTTTTAGTCGTGGCACCCCGAGCTTGCGCTCGCTGTCCCAGCACTTGGTTTTACGTGTTTGGGGACAGCGAGGGACGTGTTCGATGGTTTAGTACCCCCTCGGGGGCTTGGTGTGGTTTCGGGATCGTCCCGGCGGTTTTTTTTTTCGGGCGATCCGTCGGGTCGGGATGTGAGAGCTTTACGTTTAGCGTCGACTTGGTGGACCTTGACCCTGTGAGTCTTTCGTAGGTCCTGTCGCGGTTCCCGAGAGCCGTCGGTGTTAGATTGGATCTTACCTACAGGTGGGTACCTCGATCCGGAGTCGGTTCAGTGGACTACGGTGATACCTTTCTATCCCTTCTTTCGCATTTCAGTTATTAGTTCACTTGACTCCCGTAGACTCTACTACTTATATGCCTGCTTGGATAGTAGAGTAGTTGTGGATTGCATGTTCCTTGAGACGACCCAGTCGGTCGGCGGTGATCGCTCGTCATTCTGAGCGATCCTAGTTGTGGCTTGCATGTTCCTTAAGTCGACCCAGTTGGTCGGAGGTGATCGCCTGTTGTTCCGAGCGATCCTAGTTGTGGTTTATTGGTTGCTTCTCGGCTTGTTGCCGTTCTGTGGATTGAGCATTTGCATCGATCGTCACAGCTCTTCTAGCACTTCACGTACACCGCGGTCTGATCCACCGTTTGGAGGTGTTCTTTTCCGGAAAAGGGTCGTTGAGTTTGTGCCGACCCGTGAGCCTTGATGCAGTGCGTCCAGAAGGTTTATGTGCCTATAGATGAGCAGGTGACAGTGCATGGGATACGTCCCGGTGGTTTTAGATTGGGTTTACTTTGTGGTTTTCCCTTTGATGCATACTAGTTGTTTACAGTAGCACAGTTATTTCAGTTGTATGTTAGCCTCATATTTACTTGTGCTACTGTTTACCATATCTATCTTTTGTTGACCCTCGTGCCGGTGTGTACACCTCGCCTTCGTCGGCTTGCGGTACCCACTGGGAGGGGAGACATGTGTACATGTTCTCACCCCCCACCCCCGTTGCAGGTTTCAGGCGAGCAGGGTGGTGAGTGTCGGGACGCTGCGAGGCACGATTAGATAGTAGCTCTAGAGGTTCCGACTCGTGAGGCTACTTCCCCAGATTTGGTTATTCCCCTACCCCTATTTGATAGATGTGATGTGTGGTTCAGTTACCCCGTTGTAAATTCTAGCATGCTTATGTTGTGGATTCATTCTATATGCTTGTGTGATGACTGCATGCTTGGACTTGTTGATTGTATCCTTGTTTTTCAATCGTTTCGTTATCTAGCATTTCGGTTTTTTCTACCCCTCGTGGTAGCGTCGTAAAACAAGGTTTCCGTGTGGGAAACGGTTTTCAAATGGATTTCTGATTGCTCGGTTTTGTGATTTCAAAAAGAGAGTTCTCGTGTGGAGAACAGTTTTCAAATGATTCTTGAATGTTTGAAATTAGGGTTTCAAATAAAGCTTCTGGGTAAGGAGCAGCTTTCTAGAATGTTTGTTGCTTGTGCATTGCATCATCCTTCGCTTAAGGACCTGCTTAGATTCATACAGGTTTAAGGACGGCTAGCTGTATGAATCTTTGGTGTCGTTGTGCTGTTGGGATGAATGAATAGTGGTTGTGATCTTGTTGTTTGTATGCTGTTGACGCCGTGCAAATACAGGGGAGGTTCTGTCCGTGTGTACAGTGGACCCTGTATTTGTGGCGGGTCTGTACGTGGCGCGGGCTAGGCTTTCAAAAAAAAAAATTTAGCACGTTTTTCCGCATCCTGAACTAGCCCGGGGCGTGACAGATTAAGATGGTATCAGAGCGTAAAGGGAACAAACACTCATTCATTCATCAACTTGTAACTGAACCACAGGTTAGGCTGACCCATAGGGAGACCTAGGATGTATAGGCGCGCGAGCTCGAGGGGTTTGTTTTCGGCTTGTGTTTTGTGGGAGTTGCCGACCCCTTTTCTCTTGCGCTGGTTTCTGCTTTTGCAGTTGGCTTGTGGTCTTGATAGACCTCCTCGTCCGGGTCGTGGTTGTGGGCGTGCGCCTGCGGAGCTGTCTGCTGGTTTTCTGTTTCGGGCTGTTGAGGCCGGTACGAGTGAGGAGCTGGCAGGAGGCGGACAGCCTGGTGTGGACCGTACCCTGTGTGCTTGAGGCCGAGGCGAGGGGTCTGTTGGCGACCCTCTCCGGCATGTTCCGGCTTGTTCCGGTGGTTTTTTTGCAACAGGCTACGGCAGCTGCCGCTCCAGCCCCTCCTACTCCTTCGCCGTGCACCCCGATGACTGCTGACCCTCCTGTGGCACCCACACCATTGTGCGACGACCGTGACGACGACAGCGACTTCGTCGGCTGTTTCGCGTGTGGACGCCGACCCCGTGTTTGGGGGTGGTGGTCACACTCAAGCGTGTTGGTCGGATTTCCTGTGTTTGATCCGCCCTAGTTCGCAGGCTCGTGCTGTTTCTGGTAGTGGTGGTGGAGTACCAGACAGATCCCAAGTGCCCGGGTTTTTTCCCTTTGTGTAACCACTCGTTGGTGAGTGGTGGCCCTCGTGGGCTTGGGAAACGTCACTTGGTGGATCTGTGTTGTTGTGGGGCTGTTCTCGCCCTGTCCCCACTTTCCGTGTTGAGCACGAGGGCCTCTGCGAGCGTCTCCACGGAGATGTTGTTTTGAGCGGTTTCGACCGCAGTTTGGGTGTTTCCCCCCCTCTGTTTTGATGGGTAGGGCGGTGAAGCCTACCCCTCTGACGTCTTGCTGGTGGCATCGTCAGTGTTGGTCTTTTGACCATTGGCTAGTTCTGGCGTCGAACTGACGTGTACTAGACTGAGTGGACACTGTTGAGTGTCGGGTGTTTGTTGGTGCCTACATGGCTTGCGGCTATCCTAACGCCTAAATTGGTGTCTTATGGGATTCCGGGTGGTATTTGTAGGTTTCCGTGTTGCTGCGAGATCTTCCAGGTTCTTGTTGGGGATCTCACCGCGTTCGACGCTGGTTAGTCGACGCTGGTTTTGTTTTTCCTCCGCTTTGGTACGGGTGGATTGACGACCCTTGTCGCCTGTAGCTGTCGGTTCGTTGTTGGAAGCCGATGACTCCTAGGGAGTCGGCTCAGGGCAGACTTTGTTTTGTGGGTCGGTTTGCTGTTCCCGTTAATTCGGTGACTCGTCTGTGACCTTGGTCCAGCTGTTGAGTGGTTGACCCGGTACCTTCGTGGTGTTGCCGACTGGTTGTTGGCTTTGACCTTAGGATATTTCGTTTTCTTTTGATAAGTACGTTGGCTGCAGACAACGTAGTGTCGAAAGTTAGAACGAAATACCCTATCCCTTTTGGGGACTTTCTGGATTGGGTCGGTGCTTTCCCTTGCAAGACTCTTCTCGCTCCTTGTCGTCTTGCGGAAAGCTGTGTGTTGGTCATCCCCGTTCTAGTGGTGAACCTTGAGCTAATTCTAGCGTGGTTTTCGCACAGTTAATTTGCCATCACTGCCGTTGGTTTGACTCCGGCTGAGTCAGGTTGCCTTTTAGCTCGGTTTCGGGATGACGGGAGCCTGGATGTTGACTCCGAGGTCTCTGTGCTTGTGTTCGCGTGCTGGGTTTTCGCCGCGTCTTTCGTGTAGCTATGCTTTGGAGCGCGTGCCCGATCTTTTGGGATCTGATGTTCGGCATCGTTGGTGTTTTTATCGCTTGTTGCGATTGGCGATCCTCTGCACCTGAGTGATGGACTCGCAAGGTTTTCGTTGGTTGGATTGTGAGTCGAGCTTTTAGTTGGTCGGTGTTGTTTTAGTACCCTCTACCGCAGACCTTCGACCTCTTCGACTGGCTCCAGGGAGCCTCGGTTTTCTCGAAGAGTGTGTTCTGCAGCCAGGTTATCCTTAGTTGAGGATCAAGGCCGCGGACGTTGCGTTAGACGGCCCTCCGGACTCGTTACGGGTTTTACGAGGTCACGGTTTTGCCGTTCGGTTTGACGAACGTCCCGGCAGCTTTTTTTTTTTTTTGGATTTGATGAACTGGGTTTTCGGCAGTTCTTGGATCAACTTGTCGTGGTCTCCTTTGACGACATACTGATCTATTCGAGGAGTTTCCTTCTTGGTTCGCATCGTGACGTGGGTTGGTTTTGTGGAGGAACCAAGGAAGGTGGACCTTGTAGTAGTTTGGCCTGTTCCGACTTCTGTGGCAGAGTTTAGGAGCTCCCTCGGCTTGGGCGTTGTTGCCGGCGATTTGTTGAGGGTCCTTCTCAAGATCGCCGCCCCTTTGAGCATGCTGTCGAGGAATGGCGCGTTGTTTCTGTAGACTCCCGCCTGTTTGATGAGCTTCTAGGACCCGATGGACTGTTTGACTCGTGCCCCTATCTTAGCATTGTCGCAGCCTGGTGAGGTTGTTATGGTCTTCTGCGATGCATCTTGGACGGGATTGGGGTGCGTGCTCATTCAGCATGAGAAGGTTATCGCTTATGCTTCGCGCTAGTTGATGGACTATGAGAGGATCTATCTGGCGCTCGATCTCGAGTTAGCAGCAGTGGTGTTCGCTCTCAAGCCTTGGAGACACTACCTGATTGGAGCGCATTGTGAGATCTTCACGGATCCCCTGAGTCTGTTGTATCTCTTCAAGGAGCCGTCTCTTTTGATCACCGACCAGGAGCGATTGGTGGTGGAGTTTCGTCGACCAGAGTTGGAGACTTTACCTTGTGGAGCTACCGCACGGTTGTTGTCTTTGGAGGTGCACCCACCTTGACGGATCAGTTTTTCGGTGGGCAACCGATGGATCCGCACTGGTAGAGAGTGCGAGCTGGACTGAGAAGGTGACTTCGTGCTACATGCTGATGGTTGCCTTCGAGGACGGAGTTGTGTGCCCAGTGTTCGGGATTTGAGGTGAGAGTTTTGGCTGAGGCACACCGGTCGCCGTACATCGTTCATCCTGGAGAGACGAAGATGTACTGCGACTTGAGGTAGAGTTTCTGGTTGTAGCTCAGCATGTGGCACTGTGCCGGGTTTGTCAGCAAGTGAAGGCTGTGCATCAGCAGAGAAGCTTTGACCGTTACCTGTACCTGTAGGGAAGTGGGAGCGGATCACCATGGTTTTCGTCACCGGGTTGCCTCGTTCTCTGCGAGGTCATGTTGCGATCTGGGTTGTTTCGTGGACTGTTTGACGAAAACGGCTCACTTCCTACCGGTACACTCGACTTAGTCTCGGGATCGACTGGCGCAGCTCTACTTGGATGAGTTCGTCGGGCTGTTTGGAGTGCCAGTGTCGATCGTTTTGGATCGGGATTCTCGCTTCGTTTCCCAGTTCTGGAGGAGCTTGCAGTAGGCACTGGGGACGAGGCTCGACTTCAGCTCAGTTTACCACCCTTAGAATGTTGGGCAGTCGGAGCGAGTCTTCTAGGCTCTCGAGGTTATGCTCCGGGCATGCGTTTTGGTTTTGGTGAGGTTTGGCTCGGGTATCTTTCCTCGTTGGAGCTTGCTCTCCTCTACAGCTTCCTAGCGAGCGTTGGTTTGGCACCGTGCGAGGCGTTGTTTGGTAGTCGTTGTCGATCACTGTTCTGTTTGGTTGACGTGGGTGAGCGTCGTGTGATCGGCCCGACAACGGTTCAACTGAGGAAGGACCTCAGTTGCGGTGAGGTGCCTGTGAGGTTTTTGGCTCGCAATGTGAAACAGTTGGGGAATCGGAGCTTTCTGTTTGTGAGACCGCGTGGACGAATCGCGGGGAGCGCGAGACTTCTTGGGAGCTAGAGTCTGCTTCGTGTGAGCGGTATCCGCTGTTGTTCGCGGATAGTGTGTGGGTAAGTTTCGGGGACGAAACTTCTTGTTAGGTGGGAGTGATGTGAGAATCCGAATTTTTTGGGAATTTGGAATTCTCAGTGTTCCTCTCCCCCATTACTGTGTTTTTGCTCGGTATACGTATATAATACAGATATATGTATATATAGGTATATAAGTGAGTTTTAGTGGAGTTTTTAAGTTTTCGAATTTTCGTCGCGGAGAGTGAACGGCTTAACGGCGCGACCCAGAGTCCGATTCTGGCGATCCAAAATGCTAAGTTCGATGTCTCGGCAGTGCTGAACGCGATGGCGTGATCCGTGTCACCGTGCGACGAACGGATTAAAAGTTATTCTATCTTGATCGCCGAGAGGTCGTACGTCACGTTTTTCGGTTTCGCGATTTAGACCCTGTTTTCGCACCGTTTCGCGTGAGATCGCAAGTGGAGGGGTGTTTTAGCATCTTGTGCTGGCTGAGAAGGGGTTTTTGTGTTTTGAGTGAAGAGGGAGGTTGAGTGTTTGAGTGGGTTTAGTAGGTGGAGGGGGTGGGTGAAACATCCCCTCACACCCTCTCTCACTCCCTCTCTCTCCCTCTCTCACTCCCTTCTCTCCCCTGCTCCCAGGGGGTGAGCACGAGGCTCCCCTGCCCCTTGGCCTCCTCCCTGAGCAGCGCCGGCCGCCGTCGGCCACCGCCTGGCCGGAGCAACTCCAGCCACCTCTCCCTCTCCCTTTTTCTCTTTTCTTCTTCTTCTTCTTCCCCTCCTCTGAGGTCAGCACCCAGGGGGAACCCACGCCGAGCTCCCCCTGAGGTTGCTGTGACGCGGGGGACCGCCGTCGTGCCGCCGGAGGACCGCCGGAAGCAGCCTGAGCTGCTGCGGCCAGCTGCTGGAGCAGCAGCTGGCCGAGGATGGTAAGCCCCTGCCGCCGCCGCCTCCCGCACCCTGGGAAGGTGAGCATTACCTCCCCCGCGACCTCCGGCGCCGCCTCTTGCTTCCCCGGCCATCGCCGTGCTGCCGGAGCGCCGCCGCAGCCGCCGCAAGCTTCGGCTTGGCAGCTTGGGCAGCTGCGGCTGTGCTAGCTCCGCCGCTGCCACCGCCAGTTGTTGCTGTCGCGGCCGCCCCCTACCCGACGTCCGGCGACGCCATCTTGCCGGTGCTCGCCGTCCGGGCCGCCGCCACCACCGTTCCTTGCCGGTGTGGGCGTAGCAGAGCCTTCCCGGAGCTAGGGCTCTCCCCTACGCCGCCGTCGCCGCACCCTGTCACCGTCTGAGGTGAGGGCTGCCACCCTTGGGTCCTCCGGCGCCGCCCCCTGCCTTCCCGGCCGTCGCCGTGCCGCCGGACAGTCGCCAGAGCTGCCGCGGGCTCAGTGTAGGCACCTTGGGCAGCCGCGGCCTACCTTGCCCCGCGCCGCCACCACCGGTTCCTGCCGCCACCTGAGGTGAGCCCCCACTTCCTCACCTCCCCCGCACTCACCCCTGGCCGCCGCCGGCCATGCTTGTCCGCCGGCAGCCGACCGGAGCTAGCTGCTCCGGCCGGGGGTCATTTTGTAGTGTTTTTGGTGTTGCGCGCTTGTTTGAGCTCTCCGTTGCCTCCCGAAGCTCGGGAAGGTGAGCACGATGATCGCGGCGACGCGCTTATCATCATGCTCACCCTGGTTTTCCATTTTGGTGGAGTATTTTGCCGCATAGCCGTTGTCGAGCCTTTTTGCCTTGTTAGCTCTATTTTTATGGGATTTCCCGGCCTGCGACTTGCCCTGTCGCAATGGGGCTGCGAGCACGGCCTCCGTTGCGTCGTTGCCTATCCGCTGGTGCTTGCGAGAGGTGGTGCGGACGAACGGAGCGCTCGAACGGCCTAAATTATGCTTGTTTAGTATGTATGTCTCGCTGTTTTTATGCATTTTCCCGGCTCGCGACTTGTCCTGTCGCAGCGGGGCTGTGAGCACGGTCTCCGTGACGACGATACCTATCCGCTGGTACTTGCGGAAGGTCGAGCGGACGAACGGATTGCTCGAACGGCTTAATTTAGTGCTTGTATGTATGTGTATGTTGCTTGTTTGGGGACTTTGGCGTTTGTGACAGCGTAGCGACGCTGTGGGCAGCAAGGGTAAGGTCTTGGAGACCCTGTGGACTGGTTGTCCAACCCCCTCGCCCTTCGTGTAGTTTCGGATTCGTTTCCGACGCGTTTTTTTCGATGAAATAATCGGCAAAACGCGCGTTTCTAGTTGTGCGACTCGCTCGCTGTTTTCGCAAGCGACTTGGCTTCGTCATTCAGCCTTGTTGGCTGTTCCTCAACGCTGTCCCCGAAGTTCCGAGGACAGCGGTTGAGCGACGAAGGGTTCCGGTGCCATTTCGGCATTTTTCGGGAACCCGGGAGGCCTTTTCGGGTGCGTTTTTAGTCGTGGCACCCCGAGCTTGCGCTCGCTGTCCCAGCACTTGGTTTTACGTGTTTGGGGACAGCGAGGGACGTGTTCGATGGTTTAGTACCCCCTCGGGGGCTTGGTGTGGTTTCGGGATCGTCCCGGCGGTTTTTTTCGGGCGATCCGTCGGGTCGGGATGTGAGAGCTTTACGTTTAGCGTCGACTTGGTGGACCTTGACCCTGTGAGTCTTTCGTAGGTCCTGTCGCGGTTCCCGAGAGCCGTCGGTGTTAGATTGGATCTTACCTACAGGTGGGTACCTCGATCCGGAGTCGGTTCAGTGGACTACGGTGATACCTTTCTATCCCTTCTTTCGCATTTCAGTTATTAGTTCACTTGACTCCCGTAGACTCTACTTATATGCCTGCTTGGATAGTAGAGTAGTGTTGTGGATTGCATGTTCCTTGAGACGACCCAGTCGGTCGGCGGTGATCGCTCGTCATTCTGAGCGATCCTAGTTGTGGCTTGCATGTTCCTTAAGTCGACCCAGTTGGTCGGAGGTGATCGCCTGTTGTTCCGAGCGATCCTAGTTGTGGTTTATTGGTTGCTTCTCGGCTTGTTGCCGTTCTGTGGATTGAGCATTTGCATCGATCGTCACAGCTCTTCTAGCACTTCACGTACACCGCGGTCTGATCCACCGTTTGGAGGTGTTCTTTTCCGAAAAAAGGGTCGTTGAGTTTGTGCCGACCCGTGAGCCTTGATGCAGTGCGTCCAGAAGGTTTATGTGCCTATAGATGAGCAGGTGACAGTGCATGGGATACGTCCCGGTGGTTTTAGATTGGGTTTACTTTGTGGTTTTCCCTTTGATGCATACTAGTTGTTTACAGTAGCACAGTTATTTCAGTTGTATGTTAGCCTCATATTTACTTGTGCTACTGTTTACCATATCTATCTTTTGTTGACCCTCGTGCCGGTGTGTACACCTCGCCTTCGTCGGCTTGCGGTACCCACTGGGAGGGGAGACATGTGTACATGTTCTCACCCCCCACCCCCGTTGCAGGTTTCAGGCGAGCAGGGTGGTGAGTGTCGGGACGCTGCGAGGCACGATTAGATAGTAGCTCTAGAGGTTCCGACTCGTGAGGCTACTTCCCCAGATTTGGTTATTCCCCTACCCCTATTTGATAGATGTGATGTGTGGTTCAGTTACCCCGTTGTAAATTCTAGCATGCTTATGTTGTGGATTCATTCTATATGCTTGTGTGATGACTGCATGCTTGGACTTGTTGATTGTATCCTTGTTTTTCAATCGTTTCGTTATCTAGCATTTCGGTTTTCTACCCCTCGTGGTAGCGTCGTAAAACAAGGTTTCCGTGTGGGAAACGGTTTTCAAATGGATTTCTGATTGCTCGGTTTTGTGATTTCAAAAAGAGAGTTCTCGTGGAGAACAGTTTTCAAATGATTCTTGAATGTTTGAAATTAGGGTTTCAAATAAAGCTTCTGGGTAAGGAGCAGCTTTCTAGAATGTTTGTTGCTTGTGCATTGCATCATCCTTCGCTTAAGGACCTGCTTAGATTCATACAGGTTTAAGGACGGCTAGCTGTATGAATCTTTGGTGTCGTTGTGCTGTTGGGATGAATGAATAGTGGTTGTGATCTTGTTGTATGCTGTTGACGCCGTGCAAATACAGGGGAGGTTCTGTCCGTGTGTACAGTGGACCCTGTATTTGTGGCGGGTCTGTACGTGGCGCGGGCTAGGCTTTCAAAAAAAAAATTTAGCACGTTTTTCCGCATCCTGAACTAGCCCGGGGCGTGACACACCAGCTCAAGATCAAGGCCGAGGATGTACCTGTGACGGCTTTTCGAACACGGTATGGACACTGAGTTTACACCGTTTGGGCTTACCAATGCCCCGACAGCTTTTATGAATCTAATGAACCGTGTCTTTAAGCCTTATCTAGACAGGTTTGTCGTGGTGTTTATCGACGACATCTTGGTGTATTCCCGAAACGACGAGGAGCATGATGAACACTTGAGGCAAGTGTTGCAAGTACTTCGGGAGAAGAAGCTTTTTGCTAAGTTGAAGAAATGTGAGTTTTGGCTCCGCGAAGTGTCATTTCTAGGACATGTAATATCGGGAGCCGGTCGAGCTGTGAATCCTAAGAAGATTGAGGCGATCAAGGATTGGCCTAGACCGTCCAACGTAACTGAGGTTCGAAGTTTTCTCGATCTAGCCGGGTACTACCGGAGATTTGTTGAGGGATTTGCTAAGTTATCTATGCCCCTCACTCGACTCACACATAAAGGGGCCAAATTCATTTGGAGTGATATGTGTGATAGAAGCTTTTTGGAGCTGAAGGAGCGTTTGACAACCGCCCCGATTCTGGCATTGCCTATCGCGGGAGCAGAGTATGTGATTTATAGTGATGCTTCACTTAACGGTTTGGGTTGTGTTTTGATGCAGGACGGAAAGGTGATAGCTTATGCTTCCCGTCAACTTAAGGAATATGAAAAGATTTACTTACCCATGATTTGGAATTGGCAGCCATAGTGTTTGCTTTGAAGCTATGGCGCCATTATCTTTATGGCGAGCGATGTGAAGTCTACACAGATCACAAGAGCCTAAAGTACCTTTTCACGCAAAAGGAGTTGAACCTGAGGCAACGAAGATGGTTGGAGCTACTTAAAGATTATGATCTGACTATTCTCTACCACCTTGGAAAAGCGAATGTGGTGGCGGATGCTCTAAGCCGCAAGTCAATGGAAAATTTGGCTATGCTACTTGTTACTCAACCACCTTTGTTGGCGGAATTGAGACGGATGGAATTGGAAGTAGTAGCTCCCGACACACCTTTGAGGTTGATGTCTTTGGTTGTGCAACCTACTTTGTTAGAGTGGATTAAAGAAAAGCAAGCCCAAGACTTGGAAGTGCAAAGGATTTGATCTAGAATCGACGAAGGACACGCCGGTAGTTTTCACTTGGAGGATCAAGGAATGCTTCGATTTTAGAATCGCATTTGTGTACCGGCCGAAGCTGAAATTAAAGAGAAGATTTTATGGAGGCTCATCAAGCACCTTACACTGTGCATTCGGGCGGGACAAAGATGTATAAAGATCTGAAATTGCTTTATTAGTGGCCCGAAATGAAGAAAGATGTTGGCGAATTTGTGGCTCGATGTTTGACTTGTCAGCAAGTGAAGGCTGAGCATAGGCTCCCCGCGGAAAAACTGTAAAGTCTACCTATACCTGTTTGGAAATGGGAGCGGATCACCATGGATTTTGTTACGGGTTTACCTCGCTCACAAGCCGGGCATGACGCCGTGTAGGTGATTGTGGATAGGTTGACTAAATCGGCGCATTTTATTCCTATTCACACTACTTGGACCGGAGAGAGGCTCGCACAAGTTTACCTTGATGAAGTGGTGCGGCTTCATGGTGTGCCCACATCTATTGTGTTGGATCGAGATACTAGATTTGTATCGCACTTTTGGAAAAGTCTACATGAGGCTTTAGGCACTCGACTGGATTTTAGCACCGCGTTCCACCCTCAGAGCGACGGACAATCTGAGCGCACAATCCAGATTTTGGAGGACTTGCTTCGAGCTTGTGTTGTGGATTACCAAGATGGGTGGCATCAACACCTACCTATGGCGGAGTTTGCTTATAACAATAGTTATCAAGCAAGCATTAAGATGGCACCGTTTGAAGCACTTTATGGAAGGAAGTGTCGATCACCTCTTCATTGGAGTGAAGTTGGTGAGAAGCTGATTTTGGGCCCCGATGTGCTACAAGAAGCTGAAGACAAGGTTCGCCTTGCACGACAACGACTGATTTTAGCTCAGAGTCGTTAGAAGAGTTATGCAGATAAGCGTCGGCGGGAATTGGAATTCCTAGTAGGAGATCATGTCTTCCTAAAGGTATCGCCGACAAAAGGAGTTAAGAGATTTAGTATCCGAGGAAAGCTAAGTCCTCGTTTTATTGGACCTTTGAAGTCTTGGAGCGTGTAGGCCCGGTAGCTTATCGGCTTGCTTTGCCGCCGAACCTATCGGGAGTGCACAATGTGTTTCACGTTCCATTCTCCGAAAGTATGTTTTTGATTCAGCTCATGTTTTGGACTCCACTCTATTAGAACTGCATGAGGATTTGAGCTTTGAAGAACATACGGTGAAGATTTTGGCTCGCGAGGTGAAGAAGCTCAGGAATCGTGATATCCCTTATGTGAAGGTGCTTTGGAGCAACCACGACGAGCGCGAGACTACGTGGGAGTTGGAGAGCTCACTGCTGGAGCGTTACCCCCTATCTTTTTCAGATGGACTTTTGAGGTATTTGACTTCTAGTTTCGCGGACGAAACTCCTCTTTAGGAGGGGAGAATGTAGAACACTGAACTTTAGCAAATTGCGAGGTTCTAGTGTGAGATTAGTATTTTATACTAGTCAGGAGGTTTTGGTCGTGATGCGGAAGGTTGGGAGTATTTTCAGGACTTAAAAAGTACAAAAACGGACTGCGGAGAGCGAAATCTGTAAAAGGTGCAGATTTTGCATTGTATTCCGGTATGGCTTGAGATACCGGAGTGGATTTAATGTATTTCGGTACTGATTTAGGAGATACCGGAATACTGTGTTGTGGCCTGTTGGGCCAGCTCTCGGGTTCTGCGGAATCAAACCCTTAATTCCGGAATGGACTGGTACCGGTATGTCTGTTCGTATACCGGTACGCAGTGCAATAAAACCAGATTGCGCATTGTTTGCAATTTCTGGGTTTTAGAGGGGCTTAAGGGCAATTATTACAACCTGTAACTTAACCCTACACCCCCTCCCCCCCCCCCCCATTTGTGTTCTTTGTGCTGAGGCTTGGAGAAGAGAAGGTAGGTCTCTTCCCTCTCTCTCTCTCTAGATTTCTTGTTTCCAAACCCTTGGATTCTTGGGTTTGATCTCTTCTTTTCCCTCCTTTGCCTTGAAGCTTGCTAGCTAGACCTTGGAGGAAGCTTGGTTGTGGAGTAGAGAGCTTGTTTGAGGATTAATCTCCAACCCTAGCATCTTTGAACTTGGATTGGAGTTCTTTTGAGGTGAGTAGCTCTCTTGCAACCCCTTGGTATGAGTTTTACTTGGAAATTTTAATGAAAACCTAGTATGGATGAAATGTGAGAATCCGAATTTTGGGAATTTGAAATTCTCAGTGTTCCTCTCCCCCATTACTGTGTTTTTGATCAGTATACGTATATATATACCGGTATTTATATATATATATGTATATAAGTGATTTTAGTGGATTTTAATAGTTGTTGGTTTTTCGTCGCGGAGAGTGAACGGCTTAACGGCGCGATCCGGAGTCCGAATCTGACGAACCAAAATGGTGAGTTCGATGTCTCGGCAGTGCTGAACGCGATGGCGCGATCCGCGTCGTCGTGCGACGAGCGGATAAAAAGTTATTCCATCTTGATCGCCGAGAGGTCGTAAGTCGCATTTTGTAATTTCGCGATTTGGACCCTGTTCTCGCACCGTTTCGCGTGAGATTGCTTGTGGAGGGGTGTTTGGGCTTCTTGTGCTGGCTGAAGGGACCTTGGGGTGTTTTGCCGAGTTTGGAGGGGTTTTTCTGTAATTTGGTTGGTGGAGGGGGGGGTGGGTGAAACATCCCCTCACACTCTCTCTCTCACTCTCCCTCTCTCACTCCTTCTCTCCCTTGCTCCCAGAGTGGAGCCCGAGCTCCCCCTGCCCCTCGGCCTCCTCCCTGTGCAGCGCCGGCCGCCGCCGGCCACTGCCTGGCCGGAGCAGCTCCGGCCACCCCCCTCTCTCCCCATTTTCTCTTTTTCTTCTTCTTCTTCTTCTCCTTCTTCTTCTCTGAGGTGAGCACCCAGGGGGAACCCACGCCGAGCTCCCCCTGAGGTTTCTGTGACGCGGGGGACCGCCGCCGTGCCGTCGGAGGGCCGCCGGAAGCAGCCTGAGCTGCTGCGGCCAGCTGCTGGAGCAGCAGCTGGCCGAGGGTGGTGAGCCCCTGCCGCCGCCGCCTCCCGCACCCTGGGAAGGTGAGCGTCACCTCCCCCGCGACCTCCGGCGCCGCCTCCTGCCTCCCCGGCCATCGCCGTGCCGCCGGAGAGCCGCCGGAGCCGCCGCGGGCTCGGCTAGGGCAACCTCTGTTTCCCCGCGCCGCCACCCGCCTCTGTTTTTGTCGCGGACACCGACAGGGCGATGTCCGGCGCCGGCCCCCCTCGAGCCGGTGCTCGCATCGCCGCCGGCCGCCGTTGCCGTTCGTCACCGTTGCGCTGTCGCCCGCCGCCGTTCCCCTCGCCCCTGGCAGCCAACCCGAGAGCTATCCTCTTCCCCGCGCCGCCGCCGCCGCCGCTTCCCGCCGCCGGCTGAGGTGAGCCTCCTTCTCCTTGGCACCTCCGCTGCCGATGCTGGCCGCCGCTGGCCCTGCCTGCCGGCCGGCAGCCGGCCGGAGCTGGTTGCTCCGGCCGGGGCCTTGCATTGTGGTGTTTTTGTTTTGTTGGGATGCTTGAGCTCCCTGCTGACCCCCGAAGCTCGGGAGGGTGAGCCCGGCGATCGCAGCGACGTGCTGAACACCGTGCTCACCCTAGTTCTGGTTTTTTTGGTTGAGCCGTTGCGTCGTGCGGCCTTTGTCGGGCTATTTTTGCCTTTTGCCCGCTGTTTTTATGCACTTTCCCGGACTGCGACTGGTCCTGTCGCAGTGGGGCTGTGAGCATAGCCTCTGTCACGTCGTTGCCGATCCGCTGGTGCTTGCGGAAGGTCGTGCGGATGTACGGCTTGCTCACGCGGCCCTAGTTAAGCTTGCTTTTGTGCACGCGCCCACTGTTTTTATGGGTTTTCCCGGCTTGCGACTGGTCCTGTCGCAGCGGGACAGTGAGCACGGTCTCCGTGACGACGATACCTATCCGCTGGTACTTGCGGAAGTTCGAGCGGACGAACGGATTGCTCGAACGGCCTAATTTAGTGATTGTATGTTTTGTGTATGTTGCATGTTTGGGGACTTAGGCGTTTGTGACAGCGTAGCGACGCTGTGGGCAGCAAGGGTAAGGTCTTGGAGACCCTGTGGACTGTTTGTCCTACCCCCTCGCCCTTCGTGTGGTTTCGGACTTGTTTCCGACGCGTTTTTTTGATGAAATAATCGGCAAAACGCACGTTTCTAGTTGTGCGACTCACTCGCTGTTTTCGCGAGCGACTTGGCTTCATCGTGTGGCCTCGTTGGCTGTTCCTCATCGCTGTCCCGAAGTTCCAAGGACAGCGGATGAGTGATGTGGGGTTCCGGTGCCAAATCGGCACTTTTTTCGGGAACCCGGGAAGCCTTTACGGGTGCGTTTGATGTTCGTGGCACCCCGTGCTTGTGCTCGCTGTCCCGTCACTTGGTTTGTTGTGTTCGGGGACAGCGAGGGGCCTTGTTGGCTGTTTGGTACCCCTCTGGGGCTTTGTGTGGTTTCGGGATCGCCCGGGAAACCCACCGGGACGATCCGCCGGTTTCGGGATGTGAGAGCTTTGTGTTTAGCGTCGACTTGGTGGACCTTGACCCTGTGAGTCTTTCGTAGGTCCTGTCGCGGTTCCCGAGAGCCGTCGGTGTTAGATTGGATCTTACCTACAGGTGGGTACTTCGATCCGGAGTCGGTTCAGTGGACTACGGTGATACCTTTCTATCCCTTCCTTTGCTTTTCTGTTAGTAGTTCACTTGACTCCCGTAGACTCTACTCATATGCGTGCTTGGATAGTAGAGTAGTGTGGGTTGCATGTTCTTTGAGAGACGACCCAGTCGGTCGGTGGGGATCGCTTGTCATTCTGAGCGATCCTAGTGTGGTTTGCATGTTCTTGAGACGACCCATGTCGGTCGGTGGGGATCGCTCAGTCAGTCTGAGCGATCCTGAGCGATCCTAGTGTGGCTTGCATATTCCTTGAGACGACCCAGTTGGTCGGAGGTGATCGCCTGTTGTTCCGAGCGATCCTAGTTGTGGTTTATTGGGTTGCTTCTCGGCTTGTTGCCGTTCTGTGGTTTGAGCATATGCATCGATCGTCACAGCTCTTCCCGCACTTCACGTACACCGCGGTCTGATCCACCGTTTAGAGGTGTTCTTTTCCGGAAAAGGGTCGTGAATTTCTACCGACCCGTGGCCCCGAGCATTGCGTCGGGATGGATGGTGCCGTTGGATTGAGCAGGGTGACAGTGCCAGGGCCACCCCCTGGTGGCTATAGATTGGGTTCACTTTGTGGTTATCCCCTTTGATGCATACTAGTTGTTTACAGTAGCATTGTTATTTCTGTTATAGGTTCAGCCTCATATTTACTTTTGCTACTGTTTACCATATCTATCTTTTGTTGACCCTCGTGCCGGTGTGTACACCTCGCCTTCGTCGGCTTGCGGTACCCACTGGGAGGGGAGACATGCGTGCATGTTCTCACCCCCCACCCCCTTTACAGGTTTCAGGTGAGCAGGGTGGTGAGTGTCGGGACGCTGCGAGGCACGCCTAGATAGTAGCTCTAGAGGTTCCGACTCGTGAGGCTACATCCCCAGATTTGGTTATTCCCCTACCTCTATTTGATAGATGTAATGTGTGGTTCAGTTACCCCGTTGTAAATTCTAGCATGCTTATGTTGTGGATTCATTCTATATGCTTGTGTGATGACTGCATGCTTGGACTAGTTGATTGTATCCTTGCTTTTCAATCGTTTCGTTATCTAGCATTTCGGTTTTCTACCCCTCGTGGTAGCGTCGTAAAACAAGGTTTCCGTGTGGGAAACGGTTTTCAAATGGATTTCTGATTGCTCGGTTTTGTGATTTCAAAAAGAGAGTTCTCGTGTGGAGAGAACAGTTTTCAAAGGCTTCTTCAATGATTGAGATTAGGGTTTCAAACTAAAGCTTCTGGGTAAGGAGCAGCTTTCTAGAATGATTGTTGCTTGTGCATTGCATCATCCTTCGCTTAAGGATTTGCTTAGATTCATACAGGTTAAGGACTGTTAGCTGTATGAATCTCTCGTTGTGTTGATGTGCTGTTGGGATGAATGAATGGTGGTTGTGATCCTGTTGTTTGTTGTTGGACGCCGTGCAAATACAGGGGAAGCTCTGTCCGTGTGTACAGTGGACCCTGTATTTGTGGCGGGTCTGTACGTGGCACGGGCTAGGCTTTTCAAAAAAAAAAAAAATTTAGCACGTTTTTCCGCATCTTGAACTAGCCCGGGGCGTGACACATTGACCAAGTTCAACTACTTGTCATTTATTTATGGTGTCGGAGTCGCCGCATCACCATAATGGTTCTCAACCAAAGTGGAATCGCCGCAAGTGTTGGGCACCGGGCAATGGAATCGCCATCCCCATCATGGTCCCAAACTCCAAGGAGTAAAATCGTCATCTCCTTGTTCGGGTAGCGATATTGTCGCATACCCGGGATAGCGAAATTGTCGCGTACCCCAATCTATCACCGCCATCACATGGCACGAGTAGCGAAATCGTCGCGTACCCGGGATAGCGAAATCGTCGCGTACCCGGGATAGCGAAATCGTCGCGTACCCCAATCCATCACCGCTAACACGTGGCACGGGTAGCGAAATCGTCGCGTACACGGGATAGCAAAATCGTCGCGTACCCCAATCAATCACTGCCATCACGTGGCACGGGTAGCGAAATCGTCGCATACCCGGGATAGCGAAATCGTCGCTGTAGCACTCTGAATTTCGGTGCGCTGTATCAAACTTTACCAAAATTGATGAAGTTCGGAGAAAGCCGATAATGGCTGGTGTGGAATTGGGTTCTGAGGGTTTCAGAACGTTTTGGGTGCGAGTGGGAACCCAGAAATCAAAAATTTGAATTTTTGGAAAAGGACCGACTAGAGCAAAATTGCTCACGGGGTCCGGACCCGGGATCTGGTGTCCGGACAATGAAGTCTGCAGAGCAGCTAAGGTCCGGACCCGGACGCCACGATCCGGATGTGACCTGTTTTCCGAGCTGGGGTGCTCACGGGTTCCGGACCCGGCTGTGGGGTCCGGACCCGACCGGCGCAGAGACCGGGGGGCACGTTGTAGTACCCCTGGGGCCTAACTGACGGAATGACTGTAGCATCCTAGACTGTTCGACGCTTCTAGAGAAGGTCGAGACAAGTCGGAGTCGTTTCGGCGTCAAATAGACGCGAAAACGGACTCGGAGCACCGAAGTAAGCCAAAACTGAAGTTTTGGGCTTTTGGACTTTAGGGCGCCCGGAAGTCTTGTTTTGGGCGCCCAGATGTTGAGTGCTCTTTCTGAAGCTGCTAAGTCATTTCGGATCCAGGTTGTGGGCGCCCGGAAAGTGGATCCGAAAATCCTACCTCGTGAGTATCGATCCGCTTGACACGTGTCGATTGGTTGGTGAAATCCGCCGGACCAGGTTAGGCCACACCGGACCGCGGCGGAGAGTCCGATGTTCTGGGCTTGTGCTGGCTGAAGAACTGGGCGCCCACTTCTTGGGTTTCGGGCGCCCGAATGTGGATTTCCTGCTGAGAAACAGGTTAGAGCATTTCTGTTCTTGAGGCCCATTGCACCGTAATCCTTTGTCTATAAAAGATGTGGACGACCTCCCCTGAGGCTTTTTCTCCCCTCTTCATGGTGAAACTCGGATCTTGCAAGGAAGCCCTCTCTTCTCTCCCAAATTTTATCTTCCTCCATTGAAGACCTTGGTTTCCTGCTGAAACAGCAACGTCGACTCGTGGTGTTCTGGCTCGTGTGCAGTGTGGGAGTGTCCAAATCCTTCGAAACTTAGTTTGTTGGATAGAAGACTCGTAGATGAAGACGTGGAACCCTTCCAATCGCGATTTGGACAGGTATGTAAGCTACAGTTGATGTTTTACTGGACCCCTTGTGTTCTTGAGCTGAAACTTGGGTTTTTCCTTTGATCTTTTGGATCCAATCTCTTGGGAGCTGGAATTATGAAGTGAAGATTGGTCCTTCCTCATTCCTTACTGGTTTGGAGGTTCTTCCCACCTGAATTGAGGATTCAAAGGTGAGTTCTAGCTCAGATTTTGAGTAGTTTCTTAAGTGCTGAATTTTTGGGTCATTGTTGGAATTTCTTGGATTTTTAGATCCAGATCTTTGTGAGAATCTTTGGAGAGGTTTTGGATTGTTTCATTACTGTATTTGGGAGGTTTGTGACCCTTTTCCTTGAGCTAGATTCGTTGAATCCCTGAATTCTTGCTGTTTTTGAGAATTGCTTAAGTGCTGGAACTTCTGGATCCATGTGCAGGAGGGTCCAGAAGTGAATCCGGTTCTGTGTGTGGACCTTTTGGACATCGAGTCAAACTCCGATTTGGCTGAAATTTGGAGGGTGTGTTCTTGAACCTCTGCTGGTGAGTTGAACCAAATTTCACTGCATTTGGACTTAGGATTTGGATTTTATCGCATGTTGAATACATGTGGGTTGTGCTGCCAGGCTGCAGTTCTGGGCTGATGTTCTGGGCGCCCAGAACAGTGAGCAGGTGGGTCCGAATCTCGAGGTTGCATATTTGAGCTCGATTTCAGCCGGTGTTGTTTGGAGGCCTTCCACTCGACTCCTAGCCGTTGTTGGATAGCTTTTGAGGTGGGTTAATGTTACCGAAATCGCCGGATTTCCTCCTAAGTTGTAGAGAGTGCAGCATGCTGTTTTATCATTTGTTAAATCATGGTTGTAGCTCGAATTCATGAATTTGCATGTATTATTATGAAATCTGAATTTGGAGCATAAATTGATAGTTTATAGACATGACTTTACATGCTGAACTGGGAATTGACTTAGGAGAAAACTTGCGAACATACAACCGTCACTTTTCGAACTATTATCAGATTTAGCTCTAGGAGCCGTTTCTGTTCTTGTATCACCGCTGTTAGTGCGAGGTGGATACTTAGTTCGTTGTAGGACGAGTTTACGCTTGTGCTGGGATGCCGAGCTTGTATTTACAGCAGGGTTAGGCTGTTTTGTATTTTCGGGTGCCGTCGGGGCTGACGGTGGACCCAGATCCCTTTTCTGGTATCAGATTGTACTGAGGGTACGTGAGCTTTGGTTGTTAGACCGACTTGACCCATTTATAGTGACTTATCCTGTATGAGCCTGATTGAGCTCGACAGAGACACGCTTGCATACTCGTTTGGGTAGCGCCCATGAGTGCCGCTCCGGAGCCTGGCTACTTGCGTTGATGTCGTCTTAGTCCCGGTGGGACTCTCGCTCTCCACCCAGTGCCTTTGAGGTAGCGTACGGTGTTGCTTAGACAGGCGGGACGGGCATATTGCAGTCCCTGTGGATTGGGTCAGTGCTGGTTACCTATTGGTTGGGGATGCTTTTACTTTGACAGTTGGCTGGACGAGCCCGTTTGGGCGGTTCCGTTAGATTGGGTCAGGGGTGACCTTTCACTTTGGTGATGCTTACTTGAGAGTGTGACTTGGATAGTGGTAGGGTAGTGGCATTACGGCTGTAGAGTTTATTCCAGCTTACTTTGTTGTTGTTTACCTACCAGCTATACTGTTAGTCTCGTAGACTTAGTGGGTGGACCGTTGAAGTCGGTATTGGTACCCACTGAGGACTACTTCTTTTGATAGTAGTTCTCACACCCATTGTTGCCACCTTTTCTTGCAGAGCCTTCGTCGGTTGCGGCTGCTGCTCTTGTTCCTGCGGATCGAGGTAAGGGAGTCGCGATCTAGATCCCTACCTGTCCCTGTTGTTCCTAGAGGAGGACCCTACTGGAGATAGTTTCTTTTTGAGTTGTGCCATGTACATATACTGTGGACTTGTTCCTATTTTGGTTGTGATGAACCCGTTGTATTTTGGATCCTATATGTACAAGTGGCTTTTGTTATTGGTATGTTTTATTGCAGCTCTATATATCTCTTGTAGTGGCTTGTATATTTGTTACAGGTTAGCTATCGCTTCGTATACATAGAAAAATCTATGTATACAGCGGATCTGTTGGCGAGCCCGGGGAAACGAGTAATCCGGGGCGTGACAGATTAAGTTGGTATCAGAGCTTAGGAATAGGTCGTTGGGACTTAGTAAACCCTAGGCTATGGCAGACCCTAGGAATGTAAGACGTGAGAGACGTGACTTGCCGCGAAAGTCATCGATTTGCCTGTTGAACTCATCCTTAAGTGGAGGGAGTGATCGAAGGCGTGTGTCCTTTCCTATCGCGAACTTGCGTTGGCTGCAGACGACGTCAAGCAGCGAGGGAAAAGAGACGACCTTCTAGACTTTCGCTTGATTGGGTCGAGGTTTGTTTCGTGTGATGTGTCTGATGTTTGTGTTGTTGCAGGTGGTCGAGATGCCGCCTAAGCATCGAGATTCACCCCCGACTGAGGCCCCTCCTGTACCACCTACTCTGCTGGAGATGGGCGGATCAAGTGAAGGACGAGAGCTGCGGGCGCAGTTGATCTGTTTGACTGAGGCGTCACGACAGCAGGGGGTACTCCTACATCAACTGTGTGAGTTGTGGACGCGGCAGACGTATTGGATGGGACATTATACCCCTTGCCAAGGGGAGTAGACTGTAGTGCAGGAGCAAGTCCAGGGAAGGAAGCGCTCTACCTCAGAAGATGGGGGACTTACCAGGGACCGACGTTTATCGAGGCAGTCCCGACCACACCCTCCCGGTCATGGGTTTTCTGGGCAGCAGCAGTCTGGCGAATTTCGCCGGCAGAGACAGCATTGGAGGAGGCCACTGAGGTGTATCATCTGCGGAGGACCACACTGGCCTAGGCAGTGTGTACAGTGCGAGGGCCGATGTTTTGGATGTGGTCAGTCCGGACATCTGCGGGCAGCTTGTCCCCGAGCAGCGTCGCATGTACCATCGATCGCGTCGGCACCCCCAGTTCATCAGCAGACTTATGGAGCTTCACCGACTTATAGCCAGATGGATCGGGCTTCTATACCCCGTCCAGGTGAGCGGCGACAGGAGGCACAGAGCGGCAGAGTCTTCGCGACTCAACTAGAGGACTCCACGGCGGCTGATCATGTGGTGGCAGGTATCATTTTAATTTCTGGCATTAGAGCTCGTGCATTATTTGATACCGGCGCATCACATTCTTTTGTTAGTCGAGCATTTGCATCTTTGCATGGGCTAGTGTTAGGGCCGTTACCTTGTGTACGAGTGGTGCAGATTTCCGAGCACGTTTTGCGTGTGGAGGACTGTTGTCGGGCTTGCCCTGTGCAGCTTGGCCCTTGGGTGATGCCCGCAGACCTGTTGGTCTTGGGGCGATTGCAAGATTTTGATGTGGTGCTCGGCATGGTTTGGCTGACGCGCTACTTCGCGACGATCGACTGCGGCGAGAGGACCGTGACGTTTCGCGAGCCAGGCCAGGAGGAGTACGTGTATCGAGGCTGCAGGAGCACGTTGTTTGCGACGTGGATTTCGTCGGCACGAGCGAGACAGATGATGAGTCGAGGATGTACCGCATTTCTTGTGACTGTTGTTGAGGTATCTGCGGTGGCACCGGAGCTCGAGGACATCTCTGTAGTCCGCGAGTTCCCGGACGTGTTTCCCCCGGAGTTGACTGAGATGCCACCAGACAGGGAGGTCGAATTTGTGATTGACGTAGTCCCAGGAACTGCGCCAATCTCAAAGACACCCTACCGAATGGCACCGGCTGAGCTGAGAGAGCTTAAGGCGCAGCTTCAAGATTTGATGGATAAGGGGTTTGTGAGACCCAGCGTATCGCCTTGGGGAGCGCCGGTGTTATTCGTGAAGAAGAAGGATGGTTCACTTAGACCTTGTGTGGATTATCGAGAGTTGAATAAAGTGACCATCAAGAACAGGTATCCTTTGCCGCGCATTGATGATCTGTTTGATCAGCTGCAAGGATCTTGTGTCTTCTCGAAGATTGACTTGCAGTCAGGTTACCACCAACTGAAGGTGAAAGCCGAGGATATTCCCAAGACGGCTTTTAGGACTCGGTACGGGCATTATGAGTTTACGGTGATGCCGTTTGGATTGACTAATGCCCCTGCCGCGTTTATGGATTTGATGAATCGAGTGTTTAAGCCGTTCTTGGACCAGTTTGTGGTGGTGTTTTTTGATGATATCCTGATCTACTCTCGAAGTGATGCTGAGCATGAAGAGCACTTGAGGATAGTGCTACAACTTCTGAGGGAGAAGAAGTTGTATGCCAAGTTGAAGAAGTGCGAATTCTGGCTTCGAGAGGTAGCTTTCTTAGGCCATGTGATTTCAGCCACTGGAGTGGCGATGGACCCGCAGAAGATTGAGACTGTGCGGGATTGGCCCAGACCGACGACGGTTACCGAGGTGAGGAGTTTCCTCGGGTTAGCTGGATATTACCGTCGATTTGTGGAAGGCTTTGCGAAGCTCTCCACACCCCTCACTCGTCTGACGAGGAAGGGGATTAGATTTGTTTGGAGTGCTGAGTGCCAGCATAGCTTTGAGGAGCTGAAGGAGAGACTGATGTCTGCTCCCATCCTTACCCTTCCAGTTATGGGGGAAGGATTCGTGATTTATAGTGATGCATCACACAGTGGCTTGGGATGTGTGTTGATGCAGCATGGTAGGGTAATTGCCTATGCCTCACGGCAACTGAAGGATTATGAGAAAAATTACCCTACGCATGATTTGGAGCTGGCAGCTGTAGTGTTTGCACTGAAGCTGTGGCGGCATTACTTGTATGGTGAGCACTGTGAGATTTTCACAGATCACAAAAGTCTCAAGTATCTGTTCACTCAGAAGGAATTGAACTTGAGGCAACGCCGGTGGTTAGAGTTGTTGAAGGATTATGATATTACCATCCAGTATCACCCCGGCAAGGCGAATGTAGTGGCAGATGCGCTGAGCAGGAGACCAGTGCAGAGCCTTAGTATGGTGATCACTCAGCAGGCGCCATTACTTGAGGAGTTGAGGCGGCTTGAGCTTGAGGTGGTATCCCCTGGGGTTACTACAAAACTTATGTCTTTGGTTTTGCAACCCACTCTGTTGGATAGGATCCGAGAGAAACAGAGTGTGGACCCCTATTTGATGAGGATTCGAGATCAAATTGCCAGCGGGCAGACAGGGGATTTTGGTGTTGACAGTTCGGGAGTACTGCGGTACAGGGACCGACTGTGTGTGCCTATGGATTCTGAGATCCGAGAGGAGATTTTGAGAGAGGCACATTACTCGCCTTATACGGTTCACCCCGGTGGAACCAAGATGTATAAGGACTTGAAGGCACACTTCTGGTGGAATGGATTGAAGCGGCATATTGGGAGGTTTGTGGCTCAGTGTTTGACTTGTCAACAGGTAAAGGCGGAGCACCGAGTACCTGCTGGCAAGCTTCAGAGTCTCCCAATACCCGAGTGGAAGTGGGACCAGATCGCCATGGACTTTGTCGTGGGATTACCGAGGACGCAGGCTAGTTTCGATGCTATTTGGGTGATAGTGGACAGACTGACCAAGTCTGCCCACTTCTTACCAGTGCAGACTACTTGGTCCAAGGACAGACTCGCTCAGTTATATTTGGACGAGATAGTGAGACTGCATGGAGTGCCTACCTCGATTGTGTCTGATCGAGACACCCGATTTGTCTCGCAGTTTTGGAGGAGTCTACAGACAGCATTGGGTACTCAGCTGCGGTTCAGCACGGCTTTTCATCCATAGACAGATGGTCAGTCTGAGCGGACCATTCAGACTCTGGAGGACATGTTGAGGGCATGTGTCCTAGACTTTGGTGGAGGGTGGCATCGACACTTAGGACTGGTTGAGTTTGCGTACAACAATAGCTATCAAGCGAGCATCCAGATAGCTCCGTTTGAGGCATTGTATGGACGCAAGTGTCGTTCGCCCTTGCATTGGAGCGATGTGGGTGAGAGGAAGACTTTGGGTCCCGATATCCTGTTGGAAGCGGAAGAGAAGGTCAAGATGGTTCGACGACGTCTTGAGACCGCCCAGAGTCGACAGAGGAGCTATGCGGATACTAGGAGGCGAGACTTGGAGTTCCAGATTGGAGATCATGTGTTTCTGAAAGTCTCGCCGTCCAGAGGAATTCGCCGTTTTGGAGTTCGTGGAAAGCTCAGTCCACGGTTTGTTGGCCCGTTCGAAGTGTTAGAACGAGTGGGGCCGGTAGCATATAGGATCGCCCTACCACCGCGACTCTCTGGAGTCCATGATGTGTTTCATGTCTCGGCTCTGAGGAGATATGTGTTCGACCCCTCCCACGTGATTGACTTCACCCCACTTGAGATGGCTGAGGACCTGCAGTACGAGGAGCGACCGGTGCGGATTCTTGCTCGCGAGACGAAAGAATTGCGCAACCGAGTCATACCGTACGTGAAAGTGCAGTGGAGTAATCACGAGGAGCGTGAGGCGACTTGGGAGCCGGAGACGGTGATGCGGGAATCCTATCCCTACCTTTTCGAGCTGCCTTCTTGAGGTATGAGTTTGAGTTTCGAGGACGAAACTTTCCGTAGGGGGGAAGGATGTAGTACCCCTGGGGCCTAACTGACGGAATGACTGTAGCATCCTAGACTGTTCGACGCTTCTAGAGAAGGTCGAGACAAGTCGGAGTCGTTTCGGCGTCAAATAGACGCGAAAACGGACTCGGAGCACCGAAGTAAGCCAAAACTGAAGTTTTGGGCTTTTGGACTTTAGGGCGCCCGAAAGTCTTGTTTTGGGCGCCCAGATGTTGAGTGCTCTTTCTGAAACTTCTAAGTCATTTCGGATCCAGGTTGTGGGCGCCCGGAAAGTGGATCCGAAAATCCTACCTCGTGAGTATCGATCCGCTTGACACGTGTCGATTGGTTGGTGAAATCCGCCGGACCAGGTTAGGGCACACCGGACCGCGGCGGAGAGTCCGATGTTCTGGGCTTGTGCTGGCTGAAGAACTGGGCGCCCACTTCTTGGGTTTCGGGCGCCCGAATGTGGATTTCCTGCTGAGAAACAGGTTAGAGCATTTTTGTTCTTGAGGCCCATTGCACCGTAATCCTTTGTCTATAAAAGATGTGGACGACCTCCCCTGAGGCTTTTTCTCCCCTCTTCATGGTGAAACTCGGATCTTGCAAGGAAGCCCTTGTAAGATAGGGGGTGCCCAAGGATCGATCTAGATACTATCAATCACCTAGAGGGGGGTGAATAGGTGTATAAACAAAAATCACAAATCTCAATGCGATAAAGTAATGCGGAAAATAAAATCAGCACACCGAGATTTACGTGGGAAAACTCCACCTTGGAGAAAAACCCACGGGACCAACACGCGATAACAATCCACTAAAAATAAAAGATTACAAGGTGATTACCGACTCCACGGACTTAACCTCTCCTTCGTCTTCAGCGGATCTCGCGCACTCCACGGGTTGTCCACGCCCTACGTTCGAATCCACGAACGCCACGTCCCGAATCCACGAGACGCCCAACTTCGAATCCACGAAGCCTTCAACACGTCGAATCCACGACGCCCACTCGAATCCACGAGCACCAACGATCCGAATCCACGAACCGTCTTGATCACGCCGAATCCACGACGCCAACGATTCGAATCCACGAACCGTCCGGAGCAAGAACAAATAACATTGATGATGGTTTATTGCTTAGAATATCATTGAAGATCTGTGGGAATAATCTCTAAGCAATCCTCAAATTGATTCTAAAAGAATATTAGAATTTAGGGCACCATGAATCAATTTGAGAGAAGCTTGATGTAGAAGATGAGGAAAACGGTCACCTACAAGCTTCTAGGGTTTCTAAAAGATAATCTATGCTTCACCACGTTTTAGAGACACCCCCACATCATATTTATAGGTTTAGAAGCAATTCGAAATAGATTAGGATTAAAAAACAGTTTTTAGAAAGGTTTGGAAGCAAACCGATTTCGACTAGGATTGAAAAACTAATTTTAGAAAGGTTTGGAACCAAATTAGGATTGCAAAGATATTTTAAGGAATATACCATCTTATTTACATGTTTGGGAGACATTAGAATCAAAGTAGGATTGAAAAATAACTTTCCAAAACTTCGCAACGGGTCGGGGTCCGGACCGCGGGTATGGGGTCCGGACCTTGACACTCTCTAGGCGTTTCATTGTCCGGACCTCAGCCATCAGGGTCCGGACCCGGTCTGCGAAACAGCCTGGGGTCCGGACCTCAGCCCTCAGGGTCCGGACCTCCGCCCTCAGGGTCCGGACCTCATCCTCAGGGTCCGGACCCTCCCTGCGTGACAGCCAGGGAGGCGTACGGGTTCCGGACCTCATCCTCAGGGTCCGGACCTCGGAAGTTGGAAAACTCAATTTTTATAATTTAAATCAATTTTAATCCATTCTAAAGTCTTCCAAACACTTGTAAATATTTATAAATCATCATCAAGATTATTTAAACTTACCAAGCATCGTGAATTCATACGTTGAGTCTTCGAGTCTTCAATCTTCGTCTTTTCTTCTTTGAACCTTCAAGACTCCGACTCACTTCACGAAATATGCCAATATAAAATCTGTAACAATCTCCCCCTTTGGCAATTTCGTGACAAAACCCAAAATTACATAAAACACTCACGATGCTCATCTCTCCAAAAAAAATGAAATTCATTGCCATCACCAAACAATGAACTTCTCGCGTGAAAGATCCAAATAAAATTCAAGATTACAATTTTATAACTCCTAAACAAACTCTATAACTTAGACAAACATGGAGTCTTGAAGTCTTGAAAGACCTGCTAAAATTTGCATTCTCTACGAACAAAGTTAGTAGAAAAGATATTCTAAATCAATCGCTCCCCCTTTGTTCATGCAATCTCTCCCCCTATGTTTATGCGTCTAAGTTATCATTTAACCTCTCTCCCCCTTTTTGTCAAAAATTGCCAAAAGAAAAACACCAAAAATAGAGAGAAGTTCGAGAGAAATCAATCAAAATACAAGTTTAAAGCTTTTTCAATTTTGAAACCACTTGTGTTAAAAACGTCAAACATCGTTAGTGCATGAGGAATATAAATTCACATGGACTTCTTTCAATCCCTTTTAATTTTATAAGAATTAAGAATTTTACTACACAATCATCATAATGTAGATAAAATATTATCCGATTTCTTAATTCATATAAACTTCAAAATCAAGTCATCAAAAATAATCTAAAGGCTCAAAAGCTATCAAGATGTAAACGGATTATGAAGATGACTTAAGGGATTCATCAAAGAGACATAAATTTGTTGCATAAACATTCAAATTTGA
The DNA here is from genome assembly GCA_016920855.1 of Puya raimondii. Taxonomy (NCBI): domain Eukaryota; kingdom Viridiplantae; phylum Streptophyta; class Magnoliopsida; order Poales; family Bromeliaceae; genus Puya; species Puya raimondii. The sequence continues at coordinate 20,708,720 of JABWPP010000049.1, forward strand.
GATAAAACAAATATCGCACAGGGGGTGGCTCTTTGAGCATCTTACTTGTATGTGGACCACCTTATAACACCGAAAAATAAATTTTGTGACACATTTTTTTCTTTGCAAGCTTTTGCATTTATATATATATATTTTTTCGGATATGCAATTCAATTCATGTGGTAGCTGCACACACTTACCGGACGACCGGGGTGGTAGCTCTTTCCTCCATGTGGTGGTAGTTTTCACACTCCTTTAAAGGATGTAACACTTTCCACATCTTTCAAGCATATGAGCATTTTATTTTATATAATAATAACTCCCCCTCGCTTATGCAATCTCTTAGTTGAAAGAACATGTGACAAATTTTAGTCCATAAGAGAATGACTATTCATCAAATTCAACACACACAACCGAGATAGGTTAAGCTCCTAGAGATTATACATGATTGCCTAAATTTGACGAATATAAGTATTAAGAAATCTCATAATAAATTATCTTCAAATATAATGAAAATAAAGTAAAACCGATAATTAATATGAGATTAATTAAGAGTGAATGAAAGTGAACCTATTGATATTCAATGCACTATTTAACGTTCTAATCATTCAAAGAATTTTAAAAAACGTAACAATGAAAGCACCAAAATGTGTAATGCAATAAACAAAAGATATGCAATAGAAACCGAAATCAAAGCACTACACTAAGTCAAAAACAAATTAAGGTTTAAGACAAGGAAAGATATCACCTTTCCGAACCCAAACTTGTCGGATTGTTGGTTGTCTTGCTTTGTTGTATTTGGTCACCGATTGTTTTGACTTTTGATCAACCTTTGGTCTCACCATCGCATTCCGCTTTGGAGTAGTTGAGTGTTGTGGCTTTGACTTTCGGTTGACCTTTGGTACTCGACCTTTTTGATGTTGCTTTTGAAACCGTGGGGGATGTCGAGTAATGGAAGATGCCGATAGATGCTTAGAAGATGCCACTTGAGTTTTCTTTTTATGGCATGTCTTCTTGATATGTCCTTTCTTTCCACATCTATGACATACTTTCTCTTTTACACTTGTTGAGACTTTAGGAATAAAATTTTTAACCTTCTCAACAAATTTTCGCTCATATCCAACACCAAGTTTATTCGTTTGACCCAATCCGAGCATACTATCAAGCTTTTTCGAATCGGAAGAGAATTTTAATATGTCGGACTTGAGTTGATGAACTTGTTTGGTCAAAACTTGGTTGGATGTGTGAACTTCTTTGTATTGTTGCTCTAGAAAACCAACCTTTTCTTGATGTGATTTGATCATTGTCTCCGATTGGTTTAGCTTTTCTTGGAGGATTCCATTGTTCTTCAATATCTTTTCCCTTTCCTCCTCAAGAGCTTTATTTGAAGTACTCAATGTCTTTTTGTCATCCTCAAGCTCCAAAAGTCGCTTCCTCAACTTCTTGTTGTGCTTAGCCATCTTCTTCGATTCAATAAGTAGTTGATTATACGCCTCGGCTAAGTCATCATCATCCGAGTCCCCTTCACTCGTGCCATCGTCGCTCGACGTTTAATGCAAAGAAAAAGAGTCAAAGGGGTTAGAAATAATAGATGATAAACAAAAAGTAGAGGGAGAAGGAGAAACATGTGAAGAAAAAGCAATTCCATCATTGGTTTCTTCTTCACTAGAACTTGAATCATTGGAAGTAGAATCATCCCAAGTTCTAGCTTGTAAGGCCTTCTTATCATAGGATTTCTTAGAGGGACAATCCGTGGCGATATGGCCATAGCCTCGGCATTTGTAACACCGGATTTCCCCTACAAACTCATCATTTTCTTTAGAAGACTTTCCAAGCTTCTTCTCTTTAGAGGATTTAGAATGTGAAGATCCTTTTGAAGAAGATTTGGATGTAGATCGGTTTGACTTGTTCTTCCGAAAATTCCGACGAAATTTCTTCGTGAGACGCTCCAATTGATGTTCAAAATCGGCGAGCGAAATTTCTTCATCGGAATCCGAGTCGTCGTCTTCCTCCTTCGTAGATTTGAGTGCAATACCTGTACTCTTAAAAGAAGACTTGGAAGACGATTGATTAGTAGGAAAAGTCATTTCATAAGTTTGTAAAGCACCTACTAATTCATCAACTTTCATATCATCCGGATGATTGATTGTTTCAATAGCCGCGACTTTCGCCCTAAAGCGCTCCGGAAGTGTTCGAAGGATTTTTCTAACGACTTTAGATTCCGGGATCTTCTCTCCCAAGTTAGCACATGTATTAATGACATCTTGGAGTCTAGTAAAATAATCAATAAACGATTCATGCTCCTCCATGCGAATAGAATCAAATTGACTCGTAAGCATTTGAAGCTTTTGTATTTTAACTAGACTAGTACCCTCATGTGTAACTTGTAGAGTATCCCAAATCTCTTTAGCCGTTTCACACGCCGAGACACGTGTAAACTCGGTTTGTGATAAGGCATTAAATAAAGCATTTATTCCCTTACCATTAAAAGAAGATAAATCAATTTCATCCTTCGACCACTTAGTTCGAGATTTAGGGACGGTCGCGTTATCAACCACTTCGGTTGGATGTTTCCACCCGACTTCAATGGTTTGCCATACATGCTCATCAATTGCGATGAGGAAGGCTCTCATTCGGACTTTCCAATAGGCGTAGTTGGTTCCATCAAATAACGGTGGCCTAAATATATTACCTCCTTCACCCATTATGAAAGATAAAGCCTAGATCCCTGCTCTGATACCAATTGTAAGATAGGGGGTGCCCAAGGATCTATCTAGATACTATCAATCACCTAGAGGGGGGTGAATAGGTGTATAAAAAAAAATCACAAATCTCAATGCGATAAAGTAATGCGGAAAATAAAATCAGCACACCGAGATTTACGTGGGAAAACTCCACCTTGGAGAAAAACCCACGGGACCAACACGCGATAACAATCCACTAAGAATAAAAGATTACAAGGTGATTACCGACTCCACGGACTTAACCTCTCCTTCGTCTTCAGCGGATCTCGCGCACTCCACGGGTTGTCCACGCCCTACGTTCGAATCCACGAACGCCACGTCCCGAATCCACGAGACGCCCAACTTCGAATCCACGAAGCCTTCAACACGTCGAATCCACGACACCCACTCGAATCCACGAGCACCAACGATCCGAATCCACGAACCGTCTTGATCACGCCGAATCCACGACGCCAACGATCCGAATCCACGAACCGTCTTGATCACGCCGAATCCACGACGCCAACGATTCGAATCCACGAACCGTCCGGAGTAAGAACAAATAACATTGATGATGGTTTATTGCTTAGAATATCATTGAAGATCTGTGGGAATAATCTCTAAGCAATCCTCAAATTGATTCTAAAAGAATATTAGAATTTAAGGCACCATGAATCAATTTGAGAGAAGCTTGATGTAGAAGATGAGGAAAACGGTCACCTACAAGCTTCTAGGGTTTCTAAAAGATAATCTATGCTTCACCACGTTTTAGAGACACCCCCACATCATATTTATAGGTTTAGAAGCAATTCGAAATAGATTAGGATTAAAAAACAGTTTTTAGAAAGGTTTGGAAGCAAACCGATTTCGACTAGGATTGAAAAACTGATTTTAGAAAGGTTTGGAACCAAATTAGGATTGCAAAGATATTTTAAGGAATATACCATCTTATTTACATGTTTGGGAGACATTAGAATCAAAGTAGGATTGAAAAATAACTTTCCAAAACTTCGCAACGGGTCGGGGTCCGGACCGCGGGTATGGGGTCCGGACCTTGACACTCTCCAGGCATTTCATTGTCCGGACCTCAGCCATCAGGGTCCGGACCCGGTCTGTGAAACAGCCTGGGGTCCGGACCTCAGCCCTCAGGGTCCGGACCTCCGCCCTCAGGGTCCGGACCTCATCCTCAGGGTCCGAACCCTCCCTGCCTGACAGCCAGGGAGGCGTACGGGTTCCGGACCTCATCCTCAGGGTCCGGACCTCGGAAGTTGGAAAACTCAATTTTTATAATTTAAATCAATTTTAATCCATTCTAAAGTCTTCCAAACACTTGTAAATATTTATAAATCATCATCAAGATTATTTAAACTTACCAAGCATCGTGAATTCATACGTTGAGTCTTCGAGTCTTCAATCTTCGTCTTTTCTTCTTTGAACCTTCAAGACTCCGACTCACTTCACGAAATATGCCAATATAAAATCTGTAACAGCCCTCTCTTCTCTCCCAAATTTCATCTTCCTCCATTGAAGACCTTGGTTTCCTGCTGAAACTGCAACGTCGACCTGTGGTGTTCGTGCTCGTGTGCAGTGTGGGAACGTCCAAATCCAACAAAACATGGTTTGTTGGATAGAGGACTCGTAGAGGAAGACGTGGAATCCTTCCAAACGAGATTTGGACAGGTATGTAAGCTACAGTTGATGTTTCACTGGACCTCTTGTGTTCTTGAGCTGAAACTTGGATTTTTCCTTTGATCTTTTGGATCCAATCTCTTGGGAGCTGGAATTATGAAGTGAAGATTGGTCCTTCCTCATTCCTTACTGGTTTGGAGGTTCTTCCCACCTGAATTGAGGATTCAAAGGTGAGTTCTAGCTCAGATTTTGAGTAGTTGCTTAAGTGCTGAATTTTTGGGTCATTGTTGGAATTTCTTGGATTTTTAGATCCAGATCTTTGTGAGAATCTTTGGAGAGGTTTTGGATTGTTCCATCACTGTATTTGGGAGGTTTGTGACCCTTTTCCTTGAGCTAGATTCGTTGAATCCCTGAATTCTTGCTGTTTTTGAGAATTGCTTAAGTGCTGGAACTTCTGGATCCATGTGCAGGAGGGTCCAGAAGTGAATCCGGTTCTGTGTGTGGACCTTTTGGACATCGAGTCGAACTCCGATTTGGCTGAAATTTGAAGGGTGTGTTCTTGAACCTCTGCTGGTGAGTTGAGCCAAATTTCACTGCATTTGGACTTAGGATTTAGATTTTATCGCATGTTGAATACATGTGGGTTGGGCTGCCAGGCTGCAGTTCTGGGCTGATGTTCTGGGCGCCCAGAACAGTGAGCAGGTGGGTCCGAATCTCGAGGTTGCAGATTTGAGCTCGATTTCAGCCGGTGTTGTTTGGAGGCCTTCCACTCGACTCCTAGCCATTGTTGGATAGCTTTTGAGGTGGGTTAATGTTACCGAAATCGCCGGATTTTCTCCTAAGTTGTAGAGAGTGCAGCATGCTGTTTTATCATCTGTTAAATCATGGTTGTAGCTCGAATTCATGAATTTGCATGTATTATTATGAAATCTGAATTTGGAGCATAAATTGATAGTTTATAGACATGACTTTACATGCTGAACTGGGAATTGAATTAGGAGAAAACTCGCGAACATACAACCGTCACTTTTCGAACTATTATCAGATTTAGCTCTAGGAGCCGTTTCTGTTCTTGTATCACCGCTGTTAGTGCGAGGTGGATACTTAGTTCGTTGTAGGACGAGTTTACGCTTGTGCTGGGATGCCGAGCTTGTATTTACAGCAGGGTTAGGCTGTTTTGTGTTTTCGGGTGCCGTCGGGGCTGACGGTGGACCCAGATCCCTTTTCTGGTATCAGATTGTCCTGAGGGTACGTGAGCTTTGGTTGTTAGACCGACTTGACCCATTTATAGTGACTTAGCCTGTATGAGCCTGATTGAGCTCGACAGAGACACGCTTGCATACTCGTTTGGGTAGCGCCCATGAGTGCCGCTCCGGAGCCTGGCTACTTGCGTTGATGTCGTCTTAGTCCCGGCGGGACTCTCGCTCTCCACCCAGTGCCTTTGAGGTAGCGTACGGTGTTGCTTAGACAGGCGGGACGGGCGTATTGCAGTCCCTGTGGATTGGGTCAGTGCTGGTTACCTATTGGTTGGGGATGCTTTTACTTTGATAGTTGGCTGGACGAGCCCGTTTGGGCGGTTCCATTAGATTGGGGTCAGGGTGACCTTTCACTTTGGTGATGCTTACTTGAGAGTGTGACTTGGATAGTGGTAGGGTAGTGGCATTACGGCTGTAGAGTTTATTCCAGCTTACTTTGTTGTTGTTTACCTACCAGCTATACTGTTAGTCTCGTAGACTTAGTGGGTGGACCGTTGAAGTCGGTATTGGTACCCACTGAGGACTACTTCTTTTGATAGTAGTTCTCACACCTATTGTTGCCACCTTTTCTTGCAGAGCCTTCGTCGGTTGCGGCTGCTGCTCTTGTTCCTGCGGATCGAGGTAAGGGAGTCGCGAGCTAGATCCCTACCTGTCCTTGTTGTTCCTAGAGGAGGACCCTACTGGAGATAGTTTCTTTTTGAGTTGTGCCATGTACATATACTGTGGACTTGTTCCTATTTTGGTTGTGATGAACCCGTTGTATTTTGGATCCTATATGTACATGTGGCTTTTGTTATTGGTATGTTTTATTGCAGCTCTATATATCTCTTGTAGTGGCTTGTATATTTGTTACAGGTTAGCTATCGCTTCGTATACATAGAAAAATCTATGTATACGGCGGATCTGTTGGCGAGCCCGGGGAAACGAGTAATCCGGGGCGTGACACACGTACGGGTTCCGGACCCGGACGCCAAGGTCCGGACCCGGCCTGCGCGGTGGGCTGTTGCGCGTGCAGGTTCCGGACCCCACTTGCAAGGTCCGGACCCGGCTGAAGCAGAATGCCTAGTGAGGGGCAGTTTGGTAATTTTATGGAGGATGGGCTATGAATAGGGGCTGAAGTCTCTCCCCTCATTACTCCTCCACTCTCCTCAAATTCCCTCTCCCTCTTCCTTACTTTCTCTCTCTAGAGATCTCTCCAAAGCTTGGAGAAGTGAAGGATTTAACCTTGGGAAAAGCTTCTAAGGTGGATTTGGAGCTTCTTGGTGCAAGAAGAGGCTAGGGAACTTGGGTGTTGAGGTGAGTTCTTGTGATTTAGGGTTTAAACCTTGGATTTAATATTTTGATATGAGGTTTTTAGAAACCCTAGGCAATCTAAACCACAAATGATAGAAGATTGGCCATGAAATCTAGGGTTTGGCTTGCATGCATGCAAACCCTAGGTAGATTTGGGGTTTTTGCCATGGGAGGTTCTAAAAATATTTGGACCTTCGAGAAATGCAATTGAGGCATAGGAAATCATGTTAGAACCATTGATTTCTAGCATCGAGTTGATTTATGGGTTCGTAATTAGTAACGAACCATTTTCTTGTAGAAGCTTGAGTTGAAGCAAGAACTCAAGGCTTGGAGACTTAAGAGCTCAAAGAATTCAAGAACTTGGAAGCTCTTGAGGTGGGTTTGTGTTTACCGAAGTGATTAGATCACTTCCATGTCTAGGGTAAATAGTCATTTGAAAAATAAAATGGTGTGTAAATATGTAACCCTAGAACTTGCATGTTGGCAAAATGAGAATCATGATAGATAGAGCCATGGGCTCCTCTTGCATGTTAAAGAATTTAAGTATATCCTTATTATCTATACTTGTTATGTGATTGCATGTATGAATTAGAACCTAGTGTTGAGGAACATAGGTTGAAAAATGCAAATGGAACCTAGTGTCATTGAACATTGGTTGGAACATGAGATTGGAACCTAGTGTCATGGAACATAGGATGAAAAATGCAAATGGAACCTAGTGTCATTGAACATAGGTTGGAACATGAGATTGGAACCTAGTGTCATGGAACATAGGTTGGAACATGAGATTGGAACCTAGTGTCATGGAACCTAGGTTGAGAATGTAAAGTAAACCTAGCGTCATTGAACATAGGTGAGACTTGGTGACTTGAACCTAGGGCCATTGGACTTGGGTTGGCAAGTGTGAAATGTGAACAGTGGGATACGCGACGATTTCGCTATCCCGGGTACGCGACGATTTTGCTGCCCGTGCCATGTGACGACGGTGACGGACTGGGATATGCGACGATTTCGCTATCCCGAGTACGCGATGATTTCGCTACCCGTGCCACGAGTTGGCGGTGATGGATTGGGATACGCGACGATTTCGCTATCCCGGGTACGCGACGATTTTGCTACTCGTGCCACGTGATGGCGGTGATGAAATAGGGTACGCGACGATTTCGCTATCCCGTGTATGCGACGATTTCGCTACCCGAACGAGGAGATGACGATTTCACTCCTTGGAGGTTGGGACCATGATGGGGATGGCGATTCCATTGCTCGGTGCCCAACACTTGCGGCGATTCCGCCTTGGTTGAGAACCATTATGGTGATGCGGCGACTCCGACACCATAAGTAAATGACAAGTAGTTGAACTTGGTCAATGTGAGATATAGGATGAACCTAGGATAAAATGAAAGTTGACATTTTATTTGGTTGCATCATTTATGTTTATTTACAAGCATGTGAATAATTGTATGCATAGTTATTTGTAATCTAACTTATGCTTATGGTGTTTCTTTGGACCTTGTGGGTCGAGCTTCTCTCTTGCGTGGCCTTACCCACTGGGAACTATGTTTATAGTTCTCACCCCACGTTTTTCAGGTCCTTCCAAGAGTGAGGCGGCGGTGCGAGGCAAGGGTTTGGCTCTGTAGATAGCGGCCCTTCCATTTTGGTGATACATAGAGTTGTACCCCTAGTCTTGGACAATGATAGTATAGGGGTTTTCATTAAATGTATTCAACTTGTCTATTCCATAGTTTTGGAACATGATGTATGGAATAGAAATGAAAGAAAAGAAAAGAAAAATTGGGCATGTATAAATGTGCAAATGTGATGTAATAGAAGTAGAACTTCTTTATGTTGATGCTTTCCTTGTGCAACTCTTGTACTCCGTTCCTAGTTGGAACATCGTGGATATGTTTGTGTTGTGACGCCTTGGGCGGGTAGAAGAGACTATCCGTTCGGCGGGTCTGGGGCATGCGCCCGTGCGGTTATCCTTTCCACCTAGTTGGTGTTAAAAGCCCGACGGGGCGTGACAGTCGCGTACCCCAACATTCACATTTCACACTCGCCAACCTAAGTCCAATGGCCCTAGGTTCAAGTCACCAAGTCTCACCTATGTTCAATGACACTAAGTTTACCTTACATTCTCAACCTAGGTTCCATGACACTAGGTTCCAATCTCATGTTCCAACCTATGTTCAATGACACTAGGTTCCAATCTCATGTTCCAACCTATGTTCAATGACACTAGGTTCCATTTGCACCTTTCAACCTATGTTCCTCAACACTAGGTTCTAATTCATATATGCAATCACATAACAAGTATAGATAATAAGGATATACTTGAATTCATAAACATGAAAGATGAGCCCATGGCTCAATTCATTATGATTCTCATTTTGCCAACATGCAAATTCTAGGGTTACACACTTTTACACCATTTTATTTTCAAATGGTTATTTATCCTAGACATGGAAGTGACCTAATCACTTCGGTAAACACAAACCCACCTCAAGAGCTTCCAATTTCTTGAATTCTTTGAGCTCCAAAGTCTTCAAGCCTAGAGTTCTTGCTTCAACCCCAGCTTCTACAAGAAAATGGTTCGTTACTCATTACGAACCCATAAATCAACTCGATACTTAAAATCAATTGTTCTAACATGATTTCCTATGCCTCAATCGCAATTCCCGAAGGTCCAAATATTTTTAGAACCTCCCATGGGAAAAGCCCTTATTTCACCTAGGTTTCACATGCATGCATGTAGAACCCCGAAATTTCTTGGCCAATCTCCACGTTTTGTGGTTTAAATTGCCTAGGGTTTCCATAAACCTCAAAATACTAGATCAATTCTAAGATTTGAACCCAAATCATGAGGAACTCACCTTAGCCACGAGTTCCCCAAGCTCCTACTTGCACCAAGAAGCCTCTTCTCCACTTTGGAAACCTTTTCCAAGCTCAATCCATTCTTTTCTCCAAGCTTTGGTGAGATCTCTAGAGAGAGCAAGTGAGAGAGATGGAGAGGAGAAGTAGAGGAGGAAGAAAATGAGAAGGGGAGGGTGTCTCAACCCTTCATACACCCCTACTCATGTGAAAAGACTATTTTACCCTCCTCAAATTTCACTACACCCAGCCAGCCAAAGCTGGCATTTCGCAGCATTGTATTTCGGTACCCACACTGGCGTACCGGAATATGGGTGTTAGTTCCGGTATGCCACGATAAATTCCGTAAAATTCGAGAGCTGGATTTTCAGATTCTGCCATCGCATTCCGGTATGTCACAGTCCATACCGGAACTAATCGCTTCAGTACCGGTATGGACACATCCATACCGGAATCCACTGCAGACTTCACCAGTTTGGCAGTTTTGACTTTTCGAAGTCCGTTTTCGCGCCTCATTTGCGCCGAAAACACTCGTACAAGCCCCAAACGGAACTCCACAATTTGTAGAAGTTCGGTACGACACACTGAAGTTCAGTGTACTACATTCCTCCCCCATTAAAGGGAGTTTCGGCCGCGAAACTAAATCATACCTTAGCTGGACTCAGCGAAGAGGTAAAGAAAATGCTCCTTCATTGAGCTTTTCAATTCCCAAGTAGCTTCACGCTCTTCGTGATTCGTCTATTGTACCTTTACATAAGGAATTTCACGGTTCCTCAAAATTTTCACCTTGCGATCCATGATACACAAGAAAAATTCCTCGTAAGTCATATCCTCATGAAGCTCCATAGGCACATACTCGAGGACGTGCGCTGGATCATACACGTACTTGCGGAGCGTCGATACATGAAACACATTGTGGATCCCCGTAAGTTTTGGCGGCAAGGCTAGCCGATATGCCAAAGTTTCCACACGCTCCAAAACCTCATAAGGTCTAATGTAACGGGGACTCAACTTACCCCGAACACCAAATCGCTTTACCCCTCTCATGGGCGATACTTTCAAGAAGACGCGATCTCCTACCGCGAATTCCAAGTCTCGTCGATGCCTATCCACATAGCTCCTTTGCCTGGATTGCGCCGTCGATAAGCGTTCACGTGCCAAGCGGACCTTTTCCTCCGCTTCACGCAACACATCCGGTCCTAAGACCCTTCTTTCGCCGACCTCGCTCCAATGAATAGGAGAACGGCATTTTCTTCCATACAAAGCCTCAAACGGTGCCATACCGATGCTAGATTGATAGCTATTGTTATAAGCGAACTCAGCCATCGGTAAATGAGTAGGCCACGCACCCTTGAAGTCCAACACACACGCTCGCAGCATATCCTCCAAAATCTGAATTGTCCTCTCCGATTGACCGTCAGTTTGAGGATGGAATGCCGAACTAAAATCGAGTCGTGTACCCAAAGCCTCTTGCAAGCTTTTCCAAAAATGCGATGTAAAACGGGGATCTCGATCTGAAACTATCGAGGTCGGGATCCCGTGCAACCGCATAATCTCGTCCAGGTAGACTTGTGCTAATTTGTCTCCCGACCAAGTGGTGTGGATTGGCAAAAAGTGTGCCGACTTTGTCAAACGATCCACCACCACCCAAATCGCGTCGTGGCCACCATGCGATCGAGGTAGGCCCACAACAAAGTCCATTGCTATATTCTCCCACTTCCAAACTGGAATGGGCAACCCTTGCAGTTTTTCTGCTGGAAAGCGACGCTCGGCCTTCACCTGTTGGCATACTAAACATTGTGCCACGAAGCGTCCAACATCAAGCTTGATCCCTGGCCACCAATAATGTAATTTAAGATCCTTATACATTTTGGTGCCGCCCGGGTGAATCGCATAGGGAGAAGTGTGAGCTTCTTTCAAGATCTCCCCACGAATGTCCTCGACTTTAGGCACGCACAATCGATTTTGAAATCAAATGGCACCCTTCGAATCCATATTGAAATCACCGACACGCCCGCTCTCGATGGCACTCCGCATCTTTTGGAGTTCCGGATCTCCGGATTGCTTTTCCTTTATTTGCTCCAACAAGGTCGGCGAAACCTCGAGATTCATGAGTGTAGCGGGGACGCCCGGGGCCACGACTTCCAAGTCGAACCGGCCTATTTCCTTGATCAACGGCATTTGTCCCGTCATCTCAATTGCGAAGTTCTTCACGGATTTCCGACTGAGCGCATCGTCCACCATATTGGCTCTACAGCGGTGGTACAAGATGGTTAAGTCGTAATCTTTTATCAACTCCAACCATCTCCGTTGCTTCAAGTTCAACTCCTTCTGAGTGAATAAGTACTTTAAACTTTTATGATCCGTGTACACCTCATAACGTTCCCCGTACAGGTAGTGTCTCCACAACTTAAGCGCGAAGACCACCGCCGCAAGCTCTAGGTCGTGGGTGGGGTAATTCTGCTCATAGTTCTTCAGCTGACGAGAGGCATATGCTATCACCTGTCCTCTTTGCATAAGAACACACCCAAGACAGCGCCGTGATGCATCACTATACACCACAGAGCTCTCCCCCGCAACCGGTAATGCGAGAGCCGGAGCCGAAGTCAACCTTTCCTTTAGCTCCTTAAAGCTTTGGTCGCATTCCTCGCTCCAAATATATTTGGCTCCCTTGCGGGTAAGACGCGTTAGTGGACCGGAGATTTTTGAAAATCCCTCAACGAACCGTCGATAGTACCCCGCAAGACCCAAAAAGCTTCGCACTTCCGTGACATTGGTCGGGCGAGGCCAATCCTTGATTGCCTCAACTTTCTTAGGGTCCACCGATACTCCGCCCGCGGAAATCACATGACCCAAGAAAGCGACCTCACGAATCCAAAATTCGAACTTCTTTAACTTGGCGACCAACTTGTTCTCTCGAAGAACTTGAAGCACAATCCTTAGATGCTCTTTATGTTCCTCTTCACTCCGAGAGTATACAAGGATGTCATCTATGAACACCACCACAAATCGATCTAGTAGTGGTTTGAATACATGGTTCATTAAGTCCATGAATGCCGCCGGGGCATTTGTAAGCCCAAAAGGCATAACCGTGAATTCATAGTGTCCATACCGCGTCCTAAACGCGGTCTTATGCACATCCTCCGGTTTGATCTTCAATTGGTGATAATCGGATTGCAAATCAATCTTTGAATACACCCGAGACCCTTGCAACTGATCAAACAAGTCATCGATACGGGGCAACGGGTACTTGTTCTTGACGGTCACTTTATTCAACTCATGGTAATCCACACATAACCGCAGTAAACCGTCCTTCTTTCGCACAAATAGAACAGGGGCTCCCCAAGGTGACACACTTGGCTTTACGAAACTCCTGTCCAACAAGTCTTGTAGTTGTGCTTTCAATTCCTTTAGCTCTGCGGGTGCCATCCTGTACGGGGCCTTAGAAATCGGCGCCGTACCCGGGAGCAAATCGATCACGAATTCTATTTCCCGATCCGGTGGCATTCCGGGTAACTCCGCCGGAAATACATCCGAGAACTCTTGGACTACAGGAATGTCCTCGAGTCCCAACACCTCCTTTCGGTCATCCACAACCGTCGCTAAGTAAGCAATGCAACCACTAGCAATGAGCTTTCTTGCTTGCGACGTGGACACCATCGATGCTAAGAGCGAACTCTTGCACCCACGGTACAAAACTCCTTGTGCCCGGGTTCTCTAAACCTCACTATCCGACTCTCACAATCAATAGTAGCGTGATATCTCGAGAGCCAATCCATTCCTAGGATTAAGTCATATTCATTCATTCGATTCAACACCAGCAAATCAGCTGGCATGATCCAGCTTTCAATCCTCACTGGACAATTTACACACGCTTGATGTACACAAAAGGTGTGTTCTGGCACATGCACAGTTCTTGCATGCGTGGCTTCTATAAATTTTCTTCCATGTGCAGTAGCAAATGATCGAGCAATGAATGAATGCGATGCTCTGGTATCAAACAAAGCTCTACATCGAATGCCATTAATCAACACAATACCTGCCACGACATCCTCCGGGGCAGAAGGCTCCTCCACCTGCGAGGCGAATACCCGTCCACTGGGCGTCGGCCGCTGGCCCTTAACTGGTCTCGGTGGTGGTGTACGGCCTGCCGACATCGCCGCGGGTGGGATGCCCGCAAGCTGTCTCGGCGATGCGAATGCCGATGCCGACGACGGTGCCCGGCCATCATTCATCGGGCAATTAAACACGCATGTGTGCCGGCTGTCTGCACTGGTAGCACCGGCCCTCACGGTAATCACACTGTTGAGGGTTGTGGGGGCCGCTACAATCGGGCACCGGCCCAAGGGTCGATTCTAATGAGACCCTCGAGATTGATTCTGCGACTGCGAGCGCTTCGGGGGTCGCTTAGAGGTAGACTGACCACCCGAGCCACCCGCCGGACGCTTCTTTCCTTTTTCCTTATCCTTTTCCTTCTCTCTTTCCCAAGATTCGCGCTCCTCGCGCGCACATGCATTCCTGTGCTCTTCCCAGAGGGCACAGTCCAAGACCTCCGCAAAGGTCTGCAGCTTGAAGGCGTGAACCGCCCGAAAGATCTCCGGTCGAAGCCCGCGCACGAAACAATCGACCTTGTCCAATTCTCCGCAGACAACGTGCGGTACACAGTTAGTAATATACGAGAATTCCCTCTCGTACTCACGCACGGTGTGGTTCCCTTGCTTTAACTTTCGAAACTTTTCTTGGAGTTTCTTCTTCTCACTATCGGGGAAGTAGGCGGCGAACACCATAACCCAAAATTCCTCCCAAGTCGGTGGCGGAAGGCTAGAGAGTCGATCACGCTTGACTCCTTTCCACCACACCTTCACCGATCGCTCTAAACAATGAGCGGCGAGGTGCACCTTGTCCCTCTCCAAGGTATACAGATCCTCGAAGAGCATCTCGATGTCATCGATCCACGTCTCCACGTCCCATGGATCCACGTTCTCCCCGTTGAAGATAGGCGGGTTGAACTTCTTGAATGTCACGAGAGCCGCAAGTGCGCGCTCTCTCTCCGCCTCCCCCGCCGCGGAATCGGGCATAGGAGCACCCGACCCATCGGCCGCAGTCGGTGGTGCAGGTGGGACCACAGCCGGTGCCGGTGCCACTCCCTCGGTCGGTGCCGAAGCAGAGGCCGAAGGTGTTCCCGTTTTCTCCTCCCTAATCGCAGCCGCTTGCTGTGCTATCTCGTCATGGAGCTTCTTAATTTGCTCCTCCTGTCATTACATGGATTCGGCCTGTCGCCGAACCACGCCCATCAACTCGGTCAACTGTTCGCGAAGACCCGAGTTCTCGCCCTCCCCGAGTTGTTCAGGAGCCGCGCTCGATCCTTAGAGCCCAGCCCTCGTAGGAGGCCTTCCACGTACCATTGTCTCCTGAAAATACAACGACCTTGGTCAATTCATGACATTCAAGGTCATTTAGAACATAACATTTTATGAAAATAAACGTGAACCCAATCTAGGCGAAAGTCATACAAGGACTCTTATTCCCCTCACTTGGTTTCATGTTGTCGGCCGCCAACATGAACTCTCTTGGTGAAGAATAAGACACACCTCGAATCTACCTCTACTTCCAACTAGAGGTATAAGGACATAACCCAATCACTTATCTTTCGCCACAACCAAAGATCTCGTCACTCACGAGCCTATACTCCTAGGGTCTTTTCCATCCTAGGATTTTCTTAGGTCCACCTAGATCATTTCTACGCTCTGATACCACCTTAGTCTGTCACGCCCCGTCGGGCCTTTAACACCAACTAGGTGGAAAGGATAAACCGCACGGGCGCATGCCCCAGACCCGCCGAACGGATAGAGTCTCCTCTACCCGCCCAAGGCGCCACAACACAAGCATTTCCACGATGTTCCAACTAGGAACGGAGTACAAGAGTTGCACAAGAAAAGCATCAACATAAAGAAGTTCTACTTCTATTGCATCACATTTGCATATTTATACATGTCCAAAACTATGGAATTTACAAGTTGCACACATTTAATAAAAACCCATATTTATCATTGTCCAAAACTAGGGGTACAACTCTATGTGACACCAAAATAGAAGGGCTGCTATCTACAGAGCCAAACCCTTGCCTCGCTCCACCGCCTCACTCGCGGAAGGACCTGAAAAATGTGGGGTGAGAACTATAAATATAGTTCCCAGTGGGTAAGGCCACCCAAGAGAGAAGCTCGACCCACCAGGTCCAAAGAAACACCATAAGCATAAGTTATATCTCAAATAACTATGCATACAAATATTTACATGCTTGTAAATAAACATAAAGGATGCAACCAAATAAAATGACAACTTTTATTTTCTCCTAGGTTCACCCTCTATCTCACATTGACCAAGTTCAACTACTTGTCATTTATTTATGGTGTCGGAATTGCCGCATCACCATAATGGTTCTCAACCAAAGCGGAATCGCCGCAAGTGTTGGGCACCGGGCAATGAAATCGCCATCCACATTATGGTCCTAATCTCCAAGAAGTGAAATCGTCATCTCCTTGTTCGGGTAGCGAAATCGTCGGATAACCGGGATAGTGTAGTACACTAAACTTTAGCGAATTGCGGAGTTCTAGTGAGAGAATAGTGCCTTATACTATTATGGAGTTTTGGGTTGAGTTTGGTGAGCTTGTGAGTGTTTTCGGGACTTGGATAGTACGAAAACGGACTCCGGAGAGCGAAATCTGTAAAAAGTGCACATTTTGCATTGTATACCGGTATGGGCCTAAGATACCGGTACTGATGTTATTTATTCCGGTACTGATGTTGAGATACCGGAATACTGTGGAATTCCGTTTTGGCCGAGGCTCGGGTTTTGCAAATTTTGCGCTGTATACCGGTACGCCTATTCGTATACTGGTACGTAATGCAGCAGATTGTAATTCGTGCAGTTTTGCAATTTTGGTCTTTGGAGGGGCTTATGGGGATATTGTTACATCTATTACAACTTACCCCTTCACCCCTTCACTGCCTCTTGTTGGCTGAGGGTGGAGAAGATGAAGAGGTAGGTCTCTCTCTCTCTCTCTAGATTATCTCCTCTCCAACCCTCTAGATCATGGGTTTGATCTCTTCTTTCTCCATTTTCTTTATGGAGGAATGCTTCTTGGCTTTGTGGGGAGCTCGGGATGGATGAGTTGAGCTTGTTTGTGGATCAAACTTCAACCCTAGCCCTTGCTAGCTTGGATTGGAGCTCTTATGAGGTGAGTGACCTAGTTTCATGAAAAGTAGGGTTTGAATTAGGGTTTCTTGATTGTGAGCTCTTGGGGTTGAATTGATGGGTGTAGAATGTTGTTGTAGGTTGGATTTGAAGATCCCTAACCTCGATTTGGGCTTGGAACACGTTCTACTTGCTCAAAGGTATTTTCCACCCATTTACCTCATGAACTTTCGTAGTTGTCGAATTTGTTCGTTCGAAATTTGTAACCCCCTAGATTTGGTCTTTAGGGTGCTGAAAATTGAGGGGACAACTTCGTTTTGAAGTACTGCGAGGTCTCGATGGGTATCCAGTGGGTTTGACCTCACCGAAATGGGTGAACTCCCCCTATGTCTCCTCTAATATTTTAGAGTTGAATTATTGCATATTCATGCTTATTATGACATGATAGAAATATTGGGATCATGATATATGTATGGCATATATGAGAATTGCATGCTCTATGTAGTAGAGTTCATGATTGTGTTTATACATGGCACATTATGGAAAGTCGTGGCAAGATGACATTTCAAATTATGATAACGTAGAAATGCTGACTACCACGAGACCATTATGATAACGTAGAAATGCTGACATTTCAAATTATGATAAAGTAGATGACATTTCAAATTATGTAGTAGAGTTCAAGCCGGCACTCCGGAGTTAGCCTTGCAACATTTGATCGCCCGTGCAAGTTTGGGTGCCGAAGTGGATCGCCGTTGGGGGAGAGTCTCATTCTAGTGAGAGAATGCTGACTACCACGAGACCATTAGGCACGGCACAAGCGGGACGGCACCGTCCCCTATGGATTGGGTATCTATAGTGCATGTGGTAGTAGACATTGACATAACTTGGCACATTTGTGGTTAGTGAACATAACATACATATAGTTGGGAATAAGTCACATAGTTCATACATGTAGTGGAAAGTCGGTTATACATTTCATACTTGTAGTTGGAGACAAGTCATATGTGTAATAGTAAACTTGACATATAGCGAGTTTATGACATTAGAATATGTGCGGTTGATCATGGCATATTTACACATATATGAGTAAAATGTTTACATGCTTTATAACATGAACATGTTTATGACTTGATGTTAGAGGCATAGTAGAGTAGATCTTTTATATGTTCATCATGCTTTATTACTAATCCTACTTTTGCCTCAGTTGACCTAGCGGTGTAATTCGCCACTCTTGGCGGCTTACCCACTGGGAACTATTGTGTAAAGACCGAGAATTTTACTATGCAATTTAACTCTCTGTTGATGATGTTTCTGTGTGTATTTTAATTACATAGTCACTCGTCAAGTTCCAGGTGAAAACGAGTTGAAATGAAAGAGTTACGCGATTTTTAATATTCACTTAAGTGAATAGTAACTCTGGTTTTCCGGTAATGCCAACTGAGAGTAATGGCTTCTGGATTGTATCGGACTCCGTTCCTGGTGGTCCAATAGCTCGTTTTAAACCGTCTGATTATTCCGGACTCGATGGCACTGATAGATTTTGGATCTGACGAACAGTTTCGGAGAAAAGCCTACTTAATGGTTGAGGGACCCAATTGTAATTATACATGTGAACCGTAAAGGAGATTATTGATCGGCGAATCAGCAATCAAATCGAACTAAACAAAAGCGTGAGTTCGATGTCTCGGCTACTCTATGTTGTATTGTATGGATTATCGTGAATGTAAATGTGATTGTGATCCTGTTGTATGTTGTTGGTACGCCGTGCAAATACAGGGAAGACTCTGTCCGTGTAGACAGAGGTGCCTGTATTTGTGGCGGGTCTGCTCACTGCGCGGGCTAGACTTTCAAAAAAAAAAATTTGACCCGTTTTCCGCATTTAAACTAGCCCGGGGCGTGACAGTGGTATGATTACATGATGACAATAGCATAAAGATGGACATGCATGTAAACTAGAGAAATAGACATTATTGAACATATGATAGTAGAAATCATATTCATATAGTTGATGTAGTCACTTGGAGGCATGATAGTAGTAGATTTATTGTTTAGCATTACTACTTTATGTTTCATGTTCAGTTATACTATCTTTGCCTCCGTTGGCCTAGCGGTGTATTTCGCCACTCTCGGCGGCTTACCCACTGGGAACTATTGTTTAATAGTTCTCACCCCCATTATTGTTGGATTTTTGTTTCAGAGCCTTCAGCAGCATGAGAGGTTTGGGATCGTGGCGAGGGGTTAGCAGCTAGCTAGAGCCTCTACGATGATGTTATAGATGTACCATGGTCACCTTTCTTTGTATTTTGAGCGAAAGGTGTATAGTTGTGTTTCGTTGGATGATCTTTTAGCTTATAAGATGTATAATTTTATTGTATGTCTTGAGAGATAGTTGTGATGAACTCAATTTAGTAGCAGAATTATATATCTGCTTTGATCACCTTGTTTAGGATGCACTCTTGCTACTTCTTGTGTTATTCTTGTTGTAGACGCCTTGTGTACTTTGTGGATGTCTGATGTACACGGCGGGTCTGTGCACGTGCCTGTAGGCTTCTACTGGGGGCCCGGGGCGTGACACTATGCCTACTCATTTTACCAATTAAACTACCATTACATGCATCAATAAAATAATATTAAATTTTACTTATTGGCATGGAAGTGACCTAATCACTTCGGTGATGCACAACCCACCTCAAAATGTTTTCTAGTTGCTTGTAGACACTTGCAATTAGGCCTTCCCTTGAATCTACAAGCTTGCTCCCAAGCTTATTTACCCTAGACAAGAAAATGGTTCGTTACCTCAATCGAACCCTCAAACGATTTTATTTCATGAAATCAAATTGTCCCACTTGATTTCCTAACCTCCAATTAGGGTTCTAAAGGTCTAAATAATTTTTAACCCATCCATAACAAAAGCCCCTTTTTACCTAGGGTTTTTCAAAAATCATAGCAAAATTCCAAATCTCTTGGTAAATCTTCACCATTTGTGGTCTAGATTTACCTAGGGTTTGCTAAAATCTCAAAACCAAGGATTAAAACCAAAATCCTAACTCAAAACACCAAGAACAAACCTCAAATTCAAGTTCTCCAAGCTCCTTCTTGCTCCAAGAAGCTTGTTCATCACCTTCAAAACCTTCTCTTAGATCAATCCCTCCAAATCTCCAAGCTTTGAGGAGATTTCTAGAGAGAGAGAGAGAGGAGAAGAGAGAGAGAGAGGTGGAGAGAAGGCTCCCCTCTTGTGCCTTCATGTGGGGAAGAAAGGGGCTGGGTCTCCCCTTAAAAGAACCCCAGCAAAATTACCAAAATACCCCCTAAAAGCACATTCTGCGAGCGGAGGGTCCGGATCCTTGATCAAGATCCGAACTGCGTAGCAAATTTTGATATTTTCGCAGCTAAGGTCCGGACCCTCCCTCAAGGTCCGGACTTTGACACTCTGGAAAACATCAAAGTCTGGACCCTCAAATCAAGGTCCGGACCCTTAGAGTCCAGCAGCCCAAAAACGCATTTTCTGAAAATTTCCAATTTCGCTCCTTAGAGCTCTAATCCACTTCTAATTGTTCCGAGACCCTCGGAGCTCCTTTCTAAACATGTCCACAAGCGTTTCTCAACTGTACTTCGCCCAATTTGGCCAAAGCTCAGTACGCTGTACCAAAATTCGATTCACTACATTGCAACAGGAAGTTGCTGCTGCCAGGAACTTGCAGCCAACACTAGGAGTGCAGGATCAGCAGCAGTGGAAGTGGCACCGTTAGTAGCAGTAGAAAGCCTCCAACCTCATCAACATCTTCTTCTTTTCCTTCTTCTACCCTACTGGTAGCTGCAGCAACAAGAATAGTGGCAGCAGTAGTCTGCAACAGCCACTCGAAGTAGCAGTAGCAGACTATGGTAGCATCAGCACCAGCAGGATGTGGCAGCAGTAGATGCAGCAATTGAAGATCAAATTGAGCTTGGTTGGTTTTCGAATTTGCTCAATTGGATCTAGTTTGAGTTTGATTTGATAGAGAAGAGCTTGATGATCAATTTCTTCAACTAAATTTCAGGTTAATTGGAGTTTAATTGCAGTTTTGGGGATTGTGAGCTGAAATTCATCATGTTCATGGATTTTTTTTTATTAATTCTTGCAATTCGATTCTTCTATTTGAGTTTTGGTGGATCTTGCTAGTTATTCTTCCATCCCTTACTGATTGGGAGCCACTTACAGCTGAATGGGTGGTGAGTTAAGCTGAAATTGAGATTTTAGACTCGGAATTGCACTTTTATTGACTTTCGTTAAAATTTTGATTCCAAATTCAATTCTAGCTGAATTCTTGCTTGGGGCTAGGACCTCTTGCGTTTTCCTGGTTGTTCTAAAGCTAAGGAGCTTGAAGAACATATAATTTAGCTGGATTGCAAGGTCGTATGAATGGAATTGAGTAAATTTTAGTTTTGAAAACTGAAATGAGAAACTGCTGAAATTCTGCATGGTTCTTAAGTTTTGATGGAATTACCTTTAAATTTTTCTCTTTATCTAAGTTTATTGAGGGTTGGGAGTGAGTTTATCTTCATTTAGAGCTTGTGGGAAAGTTGTTTGAGCTGATTGGAATTTTAGTATAATGAGAATTTTGATTTTGATTCAAGTTCAAATCAAAATTAGCCTTATGCTGATTGTTGATGCTCAATCCAATTTTAAACTTCTTTTGGCTGAGAATAGTTAGTTTTAATTGGATGTTGATAGTGTGTAGGAGTTGAGGATTTAATCTTGTACTCTCCTTCCCTCTCGTAGTGTCTTTTCTAGTTGTTCTGCGCACTAACAGCTAGCAATAACACCAACAACAATTCAGCAGTAGCAGAATTTCAACAGCAACAACAGCTAGGTTTTTGGGAAAATCAGTTTGTTGTTGAGTTAATTGCTGCAATTCTTTTGGATTACTGAGGAGGTAAGGAAATTGGGAATTAAGTATTATTAGCTGATTTGAGGTGGTCGTCGCTGAATTTTACTTTTCTTCCAACTGAATCGATTTTCATTAGATTTTTGAATTGATTTTTGATTCGGCTAAATCCAGCAGGGATTTATTGGAATTTTCTTCGCTTTCCTATAAATTGGAGCTGGGGAAAGGTGCTCCTGAAGTTTTACCTTGATCTGTGGTCGGATTAGCACACCAAGCGGGTTTTAATTACCGAAATTGACGGAGTTTCCACTATGTTTGCTAAAAATTATGCATGCATGCTATTATGTTGTTATTCTTGAATGTTCCAGCTTAGAATTAGTGGAATTGCATGTGAGATGCTAAATTGATGTTCTAAAACTCCTCAAACTGCATGTAGAGAATTTAGATATTGAAATTGGACTTGAACCATGTCTAAATTTCAGCATACATGCAATTGTTCGATCTAGTTATTTATTCTAGCTTAGAATCACTAGAATATCGTTTCAAATGCTGAAACCTAAATTAAACAAGATTGTCGGAGTAATTCTTGTTTCGTACTGCATAAGTGCTTCTCAGACTTTATTTCTAGCAAGTAGTTGATGAATTGTAAACTCTAAAACTAGACTAGATTCGTATAAAAACTACACTATGCAACATGATAACCTTATTGTTGCTAGTTGTAGTCAACACCTATTTTTTGTCTATTTTTCACCCTTATTAGAGGGTTGTGAGTGTTTGGATTAGTGTAGGATGAGTTTACACTTGCATTGAGGGGCCGAGTGGATTTTTACAGTAGGTGATAAACACGATAATTTCACATAGATTTCTTTCAATCCACATCAATTTCATAAAAATTAAAAATTTTACTACAAAATTATCGAGATGTAGATAAAATATTAAAAGATTTCTTAATTCATATATATTTCAAAATTAAGTCATCAAAAATAATCTAAAGGTCCAAAACTATCAAGATATAATAGATTATGGAAATGGCTTATAAAGATTCACTCAATGACATAAATTCGTCGTATAAACTTTCAAATTTGAGATAGTGTAATATACCGGCTTTTTAATATAAAAGCAAATGTAAATAAAAATAGTATGAGATACTCATTTTTTTGGGCTTAGAGAACCAAAAGATAATTTTGGTATGATTTGCGGTGGAATTAGAATAACAAAGGAGATTTTGAATTTTTATACGGAGCAGGGCTTATACTACAGCTGAAAAATTGAGAGTGGCGAAAAATTCTGAAAATTTAAAAATTTGTCGGGACTATTTTTCTGAGACTAGATTTAAAGTTTCGATATCCGAGTAGTGAAAACGAAGCCTAATTGCAATCTGTTAAAGATTTTAGTCGGTAAAACTTTCGGTGACCAAAAATGATTCAAAACTAAAAAGTTAAGATAAATTACTTCTGATTAACTTTAATTGAGTTTACCTATCAAATTTGAATACAAACGAATATTCAGAAAGGCTCCAATAGGATGTATCAGATCAGAATTGGACTAAAATTAGAATCTCTGCTACTTGAGGACTTATTGGCATTTTGTAGCACATTAGAGGAATTCCACTAATGCATGTGAGAGCTTTCTTGAAGCTCCCATCTCCTCCAACCTATACGTAGAGAGAGAGAGAGAGAAGGAGAAGAAGAAAGAAAGAAAAGTGGTTTGGAGGATTTTGGGTTGTCCAACGAGCCGATCGAGCACGCGCGCGAGTAGAATTTTTTCGGCGTTTCGACATCGGGGTTAGTATTATAAGATTAGTATTTTTACATTTCAGCTTTTTTGATGGATTTTTGATAGTGGGTTTTACGAGAGGAGGTGCTAATGAATTTTTATGAAAATTGAGAAGTTAAGATCGATTTCCATGCATGTTATGAGCCAAACTCGCGTGCTTTTTTGCCGCGGAATTATTCGAGCGTGTTGGCGTGTCACGCCCGGGCCCTAGCGGAAGCCCACCCGGCACGTGCACAGACCTGCCGTGTACACCAAGCACCCCCGGTGCATACAAGGCATCTACAAGAAACATCTCAAAACAGAAGGAAAAGAATTACATCCCAGATTTAGTAATCAGCAAGTGAAAAGTTCTATTACATACGACTAATACAATAATCCATCCACAAGATATACATTAAGTTTGAGCAAAATAATACATCTCATGAGCATCGAGGTGGTCTCTATACAATATACAAAAATATACACCTTTCGCAACTAAACCAAAGGAAAGGTGCGACGGGTCCACCTATTACAAAATCGAAGAGGCTCTAGCTAGATGCGATCCCCTTGCCGCTATCCCTAGCCTCTCCCGCTGAGGAAGGCTCTGTAACAAAAATAAACAACCAATGGGGGTGAGAACTATTAAACAATAGTTCCCAGTGGGTAAGCCGCCGAGAGTGGCGAAATACACCACTAGGTCAACTAAGGCAAGATAGTATGCAACTATAATTTAAACATGGATATAGCAATAGGAATGAAATGATTCAATTACTATTATGCCTCTAATAGCTAAGTCAACAATGTGTATAGCTCCACTTTTATCATGCTTACAAGAGTAAGTGATTTAATATACAAATGCTACTACCATGGATGCATCAACTAAGTGTGATGTACAATTATCCGGTTAATTAACTTTTATCCAATCATAGGGGACTTACACGAGGTAACGTCCCGACTTGTGCCATGCCTAATGGTCCCGTGGTAGTCAATATTCCCCCGCTAGGAATGAGCCTCCCCTACGGCGTCCCACTCGGCGCCCAATCCCACACGGGCGAGCATGTTGTCGCAAAGGCTAAACTCCGGAGTGCTGGCTTGTAGGGAGCGACCCTCACAAGCTTGTGCGAATGAGCACAAGGGAAAACAAGCGTGATCAAAAGTGTACGAGTCCTCATTCATCATGTCGAAAACATGAAATTCCCAAAGACGACCAAGAGGTCGGTTACATGTCAAAATGTCATATTTAGTTCAACTAGATTTAAGTACATGTTACCTTGTCTAATAACATGTCTTAAACATGCAATGTACCATGCTCTCTTTTAACCATAGAAATTATCAAATGATGCTATTCAATTTCTACTCAATTAAGTAGCTCCACTAACCATGTAGTGACCATTACGATACAATCCAACTATAACATGCATAAGGACTTAAACAAGAGAAAGATAGTCTAACATGCATGTCATTATGATATATTTCTCTACTACATAGAGTAAGCAAATCTTCATACATGAGATGATTATATCATGTGTTCAAAAATTCTACGATGTCATGAGTATCATGCTAAGCCATTTATTGAGTCCTATAACAAGATAGGAGACATAGGGGGAGTTCACCTATTTCGGTGAGGTCAAACCCATTAACCGTCGAAAGCTCGATCAAATTTCAAATGAAGTTGCCCCCTAGACTTCTTGTGCCCTAAGAACAATTTCCAAAGGGTTATAAGCTTCTAAACACTCTACCACGAAATTCACCAAAAATCAAAGTGAAAATAGGTGAAAATTACCTTAACTCAAGGAAATCTTGTTCAAAATCCAATTCAACACAATAGGGCTTCAAATCCAACCTACAAGAGTTTTCTACACTCATCAATTCCATCACAAAAGCTTCCAATAAGAAAACCCCAAAATAAACCCTAGTTCTCCACAAACTAGGTTTTCTTCCAAATCTCTTGCAAAACTCACAATTAGAGGGAGCAAAAGAACTACTAACCTCACTTAGAGCTCCAAACCAAGCTAATAGGTGCTAGGGTTGAAGCTAAATCCTCAAACAAGCCTCATCCTTCAATCCCGAGCTCCCCTCCAAGGCCTAGAAGCAAGCTTCCATGAAGAAGAAGAAGAAGAAAAAGAGATCAAACCCAAGATTTGAGGGTTTGGAGAAGAGAAATCCAAGAGAGAGAGAGAGAGGGAAACCCACCTTTCTTTCTCCCAAGCCTCAGCACAAAATGGCAAATGAGAGGGGTAAAAGGGATATATTACATGGTGTAACAATATCCCTAGAAGTCCATCAAGAAGCCAAAATTACAAAACTGCACGAAACAGATTCTGGAGCACTGCGTACCGGTACACGGATTTGCGTACCGGTACTCGGGCAGTTCCGGTACCTCAAATCCAATTCCGCAAAACCCGAACGTTGGATTTTTGGTTCCTCCACTGCGCTCCGGTACCTCATGTTTCAGTGCGGGTACTACTTAAATCAGTACCAGTACCTCAACCGAGTTCCTCAAAACTCGAGAGCTGCACAACCCAGCACTCTACTGAGTTCCGGTACCCCATTACTAGTACCGGTACTCAATACAAAACCTGCAGCTTTTGCAGATTTTGACCACCAAAGTCCGTTTTCGCGCTTAATAAGCCTCGAAAACACTCCTAAGCTCTCGAAACCCAACCAAAACCTCAAGAATAGTATAAAACACTATTCCCTCACTAGAACTCCGCAGTTTGCTAAAGTTCAGTGTCACTCCCCGGATTACTCGTTCCCCGGGCTCGCCAACAGATCCGCCGTATATATAGAATTTTCTATATATACGAAGCGATAGCTAACCTGTAAACAAAGCATACAAGCAACTACAAGAGATATAGAGCTGAAATAAGATCATACTAATAGAACAAAAGCCACATGTACATATAGGATCCAAAATACAACAGTTCCTCCAAGCCAAAAATAGGTACAAGTCCACCTCAAAAGGAACAACCAGTCCACACTATATGTACATGGCACAACTCAAAAAGAAACTATCTCCAGTAGGGTCCTCCTCTAGGAAAAATAGGGAAAGGTAGGGAGCTAGCTCGCGACTCCCTTACCTCGATCCGCAGGAACGGAAGCAGCAGTCGCAACAGACGAAGGCTCTGCAAGAAAAGGTGGCAACAAAGGGTGTGAGAACTACTATCAAAAGAAGTAGTCCTCAGTGGGTACCGCTACCGACCTCAACGGTCCACCCACTAAGTCTACGAGACAACAGTATAGCTGGTAGGTAAAGAACAATAAAGTAAGCTGGAATAAACTCTACAGTTGTAATGCCACTACCCTACCACTATCCAAGTCAAACTCTCAAGTATGCATCACCAAAGTGAATAGTCACCCCTGACCCAATCTAACGGAACGGCCTAAAAAGGCTCGTCCAGCCAACAGCCTAGCCACACCGCACACTACCAAAAGGTAGCCGGTCCAAGTATCATATCCAACTAATCTGTAGCGACATCAACGCATGAGAGGCCTCACTCCGGAGCGGCACTCGGGGGAGCTACCCAACCGAGTTAAAAAGTGTATCTCTGTCGAGCACAATCAGGCTCCGGCAGGCTATAATCAAATAAAAAGGGTCGAATGGGTCAAAGACTCCAAGCTCACGTGCCCTCGGCACAAACAGATACTAAAACAAGAATCTGAGTCCACCGTCAACCCCGACGGCACCCGGTAATACAAAACAGCCTAACCCTGCTGTAGGTACAAGCTCGGCATCTCAGCACGAGCGTAAACTCGTCCTACAATAATCTAAGTATCCACCTCGCACTAACAGCGGTGATACAAGAACAGAAACGACTCCTAGAGCTAAATCTGATAACAGTTTCGAAAAGTGAGGTTCGCGAGTTTTCTCCTAAGTCAAATCCCAGTTCAGCATATAAAGTATGTTTATAAATTATTAATTTATCCTCCAAATTCAGATTTCATAAAAACACATGCAAATTCATGAATCCGAGCTACTAACATGATCAATCAGATAATAAAACAACATGCTGCACTCTCTATAACTTAGGAGGAATTCCGAAGCTTTCGGCAATATCAACCCACCTCAAACGCTATCCAACAAAGGTTAGGAGTCGAGTGGAAGGCCTCCGAACAACACCAGCTGAAATCGGGCTCAAACCTGCCAAAATAGGATTCGGATCCCCCTGCTCAAGTTCTGGGCGCCCAGAACATCAGCCCAGAACTGCAGGTTGGCAACACGACCAATATGGATTCAACATGCGATAAAATTTAAATCCTAAGTCCAAATGCAGTGAAAATTTACCCAACTCACCAGCAGGGGCTCAAGAACAATCCCTCCAAATTTCAGCCAAAATGGAGTTCGAATCGATCTGCAAAAAGCCTTTTCACTGATTCGGACCCACTTCTGGACCCTCCAGAACTGCATCCAGAAGTTCCAGCAACTAAGCAAATAATACTTCTAGCATAATTTCTAGAATTCCAACAAATCTAGCCCAGGGAAAAGGGTCACAAACCTCCCAAATACAGTGATGGATCAATCCAAATCTTCTCCAAGGCTTCTAACAAAAATCTGGATTCAAAAATCCAAGAAATCCATCAAGGATCCACAATTTCAGCACTTAAGCTAAATTCTTAAAATCTGAGCTAGTACTAACCTTTGAATTCTTAATTCAGGTGGAAAGAACCTCCAAACCAGCAAGGGATGAGGGAAAACCAATCTTCACTTCGAAAATCCAGTTCCAAGGAGATTTGGATCCATAAGATCAAAGGAAAACCCAAATTTCAGTTCAAGAACACAAGGGGTCCAGTAAAATAGCAACTGTAGCATACATACCTGTCCAAAATGCGATTGGAAGGATCCCACGGTTTCCTCTGCGAGTCCACAATCCAACAAACTAAATTTTGTGGGATTTGGACACTCCTACACTGCACACGAGCAGAAACGCCACAGGTCGATGCTGCTGTTCTGCAAGAATCCAAGGCCTTCAATGGAAAAGATGGAAATTGGAGGAGTAGGAGGGGTTCCCTGCAATTTTTCAGGGTTCACCAAGAGAAGGGAGCAAAGAGCGCTTCAGGGTTTCGTCCACCACCAATATAGCCAAAGGAAAAGATGTAAAGAGCCACAAGAACACAGCTGCAAACCTGCACCATTGCTGGAAACCCAACATTCGGGCGCCCGAAACCCAAGAAGTGGGCGCCCGGTTCTTCCAGCCTGTACTCATCCAGCACTTCGGACTCTCCGCCCGCGGTCTGGTGTGCCCTAACGAGGTCCGGCGGAACTCACCTACCACCTCACACGTGTCACACAAATCGATACTCACGAGGTAAACTTCCGGACTCACTTTCCGGGCGCCCGAATACTGGATCCAAAATGACTTAGCAAATCAAGGAATAAGCACTCAACAACTGGGCGCCCAAAACATAACTTTCGGGTGCCCTAATGTACCAAACGCCCAAAACTTTAGTTTTGGCTTATTTCGGTGCTCCGAGTCCGTTTTCGCGTCTATTTGCGCTAAAACGACTCCGACTTGTCTCGACCCTCTCCAGAAGTATCGAACAGTCTAGGATACTGCAGTCATTTCGTCAGTTAGGCCCCAGGGGTACTACATTCAGTGCACTACATCCTCCCCTCCTAAAAGGGTGTTTCGTCCGCGAAACTAGAAAACAAGTACCTCAAACATCCATTTGAAAAAGATGGGGGTAACGCTCCCGCAGCGAGCTCTCCAGCTCCCAAGTAGCTTCGCGCTCCTCATGGTTGCTCCAAAGCACCTTCACATAGGGAATCTCGCGATTCCGAAGTTTCCTTACCTCACGAGCCAAGATCCTCACCGGGTGCTCTTCAAAGCTCAAATCCTCGCGCAACTCCAACGGAGTAGAATCCACTATATGAGCTGGATCAAAAACATACTTTCGAAGCGTGGAAACGTGAAACACATTATGTACCCCCAATAGGTTCGGCGGTAAGGCAATCCGATAAGCTACCGGGCCTACACGCTCCAAAATCTCGAAAGGTCCAATAAATCGAGGACTTAACTTTCCTCGAATACCAAATCTCTTGATTCCTTTTGTCGGCAATACCTTTAGGAAGACATGATCTCCTACTTGGAATTCCAATTCTCGCCGACGCTTATCAGTATAACTCTTCTGTCGGCTCTGAGCCAAAATTAATCGTTCACGAGCGAGTCGAATCTTGTTCTCTGCTTCTTGAAGCACATGAGGTCCCAAAACCAATCTTTCGCCTACCTCACTCTAATGGAGAGGTGATCGGCACTTCCTCCCATAGAGAGCTTCAAAAGATGCCATCTTGATGCTTGCTTGATAACTGTTGTTATAGACAAACTTCGCCATGGGCAGATGTTGGTGCCATCCACCTTGGAAATCCAAGACACATGACCGAAGCATGTCTTCTAGAATCTGGATGATGCGCTCCGACTGTCCATCACTTTGAGGGTGGAATGCGGTGCTAAAGTCCAATCGTGTGCCCAGCGCGTCTAAAAGTGTGACATAAATCTAGGATCTCGATCCGATACGATAGAATTAGGCACTCCATGAAGCCGCACAATTTTATCGAGATACACTTGAGCAAGTCTTTCTCCCGACCAAGTAGTGTGAATAGGAATAAAATGCGCCGATTTCGTCAACCTATCCACAATCACCCAAATAGCGTCATGCCCAGCTTGAGAGCGAGGTAATCCAACAACAAAATCTATGGTGATTCGTTCCCATTTCCATACGGGTATAGGTAAACTCTGTAGCTTGCCCGCAGGGAGTTGATGTAAAGCTTTCACTTGTTGACATGTCAAACAACGTGCCACAAACTCACCAATATCTTTCTTTATTCCGGGCCACCAATACAGCAACTTTAAATCTTTATACATCTTAGTGCCACCTGGATGTAAAGTATAAGGTGCTCGATGAGCCTCGATCAAAATTTCTTCTTCGATCCTTTTATTCGCCGGTACACAAAGTCGGCCTTGAAACCGAAGCATCTCATGATCATCCGCATAAAAACCACCGGCGTGACCTTCTGTAACTTTGGATCGAATCTTTTGTAAACTTGAATCTTGAGCTTGATTATCTTTGATTCTCTCCAAAAGCGTAGGTTGCACTACCAATGACATCAATTTCAAAGGCGTGCCGGAAGCCACAACCTCCAACTCCATTCGTCTCAACTCTTCTAGTAGTGGCGGTTGAGTAGTGATCAACATAGCCAAATTCTCTACCGACTTGCGGCTTAAAGCATCCGCTACGACATTAGCTTTTTCCGGATGGAAGAGAATTGTCAAATCATAATCCTTGAGTAGTTCTAACCATCTTCGCTGCCTCAAGTTTAATTCCTTTTGGGTGAAAAGGTATTTCAAACTTTTATGACCTGTATATACCTCGCAACGCTTACCATACAGATAGTGTCGCCATAGCTTTAAGGCAAAGACTACGGCGGCCAGTTCCAAATCATGGGTCGGATAATTCTTCTCATAATCCTTCAACTGACGGGAGGCATAGGCAATCACCTTCCCATTTTGCATCAAGACACAACCGAAGCCAATATAAGAGGCGTCACTATATACCACATAACCTGCCACTGGGGTAGGTAAAGTCAGAACCGGGGCGGTTGTCAACCGTTCTTTCAATTCCAAGAAATTTCTCTCACATGTGTCATTCCAAATGAACTTAGCTCCTTTATGGGTGAGACGAGTGAGGGGAGTAGATAACTTAGCAAATCCCTCGACAAATCTCCTAAAATATCCTGCCAATCCGAGGAAGCTTCGAACTTCTGTGACACTAGTCGGTCTAGGCCACTCCTTGATTACTTCAGTCTTCTTAGGATCTACCGCAATACCCGCTTCGGATACCACATGTCCCAAAAATGCCACTTCTCGCAGCCAAAACTCACACTTCTTCAACTTAGCGAAAAGCCACTTCTCTCGAAGCATCTGCAATACTTGCCTCAAGTGATTTTCATGCTCCTCATCACTTCGAGAATATACCAAGATATCGTCGATGAACACCACGACGAATCTGTCTAAAAAGGGCTTAAATACACGATTCATTAGATCCATAAAAGCTGCCGGGGCATTAGTAAGCCTAAACGGCATAACAGTAAACTCATAATGTCAATACCGTGTTCGAAAAGCCGTCTTGGAAACATCTTCCGGTTTGATCTTGAGCTGGTGATATCCAGATTGTAAATCTATCTTTGAATACACCCTGGATCCTTGAAGTTGATCAAATAAATCATCAATTCTAGGTAATTGATACTTATTCTTAATCGTGACTTTATTAAGTTCACGATAATCCACACATAGGCGAAGTGATCCATCTTTCTTCTTAAAAAACAAAACTGGTGCTCCCCAAGGTGAAACACTGGGTCTAATGAAACCCTTCTCCAGCAAATCTTGCAACCGAGCTTTTAATTCCCTTAGCTCAGCTGGCGCCATCCTGTACGGTGCCTTTGAGATTGGGGTAGTTCCAGGAATAAGATCTACCACAAACGTAATCTCCCTATCAGGAGGCATACCCGGTAACTTCGCCGGGAACACATCCACAAACTCCCGTACAATCGGGATATCCTCAATCCTGGAAACTTCTCCACTCTTCTTGGTGATGCTAGCCAAGAAGGCTACACACCCACTCTTGATCAACTGCTTGGCTCGGGTGGAAGAGATAGTCATCGTAAACAGCGAACTCTTACACCCCCTATACACAATCTCGTCATGTCCCGGTTCCCGAAATACCACAGTCCGGCTCTTATAATCGATGATGGCATAATACCTCGTGAGCCAATCCATGCCTAAAACTACATCAAACTCTCCAAGGTTGTGTAGTGCTAACAAGTCAATCGGCATGATCCAATTTTCAATTCTAATAGGGCAACTAGGGCAATACTCCCGAATGTCCAAAACATGATCGGGGACTAAAACTCGTCTCGGATGTAAGGTAGGAATAAGTTCAATGCCATGCAATTCGGCGAATAGCCGATCGATGAATGAATGCGATGCACCGGTATCAAATAAAGCTCTAACTCTTATGCCATTAATTAAAATGATACCTGCAACGACTTCCTCTGCTGCTGCTGCTGCATCCCCTGCCTGGGCCGCATACATGCGCCCGCTAGGTGTCTGTCGTGACCTCTCGTACTATCGCGATGCAGGTGGTCGCCCCGCCTGGTAGTGGATGGGTGGAGTCCCCTGACTCTGACCGGGTAAAGCTGGTGCCGATGCAGATGATGGTGCTGGAGAAGAACCTCTACGGCACTCAGATCGAAAGTGGCCCTCCTGGCCACACAGGAAACACTTGCCCCCACGCTGAGGGCACTGCGGTGGAGCATGTGGACCGCCACAGATCACGCAACGCGGTGGTCGACGACGGTCAGGTGCTCCTCGAGAAGATGATGAGCCTCGTCCTCGCGACTGGCTCCTCGGGTGCTTCGGTGGCCTCCTAGAATTAGACTTGCTACTGCCGCCCTCAATAGCCTGTCTCTTTCCCTTCGCCCTGTCCAAGGCTTCTCTCTCCTCTTTTGCAATCTCCATGCCCTTCTCCACAATCAAGGCACGGTCTACTACCTCTCGGTAAGTCTTCAAATTGGAGGATTGAACCAATGAAAAATAGACGGTCGAAGGCCCGTCTCAAACATGCGAGCCTTGTCCTCATCATCCCTCACCACATAAGGTACACAATGCAACAGACTAGAAAACTCTCTCTCGTACTCCGCTACAGTCTTATCTCCTTGGCGCAAATTGCGCAAGTCTCGCTCCATTTGTCGTTTGACACTTTGAGGAAAGTAAGTCAACGACAAAAGTTCCTTGAACTTTTTCCAAGTGATTGCTGCCAAGTCGGTGTCCGGGTTATCACGAATATCAGCCCACCACTGATAAGCTTCTCCTTCAAGGTGGTGTGTCGCTAACCACACCTTATCCCGCTCTTCCACGAACATGTCGTGGAACAACTTTTCCATATGCAGGATCCACTTTTCAACTATCCAGTGGTCCGCTTTCTCGCCATCAAACATCCGGGGATTACACCTCCGTAACTCATTCAAAGAATTCATGAGCCGCTCCCGCTCGGCTCCTGTCACCATCATCGGTAAAACTGTTCTTGCCGGCGGTGCTTGGACCGGCGGTGTCACCGCCACCTCCTCTCTGCGCTCCGTGCTCGGGGCTACCCGAGAAGTGCCTGGTACGTGGGGCTGAGCCTCTGCAGCCGCTCCTCTTGTAGGCGCTAGCGGTGAAGGGTTCTGGCTCACCCTCGCTGTAGCCTGCTGAAGCAATAAGTCCTCCAGTCGCTTCATCCTCGTCTCCTGTCGGCGTGCAGCATCTGCTTGCTGTTGGGCCGCAGCTGATTGGCGCCCCACCAAATCGATCAAGAGAGTTAACTGCTCTCTCAACTCACGGACCTCACTGGATCCGGAAGTAGCGGAGGTCTCCACCTCCTCAGCATCAGCTACCGCGGCCGCCTCGGCTGACGTGGAGCGAGTCGTTGGCATCACAAGTTGCACAAACATAACATGCATAGGTTAGAATAACCCACGCCAATCGTATCCCCTCACATAAAGCACAATCCCCAATTACGCGAAAGCAATGAAATGACTCCCAACTACTCCCCGATGTCATGTTGTCGGCCGCCAACGTGACCTTCCAATGATATAGAAGTTATTCACTTCAATCAAACCCCAACATATTTGGAGTTAAGAGACAAGACCCAATCAAGTTACTTTCGCCAAAAGTCACAAAAGACCCCGTCTCTCACGTTCCTAGTCTTTATCGTCCAACCGGCCTAAGGTTTGCTAGGTCCACTAAGACTCATCCCTAGGCTCTGATACCAATATAATTTGTCATGCCCGGGCCCTAGCGGAAGCCCACCCGGCATGTGCACAGACCCGCCGTGTATACCAAGCACCCCCGGTGCACACAAGGCGTCTAAAACAAACATCTCAAAACAGAAGGAAAAGAATTACATCCTAAATTTAGTAATCAGAGCAAGTGAAAAGTTCTATTACATACGACTAATACAATAATCCATCCACAAGATATACATTATGTTTGAACAAAATAGTACATCTCATGAGCATCGAGGTGGTCTCTATACAAGATACAAAAATATACACCTTCCTCAACTAAACCAAAGGAAAGGTGCGACGGGTCCACCTATTGCAAAATCAAAGAGGCTCTAGCTAGATGCGATCCCCTTGCCGCGATCCTGTCACGCCCCGGGCCCTCGTGGGAGCCTACCAGGCATGTGCACAGACCCGCCGTGTACCTCAAAGCAAACACAAAGTACACAAGGCGTCTACAATAACATAAATCCAATAGAATAAGGAATACATCATAAACAGGGTGATCAGAGCGAGAACATAGTTCTACAACTAAAACAAAATCATCACAACTAAAATCTCAAGATATACAATAGAATTATACATCTTATCAACTGGTTAATCAATCAACCAACAAAACTATACATCTTTCATTCAAAATACATTGAAAGGAAACCCATGGTATGCCTACAACCACAACACCGTAGAGGCTCTAGCTAGCTGCTAACCCCTCGCCGCGATCCCAAGCCTCTCCTGTTGCGGAAGGCTCTGAAAAACCCAACAACAATGGGGGTGAGAACTATTAATCAATAGTTCCCAGTGGGTAAGCCGCCGAGAGTGGCGAATTACACTGCTAGGTCAACTGAGGCAAGATAGTATCACTAAAACATAAAGCAGAAAGCATATAACATTTAATGCTAAACATGTAGTTCTACAACTATCTTGCCTCCAATGACTAAATCATCTACATGAACAGGAATATGTTCTATTGTCATATACTCAACAATCTAATTTCACGGTTTACATGCATGTCAAATTAATGCCATGATCAATTACATATGCCCTAATGTCATAAACTCACTCACTATATGTCGAGTTTTACTATTACATGTATGACTTGTCTCCAACTACAAGTATGAACTATATGACTTGTTCTCAACAATATATATGCTATGTTCACTACATAATATGCCACAAGGCCACCACCCAAAACTATGTCCATACACTACATGCATATGCATCAATTAATTAGGGTGTCAAATGTCACATTCCGGTTAAAATAACCTCTTTCCATATGAATATTCACCTTGCATACACCATAACTGTGTAGTCATAAAATAATACAATAGCGGGATGTTCACTTGTGCCGAGCCTAATGGCTCCGTGGTAGTCAACACCTCACACTTTGGTGAGCCTTACCCACGGCGGTTCCATTTCGGCGCTCTCTCTAACACACGGGCGAAATAACTGTCGCTAGGCCAACTCCGGAGTGCCGGCTTGTAGGGAGCGACCCTCACAAGCATGTGTAAACGAGCATAGTGGCTAACAAGCAACAATCAACCATAATAGTAATATCATAAGTTTAATTCCACATTATGTCAAAACATGTCATGTTATGTTTTCTACATTCAATAGCCAATATGCTAAATGTCCACGATGTCATGTTGTTCCCCAATTGTCCTTTGGTATGTCCCTACCAATATGTCCATGTCTCTAACATGTAACCGTTCATCTCATGTTTACTAAGTTCATAAACTATGCACTATCCCAATGCCATGTCCAATGCATTATACTAATGCTATAACCAATACCAAAACTGATGCATTCAACTAATGCTATAGTTCATGCATTATTCCAATGCTACGATTCATGCATTCTACAATGCCATGACAATGCATTCTACGATGCCAACAAGACCCTATCCATGCCATGCATAAGCTACAACAACCTCTACTACATAGAGTATAGAGCTATCATGCAAGTGTTTAATTAATCAAATGGACTCATGTCCAACCAATTATCAAATGCAAATAGAATCCCCTTTCCTCATGTCTTAAACATGGAATCAATCCACGACCAAAGGGTCGAGTCCAAGGCCGACAACGCCCGTCACAATTGCTCACCTAGTTGAGGTGCAACAACTTATACAACATATGTCATAACCTCTCTTTTCTCTATACAAGCATACTTTGGTATGCTAAGAGAGTTCACTAGTCCACCACTCAAGTGGTGACTCATAAGATGCTCATCTCTAGCATGCATAACATACTTAGCATTTCCTAATGCATCATTACACTAATAGTGCAAATACCCTAGCATGCATAATATCCTCATAATGCCATACTATATGAAATATGCATTTTTCATAAACAACTTGCATGTCTCATGCAATCACAATTATCATCATGCCATAATTATTATAATTATGCATCTAATCAATCCTATAACAAGATAGGAGACATAGGGGGAGTTCACCCATTTCGGTGAGGTCAGACCCACCGGATACCCGTCGAAACCTCGCAGTACTTCGAAACGAAGTTGTCCCTCGAGCTTCTCATACCCTAAGATAATTTTCCAAGGGGTTAGGGGCATCGAACAAGCACATTCGAAAACCACCAAAAATCAATGAGGTAAATGGGTGGAAATTACCTTGAGCAAGTAAAACTTGTTCTAAGTCCCATTGGAGGTTAGAGATCTTCCAATCTAACCTACAACAACATTCTACACCCATCAATTCCACCTCAAGGGTTCACAATCACAAAACCCCAAATAAAACTCTAATTTCCAAGAAACTAGGTTTTAATGCTAATCTCATGCAAAATCACAAATAGAGGAGTTGTAAGATAATTACTCACCTCATAAGAGCTCCAAACCAAGCAAAAAGAGGCTAGGGTTGGAGATCCATCCTCCAACAAGCTCATCTCCTCAGCCCCGAGCTCCCTCCAAGCCTAGGAGTCCACCTCCAAGGGAAAAATGGAGAGAAAGGAGATCAAAACCAAGATCTAGGGGTTGGGGGAAGAGAAAATCTAGAGAGAGAGAGAGGGAAAACCCTTACCTTTCATCTCCCCAACCTCAGCCAACACAGCCATATGAGGGGGTGAAGGGTTACTTAAAACCCAAAGCACAAAATCCAACTAGGCCCCTCAAAGAGCCAAAATTGCAAAAATAGCACGAAATGCAATTTCTGCATTGTATACCGGTATGCGTATGGGCATACCGGTATCCAACCAAAAATCCCGCAAACCCGTGTAGTACACTGAATTTCAGTGCATCGTACTGAACTTCTACAAATTGTAGAGTTCTAGTGAGAAAATGGCATAAGAGGCTATATGTGAGGCTTTGGCCAAGTTCGGGACTGCGCGAAGTGTTTTCGGCGCAATTGAGGCGCGAAAATGAACTTCGAGAAGTTAAAAACTGCGAACTTGGGAAGTCTGCACTGGATTCCGGTATGTGAACTCCAATACCGGAATTGGAGCCTGTTGTACCGGTATGTGAAATGGTATACCGGAATGCTGTGTTAAAAACCGAGAAACCCAGCTCTCGGGTTTGTGGAATTTTCCGGGGTATACCGGTATGAGGAATAGTATACCGGTATACAATGTGCGAAACAGTGAGACCAGCTCTCGGGATTCTGCAGGATTCCTGAGGTATACCGGTATGCATATGCGCATACCGGTATACAATGTCCAGATTTTGGCTGGTTGTTGTGTTGTTTGTGGAGAGGGGCATTTTGGTCTTTTCACATGTGTGGGGGTATTAGAAAGGCTGGGAACACCCCCCTTTCTTAGAGATCATCTTCTCCACTTCTCCTCTCCATCTCTCCCACTTTTTCTCTCTAGAGATCTCTCCAAAACTTGGAGAAAAGGTGGATTGATCTTGGAAAAAGCTTCCAAAGGAGAAAAGAAGCTTCTTGGTGCAAGAAGGAGCTTGGGGATTTCGTGATTAAGGTTAGTACCTCACGTTTTCGGTTCAAACCTTGGATTTAATCCTTTGAAATGAGGTTTTTGGGAACCCTTGGCAATCTAAACCACAAATGGCGGGTGTTTGGCCATGAAATCTAGGGTTTGGCTTGCATGCATGCAAACCCTAGGTAGAATGAGGGCTTTTGCAATGTGAGGTTCTAAAAATATTTGGACCTTCGATAATTGCAATTGAGGCTTAGGAAATCATGTTGGAGCACTTGATTTCATATATTGAGTTGATTTTAGGGTTCGTAACGAGTAACGAACCGTTTTCTTGTAGAAGCTTGGGTTGAAGCAAGAACTCTAGGCTTGGACACTTAGGAGCTTGAAGAATACCAAGATTTGAAAGCTCTTGAGGTGGGTTTGTGTTTACCGAAGTGATTAGGTCACTTCCATGTCTAGGGTAATTATCCATTTAAAAATAAAATGGTATGTGTTGAGAACCCTAGCATTTTGCATGTTGGCAAAGGTAAAATCGTGATAGGTAGAACAATGAGCTCCTATTGCATGATGGATATTTCAAGTACAATTCAATTATTGATACTTGTTGCATGGTTGCATGTGAGATTTAAACCTAGTGTTGTTAAACATAGGTTGGAACATGTGAGATTGAAACCTAGTGTTATTGAACATAGGTTGGAACATGTGAGATTTAAACCTAGTGTAATTGAACATAGGTTGGACATGAAAATGAAACCTAGAGTCATGGAACCTAGGTTGAGAACGACAAAGTAAACCTAGTGTTATTGAACCTAGGTGAGACTTAGTAACTTGAACCTAAGATCATGAGATTTAGGTTGGCAAGTGAGAAATGTGAACAACGGGATGTGCGACGATTTTGCTATCCCGGGTAGGCGACGATTTCGCTACCATGCCATGAGTTGGCCGTACCGACACGGGAATGTGCGACGAGTTTGCTATCCCGGGTAGGCGACGATTTCGCTACCTCGCCTTGAGTTGGCGGTGTTGAGAGGGGATGTGCGACGAGGTTGCTATCCCGGATAAGCGACGAGTTCGCTATCCATGCCATGTAGTGGCCGTGTTGAGACGGGGTATGCGACGATTTTGCTATCCCGAGTATGCGACGAGTTCGCTACTCGAACTAGGAGGTGACGAGTTCACTCCTCGAATGTTGGAATAATTATGGTGAGACGGAGATTCCGAAACCATAAGTAAATGATAAGTAAATGAACTTAGTCATTGTGAGACATAGGATGAACCTAGGAGAGAATGATAAATTATATTTCATTTGGTTGCATCCTTTATGTTTATTTACAAGCATGTAAATAATTGTTGCATAGTTATATGTGATCTAACTTATGCATATGGTGTTTCTTTGGACCTGGTGGGTCGAGCTTCTCAATCCAACATGCAAAATGCTTGGGTGGCCTTACCCACTGGGAACTATGTTTATAGTTCTCACCCCACATTTTCCAGGTCCTTCCGCGAGTGAGACGGCGGAGCGAGGCAAGGGTTTGGCTCTTTAGATAGCGGCCCTTCCATTTTGGTGATGCATAGAGTTGTACCCCTATTTTGGACTATGATAGCATAGGGGATTTGCATTCTTGTATGAATGTTGTATATTCCATAGTTTTGGAACATGGTGTATGGAATGAAAAGAAAAATTTGGACATGTATATTGTGCCATGTGATGTAATAGAAGTAGAACTTCTTTATGTTGATGCTTTCCTTGTGCAACTCTTGTACTCCGTTCCTAGTTGGAACATTGTGGATAAGCTTGTGTTGTGACACCTTGGGGGTAAGCGAAACGATGAGTTGCTATCCCGAGTAGGGACGATATGTCGCTCACCGATTGTAGCCGGTGGGTCGGGTACTCCTATGCCCGACTCTGAGATGGAGGATACGGCGCGAGAGCGCGCACTTGCGGCTCTCATGAGGTTCAAGAAGTTCAACCCGCCTATCTTCAACGGGGAGAACGTGGATCCATGGGATGTAGAGACATGGATCGATG
This sequence comes from Puya raimondii, assembly GCA_016920855.1. Taxonomy (NCBI): domain Eukaryota; kingdom Viridiplantae; phylum Streptophyta; class Magnoliopsida; order Poales; family Bromeliaceae; genus Puya; species Puya raimondii. The sequence goes on from JABWPP010000049.1 coordinate 20,749,012, forward strand.
ACATGGAGACACTCTTCGAGGAACTATATACCTTGGAGAGGGACAAAGTGCATCTCGCCGCTCATTATTTAGAGCGATCGGCGAAGGTGTGGTGGAAGGGAGTCCGGCGTGATCGACTCCCTAGCCTTCCGCCACCGACGTGGGAGGAGTTTCGGGGTATGGTATTTGCCGCCTACTTCCCCGATAGCGAGAAAAGGAAACTTCAAGAAAGGTTCCGGAAGTTGAAGCAAGGGAACCGCACCGTGCGCGAGTACGAGAGGGAGTTCTCGTACATTATTAATTGCGTACCGCACGTTGTCCGCGGAGAGTTGGACAAGGTCGATTGTTTCGTGCGCGGACTTCGACCGGAAATCTTTCGGGCGGTTCACGCCCTTAAGCTAAAGACCTTCGCGGAGGTCTTGGACCGTGCTCTTTGGGTGGAGCACGGGAATGCATGTGCGCGCGAGGAGCGCGAGTCATGGGAGAGAGAAAAAGAAAAAAAAAGGGAAAGAAGCGACCGGCGGGTGGCTCGGGTGGGCAATCTAGCTCAAAGCGACCCCCGAAGCACTCGCAGTCGCAAAACCAATCGCGAGGGTCCTGGCGGAACCGACCCTCAACCCAGTGCCCGATTATTAGCGGCCCCCATGGCCCTCAGCAGTGTGATTACCATGAGGGCAGGTGCTACAAGTGCGGACAGTCGGGACATATGCGATACAATTGCCCGATGGATGATGGCCAAGCACCGTCGTCGGCATCGGCATTTGCACCGCCGAGACAGCTTGCGGGCATCCCACCCGTGGCGATGTCGGTAGGCCGTACTCAGCCACCGAGACCAGTGGAGGGCCAGCGGCCAGCGCCCAATGGACGGGTATTCGCCTCACAGGTAGAGGAGCCTTCTGCCCAGGATGATGTCGTGGCAGGTATTGTGTTAATTAAAGGCATTCGATGTAGAGCTTTGTTTGATATTGGTGCATCGCATTCATTCATTGCTCGATCATTTACTATTGCACACGGAATAGAAATTGTAGATGCCACACATGCAAGAACTGTGCAAGTACCTGAACACACCTTTTGTGTACATCACGCGTGTGTAGGTTGTCCAATGAGGGTTGAAAACTGGATCATGCCAGCTGACTTGCTGGTGTTAAGTCGAATGAATGAGTATGACTTAATCCTAGAAATGGATTGGCTCTCGAAATATCACGCTACTATTGATTGTGAGAGCCGGATAGTGAGGTTTAGAGAACCCGGGCACAAAGAGTTTGTGTACCGTGGTTGCAAGAGTTCGCTCTTTGCGTCAATGGTGTCCACGTCGCAAGCAAGGAAGCTTATTGCTAGTGGTTGCGTTGCCTACTTGGCGACGGTAGTGGATGACCGAAAAGAAGTGTTGGGGCTCGAGGACATTCCTATAGTCCAGAGTTCCCGAATGTATTTCCGACGGAGTTGCCCGGAATGCCACCGGACCGGGAAATAGAATTCGTGATCGATTTTCTCCCGGGTACGGCGCCGATCTCTAAGGCCCCGTACAGGATGGCACCCGCAGAACTGAAGGAATTGAAAGCACAATTGCAAGATTTGATGGACAAGGGTTTCGTAAAGCCAAGTGTGTCACCTTGGGGAGCCCCTGTTCTATTTGTGCGGAAAAAGGACGGTTCGCTGCGGTTATGTGTAGATTACCGCGAGTTGAATAAAGTGACCGTCAAAAATAAGTACCCGTTACCCCGAATTGATGACTTGTTCGATCAGTTGCAAGGGTCTCGGGTGTATTCAAAGATTGATTTGCAATCCGGTTATCACCAATTGAAGATCAAACCGAAGGATGTGCATAAGACCGCATTTAGGACGCGGTATGGACACTATGAATTCACTGTTATGCCTTTCGGGCCTACCAATGCCCCGGCGGCGTTCATGGATTTAATGAACCGTGTGTTCAAACCACTATTGGATCAATTTGTGGTTGTGTTCATAGATGATATTCTTGTCTACTCTCGGAGTGAAGAGGAACATAAAGAGCACCTAAGGATTGTGCTTCAAGTTCTTCGAGAGAACAAGTTGTTCGCCAAGATGAAAAAGTGCGAATTTTGGATTCGTGAGGTCGCTTTCTTGGGTCATGTGATCTCCGCGGAAGGAGTATCGGTGGACTCTATGAAAGTTGAGGCAATCAAGGATTGGCCTCGTCCGACCAATGTCACGGAAGTACGAAGCTTTTTGGGTCTTGCGGGGTACTATCGGCGGTTCGTGGAGGGATTTTCGAAAATCTCCGGTCCACTAACGCGTCTTACCCGCAAGGGAGCCAAATATGTTTAGAGCGAGGAATGCGACCAAAGCTTTAAGGAGCTAAAGGAAAGGTTGACTTCGGCTCCGGTTCTCGCCTTGCCGATTGCGGGGGAGGGCTTTGTGGTGTATAGTGATGCATCACGGTGTGGTCTTGGGTGTGTGCTTATGCAAAGAGGACAAGTAATAGCATATGCCTCTCGACAGCTGAAGAGCTATGAGCAGAATTACCCCACCCACGACCTAGAGCTTGCAGCAGTGGTCTTCGCACTTAAGTTGTGGAGACACTATTTGTACGGGGAACATTGTGAGGTTTACACGGATCACAAAAGCTTAAAGTACTTATTCACTCAAAAGGAGTTGAATTTGAGGCAGCGGAGATGGTTGGAGTTGATAAAGGACTACGACTTGACCATCTTGTACCACCCCGGTAGAGCCAATGTGGTGGCCGATGCGCTCAGTAGAAAATCCGTGGAGAACTTTGCAATTGAGATGACGGGACAAATGCCGTTAATCAAGGAAATGGGCTGGTTTGACTTGGAAGTCGTGGCCGTGGGCGTCCCCGCTAGACTTATGAATCTCGAGATTTGGCCGACCTTGTTGGAGCAAATAAAAGAAAGCAATCCGGCGATCCAGAACTCCAAAAGGTGCGGAGTACTATCGAGAGTGGGCACGCCGGTGAGTTTCATATAGACTCGAAGGGCGCCATTCGATTCCGAAATCGATTGTGCGTTCCAAAAGTTGAGAATATTCGTGGGGAGATCTTGAAAGAAGCTCATACTTCTCCTTATGCGATTCACCCGGGCGGCACCAAAATGTACAAGGATCTTAAATTACATTATTGGTGGCCGGGGATGAAACTTGATGTTGGACGCTTTGTGGCACGATGCTTAGTATGCCAACAGGTGAAAGCCGAGCATCGCTTTCCGGCGGGAAAATTGCAAGGGTTGCCCATTCCAGTTTGGAAGTGGGAGAACATAGCAATGGACTTCGTTGTGGGTTTACCTCGATCACAAGGTGGCCACGACGCGATTTGGGTGGTGGTGGATCGTTTGTCAAAGTCGGCACACTTTTTGCCAATCCACACCAGTTGGTCGGGAGACAAGTTAGCACAAGTCTACCTAGACGAGATTATGCGATTGCACGGGGTCCCGACCTCGATAGTTTCAGATCGAGATCCCCGTTTTACATCGCATTTTTGGAAAAGCTTGCAAGAAGCTTTGGGGACATGGCTCGATTTTAGTTCAGCATTTCATCCTCAAACTGACGGTCAATCAAAAAGAACAATTCAAATTTTGGAGGATATACTACGAGCGTGTGTGTTGGACTTCAAAGGTGCATGGCCTACACATTTGCCGATGGCTGAGTTCGCTTATAATAATAGCTATCAATCTAGCATCGGTATGGCACCGTTTGAAGCCTTGTATGGAAGAAAATGCCGCTCTCCTATTCATTGGAGCGAAGTCGGCGAGAGAAGGGTCTTAGGACCGGATGTGTTGCGTGAAGCGGAGGAAAAGGTCCGCTTGGCACGCGAACGCTTATCGACGGCGCAATCTAGACAAAAGAGTTATGCGGATCGACGTCGACGAGATTTGGAATTCGCGGTAGGAGACCGCGTCTTCTTGAAAGTGTCACCCATGAGAGGGGTGAAACGATTTGGTGTTCGGGGTAAGTTGAGTCCCCGTTACATTGGACCTTATGAGGTTTTGGAGCGTGTGGGATCAGTGGCATATCGGCTAGCTTTGCCGCCGAAACTTGCGAGGATACATAATGTGTTCCATGTATCGACGCTCTGCAAGTACATGTATGATCTGGCGCACGTCCTCGAGTATGTACCTATGGAGCTTCATGAGGATATGACTTATGAGGAGTTTCCCTTGTGTATCATGGATCGCGAGGTGAAAATTTTGAGGAACCGTGAAATTCCTTATGTAAAAGTACAATGGACGAATCACGGTGAGCGCGAAGCTACGTGGGAATTGGAAAGCTCAATGAGGGAGCGGTTTCCTTACCTCTTCGCTGAGTCCAGCTGAGGTATGATTCAGTTTCGCGGCCGAAACTCTCTCTAAGGGGGGAGGAATGTAGCACTCTGAATTTTGGTGCGTTGTATCGAACTTTACTAAATTTGATAAAGTTCGATGGAAGACGATAATGGCTGGTGTGGAATTGGGTTCCGAAGGATTCGAAACATTATGGGTACGAATGGAAACCCGGAAATCAAAAAATTTTGAAAAAGGGACCAAGTGGAGCAAAACTGCTCACGGGGTCCGGACCCTGGAAGCTGGGGTCCGGACAATGAAGTTCGCGGGCAGCCACGGTCCGGATCCGGATGTCACGGTCCGGACCCGAGCCGGTCTCCGAGTTGGGGTGCGTACGGGTTCCGGACCCGGACACCAAGGTCCGGACCCGGCCTGCGCGGTGGACTGTCACCTGTGCGAGGTCCAGACCCCACTTGCAAGGTCCGGACCCGGCTGAGGCAGAATGCCCAGTGAGGGGTATTTTGGTAATTTCGCAGTGAATGGGTTATGTAGGGGGGGCTGAGGTCTCTCCCCTCATTCCTTCTTCACTTTCCTCTCATTCCCTCTCCCTCTCCCTCACTTTCTCTCTCTAGAGATTTCTCCAAAGCTTGGAGAAGTGGTGGATTGGAGCTTGGAAAAGGACTTCCAAAGTGCAAAGAAGCTTCTTGGTGCAAGAAGAAGCTTGGGAGCTAGGGCTTCAAGGTGAGTTCTTGTGATTTAGGGTTTAAACCTTGGATTTAATCCTTCAAGATGAGGTTTTTGGAAACCCTAGGCAATCTTAACCACAAAAGGTGGAAGATTTGCCATGAAATCTAGGGTTTGGCTTGCATGCATGCTGTCACGCCCCGCCGTGCCTTAACACCAATTAGGTGGAAGGAAAAACGCACGGGCACATGACCCAGATCCGCCGAACGGACAGAGTTTCCCCTGTACGTCCAAGGCGTCACAATCAGTATAATTCAAGAGGTTCCAAACAGGAACAGAATTCATACAAAGATTACATAAGGAAAGTATCATAAACTACTATGCTATTACAAGCATTCGCAATACAACCATATGTTACATTTTTCTGTCTTTGTTCAATCTTTCCAAATACAATCAATTTATTATTACATTTCCATACGCTCGAACACCCCTATACTACGCAGTAAAAGGGTACTTCTATTCTGGTCACAATGGTAGGACGCTAACTACTGAGTTACGCCCTTCCCTCGCGCCGCCGCGCCGCTCACGTGAGGACCTGAAAAATAGTGGGATGAGAACTATATAAAATAGTTCCCAGTGGGTAAGGCCACCCAAGAGAGGAGCTCGACCCACCAGGTCCAAAGGAAGCATACGAGCATGGGTTAGTACATATACATAACCAATAAGCATATAACTTTACAATATACGAAAAGTAAACATGCTATGCTTCAACAAATGCGATAATGAAATCCATGCAATATATATTTTTAACTGCTATTCCACTACCCATTTCATAACCAATCTGCTCCTAAGGTTCACTTACCTTAGCTAAGCCGTACTCGACTTGCCCTCGAGTTCAATATTAACGGGTTACCACCCTCCTGAGGTTTACTTTTTAGTCAAACCTTAACCGACTCACTCTAGAGTCCAACACCTGGGGACCGCCCACTAAGGTTTCTTAGAGTCCGACTCACTCTTGAGTCATATATCCTTGGGCCACCGCCCAACTAAGGTTTACTTATTTAGTCAAACCTTCACCGACTCACTCTTGAGTCATATATCCTTGGGCCACAGCCCAGCTAAGGTTTACTCATTTAGTCAAACCTTCACCGACTCACTCTTGAGTCATATATCCTTGGGCCACAGCCCAGCTAAGGTTTACTCATTTAGTCAAACCTTCACCGACTCACTCTTGAGTCATATATCCTTGGGCCACCGCCCAACGTGACTTTACCACCTGGCGGCGAAATAGTCGCACACGCCGAACGATGGTTTCAGTCACCCGGCGGCAAACCGTCGCACACACCGAACAATGGCCTCGATCACCAGGCGGCGAACCGTCGCACTCGCCACTGGTATCAAGCCCCTGGCGGCGAAATAGTCGCACCCACCAGCTGATACAAAGGTCACATGCCACCAGATCTGGGATTCCGGAATCCACTTTCACTTCTCAAGGGTTCGTCATTACCCTATGACACAACCCTCTTCGGGGTTCATATTTCTGTGTCCAAGTGGTCAACCTACCACTATATTTTCCAACCTATGTTCAATGACACTAGGTTCGATGTCCTGTTTAGTGACCTTCCTATCACTATGTTATCTCAACCTAGGTTCAACAACTCTAGGTTCACATACATTCCAACCTATGTTCAATAACGCTAGGTTCATTACACATTCCAACCTATGTTCAATGACACTAGGTTCATTACACATTCAACCTATGTTCAATGACACTAGGTTCATTACACATTCAACCTATGTTCAATGACACTAGATTCATTACATATTCCAACCTATGTTTAGTAACACTAGGTTATGTACCATCACATTCCAACCTATGTTTAGTAACACTAGGTTATGTACCATCCCATTCCAACCTATGTTTAGTAACACTAGGTTTAACATGCATGCATCATCTCTCAAGTATATATATTATTATGAAATACTTAGATTCTTTTACATGCAAGGTGAGCCCATGGCTCAAATCATTTTGATATATAAATCTATGCCAACATGCACATTATAGTTCTTTCTTATCCTAGTTGTCCATATCTAGGATTTTCAATTCACATGGCCTCTAGCCCTTGTTGGACCTCATGTCAAATTCTCTATCATGTAGAGAAACTAGCTCCCCGCTATGTTCACATCTAGGCATACACATGTCCATTTGTAACTATGTGATCCACATGCCTATAATTCCAATCCATGGTAGTTAATGGTATTAACATCATATGATCTACTCATTCATATATATATACCATTTGCCAATTAACCTACCATTACATGCATCAAGTAAAATAATATATACTTTACTCTTTCGACATGGAAGTGACCTAATCACTTCGGTAAACACAAACCCACCTCACAAAGATCCCTAATTGCTTGTAGACACTTGCAATTAGGCTCTTTTCCTTGGCCTCAAGCTTAGTCTTCAAGCTCCTTGCCCTAACACACATGAAGGATTCGTTAATCCGAGTCGAACTCATAACGATCCCATCTCTTGGAATCACTCAAAATAGAGTTGTCCCACATGCTCCACTAACCCCCAACTAGGGTTCTATGGGGTCAAAATATTTTTAAACCCCTCCATAAGAAAATTCCTCTTTCAACCTAGGGTTTACATGCATGCATGTAATAGCCTAAAATCATATGGCCAATCCCCACCATTTGTGGTCTAGATTGCCAAGGGTTTCCAAAAACCTCCAAACAAGAGATCAATTCCAAGGTTTAAACCCAAATCATCAAGAACTCACCTCTTGCCCAAGCTCCTTTAGCTTATTTTTGCTCCAAGAAGCTTCTTTCCCACCTTGGATTTCTTTTTCCAAACTTGAATCACTCTTTTCTCCAAGCTTTGGAGAGCTCTCTAGAGAGAGAAAGTAGAGGAGAGGGAGAGGAGAAGTAGAGGAAGAAAGGGGTAAATGAAGAAGATAAGCCCCCAACCTCCCATCATAAGCCTACCACATGAAATGACCAAAATACCCCTATTCTGGAGTTTCTGGGTCCGTGGGGTCCGGACCTTGCATCCCGGGTCCGGAACCCGTAAGCAATTTCAGCATTTTCGCAGCTGGGGTCCGGATCCCAATCCCAGGGTCCGGACCCGGACACTGTGAACAGTGTTTTCAGCCTTTTTATTTTCTTCTCATTTTCGCTCTAAAACTCTGTTTTTCATTCCGTTTTCTCTCCAAATCAAATCAAACACAACCGAAACTCTTTTACACATAAGAACACTTCCTAAGTTGGAGAATTATAGTTTATCCCTTACGGAATAATTATATTCCAACATACAATCGAAATCTCAAAATTCTCCCAACTTTTCCCTAATCATTTCAACACTTTCGGGACACAACGTGGACTCACCAAATCCACTTCTAATCGTTCCGAAACCCTCGGAACTCAATTCTAAACACGTTCAACTTACTCTTGAACTAAACTTTGTCCAACTTGGCCAAAGTTCAATATGCTTCCGAATTGCGGTTCTCTACATTCCTCCCTCCTTAAAAGGAGTTTCGTCCGCGAAACTAAGATCACACCTCAAATCTATTTATCAACTAGATGAGGGTATCATTCTTTCATCGCGTCCTCTGGTTCCTGCTCACTCAGGAGTACACTCCATAATTCGCGGGGTCTTATATTCCCGACATTCCATAAGGAGTATGTCTCGTTGCTTCTCCTTACTAGGTCAACATCACATCATCTTCGCGATGTTTCCGTTCGAACACTTTGTTCGTAATCTCGATTTCACTTCACCAACAAAGCCAAACTTGGCAATTGGTGACTTCACCAATCAGGTGAAAGGTATGTCCGAGCTTCTGCTTCTCAGGTCACAATCATAATTCTCTTACACACGACCAATGCTCTTATGCTCCCAGAGCCGTCGGTCAAACCGCTTATCTCGGTTTACAACAGATGGTCCACAGACCAAAGCTCTCACGTAGGCCTATTGCCTAAACCCGTCTCAACGTTGCGTAACATCTCTTGTTCGCGAACGTACATCCAATCGTTACCCAGCGGAGTCCTCACCTAGGACTTTGCGCACATACTCCAACCAGGAGTAACCAAGACCCCAAACCTCTACTAAGTCCTAGAGTTGGGTCACACCCACACTCTCGGTGTACTACCATTCATATGGTCTCACAGGTGGCATTCCACATTCTTGGGTCATCGCTTGGACTACCGCCCCGACCATAAGTCTCTGCCCTACCCTCAGGTCTCGGGCTGCTGTCACACACAGCTGACTGCGCCTGTCCCTAAGGCCCCCAGGCTCCACAGTCCACAATGGTCCGGCCACGGATCGTCCCCAAGCAATACCCGATACCGTTGCTATACGTGTCCTGCACGCTATACGAAGCGACAACAGTCTCTACCGGCTCCTAAGCACCCAGTGCGAGCCACAAGCCCTTAAGCGGTTCTTGGCCTCCTTCACACCTAGCAATGCCCAAGTGCTACTGCCAACAAACCCACTCGGCTAACCAGAAACCAATACTCCACGAGTACATACACCCGAGCGTCCCACGCTACTATATTCATTTGCGTTATCCACAAGCACTAAGCTACCACGCTTATGCTCACTCGCATTGCGAGCATCACAATCTACCTCAATTGGAGGTATAACAAGGCTCACTCGCCACTCTTGGCGATTACCTTATCAACTTCACAACCGTCATCGATCCTCTATAACAATGTTCGGGATCTGCGAACTATTAACACGTTTTTAAACGTCATAACTCGACTCTTGCAATTGGTTACTCATATTGCCCTAATATCGAGAGTCAGCTCGCTTACAATCATCATTACCTCAAGCCGTCAACTAGGCGCAACACCCGCAATTTGCCGGTATTATCAAATCTCTAGCCGCTCCAGCGGCAATGCATGCCTCCACGACACGAGCATAGCTGGGTATTTATCTTTACCCATAACCTTGGTCCTGGCTACAATTTCACTTGCATCGTAGTAACAGACCACAACCATTGCATGTAATGCTCCAGTGTCACATTATGCTCTACATATGTTTTCAACAATCAAAACATACATGCCTCGACGCCGTCGACCGCAGTAGATTCCATCACCTGAGTCGCGTACCCATGGCCACTTGGCACCCGACGCGAACCTTCAGGTTGCCTTATCATCAATGCATGCTCCCCAGACCTTACCGCAGGTGGCACACCCGCGAACTGTCTTGGAACATAAGAAGCCGTAGCAAGTGTCAGGGCTCGGCTATCCTCATGCAGGCACTCATCCCGCATATGGCCCGGTTGCCCACACTTGAAGCACTTGCCCTCCCGCTGATCACACTGTTGTGGGTGATGAGGGCCCCCACAAATAACACAACTCGCCGAGGACCGAGTATGGTAGGTCCCCGGGGCACGAGATCGTCGACGCGAACGTGTCGAGACTCGTCTGGAACTCGACTGTCCACTATATTTACTCGATGGTCGTCTCATCTCTATTTCCTCGTCATAAATCTCGCGCTCCTCTTGCACGAATGCATTGCCCTGCTCCACCCACAGGGCCCGGTCCAGCACCTCGACAAAGGTTTGCAGTTTGAAGGGATGCACAACCTTGAAAATCTCAGGCCGAAGTCCGCGCACGAAACAATCGGCTTTATCCTTGTCATCCCGTGTCACATAAGGGATACAATTTACAATGCGAGAGAACTCTCTCTCGTACTCTCTCACCGAGCGATCACCCTGCTTCAGCTTCCTGAATTTTTCCTGAAGTTTTCTCTTCTCACTATCAGGAAAGTAGGTAGAGAACACCAGTCCTCGAAATTCCTCCCAAGTCGCCGGAGGGAGACTAGAAGGTCGGTCTCGCCGGACTCCCTTCCACCACGCCTTTGCCGACCCTTGCAAGCAGTGTGCGGCAAAATACACCTTGTCTCGCTCCAAGGTGTACAAGTCCTCAAACAGGGACTCCATAGAATCGATCCACGTTTCTACGGTCCACGGGTCCATTTCTTTCCCGTCGAAGGTAAGCGGATTGAATCCCTTGAACGTCATGAGGGCAGCTAAAGCCCGCTCCCTCTCCGCTTCCAATTCCACAGAGTCAGGGGCCCAAGTACCAACATCTATTTGCGAGGTACCCGCTGCGGCTCCTGGTGGTACTCGACGTGCTAATCGCTCCACGGTCTCATGGAGTCTCCTGATCCGCTCTTCTTGGCGCACGGCAGCCTCCTGCTGTCGCCGTGCCATCTCAGCTTGTTGTTGCACCACTCCAACGAGTGTGGCCAACTGTTCACGAAGCTCCGGGTCTCCACTTGCCCCAGATTGCACAGGAACCCCACTAGGTCCACCCCGCGTCGATCTCATCGGAGGTCGCCCACGTGGCGCCATCGTATCCTGAAACACGACAATCTCCGTCAACATTCCCGACCTTTTAGGCCAAGTACAAACACGATGTTAATTACGGACACAATTTAGGCGAAAGTCACATAAGGGCGCCTATTCTCATCCCTTGGGTTCATGTTGTCGCGCGCCAACATGAACACACTTAGCTGAGAATAAACCACGCCTTAAATCTACCTCTAACATCCTATTAGAGGCATAATCAATACACGACCCAATCGACTACCCTTTCGCCGCACATCACAAGTCCTCGTCTCTCACGAGTTTACACTCCTAGGGTCTTTTTCCATCCTAGGGTTCCTTGAGTCCACCTAGACCGTTTCTACTCTCTTATACCACCTCAATCTGTCACGCCCCGTCGTGCCTTAACACCAATTAGGTGGAAGGAAAAACGCACGGGCACATAACCCAGATCCGCCGAACGGACAGAGTTTCCCCTGTACGTCCAAGGTGTCACAATCAGTATAATTCAAGAGGTTCCAAACAGGAACAGAATTCATACAAAGATTGCATAAGGAAAGTATCATAAACTACTATGCTATTACAAGCATTCGCAATACAACCATATGTTACATTTTTCTGTCTTTGTTCAATCTTTCCAAATACAATCAATTTATTATTACATTTCCATACGCTCGAACACCCCTATACTACGCAGTAAAAGGGTACTTCTATTCTGGTCACAGTGGTAGGACGCTAACTACTGAGTTACGCCCTTCCCTCGCGCCGCCGCGCCGCTCACGTGAGGACCTGAAAAATAGTGGGATGAGAACTATATAAAATAGTTCCCAGTGGGTAAGGCCACCCAAGAGAGGAGCTCGACCCACCAGGTCCAAAGGAAGCATACGAGCATGGGTTAGTACATATACATAACCAATAAGCATATAACTTTACAATATACGAAAAGTAAACATGCTATGCTTCAACAAATGCGATAATGAAATCCATGCAATATATTTTTAACTACTATTCCACTACCCATTTCATAACCAATCTGCTCCTAAGGTTCACTTACCTTAGCAAAGCCGTACTCGACTTGCCCTCGAGTTCAATATTAACGGGTTACCACCCTCCTGAGGTTTACTTATTTAGTCAAACCTTAACCGACTCACTCTAGAGTCCAACACCTGGGGCCACCGCCCAACTAAGGTTTACTTATTTAGTCAAACCTTCACCAACTCACTCTTGAGTCATATATCCTTGGGCCACAGCCCAGCTAAGGTTTACTCATTTAGTCAAACCTTCACCGACTCACTCTTGAGTCATATATCCTTGGGCCACAGCCCAGCTAAGGTTTACTCATTTAGTCAAACCTTCACCGACTCACTCTTGAGTCATATATCCTTGGGCCACCGCCCAACGTGACTTTACCACCTGGCGGCGAAATAGTCGCACACGCCGAACGATGGTTTCAGTTACCCGGCGGCAAACCGTCGCACACACCGAACAATGGCCTCGATCACCGGGCGGCGAACCGTCGCACTCGCCACTGGTATCAAGCCCCTGGCGGTGAAATAGTCGCACCCACCAGCTGATACAAAGGTCACATGCCACCAGATCTGGGATTCCGGAATCCACTTTCACTTCTCAAGGGTTCGTCATTACCCTATGACACAACCCTCTTCGGGGTTCATATTTCTGTGTCCAAGTGGTCAACCTACCACTATATTTTCCAACCTATGTTCAATGACACTAGGTTCGATGTCCTGTTTAAGTGACCTTCCTATCACTATGTTATCTCAACCTAGGTTCAACAACTCTAGGTTCACATACATTCCAACCTATGTTCAATAACGCTAGGTTCATTACACATTCCAACCTATGTTCAATGACACTAGGTTCATTACACATTCAACCTATGTTCAATGACACTAGGTTCATTACACATTCAACCTATGTTCAATGACACTAGGTTCATTACATATTCCAACCTATGTTTAGTAACACTAGGTTATGTACCATCACATTCCAACCTATGTTTAGTAACACTAGGTTATGTACCATCCCATTCCAACCTATGTTTAGTAACACTAGGTTTAACATGCATGCATCATCTCTCAAGTATATATATTATTATGAAATACTTAGATTCTATTACATGCAAGGTGAGCCCATGGCTCAAATCATTTTGATATATATATGTATCTATGCCAACATACACATTATAGTTCTTTCTTATCCTAGTTGTCCATATCTAAGATTTCCAATTCACATGGCCTCTAGCCCTTGTTGGACCTCATGTCAAATTCTCTATCATGTAGAGAAACTAGCTCCCCGCTATGTTCACATCTAGGCATACACATGTCCATTTGTAACTATGTGATCCACATGCCTATAATTCCAATCCATGGTAGTTAATGGTATTAACATCATATGATCTACTCATTCATATATATATACCATTTGCCAATTAACCTACCATTACATGCATCAAGTAAAATAATATATACTTTACTCTTTCGACATGGAAGTGACCTAATCACTTCGGTAAACACAAACCCACCTCACAAAGATCCCTAATTGCTTGTAGACACTTGCAATTAGGCTCTTTTCCTTGGCCTCAAGCTTAGTCTTCAAGCTCCTTGCCCTAACACACATGAAGGATTCGTTAATCCGAGTCGAACTCATAACGATCCCATCTCTTGGAATCACTCAAAATAGAGTTGTCCCACATGCTCCACTAACCCCCAACTAGGGTTCTATGGGGTCAAAATATTTTTAAACCCCTCCATAAGAAAATCCCTCTTTCAACCTAGGGTTTACATGCATGCATGTAATAGCCTAAAATCATATGGCCAATCCCCACCATTTGTGGTCTAGATTGCCAAGGGTTTCCAAAAACCTCAAAACAAGAGATCAATTCCAAGGTTTAAACCCAAATCATCAAGAACTCACCTCTTGCCCAAGCTCCTTTAGCTTATTTTGCTCCAAAAAGCTTCTTTCCCACCTTGGATTTCTTTTCCCAAACTTGAATCACTCTTTTCTCCAAGCTTTGGAGAGCTCTCTAGAGAGAGAAAGTAGAGGAGAGGGAGAGGAGAAGTAGAGGAAGAAGGGGGTAAATGAAGAAGATAAGCCCCCAACCTCCCCTCATAAGCCTACCACATAAAATGACCAAAATACCCCTATTCTGGAGTTTCTGGGTCCGTGGGGTCCGGACCTTGCATCCCGGGTCCGGAACCCGTAAGCAATTTCAGCATTTTCGCAGCTGGGTCCGGATCCCAATCCTAGGGTCCGGACCCGGACACTGCGAACAGTGTTTTCAGCCTTTTTATTTTCTTCTCATTTTCGCTCTAAAACTCCGTTTTTCATTCCGTTTTCTCTCCAAATCAAATCAAACACAACCGAAACTCTTTTACACATAAGAACACTTCCTAAGTTGGAGAATTATAGTTTATCCCTTACGGAATAATTATATTCCAACATACAATCGAAATCTCAAAATTCTTCCAACTTTCCCCTAATCATTTCAACACTTCCGGGACACAACGTGGACTTACCAAATCCACTTATAATCGTTCCGAAACCCTCGGAACTCAATTCTAAACACGTTCAACTTACTCTTGAACTAAACTTTGTCCAAAAAAGTTCAATATGCTTCCGAATTGCGGTTCTCTACACATGCAAACCCTAGGTAGATTTGGGGCTTTTGTCATGGGAGGTTCTAAAAATATTTGGACCTTCGGGAATTGCAATTGAGGCATAGGAAATCATGTAAGAACACTTGATTTCAAGTATTGAGTTGATTTAAGGGTTCGTATGAGTAACGAACCATTTTCTTGTAGAAGCTTGGGTTGAAGCAAGAACTCAAGGCTTGGACACTTAGGGGCTTGAAGAATACAAGAATTCGGAAGCTCTTGAGGTGGGTTTGTGTTTACCGAAGTGATTAGGTCACTTCCATGTCTAGGGTAAATATCTATTTAAAAATAAAATGGTATGTGTTGTGAACCCTAGAACTTGCATGTTGGCAAAGGTAAAATCATGATAGGTAGAGCAATGAGCTCCTATTGCATGATATAGAATTCAAGTATAATTCAATTATCTATACTTGTTGCATGGTTGCATATATGATTGAATCTAGTGTCATTGAACATAGGTTGGAACATGTGAGAATAGAACCTAGTGTTATTGAACATAGGTTGGAACATGTGAGAATAGAACCTAGTGTTATTGAACATAGGTTGGAACATGTGAGAATGAAACCTAGTGTCATTGAACCTAGGTTGAGAATGAGAAAGTAAACCTAGTGTTATTGAACATAGGTGAGACTTAGTGACTTGAACCTAAGGTCATGAGACTTAGGTTGGCAAGTGAAAAATGTGAACAACGGGATGTGCGACGATTTTGCTATCCCGAGTAGGCGACGATTTCGCTACCATGCCACGAGTTGGCGGTGTTGAAACGGGATGTGCGACGATTTTGCTATCCCGGGTTGGCGACGATTTCGCTACCATGCCATGAGTTGGCGGTGTTGACACGGGATGTGCGACGATTTTGCTATCCTGGGTATGCGACGATTTCGCTACCACGCCATGAGTTGGCGGTGTCGAGATGGGATGTGCGACGAGGTTGCTATCCCGGGTATGCGACGAGTTCGCTACCCATGTCATGTGATGGCGGTGTTGAGATGAGGTATGCAACGATTTTGCTATCCCGAGTATGCGACGAGTTCGCTACTCGAACTAGGAGGTGACGAGTTCACTCCTTGAATGTTGGAACCCTTATGGTGAGACGGCGATTCCGAAACCATAAGTAAATGACAAGTAATTGAACTTAGTCAATGTGAAATATAGGATGAACCTATGAGAGAATGATAAGTTATACTTCATTTGGTTGCATCATTTATGTTTATTTACAAGCATGTAAATAATTATTGCATAGTTATTTGTGATCTAACTTATGCATATGGTGTTTCTTTGGACCTGGTGGGTCGAGCTTCTCTCTTGGGTGGCCTTATCCACTGGGAACTATGTTTATAGTTCTCACCCCACATTTTTCAGGTCCTTCCGCGAGTGAGGCGGCGGAGCGAGGCAAGGGTTTAGCTCTCTAGGTAGCGGCCCTTCCATTTTGATGATACATAGAGTTGTACCCCTAGTCTTGGACTTTGATTGTATAGGGGATTTCCATTACATGTATGAAACTTATGTATTCCATAGTTTTG